>CAWUFW010002530.1:1200000-1800000 GCA_963921515.1 Calotriton arnoldi | reverse complement strand
GTCTCACCGACGATGCCATTTGATGCCGCCACTGCTTGCACCGTGATCTGTGGGCACCGCACTTCACACTGCCTCGCTTCACGCCGCCGCTCTGGTATTCCCGACAACACCGCTCCACACCGACATCGACGCTGCTGCTTGCACCGTGGTTCGAGGGCACCGCTTGCAAGTTACACGACACACCGCCCTCATCCCGCACTGCAGCCTTGGCCTACTGGTGCCATCGACTCCGGTTCGTCAGCCGACGACAGCGTTTCCACAGTGACGACACTGCTGATTGCACTGTGACCTGCCAGCACCGCGACGAGCACTGCATCGTTATGCACCGCAGCCTGGTCTCACTGATGCTGCTGGACTACCGCCACCAAGCCGCTGCCTGCACCGTGGCTTGAGGGCACTGCATGTTGCACCGCTGCACTTCGCCCTGCAGCCCCGACACCTGTCAACACCGGTGCCCCCGAATTCAACCGCAAGGAGTACTATCTGCAATGCGTGTGACAACAAGGGCCCGGCAACTCTTGCACCGACCTCTGGAACCGACGCCTGTCGATGCCAGCTCTTCGAAGATCACCGCAAGGTCCCCGACGCCCTGCAATGTAAAAGGTACTGTTGTGCGGGTCTTCCCGACACCGTAGATGGCCCACGACACCCCAGACAGCCAGAACTGTTTGGATTTGTTGTTCACAATGCCTTGATAGCCCCGAACTGAGCTATCGACTTCAAGGAACGATTTTTGAGTATTGATATTTCTGAGAACTGTATGGTGGATTTTTATCCTTTTTGGTCTTGTTTGCACAGATAAAATATTGGATATTTTTCTAAAACTGGTGTGGTGTACTTTTGTAGTGTTTTCACTGTATTACTGTAGTTTATGTGCAAATGCTTCACACACTGCCTCTGAGATAAGCCTGACTGCTTTTGCCAAGCAACCAAGGGGGTGAGCAGGGGTTATTTTTGGAAGTGTATCCCCCTTATCCTGACTAGAAAGAAGGCTCTCTACTTGGACAGTGTAACAACGTGCCAACTAGAGACCCCGATTTCTAACAACTCCCTTTTTAACAAATTGTGGTTCTCATATGGTTCCATGACTTAGATCAATAACACAAAAGTCCATAAAGCAACATTAAAGCCCTTTCCTGCATGAAATCTGTCACTGCAAGTTGCACTTATATTAAGGTAATGAGGTAAATAAAACTTAGGGGTCGATTCCGATCTCGGTCGGTAGTGCTCCCAATCGGATTCTCTTTACCGGATCCGAGTCGGAGGCTTTGTTTCCGACCGAGTCGTACAGAGGTCCGGACGCCCAAGTACGATGCGATTGAACGCGAAATCGCCGACCGACTCGTTTCCGGGTCCGAACCGCTCCGTCCGACTCGCTCGCACTCGATTCATACCGCGCAATGGAGACGCTCCACGACCGAGCCAGTACGATGCACGATCCGGACAGCCGGATCGAGTCGGAGCCTCCGACACGTGAAAGCTCTCGGAAGCGGACTTCGGGGGTCCGTGCCGGACCCCCCTTCACCCGTAGCCTTACGAGTCGGACACAGGGGGGACCCATGGGTCTCCCCTATGCATGCGTGTACAGTGCGGATGGCACCAACGCGTACCCACTACAGGGGGCACCCTTTTGTGCAACGTACCCATTGAGTCAATGGGAGCCCATGTACGCGTCGTACGACCGGCTCCCATTGACTTCAATGGGAGTCTGACCGAACCGAGTCCGGCAGCATACGGCCGCATCGTACTTGCTCGGTCGGACTGCAGGGGTCCGGCTCGGTCGGAAAACAATCCGGATCGGTCGGAGAGCTTTCCGACCCAGATCGGAATCGGCCCCTTAGTTTGGAAGAAAAGAGTCTTTGTGTGTAAGAAAGTATTTACTGTCCACTTTTGATCCCAGTTTAAGGTTTCGACTGTTAAAGATAAGTATGGATAGGCATACTTTTAAGGAAAAATCAGTAATTGCAATTGTGGTGAAGAAAATTCCTTAACAATATTTTAAAATATAATTAAAATGAAAGTTGGCAATGTACAGCCAGTAATGTTACTGACCTTCACAGCTTGAAATTGATATATTGTGTGCTTTATACCTTATAAAGATGAAAAAACTATGAGGGTCAATCATTGTGGCGGTGGATACCCCACTTGGGATTCCTGTGCCTCATTTAGAGGTGGGAAAACAACTGGGGGGGGTATATTTACAAAGAAATGGCGCAGTGCAGCACTGCAAATAATGTCGTTGTGCCATGCTGCGTCATTTAAAAAATACAGGGATGCACATTACCTACAAGAATACGGAGGACCCCTGTGTTTTCCCTTGTGCAGGCACTAAAGAAGCTGCCTAGCGCCAAAGCAGACACGCTTGCACCATGATGCAAGGGTGACTGCATTGCAGGGACACCTTCCAGCACATAAACCATCATTAATGGCAATTTGCTCCTTCGATGTGTGCTGCAGAATGCAGCACACATTGAAAGAGCAAAAAAAGAGGAGAAATAAAAGTATTTCTCCTCGTTGCACCACTCTAACGCCTGCTTTTCAATGGCATTAGTTTATGACGCTGCCTCCTATTTACACATCCTTGTAAATCTTGGTCAGCGTCAAAAAGCAATCGGTGTTGCGTTGAAATGCCCACAGCAACACAAAATTGCACGCCCCTTTGATGCAGATACATGCATCAAAGGGTACGATATTTTCAAGGTGGCATTAAGCCATGCAAAGTGGCTTAGGGCCACTTTGTAATTATGAAGCAGGGCATTGCGCCACCGGAGCGTCGGAAAAAGTGATGCCCTGGTGGCGCATTGCCCTTGTAAGTATGCCCCTGGGTCTCCAACAGTGGAGCTTTAGCTACCTCCTCCACTAGAAAGCCTTACATGGTGGGCAATCCACCATAGGGCTGAGGCTTTTAGTACATTGTGAGACTCACCCAAAGTGCAGTGGTTTTGCTAACAATGATTTTTCCTGCCCAAGCAAATTTATTCCATGTGACCCATAAACTGACCCTGATTCTTGCCTTAGAGCATTGTTGAAAAGTTAAAGTTTGGGTAAAATAGGGTGTGCATTCAATTCACTATATTGTCATTGATGAATTCATCTGCCCAATCGACTGTCTGCACCCCGCAAAAATGTATGAATTTTCACAAGTTGTTTATTTGATATTCATGTTAAAAGTTAATATTTATTGCATAATTTACTCTTGAGGACACATGAAGCTCACACTTGTGATTATTTTAATACTGTTCACATTTCGGTGGAATTCACATTTATAGTATGTTTTAATGTGCTTAGAATATTTGTTAGCATTTTGCATCATTGCAGTTGGTGTTTTGATTTTTGTTTATTTTCGGGTAGTCATTTTGAGTTTATCAAAGAGTAGTGTATGATTCACTTTGGTGGTGCATGATGGTTTTAGTTGTTTACAATCAGTCAGAGAGCACAAGTATTTTTTCAGTTTCTTTTAAAATTCAAGGGTCAGTTTATGGATCACGCTAAATCAATTGGCTTTTGGCTTTTTAAGAGCCTGGTCGAATCTGTTTTTGCTTAAAATGGTCAGCTGCTGGGGTACACACTCATGGCCTATTTCTTACTTTTCAGCTTTTTCATTGAAGACTTCATTTAATATAAGGTTGCTTCTACAATTGTCCTGTTTTTAACGGTTTAATCATTGGATAAGGAACTGGCTTTTGGGTTTCACCACTTGTCTGGAGAGCTTGTTTTACAGCATGCACATCGTAAGTTCTTGCTCACATGGGATTTTAGTATCAATTTCACATTTAGGTTTTGCACTACAGAACTTGACTACATTGCAAACATTCATTCACAGTCACTAGCAAGTGCCTCACTCACGGTATGAATGCTTTGGTTTAATTTTGATAGTTCTTGGGTGATAAGGCTTGTCCATTTTGGTTGTAGTTTGTTTTTTAGTTTTTCATGGTAATTGGAGGTAACTTTGAGTACGGTGGGATAGGGACAATATGTAAGCATACATTGAGCGTTCTTTACGAGCCGCACCCTCAGCTTCACAGCACATGAGGGCCCCACCCCACCCCTCCCCTTTCACTTTCACCCACAGACACTGGAAGGTCTACATTAACCATTCAGGAATGGCTGTTTCTTTTTTGTTCCACAAAACAAATGGGAACTGGTTCTGTGAAATGAAAAAAAACATAGGCACATCGGTCCTCACAAATCCTGCCCTCTTTGACATGCAGCTGTCCTTTCAAGTAAGTTGAAGGGCGGCCAAAGGGTTGCATTCAGAAGCAGAGCCCTGATCTCCGGGATCCCTGAGGCTTCAGAGTAATGGCCCAGGAGAAAGAGGAAAAGAGCGAGATCCATGGATAACATCAAAGACATGGCCCATAGGAGAGGTGCTATCTGGGGGCTAAATTTTCCATCTGCAAATGGACAAACATATGGGCAACATATGGAAGTGGCACTGGGACCAAGAGTGTGTGGGGGCTACTGCACCAAGATTATGACAGTCTTACTAGCAAAAAGTGGAGTGGAGGCCCATTTTCCTTACTAGTATTAGGGCCCTTGTTGTACAGGGAACAAGACCTCAGCACTAGGGAAAGGAGGGGGGTGTGGGGATTTGAGCCCTTTTTAGGTCGAGCCTAGAGCCAAAGCACATGCGCTGCTCCGCGAGACTTGTTGTGGTGGAGTAGCGTATAGAAGCCCCGCCCACTCTCCGCCCATATTTGCCATTGGCTTGTGTCATTGTCTGTCCTAAATGCTGGCTTTTAATTCATAAACAGGCTTGTTAGTCCCTCCTTAGTACCATCTCCTCTTCATTTGTCACCTCCCATGGCGACTGGCCCCTTTACTTCGGTTGTTACACGGCACATGTTATTTAGTCTTTAAGCACTTTTTTCTTTATCCAGTTTCCCTTACTGCAGGCACAATGTGCTTTGATGCCTTCTTTACAACCCCGTACTCCCCCATTGTCCGTGCCTTCTTTGCACCCTGCCCTCCCTCCCGTTGTCCGTGCCTTCTTTACCCGCCCCCACCCTCCCTCCCATTGTCCGTGCCTTCTTTACCTCCCCCCCATCCTCCCTACCGTTGTCCGGGCCTTCTTTACCTCCCCCCCTCCCTCCCGTTGTCCGTGAGTTCTCCCCCAGCCCTATTGCCTTTTCACAATTAAAGGCCTGCCAGGAAACCATCCCAATTTCCATGTTGGGAATTCTGCCTTTGTCTTATTTCGGGAGTCCAGGCTTTACAGGAAAACGCACAAGCCCTTCGAATCCGGTCGGTCCTCAACGTGCAGTATACACACCTGCTTGCTCAGTTCCACTGGTGTTCGCTGGATGAGGCAGGTTTGATGTGTGCACCAGCACACATCGCTGTAAACTCATTGATGCTTGTGTCAATCAGCACCTATTCCATTTTTGTCGCTTTCTTGTAGCGCCTTGTTTTTTCCAGGGTTTGAGTGCTACACAACTGTGAGGGCATACACTACTCCCTAAACCCATACTTTTTACAAAGTGACGCATGCGGAGTAACTGAGTTCTATATTTTGCGACCTTGGAGTTTTCCTTTTGTTAATGTTAAAGGCTTCAGTCCTAGAAAAAAGAGCACTGGCTGAAATACAGATAAGTTGCCACCCATCTTCCGGAACTTTGAAAACGACAAAGGCATTGGGGTCACACACTCGGAAAGTCGCACTCCCTTTAAAATGATGACTGTTTTACAATGTTTGGAACACGTAGCGCATTGAGGCTGCGCAGCACACCAGAAATGTACACATAACAGAACTACTGTACACCACCTCAACGCGTTCCTTATTTGATCCAACTTAGAAGGATGAATTTCATCCAATTTAGAAGGATGAAAGGCCAAGTCCAGTACATTAACCTATGATCATCAGTTGACACGCATATATCTGCAGCAGATGTGTTTACCCACTGAGCTTTCTCATATACCAATGAGTGACTTTACAAAAAGCAGTTCCGGGGTGATTTATTTTCAGCCAAAAAAGCACAAACCCAAAGACTGTCTGACTGAAAAGTAATTGCTTCGGAATGTGGCCACGCCCTGCCTCAGAAATGTGCCCACTTCGAGCCAAAAAAACAGAGTGTCCAGCTCTTCAAAACTACAGCTGGCAGAAAGCCTCCGGCACAACACAGTGAAATTAGGCCCTGCTGCCAAATCCCAGGGCTTCTCAAAGGTTTAAATCCCAGGAGTATGAGGCAGAAGTTAGAACAGCTCAGCCTTTCATCCTGCCACAAGCGAAAAAATAAGTAAGGGTAGAAATGATAATAGTGATCCAGTGCACGGCCAATACCTAATCAGGGATCAACACTCAATAATATAGCAGAACAATGGCCCACACACACTCACCCAAATCACTGATGCGCTGGTGTCAATTTTTATACAAGCTCAATTCTCTTTCTCATATCTCTTCATATATATGGCATTTTTCCCAAATACCTATCTGATTCATCAATCAACTCTTCCTCTACTTGGTCGATGAACCAATTAGTTGAATAGTTGATGGTAATGATACTCTTTTATCTAACTAATCATTTATAAACTAAATAACCACAGACTCTTGTTGAAGTTAATAAAGTTTATCTCAAAATCATAGAATAAAATGCTCAAATGCATACGGTCACAAATGCAAACAATGAACTCACAAAGGGAGAGAAAATATCAGCAAATCAAATGAAAACAAAACTCATCAATAAGCAATGACAATATTGCATGAAGGAGTGGATAGATAAAGAGACAAAAGTTTCAGAGACAATAATACATTCGTAAGTAATTTATGCAAAAACGAGTTAGAATAATACAAACCCAGCGGATTTGTAGTGAAATAGAGTCAGGGGACAAAGATTTCAGGGACAGGATCAGGACAGGACAGGGAAACAGCTAGGCCTCTCTGCAAACTGACGGACTGCGACGCATCTCCCCTCTCTCAGCCTCTTACCTACGACTCCAACCACACCCCTAAAGGCACCCCAATTATACCCTAAAACTTCATGTCCGTCCCACATTAGTTTGAAACATTCAGCGTAACTAGACTGATTGGTGGATTGGTGGACTTTGGGGGTGGAATGTCACACCATGATGACTTCATTCACTCTTAAACTTATTCTTTGTTTTATGCCGGTTCCCACCACCTCATACATTGTACATTCACATAGTCTTGTTACAAGTTACAATTTTATACATTTCGAGCAATGTCTTCAGGAAATGTCCTTCTATCCCACGACCCAGCACGTAGTTTGGCAGACGATCATCACATCAGCCTTCACCCTCTTTCATCTCCTCTGCTGTGCTCAGGGCTTCAACGTGCTTTTGTCTGAACAGCATTTACTCTATTTCAACGAAATGGGGGTGCGCCAGGCAATGAAGTCCAGTAGGCAGCAAGCAGTGTCAAGAAAGTTCTTTATTTCAAATTCACAAATCAATTCAATAATATGCAAAGCTCAGCCAACGCGTTTCATTCCCTCAAGGGAACTTCATCAGGGCTTATACGTCAATTTTGAAAGTGTTCAAAGGTTCAAATGTCGGATGCAAAGAATCAATTCCAGTGTGCTATAAACACTCCAGAGAGTCCCAGCGCAATACACTGGAATAGAACTTTCTCAACGATCATTTGAACCCTTGAACATTATCAGAATTGACATATAAGGTCTCTTAATGCAGGCCGTATTAAGCCTGTAAGCACAGCACACTGGAATTGTTTCTTTGCATCCGACATTTGAACCTTTGAACACTTTCAAAATTGACGTATAAGCCCTGTGAATTTGAAATAAAGAACTTTCTTGACACTACTCGCTGCCTACTGGACTTCATTGCCTGGCGCACCCCCATTTCGCTGAAATCAATCTTGGATCTGGAGCACAGAGGCATCACACAACGGCTGGCGCTGGGGTTGATTTCGCAGGAATAATACTCATTGGAACTAGCAAGAGGTGCAGAATTGGGAGACCGCCGTTGTAAATCTTGACATTAGCATTTACTCTATTTTCCAACCCGACTTCACTTTGGACAATATAAGAAAACATGGAGTTCATCCAGCCCACTATATTGAATAGAAAATGAACATTCATTAATTATATGATAATGTAATTTTCACTGTTTACCACCCACCTTTGTTCTATTCCCTGTTAATATTTTTCCTAGCATAGCCTTATGCAAAACGACATTATTTATTAATTCAAAACAAGCTGCAACATGCAAATTACAAAACGCACATGCGGCCTAGTCATACATTATTTCTCGTTTTCTTTCAAAGCATAATGTAAATACAATTTTAGTTCATTCATGCGTTATTTCACGTTAGTGCATGCATGCGCAAAGCAGTTTTCCCTCGTGTTCATGTAAGGTGCACGTTAATTTTCTATTACTACTTACTGTTAGTACGTATTATGGGGGTATTAATTTGAGCAGGTTTCTTTTCTCGAATTCCTGCTCCATCAATCCCCCCTTTGATGGCTTTCTGGAGCCATCATAAAATACCTACCATACCGAGTGCCATCTTCATTTTATCTAGAACTTTGTAATCTTCTCTCTTTTTATGGCACTTTCATCGATATCTTTCATCATTTTATAGTATTCCTCTAGCTCAATTTCCTCTCTTTTTCTCTTTCTCGCTCTTTGTTTACTCTCCGATTCTGTCATATCCTTTTTCCCCTTTTTACACGTATAACATTTATATGTTGTTATCATCACTAAGACTATTATGGCTACTGAAATAACTGGCATTATTATTTTTCCTAACAAACTATTTCCAAAGGTAGAAAACCATTTACCTAAAGAGGAGAAACTCTTACCAAGTCTCTCCCAAACACCATCAACCTCCAGTTGGGTCAAGCCTTCATGTAATTTCGTAATGTTTCTTATATATCCCTCAATTCCTTTACTTTGTCAGGGATATAAGTACAGCAGTGTTGAATTTTCAACATGACACAGACTCCACCCTCCTTTGCCAATAAAATATCAAGGGCAAGTCGATTTTGCAAAACCATTGATCTGATTGCAACCATTTCTGTGTCAATCATTAAGAACCCACCAGCAGTATCTGTTGATAAACGGTCAACCACTGTGGACAATTTTCGAATTTTGTGCGAAATCAAGACGACTCCAACTGAGGGTATCAGTGCACCAAAAATATCACCTACTATTTCTGAGAAACTTGCTCTCTTGTTATGTGTTAGTCTATGATTTATTTCTTTTAGTCTGTGGCTGTTTCGGTCCATATGGTAGACCTTAGGAAAAACAATTGCAAAATAACAACTACCATACCTATGCGCAGGCAACCTATAATAGGCTTTCTTACCACACACATAATAAATTCCTGGAAACACAGGATCAGTTCCACCCTTCAATCCCCAACCTCCAGTAATTTGGAAAGTATGCTCAAACTCACTAGTACCGATGAAATAATTGTTATAATTAGTCTTCATTCTAAGCAAGCATATGTTTCCCTTCTGAGGCCAGTCCAGAGACATTGCAGCATAGGTTTCGCCTTTCTCATAATTTCCTTCCCTGAAAGCCCATGGTGGAACTTGTGACTTCTGTTCAACAGCTTTTCTCTGGAAACTTTCTCTTCTACGTTCTACTAATTCTATAAATACCTTTTCTGCAACCTGCAAACTACATGTTAAATTATTTTTGTAAGCATATTCTACATCTAAAGCTTTAGTAATATGGAAGAACTCTCCCATAGAGTGTGCATTCTTACTACTCAAAACCTTATTAAGTTCTTTAATAATAGGTATTTCTGAAAACACTAAGGGGTCAATTCCGATCTCGGCCGGAAGCGCACCTAACAGTATTCGTCCGGAAAAAATACAAGCTGAACGCGTGTTTCCCGACCGATTCGAACACTTGTCCGAACGAACAAGTACGATGCGCATAACAGCCCAGATTCCGAGCGAGCCGTACTTACCCATTTCAGCTCCTGTTCCCCGCCCGAGCCGGATCCGTAAACGACGATTCGAGTCGCACGGAAGCAAATACACAGCACCTTCCGGCCGGACTAGTACGATGCGCCTTTTGTACGCGCCGAACCCGTCGCTACGTCCGGCACGTTTGAGCATCCGGGAGAGCCGTACATAAGCTCCGATTCGCGCCACAAGACGATCCACGGCTACGAGACGAACCAGCCAGCGACGAGTACAAGTCGAAGACACGAGAAACCCGAACGAGACGACCCAAGCATGAATCCCATCGCGCAGGTCCTACCAATACTCTACATCTATTACCGGGACCGGCACGGACGTGTACGGCGCAGACGGTAAGTCAAACACCAACAACACAAACAAACTACACGTACCCGAAATATGTCACACACACATAGGGATGCAGAAATGACGTACACTAGCAACAGCAGAACCATAGGGGCGGGATGGCCATCACCAATGCCATACACATCCATAGGGGATGGATGCCTACCACTACCACCACCCCTACTCAGGGGGCCTGGATGCCTGTCACTACTACCATCCCCACTCAGAGGGGGATGGATGCCTACCACTAACACCACCCCCACTCATAGGGGGATGGATGCCCTACCACTACTACCACCCCTACTCATGGGGGCTGGATGCCTGCCACTACCACCACCCCTACTCAGGGGGCTGGATGCCTGTCACTACTACCATCCCCACTCATAGGGGGATGGATGCCTACCACTACCACCACCCCTACTCAGGGGGCCTGGATGCCTGTCACTACTACCATCCCCACTCATAGGGGGATGGATGCCTACCACTACCACCACCCCCACTCATAGGGGGATGGATGCCTACCACTAACACCACCCCTACTCATGGGGGGCTGGATGCCTGCCACTACCACCACCCCTACTCAAGGGGGGCTGGATGCCTGCCACTACCACCACTCCCACTCATAGGGGGATGGATGCCTACCACTAACACCACCCCTACTCATGGGGGGCCGGATGCCTGCCACTACCACCACCCCTACTCATGGGGGGCTGGATGCCTGCCACTACCACCACCCCTACTCAGGGGGGCCTGGATGCCTGTCACTACTACCCTCCCCACTCATAGGGGGATGGATGTCTACCACTACCACCACCCCTACTCATGGGGGGCTGGATGCCTGTCACTACCACCACCCCTACTCATGGGGGGCTGGATGCCTGCCACTACCACCACCCCTACTCAGGGGGGCTGGAGGCCTGTCACTACTACCATCCCCACTCATAGGGGGATGGATGCCTACCACTACCACCACCCCTACTCAGGGGGGCCTGGATGCCTGTCACTACTACCCTCCCCACTCATAGGGGATGGATGCCTGCCACTACCACCACCCCTACTCATGGGGGCCTGGATGCCTGTCACTCCTACCATCCCCACTCATAGGGGGATGGATGCCTACCACTACCACCACCCCTACTCAGGGGGGCCTGGATGCCTACCACTACCACCACCCCTACTCATGGGTGCCTGGATGCCTGTCACTACTACCATCCCCACTCAGGGGGGCCTGGATGCCTGTCACTACTACCCTCCCCACTCATAGGGGGATGGATGCCTACCACTACCACCACCCCTACTCAGGGGGGGCTGGATGCCTGTCACTACTACCATCCCCACTCATAGGGGGATGGATGCCTACCACTACCACCACCCCTACTCAGGGGGCCTGGATGCCTGTCACTACTACCATCCCCACTCATAGGGGGATGGATGCCTACCACTAACACCACCCCCACTCATAGGGGGATGGATGCCTACCACTACCACCACCCCTACTCATGGGGGGCTGGATGCCTACCACTACCACCACCCCTACTCATGGGGGCCTGGATGCCTGTCACTACTACCATCCCCACTCAGGGGGGCCTGGATGCCTGTCACTACTACCCTCCCCACTCATAGGGGGATGGATGCCTACCACTACCACCACCCCTACTCATGGGGGCTGGATGCCTGTTACTACCACCACCCCTACTCATGGGGGCTGGATGCCTGCCACTACCACTACCCCTACTCAGGGGGCTGGATGCCTGTCACTACTACCATCCCCACTCATAGGGGGATGGATGCCTACCACTACCACCACCCCTACTCAGGGGGCCTGGATGCCTGTCACTACTACCCTCCCCACTCATAGGGGGATGGATGCCTACCACTACCACCACCCCTACTCATGGGGGGCTGGATGCCTGTCACTACCACCACCCCTACTCATGGGGGCTGGATGCCTGCCACTACCACCACCCCTACTCAGGGGGGTGGATGCCTGTCACTACTACCATCCCCACTCATAGGGGATGGATGCCTACCACTACCACCACCCCTACTCAGGGGGCCTGGATGCCTGTCACTACTATCCTCCCAACTCATAGGGGGATGGATGCCTGCCACTACCACCACCCCTACTCATGGGGGCCTGGATGCCTGTCACTACTACCATCCACACTCATAGGGGGATGGATGCCTACCACTACCACCACCCCTACTCAGGGGGGCCTGGATGCCTACCACTACCACCACCCCTATTCATGGGTGCCTGGATGCCTGTCACTACTACCATCCCAACTCAGGGGGGCCTGGATGCCTGTCACTACTACCCTCCCCACTCATAGGGGGATGGATGCCTACCACTACCACCACCCCTACTCATGGGGGCTGGATGCCTGTCACTACCACCACCCCTACTCATGGGGGGCTGGATGCCTGCCACTACCACCACCCCTACTCAGGGGGCTGGATGCCTGTCACTACTACCATCCCCACTCATAGGGGGATGGATGCCTACCACTACCACCACCCCTACTCAGGGGGCCTGGATGCCTGTCACTACTACCATCCCCACTCATAGGGGGATGGATGCCTACCACTAACACCACCCCCACTCATAGGGGGATGGATGCCTACCACTACCACCACCCCTACTCATGGGGGGCTGGATGCCTACCACTACCACCACCCCTACTCATGGGGGCCTGGATGCCTGTCACTACTACCATCCCCACTCAGGGGGGCCTGGATGCCTGTCACTACTACCCTCCCCACTCATAGGGGGATGGATGCCTACCACTACCACCACCCCTACTCATGGGGGGCTGGATGCCTGTCACTACCACCTCCCCTACTCATGGGGGGCTGGATGCCTGCCACTACCACCACCCCTACTCAGGGGGGGCTGGATGCCTGTCACTACTACCATCCCCACTCATAGGGGGATGGATGCCTACCACTACCACCACCCCTACTCAGGGGGCCTGGATGCCTGTCACTACTACCATCCCCACTCATAGGGGGATGGATGACTACCACTAACACTACCCCCACTCATAGGGGGATGGATGCCTACCACTACCACCACACCTACTCATGGGGGGCTGGATGCCTGCCACTACCACCACCCCTACTCAGGGGGGGCTGGATGCCTGTCACTACTACCATCCCCACTCATAGGGGGATGGATGCCTACCACTACCACCACCCCTACTCAGGGGGCCTGGATGCCTGTCACTACTACCATCCCCACTCATAGGGGGATGGATGCCTACCACTAACACCACCCCCACTCATAGGGGATGGATGCCTACCACTACCACCACCCCTACTCATGGCGGGCTGGATGCCTGCCACTACCACCACCCCTACTCAGGGGGGGCTGGATGCCTGTCACTACTACCATCCCCACTCATAGGGGGATGGATGCCTACCACTACCACCACCACTACTCAGGGGGGCCTGGATGCCTGTCACTACTACCATCCCCACTCATAGGGGGATGGATGCCTACCACTACCACCACCCCCACTCATAGGGGGATGGATGCCTACCACTAACACCACCCCTACTCATGGGGGGCTGGATGCCTGCCACTACCACCACCCCTACTCATGGGGGGCTGGATGCCTGTCACTACCACCACCCCTACTCATGGGGGGCTGGATGCCTGCCACTACCACCACCCCTACTCATGGGGGCCTGGATGCCTGTCACTACTACCATCCCCACTCATAGGGGGATGGATGCCTACCACCCACACAACCCCTACTCATAGGACGGGTAATGCATGACACAACCAGCATACTCCAACATAAGGAATGTCTGAAAATTACATCCCCCCCAACACCATGACAAGCGTGTGTAGTCTGTGTCAAATGCCTACAACACTGAACATGACATTGAACATACAATGTGACCCCCTATCACATGTGTCACACATAAATGTGTGTGGCCTCCACAATGGAAGCCGACCATGACCACTGTGGCAATGGGGTCGAACACCCCATCATCACAGTGACCAAAAGGTAAGTGTGGGTTCCATAGCTGAAGCACATTTTGAACATTGTGGCAATGGGGCCTAAACCCCCATCATCACAGTGACCAAAAGGTAAGTGTGGGGTCCATAGCTAAAGCACATTTTGAACATTGTGGCAATGGGGCGTAAACCCCCATCACCACAGTGACCAAAATGTAAGTGTGGGGTCCATAGCTGAAGCACATTTTGAACAGTGTGGCAATGGGGCCTAAACCCCCATCATCACAGTGACCAAAATGTAAGTGTGGGGTCCATAGCTGAAGCACATTTTGAACATTGTGGCAATGGGGCGTAAACCCCCATCACCACAGTGACCAAAATGTAAGTGTGGGGTCCATAGCTGAAGCACATTTTGAACAGTGTGGCAATGGGGCCTAAACCCCCATCACCACAGTGACCAAAATGTAAGTGTGGGGTCCATAGCTGAAGCACATTTTGAACATTGTGGCAATGGGGCGTAAACCCCCATCACCACAGTGACCAAAATGTAAGTGTGGGGTCCATAGCTGAAGCACATTTTGAACATTGTGGCAATGGTGTCTAAAGCCCCATCACCACAGTGACCAAAATGTAAGTGTAGTCATGGTAAAAGCTGCAAATGCCAAACTGCATGGATTATTCCTGGTCACACAACAACAAACACATCAGTGGCATAGTAGTGCTTGTGTTCCATAGCAACATAGATTGGGTGAGGCAAACAGTGCAGTGCCAATGAAACATCGCTTTGGCCATGTGCAGACAAACATCACCCATGGGGGCTCACATTGTCAACATTCACAAATAACACAATGACAGAAGTGACCATCATAATGCAGATCCACATATCTGCACCAATGGACACACAAATGTAGATATCCTGTGGAGACTGTAGATGTCAGGTGAACAAATACCATACCATGGCAGCAATGGGACATACAAACCATGATCATTGTGCTGACTGATGACCTTGGAGTCCCAGGGACAGCAGGGGAAAGCCACCAAACAACATACAGCCAATGGCACACTAAAGATATGCCAATGCAGTGGTGCAAATGCACAAACAGGCAGACTCACACTGCATATCAAACATAACAGGTGAGGGGGTGGTGTGCCAGTGTCCCCAGGCAAACACACAACACACGAGCAGGCCTGAATCCCTATTACACAGATGTCAACACAGTGCCACACAAAAGTAACTCATGGATCGGATTCCCCTATGTGGGCAATCAGGCATTGTTAGATGAGGGAGCCCAAATTACAAATGTCACACAAGCTTGTAGGAACAGCAACTAACACAGCAAGAGACAGACCCGCCACAGCACTACCCCCAGGGACCCCACATTGTGGTGACACTGGCCTGCATGATAATCCCACTATGATGACAAAGGTAGATGTCGTACACACTGTGAACCACAGTCATGTGTCCTGAGCAACTAACTAGCATCACACCTACACAAGCATTTGTACACAAGCACAAATAAAACAGCACGGCCTGTCAGCCAAGGCCAAGATGGAGGTAGGGGTCTAGCCATGCAACAACTCTCATTTGCACACACTCAACACCACACACCTTGATCTCCACCAATGTGCAGCAGTGAAGCTCACATGGACTGGTGACATTGCACATGCACCCATGACAATCCCAGGGGTGGTGGGGGAACTAAGGCGGAGATACCCATCACACATGGCCAGTCAACAAGACTTGTGAATGTCTCACACACTGCACAGTACGCTGTACATGGGCATGACGTCAAATCCACACCCACCAATGGGATCCCGGACACAGTCACACACCAATGAAGAAGGCAAGCTCACCCACAAACAACACACATAGACAACTTCCAACATTGCAGCTCTGACCCTGAGGAGTGGCAGCAGTCACACACACAACGTGTCACAATCACTGGAAGCTAACACAAACTGTAAATTACATGACTTGTGTAACCAACAAGTGCCAAGGGGAATCCTGACTGTGTCTCATCTGCGTTTGCCCACAAACTCAGCCCTGACAGCAAACACACCTATGGATGACACCCTGATCACCAGTAATGTGCCATGCACCCACATCACAGAGCACCCAGGGAGAAGATTTGGGGGAACATTGCTCAACTCAGCAAGCATCACAAACAGGAACATCACTAGGGCCCCCAGCCTGCGTAGCAAAATGGAAGTGAACACACACAGACATGCTCACACAACACACACCTTGGGCTCAGGCAATGTCACGGAATTACACACTGCCATGAGGGGTCTCCACTCCTGTGTAAGAAAAACTGTGCCATACGTTGTCTCTGCAGGGCGCTATCATGTCAGCAGAACACTTGGTCACTCAGTCAACAATTAGCACAAAATGAAGGCTCACGTCACATCAGCCTGGTCATGGCATTGTCACCCAAATCATCTGCACCGATCAAATACACATGTATAGCAAGTTGCACTGATACCACAGATGAGTCCTTCCCCATTGATGCCCAAACATGCATGTCCAGTGGAGATGGTCACAGGGTCAGGGAAATAGACCAATTGAACAATGGCAAGCACATCTGATGTGCAGGGGTGTAAGCCACAGATGTGATATTGAAAAAACAGGTAGGGAATCCCATTTGCAAATATGGAAAACATGACACCCTCATATTGCTGCAAAGGATGACATGGCTACACACCAGGATAGGACACATTCCCCCTGGACCACATGGGGTCCTGCACAGTAACACTTCATTTACCTGACATCAAAAATCAACATCACTGCAGCAAGGGCATGGTTAGCATCATCAACATCATGTACATCTGAAGCAAAACCACTAGAGAACTGAAAGTAGCTTTATTCAGCATATGTTATTTGGAAAATTAAAGTCCAGAAAAAACACAAAGGCCAATGGCCAGTCCATGAATAAAGTCCAAACAGGGTGACAGTGGCAGATGTCACCCTTGCTTGCCTGCACTGCTAGGGACCAGGGACATTCCCCTCGGAGGGGCATACGGGGGGCAGGCCAGGCACCGCAGGGACAGGATCAGGGCTCACCAGAAGGAGGCAGGGAAGGGGTGGCTGGTGCTGGAGAGTCACTGACAACTGCAGTGGAGGTGTCTGACAAGGTGTGTGCCGGCACAACTGGGGGGCATGAGTCAGATGGTGTGGGTGCCGGCACAACTCCAGTGGGCTGGCCAGATGGAGAGGACAGGTTCCCCACTGCAGTGCCCAAGTGGACTCCACTACAGTGCCCATCTCCAGGGGAGTAGATTGGGGTTCAGGTAAGGTGGGCAGGACAGAGGGGGAGGACACGGTCTCCACACCAGTGGCACTAACATGTACAGTGGGGGGGGGTGGTGCTGGAAGAGCAAGTGGTAGGTGGAGAAGGCCGGATCATTTTGGGGATGGTGTATCTGTGGGTGGGGGAACCTGGGGCAGGGTGTGGTGGGGGAACCTGTGTTGTGGGGGCCTGAGGGATGGAGGAAGGAGACTGTGTGGTTGACTTGCAGGGCGGGGTCTTGCTCTTCCGGGACCGGGGGGACTTGCGGGTGGGGGCCCCGTCTGTCTGCGGCTGGGGGAGGGTGTCCGGGGGCGAGGGGCACTCCCCTCTGTGTGGGTGGACTTCCTCTTCCCCCTGTATGCTGGATCAGCGGGATCGGAGGGGAAGAGGCCGAGGTCACAGAGGAAAAGCTGCTGTGTAGGTGGGGTTGCAGGTGAGGCAAGGGAAGGGGTCTTGGAGGGAGAGGATTTGGAGGACTGCGGAGTGACTGTGGATGCCTGTGTGTGTGTCTGTTACCCATCCCCTGTGGGTGTGGTATCAGTCCCCTGAGGATGCTTGTGTGCATGTCTTGCCTTTGTTTTGGGTGTTTCTGTGCTGCTCGTGTCTGTGTGTTTGGGTGATCGTGCAGGTGTGCATGTGCTTGGGACAGGTAGGGTGCCAGGAAGTGTGGATGGGGCAGAGGTAGGAGGGGTGAGGGACTGTTGGAGGAGGGACACTGCTGCCGTCAGGGAGGAGTCCATGGACTTATTGCTCCTCTGTAGGGCAGACATACCCGTCGAGATGCCCTCCATGAACGACACCAGCTGTGTCAACAGAGTGGTGTGTGCATGGAGGACACTCAGCATTGCTGTCTGCCCTACATGGAGCTGGCGAAGTAGGTACACAGACTCCTCACTCAGGGCAGCAGGAGACACAGGGGCAGGGGGTGCGGTGCCTGGCACGAAGGAGACACGCTCCCGAACACGGGAGCCTCCACGGACCTCTGGAATGGGAGCCAATGGGAGGGCGGTGGTGGTGGTGGTGGCGGGGCCAGACATACTAGCTGGGGTGTGGTGGCTGCTGACACCCGCCTCCACAAGGGAGTCATCCTCCGAGCTGCTGTGGTCCTCAGCTGAGGTGGATGGTGCTGAGGACTCCTCGGTGTGGCTCCCCTCGCCCTCCGTGCCACTGGGTCCCTCCGACCACTCATCGGCTGCTGACCCAGTCTGGTTCTGCAGCTCATCCTGGTCCGTGGAGCTGTCCCCTCCTGTGGCCGTGGATGTATCTGCAAACAATTAGGGAAACAGACAAACATCAGTCACCTGCACTGACCGCACACACCACAGTAAGTACAGCACATTACAGAGCAAGCCCTGGCATCCTTAGTTGAACATTGCCAAAAGTCCTCACACAGATTAGGAGAAGCCAATTGTCAGTCTGATGGTCAACCATGGAACTCACACCCCTCCTGCCCTTGCACCCATCTGTCTGGTGCCTGTCTGATGGTAATACCCCAGTGTGGACTCATGCACCACCTACACAGTTGTTGGACATTGCAGAGAACACGGTGAAGTATGTGAACATGCACACATCACATCTCTTGCCACTGAGTCAGTACAGGTGTCCGGATAAAGGGATGGCAAGAGTCTAATTAGAAATGCATGTGATGCATACCAGCACCAGACACCATGATGCACCCATGTCCGGATAGTCAATGCCACAATGGGGTGCATGTTGCACATGTCACTCCCCTGCAGGATCACTCTTAGGAAGTTTAATTCCATGGCACAGGCATGCCTGCAAAGTCATACATCACTGTCTCCAGTCACATGGGCATGGCAGCCAGCCAACAACAGTCTGCACTGTGTCACAATCCTAGGACATGGGGAATGCAAGTTATGTAGCTGACAAGTGCACATGTCCATCCCCCACAAACCACATCATCTGAACTCTTATTTGTCCACGTCATACCAATTGGACATATGGGAGACATGAAACACAACTATCTGAACCTGAGCACCTCACAGTCTGCTGTGAATGAAAAACAGCTGCCTGAAATTCACAGTCGCATACACCTGTGTGCACAGTCAAGTGATCAAACACCTATAAGTCACAGAAGTATTGTCTCTCATGGTCACATCTCAGATGGCATGCTGAGCCCTAACCGATAAACATCCCAGTAGTCCTGACAACGAAGCCACAGCACAATGACACAGAGGCAGACACCTGAGGGAACATTTCACTGATCACAACATGTCAGCTGATACACGGGAGTGGGAGTACAGAGTGTATTGTATGCCCTGGAGTAGGCATGACTGTCCTGCTGCACCTGAAAGAGGGATGAGCCCTGGACAGTAGGCAGGTGGCTAAGCATGTGTGACACACTTGATATACATACTCCTGAGGCCCAAACATTGTTCCCACCCGCACCATGGGGGTGTGCCAAATACCCCAGGGACATGTGGTGATTCAGATCAGCAAGTGGACCACATATCAAAGTTACACCCAGATTACATGTCAGGACTTAGGCATTGTGTGAGCAATTGACCCACCCATGAAGCACACCACAAAGTCACAGGAACAAATGCTGTCCCCCACCTTGAGCAAAGCAAAATGCAAGGACACAGTACCCAAGTGACACAATTTCCTGACTGTAAGGACCACACCTGCATATCAGATGAGGAGTGGGCATGTCACAATTGAGGGACATGGGTCCTGGACCACAAGACTGATGTACTGTGGAAGTTTAACCAGGCCAGAGGAGGGCACATAGCATGTCAGACAAAGTTCACAGTGCAGTCATGGACTCACCCCTCCTTGCTGCTATCTGGCCTTCAGCTGCCCATCCAGGTCAGGGAAGACCACCGCCAGGATCCGGAGCATGTGGGGGGTCAGGGTCCGGTGTCCGCCCCTCCTGCGAGGAGGCGACAGCTTCAGCTGGACCCTTACGATCCTCCGGGCCAGCCCGAAGGTCCTGCCACCTCTTCTGGCAGATGCGGATCCGGCGCTTATAGTCCCCCACGGATCTTACTGCCCGGGCGATGGTCAGCCAGATTTCCTGCTTCTGGTGGGCATCAACCTGTGAGGATGACAAAGTGCCATTACTACACATGCAACATATACGTGCATCACACATTTGAATATACATGTCTCAATCACAGGGGCATATGATGTACACAGGCAGTGCAACGATGGCTATGAACAGTTTGCCAGCAGTTACTACATGGTATCATTGTCTGGGAAGTAAAACCTTGTTGGAATGCACTGTTACTGCACTGTACCTGTTCAGTGCATGTAACTACACACTTTGGGGGGTGAGAATTAATCAGTGAGCATGCTTGCCAGTGGTGTGCACACTGGAAGTCTTGCTAGTCAGACAACATGCACAATTAGTAAGGCAGTGGACAGCACACTCACCGCTCCCCTTGTTTCCCATACAGCTTGCTGTACTGTGGAAGGAGGCTGTCCAGAAGGGCCTGGTTCTCCTCAAGGCTGAAGGCTGGGGCTCTCTCCACAGTACGTGCCATTGCAGTAGCCAGACGATGCAGAGACAGCAGCAGTGTTGGTGGCAGATGTCGTCCTGGAGCATGTAGTGCAGGCAAGTGAGCCCTCAGGGGAACAGCCAGCATTATATGTGTGCTGCAGAGGCAGATACTGTCCCATGTGTCCAAAGTGATAGGTCCAAGTCGTTTGCATCTTCTGAATCTGGCCAATCCATGGAATTGCACCACTAATACACGCCCACAGCATCCTTCAAAGTTCAACTTCATGACACCCATAAATTTGCAACATTGTTGTGGCTGGCCAACTGAATTCACTGCATCAGACTCGTTGAAGCTTCGAAACGCGTCCGTTGCCATGCCAGGCCCCAGCCAATGCGTGCGCACCGATCGGTCCATTGCTGTACAACGTGTATTCCGGGATACAACGCGTGCCCGCTCACAACAGATGCAATGGGCCGTGCGGGCACACCGATCGGTCCATTGCTGTACAACGCGTACCCGCTCACAACAGATGCAATGGGCCGTGCGGGCACACCGATCGGTCCATTGCTGTGCAATGAGTACCCGCTCACAACAGATGCAATGGGCCGTGCGGGCACACCGATCGGTCCATTGCTGTACAACGCGTGTTCCGGGATACAATGCGTACCCGCTCACAACAGATGCAATGGGCCGTGCGGGCACACCGATCGGTCCATTGCTGTACAACGCGTTTTCCAGGATACAACGCATACCCGCTCACAACAGATGCAATGGGCCGTGCGGGCACACCGATCGGTCCATTGCTGTACAACGCGTACCCGCTCACAACAGATGCAATGGGCCGTGCGGGCACACCGATCAGTCCATTGCTGTACAACCCGTACCCGCTCACAACAGATGCAATGGGCAGTGCGGGCACACCGATCGGTCCATTGCTGTACAACGCGTATTCCGGGATACAATGCGTACCCGCTCACAACAGATGCAATGGGCCGTGCGGGCACACCGATCGGTCCATTGCTGTACAACGCATACCCGCTCACAACAGATGCAATGGGCCATGCGGGCACACCGATCGGTCCATTGCTGTACAACGCGTACCCGCTCACAACAGATGCAATGGGCCGTGCGGGCACACCGATCGGTCCATTGCTGTACAACGCGTATTCCGGGATACAACGCGTACCCGCTCACAACAGATGCAATGGCCAGTGCGTGCACACCGATCGGTCCATTGCTGTACAACGCGTCCCTGTACAGGTCACTCGCATATGTCACCATGCTTGTCACTGGTGAACGTATGCCAGCCACATATACTTGCCAGGGACTCAGGGGCACACCTACAACACCACACCCAGTCCACACTGTATCCTAAGGCATGTAAGGCTGCATTACCTTTTCTGTGAATGGGGGTAAACATGTGGTTTTTGGGGTGGCACTTGGGGGCAGCCACTCCCAGGCTGTGCACATGTTCATGGGGACAGGATCCTTTGTGTGTTGTGCACATGACCACTGTGATGTGCAAGTGTTCATTTCGGAGCATGTGGCATGGTCACATTTCCAGGTTGTGTATGTGTATGACATGTCACATACCCCCAGAGTCCCATGTGGGAAGGCATGTACGTCACAGGGTGACCCATTGCCACAATAGTGATGGACCTCCACAGACTGGGCCTGATTCACAGAACTAACTTACGTCAAAATCCTAAACTTACAACAATTTTGGTATTCACAGAATGAACTTACACATTTGGGTATTCACAGAATGAACTTACACATTTGTGTATTCACAGAATGAACTTACACATTTGGGTATTCACAGAATGAACTTACAACAATTTTGGTATTCACAGAATGAACTTACACATTTGGGTATTCACAGAATGAACTTACAACAATTTTGGTATTCACAGAATGAACTTACTCATCCTAACTTTATGTCCGCCACTGGGCCGGAAATTCCGGCCCGAGTGCGGACATAAGGTTAGGATGAGTAAGTTCATTCTGTGAATACCCAAATGTGTAAGTTCATTCTGTGAATACCCAAATGTGTAAGTTCATTCTGTGAATACCAAAATTGGTGTAAGTTCATTCTGTGAATACCCAAATGTGTAAGTTCATTCTGTGAATACCAAAATTGTTGTAAGTTCATTCTGTGAATACCCAAATGTGTAAGTTCATTCTGTGAATACCAAAATTGTTGTAAGTTTAGGATTTTGACGTAAGTTAGTTCTGTGAATCAGGCCCTCTGTGTGCATGTTGTGTTTCCGATGTCTCTGATTCCATGTGCACAATGGGAGACAGCCTCCACATCAACGTTGTTTGTGCATGGACTTTGATGTTGTGCGTGTGTGTGTCACAGATGTCCATGTCTGTCCTGCGGAGGCAACAGGGGCCACTACCTGTGGGAGTCATGTTTGTTTTTCTGACGTGTACATGATACGCCATGTCATGCCAGTGTCCATGTGGCAAGACAGGGTCACTGGGAATCTACCTGTCAATGAGCTGTGATGCCTGTGGCGCATCTGTCCAGACATGTCACTGTGGTGTGTGTGTGGAACGTGACAGCAGTAAATGGGTACTGTGACACAGCCTAATGGTTTCCCATAGCACAACCTGGAACCTGTTGTCAACACATGTTGAACTGAGATGTTAGATGATGTCCATGTAGGTGCCATATATGTCCATACAGAATGGCACACACATCAAGTACTTGTGCCTCGTAATGATGTATCATGTGAAATTGAGTATGGTGAATGGCACATATGTGGGGTGACTGACAATCTTTCTTTCTTCACCTATGCACTGCAGGGCACCAGCTGTCCATAGACCATTCCCTGACCTGGCAACAATGGTGGAACGTGACAGCATCCGACGGTACCGCTTCACCAGGCAGCTGATTGAGGATTTGGCAGTGCGCTTGGCCACACATTTGCAACCTGGCCGGCTGTACCCTACAGCGCTGACCCCCAAGGTGAAGGTGATGGCAGCCCTACACTTCTTTGCCACCGGTACCTTTCAACACACTGTTGCGACTGCTGGTGGGATGTCACAGACTATGTTCAGCCGTGTGCTACGCGATGTTTTGGAGGCAATGTTGAGATGCCTGAACCAGTACATCTATTTCCCTACACGTCATCAACTCACTGACGCCAAGAGTGACTTCTATGCCCTGGGGAGGATGCCACATGTCATTGGCTCCATTGATGGGACACATGTGGCTTTGGTACCACCACAGGCACATGAGCAGGCATACAGGAACAGGAAACATTATCATTCAATCAATGCTCTGGTGGTATGTCTTGCAGATATGAGCATCTCACATGTGTGTGCCCGTTTCCCTGGTTCGGCACACGATGCCTACGTGATGAGGAGTAGTCGCATCCAGAGGATGATGTCACAGATGGAGAACCAGCGTGCCTGGCTTGTCGGTGTGTACTGACTTTGTACCATTGTGTGTGTTCTGCTATGTTGTATTCCGCCCTCTTTTCCAACTCAGCTAATGTGCAATTGTCTGTCTGTAGGTGACTCCGGATACCCCAACATGCTGTGGTTGCTGACACCCCTCAGGAACCCTGTGACACCAGCCCAGATGCGCTACAATGAGGCACATGGTCGGACCAGGAGAGTGATCGAGCGCACATTTGGTCTCCTGAAGAGCCGCTTTCGCTGCCTGGACAAGACAGGAGGGGCCCTCCCATATGCCCCAGCAAAGGTGTGCAAGATTGTCATCGTCTGCTGCATGCTACACAACCTGTGTTAGAAATGTGATCTCTAGTTGGCAAGGGCTTGCACCTCTGTCCAAGTAGGGACCCTTCTTCCTAGTCAGGGTAAGGGTGTTACACTCGTGAAGTAACCCCTGCTCACCCTCGTGGTGGTAGCTTGGCACGAGCAGTCAGGCTTAATTCAGAGGCAGTGTGTAAAGCATTTGCACATAACCAACAGTAATACAGTGTAAGCACTACAGACGGACACCACACCAGTTTAGAAAAATAACCAATTTTTATATACTCAAGACAAGACCAATTACGACAAAAATCCACAATACTATACTTTAAAAATGAATGCTTGATACGGTAACTTCTTCTTTGCAGGAATAGTTCAAAAACAAAGTTCGTACGAGTCGGTAGCCCCGTCCGGGCCTACCGCGATGCTGAATTACACAGAGTCCAACAGTTCCAGCCGACTGCGTCGCTACGGGCCAGCAGAGTCGTGAACAGACTCGGTCACAGTACTTTCTCGTTGTGGCTGGTACGGAGTGTACGAGCCGGTCGGCGTTCGTCGCGGTTGCGGTGCAAGATGGAGCGATGCAAGGTGCCGTGTCCCTCGATGCGGTGCAGGCAGCGACTCGATGAGCGTCGTGCAGACGGAGTCGGTGAGTCCAAGGCGTGCGATGCAGGGTGAGACGATGCTCGATGCGGTGCTGACAGGTTGCGATGCAGGCGACCAAGCCGGAGTGCGGGAGCTGGCATCGGACAGCGGTGCGAGTCGGACCGGTGCGTCGCAGACGTGCGAGCGGTGCCCCAAATGCGATGCGGTTACGACTCTTGAGCCAGTTGCAGCGTCCGTGTCTGTCGGGTCCGGCTGGTTCAGTGAAGCGATGCGATGCGAACTGCGGTGCCCACAGGTCACGGTGCAAGCAGCGGCTCGATGTTGACGGCGTCGGACGTCGCCTACGGTGAGACCAGGGTTGCGATGCGAAGCGGGGCGATGCGGTCTGCGGTGCAAACAGGTCACCGGTCAGGGATGGATTCGGTTGACAGAGTCGGTTGCAGTTCCCTTCCTCTGTGGCAACTGAAACAACGTTCCAGAAGCGGTACCCAGAGGTTTGTGAAGTCTTTGTAGTCCCTGAGACTTCTTAACAGGAGGCCAGCTCAGTTCCAGGCCCTTGGAGATACTCAGCACAAGTTTGTAGAAAGTTCAGTCCTTTCACTGCCCAAGGCAGAAGCAGCAGCTGCAGGCCAACCCAACAAAGCAACAACACAGCAAAGGGGCAGTACTCCTCCTGGCAGCTCTTCCAGCTCTTCGTCTTGGCAGGTTCCTTGATTCCAGCGAAATCTAAATTCATGGGGTCAGGGCCCCAATATTTATATCCCAAATTCCTTTGTTCTCTGAAGGCAGAGAGGCCTTTGCCTAGTCCAAACCAGTTCTGGAGCACTTTGTTGACAAGTCTCCGTCCCTTCTTTCAGTGAGTAGGCCAGGGACATCAGACGCACCACAGGAGGTGGAGTCAGCATTGTGGAGGGAAGGCACTGTCCTATTCAGGGCCCAGGTGCAACTCCTCCCACCCATCTACATGTAGAACTTGCTATTCAGCCCTGTGCTGACTCAGCCTGTCTCCTGGCATCCCCCAGCCCCTGTCACTCACACTCCAGACAAGGAATACACAACCTCGCAGAGGCAGGCTTGGATGGTTAGACAAGAAAATACCCACTTTCTAAAAGTGGTATTTTCAAACACAGAATGTTAAAACCAACTTCACTAAAAGCTGCATTTTATCATTCTGAGTCCAGGCATACTAAACTCGAATTTCTACCATGTTCCCAGGGTCAGTTAGGGTTATAAGCTGTAATAATCAAAACTGCCCGTTCTGGCCTAGGGGGAACAGGTAGCCTTGCAATAGTGAAAAACGAACTAGGCTGTAATTCACTATCAGGACATGCCACACACACCAGGGCATGTCCTACCTTTCGCATACAACGCACCCTGCCCACAGGGGTACCTTGGGCCTACCTTAGGGGTGACTAACATGTAGAAAAGGGAAGGTTTAGGGACTTGCAAGTGTGTGCACTTGCCAAGTCGACATGGCAGCCCCAGGCTGCGCACAGGCTCTGGGATGGCAGGCCCGAGTTACACTTTACGGGCTGTTTGCGTGGGTGGCACAATCCAGTGCTGCAGCCCACCAACAGCATTTGGTCTATAGGCCCTGGCACTCGCAGTGCACTTTACAAGGGACTGACACATAAACCAAATAGGCCAATCATGGAAACGCCAATCCATAACACATTTTATACAGGAGCACTTGCACTTTCCCACTGGACAGCAGTGAGGAGAGTGCGCAGAATCATTACACCAGCAAAAACAGAGTCAAAACTGGGTGGTCAGAAAGCAAAAAGTCAGGGGAAACACGCCAAAAGATGCCAAGTCTAACACATGTCCCCTCCAGCTGAAAGTAGGGAGAACTACCCAACCCCATTGGAGTTCTCTTCACTAAGGCGGAAGAACCTGGACAGACCATCTGCATTGGCATGTTCTGTACCCGGACGGTGTTCCACCGTAAAGTACATTCCCTGTAGGGAGATGGACCACCTCAGCAGTTTTGGATTCTCACCCCTCATTTGCATCAACCATCTGAGGGGCCTGTGGTCTGTCTGAACCCGGAAGTGAGTCCCAAACAGGTATGGTCTCAACTTCTTCAGCGCCCAGACCACAGCAAAAGCTTCCCTTTCTATGGCACTCCACCTCTGTTCCCTGGGGAGTAGTCTCCTGCTAAGGAAGACTACAGGCTGATCCAGGCCCTCTTCGTTCAGTTGTGAGAGCACCACTCCCACACCATGCTCTGAAGCGTCAGTCTGCACGACGAATTCCTTGGAGAAGTCAGGTGCCTTGAGCACGGGCGCCGTGCACATGGCTGCCTTCAGGGCATCAAAAGCTTTCTGGCAGGACTCAGTCCAGATCACTTTCCTGGGCTGCTTCTTAGAAGTCAGCTCTGTTAAGGGGGCAACGATGGTGCCATAGCCCTTAACAAATCTCCTATAGTAGCCGGTGAGACCTAAGAAGGCTCTCACCTCTGTCTGGGTCTTGGGGGCTCCCAAGCCAGAATGGTGTCAATCTTGGGTTGTAGGGGCGCCTCCTGGCCGCTTCCTACCTGGTGTCCCAAGTACACCACAGAACCCTGCCCGATCTGGCACTTGCTGGCCTTGATCGTGAGGCCTGCTCCTTGCAGAGCCCTCAACACTTTCTCAAGGTGCTGTAAATGTTCTTCCCAGCTGGAACTGAACACAGCAATGTCATCCAGGTAGGCGGCACTGAAATCCTCCAGCCCAGCCAACACCTGATTGACCAACCTCTGAAAGGTGGCAGGGGCATTCTTCAACCCAAAGGGCATCACCCAGAATTGGTAATGACCTTCTGGGGTTGAGAATGCTGATCTCTCCTTGGCCCCATCGGTTAAGGCAATCTGCCAGTACCCAGACGTCAAATCAAACGTGCTGAGGAACCGGGCAGCTCCCAACCGATCAATGAGCTCATCAGCTCTGGGGATGGGGTGCGCGTCAGTCCTGGTGACGGCATTGAGCCCACGGTAGTCCACACAAAACCGGAGATCTGGAGTGGCACCGGGCACAGCAGCCTTTGGGACCAAGACCACTGGGCTGGCCCAAGGACTGTGGGAGGGCTCAATCACCCCTAACGCCAACATCTTAGAGACCTCCTCCTTGATGCTGGCTCTGACCCGGTCAGTCAACCTGTAAATCTTGTGCTTCACAGGAGGGCTGTCACCAGTGTCCACGTCATGGGTACACCAGTGAGTAACACCGGGAGTCAGGAGAGAACAGTGGGGCGAACTGTCCCAACAACTGGTGACAGTCCCCTGCTGCTCCTGAGTCAGAGTAGGGGAGAGGATCACACCTTCTACTGACCCATCATGCTCCTTGGTAGACAGGAGGTCAGGGAGAGGCTCACTCTCCTCTTCCACCCCATCATCTGTCGCCAAGAGCATACTCACTTCGGACCTCTCGAAGTGGGGCTTGAGGCGGTTCACGTGAAGGACCCTCAAAGGGTTCCTTGGAGCTTGCAAATCCACCTGGTAGGTGACGTCACTTTTGCGCTCCTTTACCTCATATGGCCCAGTCCACTTGTCCTGCAAGGCACAAGGTGCCACTGGGGCCATGACCCACACTTTTTGCCCAGGTTGAAATTCGACCAGAGTGGCATTCTGGTCATACCATCTCTTCATTTCTTCCTGGCTTGCTTCTAGGTTCGCCTGAGCGAGTTTCCTGAAGCGGGCAGTTTGGTTTCTAAAGGCCAGCATGTAGCTAAATACATCCTGGGGAGTTTTCCTGGGAGCTGCCTCCCAGCCTTCCTTTACCAAACTCAGAGGTCCTCTGACAGGGTGGCCATACAGGAGCTCAAAGGGGCTGTACCCAAGAGACTTCTGAGGCACCTCCCTGTATGCAAAGAGTAGGCATGGCAAGAGGACGTCCCACTTACGCCTCATGGGTTCTGTTAGACCCTTGATCATGCCTTTCAAGGTCTGGTTGAATCTCTCCACCAGACCGTTTCCTTGTGGGTGGTAAGGAGTGGTGAACTTGTAGGTTACACCACACTCCTTCCACAGGGATGTCATATACTTGGATATGAAATTGGTCCCCCTATCAGAAACCACCTCTCTGGGGAATCCCACACGGGAAAAGATCCCCATTAACGCCCGGCCCACCACTGGCGCCGTCGTTGTCCTGAGAGGGATTGCCTCCGGGTACCGGGTGGCATGGTCCACCAAGACCAGGATGTACCTGTTGCCCATGGCTGTCTTGGGATCCAGTGGCCCCACAATATCCATCCCTACCCTTTCAAAGGGTGTACCAACAACAGGAAAAGGTTGGAGAGGAGCTTTGACCTTCCTCCCACTCTTACCACTTGCCTGGCAAGTTTGGCAAGACCTACAGTGTGCATCTGACTGCCTTCGCATTTGAGGCCAAAAGAAGTGGGTGACAAGCCTGTCAAAGGTCTTGTCCTGCCCCAAATGTCCTGCCAAAGGCACGTCATGAGCCAGACCCAGTAGGAAGGTCCTGAAGCACTGGGGTACCACCAGCACACGGGCTGACCCAGGCTCAGCAACCTTAGGCTCACTGTATAGGAGACCACTCTCCCAGTAGATCAGATGTGACCCGGACTGATTACCAGCTGCCTGGTCTGCAGCCTGCCGCCGCAGACCCTCCAGAGTAGGGCACTCGTTCTGCTCCCTGCAGAACTCCTCCCTGGTGGGACCCCCTTCTTGCTGCCAATGGGTCAGCTCAGAGATGTCTCCCAGTTCGGCTACCTGCTCCCCTGTAGGCACCGGGCGTCCCCCTCGAGGTCCGCCTCCTCCCGGTCCGTGGGAACTTCGGGGGCCGGTTTCCCGCGCCCCTGCCCTTTCTCTTGGCAGGGACTTGGGCCACTGTTCCAGGCTCCAAGTCCTCTTGATCACCCTTTCTGGCTGCCATTGACCGAGTAGACACGCATGCCCACTCTGGCAACCCAAGCATCTCCAAGTGAGACCTGAGCTCAACATCCTTCCATAAGGACTGCTCCAGGTCGTTACCTAGCAGACAATCTACAGGCATGGTAGGGCTCACAACCACCCTCAAGGGACCTGAGACCCCCCATTCAAAGGGAACCTGCGCCACCATACACTGGCGCTCAGAGTTGTCTACAGCAACTACTTGGTGGAATGCCCCTGGGACTACCTGCTTCTCAGAGACCAGGTGACACCGGACTGAGGTCACACTGGCTCCAGTATCTCTGAGAGCCTCTACCCTGTTCCCATTGATGGTCACCCAGGTGCTATATTTCTTTGTGTTAGGGGGCACCTGGTTTCCTGGGACCATCTCACTGTCCCCTAGTGAGACAAGGGTCATTTCTGCGGGATCCCCACCCTCCTGTGGGCACCCCTCCTCCCCAAGCGCTACACTAGCCAACACTTTAGACTGTCCACCGGTGGGTGGCTGTGTCCCCTTTGGGCACTTGGGGTCCCCCTTAAAGTGACCTACCTGGTCACATGCATAACACTTGCGGGGGCCGGTCTCAACAGGCTTCCCTGTAGAGACCCCTTTCTTCTTATCACCGGGGGCTGGGATCCTTTACCCTGGGTACTAGTTTGGGGCCCTTTAGAGAACTCCTGTGCTTTACCCTTGTCCCCCCACCTTTCTGCTGGGGACCCTGCCCACCTTTGGCTGAGTCTCCCCAAACGCTTTCTTGTGGACCCTGGTACTCACCCAGCAGTCCGCTTCCATAGCAAGCTTCCTAGGGTCAGTTAGCTTACTATCCACTAGGTGCTGGCGCAGATCTGCAAAACATAGACTAGACAAGTGCTCCCATGCAATCAAGTTGTAGAGCCCCTGAAAATCTGTTACACTACTGCCCTTCACCCAACCATCCAGCGACCTGCAGAACACATCCACACATTCCAACCAAGTGTTGGCATCAGACTTCTTACTGGACCTGAACTGATCCCTGTACTTTTCAGGAGTAAGACCATACTTCGTGAGAAGGGCATCCTTCATGTCAGCATAGGTGAGGTGATACCCCTTACCCAAAGCTATCAGAGCATCCCTTGCTTCTTCACGGAAAAGTGGCCACAATCCTGCTCCCCAATTCTCCTCAGGGACCCCATTCATGTGTATGGCTGCCTCATAACCCTGAAACCACCTTTGTATGTCATCCCCCTTCTTGAACTCCTTGCCTACATTCTTGGGATTGTGCACAATCCTGTCTGCCTTTCTGGACGAATTGCTGCCACCATCTGAGCCTGACTTACTCCTAAGTTCTAGCTCCTTCAGTTCTCTCTCATGCTCTAAGAGCATCTTCTTCTCCTCCATGGCCAATCTCTTCTCCTCCCGCTCACTCTCCAGCCTGAGCTTCTGCAGCTCAAACTGCCTTGCCTCCCGCCTGTCCTCCAGCTCCTCTGGGGACAGACTGCTGCTGCCTGACCTGGCGGGTTCCCCCCCACCCAAAAGCACATCCACCCTGGATTGAGGCTCTAGTCTCTTCGGAGGCGTGGGTTCGAATCCCACCGCTGCCACCAATGTTAGAAATGGGATCTCTAGTTGGCAAGGGCTTGCACCTCTGTCCAAGTAGGGACCCTTCTTCCTAGTCAGGGTAAGGGTGTTACACTCGTGAAGTAACCCCTGCTCACCCTCGTGGTAGCTTGGCACTAGCAGTCAGGCTTAATTCAGAGGCAGTGTGTAAAGCATTTGCACATAACCAACAGTAATACAGTGTAAGCACTACAGACAGACACCACACCAGTTTAGAAAAATAACCAATTTTTATATACTCAAGACAAGACCAATTACGACAAAAATCCACAATACTATACTTTAAAAATGAATGCTTGATACGGTAACTTCTTCTTTGCAGGAATAGTTCAAAAACAAAGTTCGTACGAGTCGGTAGTCCCGTCCGGACCTACCGCGATGCTGAATTACACAGAGTCCAACAGTTCCAGCCGACCGCGTCGCTACGGTCCAGCAGAGTCGTGAACAGACTCGGTCACAGTACCTTTCTCGTTGTGGCTGGTACGGAGTGTACGAGCCGGTCGGCGTTCGTCGCGGTTGCGGTGCAAGACGGAGCGATGCAAGGTGCGGTGTCCCTCGATGCGGTGCAGGCAGCGGCTCGATGAGCGTCGTGCAGATGGAGTCGGTGAGTCCAAGGCGCGCGATGCAGGGTGTGACGATGCTCGATGCGGTGCTGACAGGTTGCGATGCAGGCGACCAAGCCGGAGTGCGGGAGCTGGCGTCGGACAGCGGTGCGAGTCGGACCGGTGCGTCGCAGACGTGCGAGCGGTGCCCCAAATGCGATGCGGTCACGACTCTTGAGCCAGTTGCAGCGTCCGCGTCGGTCGGGTCCGGCTGGTTCAGTGAAGCGATGCGATGCGAACTGCGGTGCCCACAGGTCACGGTGCAAGCAGCGGCTCGATGTTGACGGCGTCGGATGTCGCCTACGGTGAGACCAGGGTTGCGATGCGAAGCGGGGCGATGCGGTCTGCGGTGCAAACAGGTCACCGGTCAGGGATGGATTCGGTTGACGGAGTCGGTTGCAGTTCCCTTCCTCTGTGGCAACTGAAACAGCGTTCCAGAAGCGGTACCCAGAGGTTTGTGAAGTCTTTGTAGTCCCTGAGACTTCTTAACAGGAGTCCAGCTCAGTTCCAGGCCCTTGGAGATACTCAGCACAAGTTTGTAGAAAGTTCAGTCCTTTCACTGCCCAAGGCAGAAGCAGCAGCTGCAGGCCAACCCAACAAAGCAACAACACAGCAAAGGGGCAGTACTCCTCCTGGCAGCTCTTCCAGCTCTTCGTCTTGGCAGGTTCCTTGATTCCAGCGAGATCTAAATTCATGGGGTCAGGGCCCCAATATTTATATCCCAAATTCCTTTGTTCTCTGAAGGCAGAGAGGCCTTTGCCTAGTCCAAACCAGTTCTGGAGCACTTTGTTGACAAGTCTCCGTCCCTTCTTTCAGTGAGTAGGCCAGGGACATTAGACGCACCACAGGAGGTGGAGCCAGCATTGTGGAGGGAAGGCACTGTCCTATTCAGGGCCCAGGTGCAACTCCTCCCACCCATCTACATGTAGATCTTACTATTCAGCCCTGTGCTGACTCACCCTGTCTCCTGGCATCCCCCAGCCCCTGTCACTCACACTCCAGACAAGGAATACACAACCTCGCAGAGGCAGGCTTGGATGGTTAGACAAGAAAATACCCACTTTCTAAAAGTGGTATTTTCAAACACAGAATGTTAAAACCAACTTCACTAAAAGCTGCATTTTATCATTCTGAGTCCAGGCATACTAAACTCGAATTTCTACCATGTTCCCAGGGTCAGTTAGGGTTATAAGCTGTAATAATCAAAACTGCCCGTTCTGGCCTAGGGGAACAGGTAGCCTTGCAATAGTGAAAAACGAACTAGGCTGTAATTCACTATCAGGACATGCCACACACACCAGGGCATGTCCTACCTTTCGCATACAACGCACCCTGCCCACAGGGGTACCTTGGGCCTACCTTAGGGGTGACTAACATGTAGAAAAGGGAAGGTTTAGGGACTTGCAAGTGTGTGCACTTGCCAAGTCGACATGGCAGCCCCAGGCTGCACACAGGCTCTGCGATGGCAGGCCCGAGTTACACTTTACGGGCTGTTTGCGTGGGTGGCACAATCCAGTGCTGCAGCCCACCAACAGCATTTGGTCTATAGGCCCTGGCACTCGCAGTGCACTTTACAAGGGACTGACACATAAACCAAATATGCCAATCATGGAAACGCCAATCCATAACACATTTTATACAGGAGCACTTGCACTTTCCCACTGGACAGCAGTGAGGAGAGTGTGCAGAATCATTACACCAGCAAAAACAGAGTCAAAACCGGGAGGTCAGAAAGCAAAAAGTCAGGGGAAACACGCCAAAAGATGCCAAGTCTAACAACCTGGCAGTGCGGAAGGAGTTGCCTCTCATCCTGGATGACGATGACCAACATCCGCCACCTGTGGAGGATCCTGGCCTGGGCCACGATGCCAGTGATGATGATGATGATGATGGTGATGTCCGCACACAGCTCATCACCAACTTCTTCAGCTGAATGTGAGTATCCAGAGATGTCATGTCAATGATGTGTGTTTGCGTGATATGTGTTGGTGGTGCTGTTTGAGTGTGGCCATGTGCTACTTGACTGGAAGCGTGCAGCGATGTGTCCTTACAGGTAGTCTGTACTCCCCATCAGTGTTGACATGCTAACTTGGTTTTCTGTGAGTATCTTGTGACATGTATTGGCCATGAGTATTGCAGTTCTATCCTGTTCTTCCGTGCTTTTGACTGTGTGTCATGTCTGTCCTTCACAGGGTACTTTCAGAGTTGTTTGGTGAACTGTGATCCCCCGACACCATGATTCAACTTCCAGGGTGGAAGCAGTCGTTTCCCTACAGGTGATGTGCCACACATCCCTGGACTTTATTTCTTCTACACTTGTTGACTGTGTGGCTACTGCCACGTAGGATTACCTTGCATCTGTAGTGGAAACAACATGTTGCAAATGTGTAATAAACCTGTGCTTCACTTTGGGTTGTGCGTTGTCTGTGGTCACACATCTGACTGACATGTGCTTACTGCACCTGTGGGCTAGTTAACACAGACTGTGAATAGGTGTGGTGTCTGTGCATTCCACTGTATTTCCTGGCAACATCAGTGTAGGCGATGAGTCTGATGGCCCTGGTGTGTATGTGTTGTGTAGCCCTAGTGGTGTGTCTCCCTCATATGTGTCACGTCGCCATGACTCACATGACGGTGTTGAACTTGCTGTAGCAGTTAGCATGCACAGTGTCATTTAGCAGATCACCATCTACATGACAAAAACCACATTGGAATCACAACAGAGGCAAGTATGATGTATTAGTGAGTTTATTTACAAACATGTGTGAGGATAGTGCACAGGATGGTGGGTGCTGTACATTGGGATTGGAATCCAAAGTTCCCAGATGAGTTGGAAGGCTTGGTAGCAGAAATGTCCTGAGTAAAGTCCACAGTCATCTGATACATTGGGCCAACTTAAGCTCCCCATGTCATGTGGGAGAGTTGTGTTGCATTCGACAGGGTAAACAGTTTGCACACAAAGGAGAATTTCCAGAACAGGTGTTGGGTTCCTGGGGGATGTACATGGCCATCGGCCTCTCAGTTTTCCTTCCTCGGACAACCCCTCTTCTTCCGGGGGGGACCCTCACGTGCAGGCTGCTGCGGTGCAGAGGACTCTCCGCCAGAGTCCTCCTCCCTCCCTGTGGCAGTTGCAGTTGTTGCAGCACCAGATGTTGTGGGCACACAGGGAGGTGTGGCCATGTTGGTGCTAATCTGGCAGAGGCATGTCAATATGTCCCTATGCACCACTGTCAGTTCTTCCAATGTGTCCCACTTGGACTCCATACCAGACATGTGTGTCTCCATACGGGACATGTGTGTCTCCACACGGGACATGTGTGAGTCCAAGCGGGCATGATGGGCAGCCTGCTGCTGTTGAATGTCCTTGAGGATCCCCACTACCTGGCTGACCTCTCCGGTGCTATTCTGGTACGCCTCAGCAATGCGTGCCAGTTGTGCGTCATCATGCAGTCCAGGCCCCTCTGCAAACAGCGACCTATGTCTACCACCCCTCCCACCACCCCTGGCGACACGTGCGGGACCTGTGGTGGCACACACAGGTGACCATAGGCCCACTTGGGGGTTGTTACTGGGCTCGTTGTCCGTTGCTCCACGTTGGGCCGGGGTCCCTGTGCTGTTGTCATCGGTGGTCCTTGGTCTGTCCGTGTTGGCAGGGGTGGTCTGTGTGTTGGCAGTTGTTGGAGGGGTGGGTGCAGGGGGTGCAGATGTTGGTCCTGCTGGTGCTGCATGATGACTCGCACCGGAGGGGCCAGGTAGGTCTTCGCCATCCGAGGAGTGCAGAGGCTGTTCCACATCAGTGAGCTCAGTGTCCCCCGGAGCCTGGGACAGGGACTCCTCCTCGTCTGCTGCTGTGTCCCCATCATCACCTGTTTTTGGAAGAGACACACAATGTATGTTATGTTTCTACGGGCATCAATGGTTCACACACCTGACAGTTGTGACTGTACCTCTGGATGCGGGCCTGTACATTGCATTGTCCTAAGTTGTCACAGTCAGAGGTTGATATTGGTGTAGCACATTGTCCTGCTAACCTGAAGCTTTTCTATGTGAATGTTGAGGTGTGTGCATGGCCAGCATTGGTGGTATTTGGTGGACATCCGGCCCTCCTTCTCCACCCAGCCCAGTTATCCCACCATGGAACGTGCTTCCATTGCAGGGAGTGCAAGTTGGCTTTCAGGATGTCAGTCAGTGGTGTCCTGCTGTTGGTTGGTGCACAGTTCCCAGCAGGGGCTTGTGCTCCCCACAGCAGTACCCAGTGTCAGCCATCTTGTCAGTTGTTTTCCACTCCCTGTGATGTGAGCATGGTTCAGAGTGGTGTTGATGGGCCAATTGTGAGGGTGAGCAAAATCTGTGACTACAACTCCCATCATGCTATGGCCTACACCCCCTTCCCAGCATGCCCATACTTCCTTCCTTTTGAGTGGACTTCACTGTGTGTGAGTGTGACAGCAATGGCAAGATGGCTGACAGTGGTGTCCTGCTGTTGGTTGGTGCACAGTTCCCAGCAGGGCCTTGTGCTCCCCACAGCAGTACCCAGTGTCAGCCATCTTGTCAGTTCTTTTCCACTCCCTGTGAGGTGTGCATGCTTCAGTGTGAGCTTGCTGGGCCATGTGGGTGGGGGATGTTGAGCTGTGACTACCACTTCCATCATGCTATTGCCTACACCCCCCTTCCCAGCATGCCCATACTTCCTTCCTTTTGACTCTGCTTCCCTGTGGGGTAGTGTGCCTGTGCTGACAGGATGGCTGACAGTGTTGTCCTGGTGTTTGTTTGGCTACAAGTCCCAAAAGTGTCCCTGTGCTTCACACAGCATAACCCAGTGTGGTAGTTCTTTGTGGGATATTTAATTAGAGTGTGAGGCAATGCATTCTCCCAGGTGAGTTGTGTGGAGTTTGTGTTAAGGGGGTGTGTGAGAAAAGCTGCTGGTAACTATCGTCAGAGCTGTCAGTCCTCCTTCCCACCCAGCCAGATATTCCACCATGGAACGTGCTTCCATTGCAGGGAGTGCAAGTTGGCTTTCAGGATGTCAGGCAGTGGTGTCCTGCTGTTGGTTGGTGCCCAGTTCCCAGCAGGGGCTTGTGCTCCCCACAGCAGTACCCAGTGTCAGCCATCTTGTCAGTTGTTTTCCACTCCCTGTGATGTGAGCATGGTTCAGAGTGGTGTTGATGGTCCAATTGTAGGGTGAGCAATATCTGTGACTACAACTCCCATCATGCTATGGCCTACACCCCCCTTCCCAGCATGCCCATACTTCCTTCCTTTTGAGTGGACTTCACTGTGTGTGAGTGTGACAGCAATGACAAGATGGCTGACAGTGGTGTCCTGCTGTTGGTTAGTGCACAGTTCCCAGCAGGGCCTTGTGCTCCCCACAGCAGTACCCAGTGTCAGCCATCTTGTCAGTTCTTTTCCACTCCCTCTGAGGTGTGCATGCTTCAGTGTGAGCTTGCTGGGCCATGTGGGTGGGGGATGTTGAGCTGTGACTACCACTCCCATCATGCTATTGCCTACACCCCCCTTCCCAGCATGCCCATACTTCCTTCCTTTTGACTCTGCTTCCCTGTGGGGTAGTGTGCCTGTGCTGACAGGATGGCTGATAGTGTTGTCCTGGCGTTTGTTTGGCTACAAGTCCCAAGAGTGTCCCTGTGCTTCACACAGCATAACCCAGTGTGGTTGTTCTTTGTGGGATATTTAATTAGAGTGTGAGGCAATGCATTCTCCCAGGTGAGTTGTGTGGAGTTTGTGTTAAGGGGGTGTGTGAGAAAAGCTGCTGGTAACTATGGTCAGAGCTGTCAGTCCTCCTTCCCACCCAGCCAGATATCCCACCATGGAACGTGCTTCCATTGCAGGGAGTGCAAGTTGGCTTTCAGGATGTCAGGCAGTGGTGTCCTGCTGTTGGTTGGTGCCCAGTTCCCAGCAGGGGCTTGTGCTCCCCACAGCAGTACCCAGTGTCAGCCATCTTGTCAGTTGTTTTCCACTCCCTGTGATGTGAGCATGGTTCAGAGTGGTGTTGATGGGCCAATTGTGAGGGTGAGCAATATCTGTGACTACAACTCCCATCATGCTATGGCCTACACCCCCTTCCCAGCATGCCCATACTTCCTTCCTTTTGAGTGGACTTCACTGTGTGTGAGTGTGACAGCAATGGCAAGATGGCTGACAGTGGTGTCCTGCTGTTGGTTGGTGCACAGTTCCCAGCAGGGCCTTGTGCTCCCCACAGCAGTACCCAGTGTCAGCCATCTTGTCAGTTCTTTTCCACTCCCTGTGAGGTGTGCATGCTTCAGTGTGAGCTTGCTGGGCCATGTGGGTGGGGGATGTTGAGCTGTGACTACCACTTCCATCATGCTATTGCCTACACCCCCTTCCCAGCATGCCCATACTTCCTTCCTTTTGACTCTGCTTCCCTGTGGGGTAGTGTGCCTGTGCTGACAGGATGGCTGACAGTGTTGTCCTGGTGTTTGTTTGGCTACAAGTCCCAAAAGTGTCCCTGTGCTTCACACAGCATATCCCAGTGTGGTAGTTCTTTGTGGGATATTTAATTAGAGTGTGAGGCAATGCATTCTCCCAGGTGAGTTGTGTGGAGTTTGTGTTAAGGGGTGTGTGAGAAAAGCTGCTGGTAACTATGGTCAGAGCTGTCAGTCCTCCTTCCCACCCAGCCAGATATCCCACCATGGAACGTGCTTCCATTGCAGGGAGTGCAAGTTAGCTTTCAGGATGTCAGTCAGTGGTGTCCTGCTGTTGGTTGGTGCCCAGTTCCCAGCAGGGCCTTGTGCTCCCCCCAGCAGTACCCAGTGTCAGCCATCTTGTCAATTGTTTTCCACTCCCTGTGATGTGAGCATGGTTGAGAGTGGTGTTGATGGGCCAATTGTGAGTGTGACCAATATCTGTGACTACAACTCCCATCATGCTATTGGCTACACTGACTTCACCAGCATACCCAAAATTCCTTCCTTTCAGTGAGCTTCCCTGTGAGGTGGTGTTCTAGTGATGGCAAAATATCTGACTGTGTTTGTTGGTTAGATTTGTGCCACTGCCTTGCTGTATTTGTAGTTATGTTTGTACATATCTTGACACAGTTACATGTCACTATGAGATGGCATGTATTGTGTTTATCTGACTGACAGACAGATCTTGGGGTGATTATCGTTTGATTGCTGTGTATTTGCTAAGGGTGCATGGTTTGACTATCCCCTTGACAGTGATGTGTGTGTATTGTCACACAATATTGGGTATATTAGTTGTGTACTCACCAGGCTCTGGGATGTTTGATAGTCCATATACGCTCACTGGTGGTAGGATGGCCCGCACCTTCTCCTCCCAGGGCCTGAGGTAGAGTGGTTTGGCAGGAGGGCCACTGCCGGTGTGCTGACTCAGGATGTAATCCTTCTTTAGTAGGTCCCTGACCCTCCTGCGCACGTCATACCACCTGTTCTGGATGTCTTCCTTTGTGCGCAAACATGGTGATTGTGTGTTGACCCTGTCGACGATCCTTTGCCACATCTTGGTTTTCTGCGACATGGGGGTCTGTTGTACCAATGTACCAAACAACTGGGGCTCTACCCTGAGGATCTCATCTAACAGGACTTCCAATTCACTGTCTGGGAACTTTGGATTCTTCTTTAGGGGCATGGTGATGGGTGGTGGTGGGGATTGATGTGTGTGTGTGTGTGCAGGTGACGGTGTGTGAGTGTAGGTTTTGCTGGGTGTATGTGAGGGTGCTATTTGTTGAGGTGCCAATGGTGTGTGGCTTGTGTGATGGATGAGCTGTGAGTGTGTCTGTGGTTGCTGTGTGATGGTGTTCTGTGCTGGCAGGTCAGTTGAATTTGCAAAGGATCATGGTAGGGATTTGTGGCCTTTATATAGGTGGAGTTGGGGGTGTGTCCTTGTTCCATGTTTTTTTTCCCTGTATTTATTGAGTTTGTCATTGCTTGTTTGGCCCTTTTTTTGTTTTTTTCCTTAGTATTTTTTGTGCATGTAGGAGACCTTCTTCGGACCGAGTAGGACGCTGCAGTTGTCTCGTGCGAGCTTCTCCGAGTCGTCCACCCTGTGTTTCTGCAGGGTTTCTTGTGCGGCATACGCGTCGGTCGCCGAGTATTGGCTTCCTTCGGCTGGCTTTTGTATGCGTGTCGGTCGTTTGGCTTGCGCTCCGTGCGACTCGGTCTGGTTTTCCACGCATTGCATCGTACTGCGCGGGTCGGAGTTCGCGGGTACGTTTCGGTCGGGTTCATTCCTGGTGTGTGTCGGTCGGTTCGATTCGCGTGGTTTCCCGGCCGGATAGCTTGTTTCCGTGCGGTTCGGTTGTTCGGCTTGTGTTCCGTACGAGTCGGTCGTGATTCACATGCATTTCATCGTACTTCCCAGGTCGGGCAACGCCGGTACGTGTCGGTCGGACTATATTCCCGTACCGAGTCGGTCGGTATTTTTTCCGGCCCGAATCGGAATCGGCCCCTAAATCTATATTAGAGTAGTGGTACTCGAGCGTCCTCGTTACATAAAACAAACTCGTTAGGACACTACAAGACACACCATATGTTAAAGGAAGGTGATGGTACGTCACCCCCTCTGAGACAGACGAAGGTAATTGCATGCATACATAACAATCACTCACATTCATCGTATCAATGTATTCATACAACAATTTAGTAAACACATTTAACGAGAAATCACTAATTGATTTATCATGATGGAGAATGCTTCCATCTAATTGTTGTATGTTAGAATTAGGTATTCTTTTAGTAACATCATTCACTCTTTCACTTGTCACATCATTAGTATCATTTCCATTATTAGTTATCATTAGGATAGGTACAAGGACAGTTAGTAATACCCACATAGATGTTAATAGCAAGACACTACATAAGCAAGCTCTAATACATCTACGTTTTAGACTAGATTTTGGATGTTCAGTCACCTTTTCTTTAGCCATTTTGTGTTTTACCAAAAATATAAAAATTCTAAATCTATAAACACTAAGCTTTACTAAAAACTCTAAAAATCCTAAGAAAAATATATAGGGGCCGATTCCGATCTCGGCCGGTAGTGCTCCGAATCGGATTCGGCTTTACCGGATCCGATTCGGAGCCCTGTTTCCCGACCGAACCGTACGCGGGTCCGGCCGAGCGAGTACGATGCGAAATCGCCGACCGACTCGTCCGGGCGTCCCGACCGCTCCGACCGACTCGCTCCCGGCTCGAACCACTCCGACCGACTCGCTCGGACTCGACTCGCACCGCGCAATGGAGACGTTTCCCGGCCGGGTAAGTACGATGCGCGCCGCGAGCAGTCCGACCGAGCCGCGCACTCCGGCTTGAAAGAGCTGTCGGAGCCGTACTTTGGGGGTCCGTGTCGGACCCCCTGTACGCGTAGCCGCGCGAGTCGCACACAGGGGGACCCATGGGTCCCCCTACCTGTGCGTGTATGGCGCGAATCGCTTCGCCGCGTACCCGCTGTAGGGGCGCCCTTGTCCGACTCGCACCCATTGAGTCAATGGGAGCCCGCGTACGCGTTGTACGACCGGCTCCCATTGACTTCAATGGGAGTCCGACCGACTCGAGTCCGATAACATACGGCCGCATCGTACTCGTTCGGTCGGACTGCACGGGTCCGATTCAATCGGAAATCTCTCCGGGTCCGGCTCGGTCGGAGAAATTTCCGGCCCGAATCGGAATCGACCCCATAGTGTAATCCTACACTTCAGGCTTTCTCCTTCACCCCTTTCTTTTGATTTTCTTTTCTTTTCTTTAGGTCCTCAGAATCTTTATTTCCTTTTCCAACTGACAAATGCTGCACCTTAGTTTTAGTCACAGTTCTTTAAGGTGGTCTCAGTTTGCTTTCATCCACATGTTCAGTGTCTGAATTGTCTCTTTCTTCACTTTGATCTGAGCTTTCAATTTCTCCCAAGATCACGTAGCTCCACTCTGGTGCTGTATATTTTCTACTTGGAATTCTTGCTCTTCTTGTTTTTCGCACTAAATCTTCTCCTGACTCTTCTTGGTCTGTCTGACTTGGGACCTCATTACTTTGCTCCAGTCTCTTTCTTGATTTTCTCCTTACAAGAGTGTATTTTAGTCTTTTCACTCCGCCTGGCCAATTATCACCTTTTCTTGCTTTCTTAGGTTGGACTACTTTTTCACCATCTGTATCTTGTTCACAGGTTCTTTTATTTGGCCTTTTTTCTATCTGTCTTTCTCTCTGCTCTTTAGCAACTTCTGTTTCTTCTGTTTCAACAATAACTTCACTGACTCCTTGTTCGATAGCAAACTCACTTTCTCCTGGTTCAATAGCAGTTTCACCTCTTTCTGGTTCTACAGCGGTTTCTCGAGACCCAGTAACTGGTGCCCACTTTACTTGACTTGTGCTCGGCTGTTCATCATCAATTTGTTCTTCAGAATCTGTTATTCTAGATTCTTCAGCTTCACACACTTCATCCTCTGGTCTTTCACTTTTGTTTACCAGTTGCTGCTCTTGTCTTTCAAGTGGACTTGGGACTCGTCTGGTGTGGCTAGCATGAATCCAATTTGGCAGACCACCACACTTCACAGCTGTTGTCGTCACCAGAATAACTTGGTGAGGACCGCTCCACCTGGGTTCTAAACACGATTTCCTCACGTGTTTCTTGATAAGAACCCATTCACCAGGACTCAGATCATGAGCTTGATTCGGCTGTGTTGTTGTGGCGTCTTCTCCAACCTGGCGAGACACAGAACGCACCAGATCAGTCAATCCTCTGCAATAGTCAAGCACTAGATCATCAGATATATTCATCAGTTTGTTCGCTGGTATGTATGCTTGTCTCATTGCTCTTCCCATTAGGATCTCATGTGGACTCAAACCCGTCTTTTTGTCAGGAATGCTTCTAAGACTCATCAGTACAAGGGGTAAAGCATCAGGCCATTTCAGTGTTGTGGATGCACACACCTTTCCTAACCTAGATTTTATTGTGCAGTTTAACTGCTCAACGACTGCAGATGCTTCTGGTCGATAGGCACGGATCACTGACAGAATATCGACAGTCAGAATATCGAGGTACAAAAATATCGACACAAAAATATCGATGTCAAGAATATCGAAGTCCTATCTACATAATGGTAAGTACAAAAATATCGAGAGAAAAAATATCGTTGTCAAAAATATCGTAAAAAATATTGTTTTTTAATGTTTAAAAGATAATGTAAAATAAAGTAAATAATACATATAATTAAAAGAAACAGTTAAAATTATTTTAAAATGTTTAAAATTATAACTAATACATATAATGTAAAAATAAATTAAACATATATATGTATAAAATATAATATATATACTTACTTAATAATATTTATAAATAATTATTTTAATAACTTATAAAGTATTAAAAACATATTAAAAATTATAAATACATATATATACACATACACCAATAATATAAATAAAAATATAACAAATATATATAACAAATTAAAAAATTAGAATATTTTTAATCTTTTTAAAGTACATTATACACTACATTAACAGTAGAGAAAATATTGGATAGCGGAGGGATACAATTATTATTCCTACTCCAGAGAGTGCAACAGTAGGGAAAGTGTTGGATAGCGTAGGGGTAAAAATTACTATTCCCACTCCAGTGAGTGCAACAGTAGGGAAAGTGTTGTATAGCGTAGGGGTAAAAATTACTATTCCCACTCCGGTGAGTGCAACAGTAGGGAAAGTGTTGGATAGCGAAGGGGTAAAAATTACTATTCACACTCCAGTGAGTGCAACAGTAGGGAAAGTGTTGGATAGCGTAGGGGTAAAAATTACTATTCCCACTCCAGTGAGTGCAACAGTAGGGAAAGTGTTGGATAGCGTAGGGGTAAAAATTACTATTCCCACTCCAGTGAGTGCAACAGTAGGGAAAGTGTTGGATAGGGTAGGGGTAAAAATTACTATTCCCACTCCAGAGAGTGCAACAGTAGGGAAAGTGTTGGATAGCATAGGGGTAAACATTGCTATTCCCACTCCAGAGAGTGCAACAGTAGGGAAAGTGTTGGATAGCGAAGGGGTAAAAATTACTACTCCCACTCCAGTGAGTGCAACAGTAGGGAAAGTGTTGGATAGCGAAGGGGTAAAAATTACTATTCCACTCCAGAGAGTGCAACAGTAGGGAAAGTGTTGGATAGCGTAGAGGTAAAAATAATTATTCCCAATCCAGAGAGTGCAACATTAGGGAAAATGTTGGATAGCGTAGGGGTAAAAATTACTATTCCCACTCCACAGAGTGCAACAGTAGGGAAAGTATAGGATAGCATAGTGGTAAAAATTACAATTACCACTCCAGAGAGTGTAACTGTAGGGAAAGTGTTGGATAGCAGGGGGTTAAAATTAACATACTTATCAATTAAATAATTTTTTTAATTTAATAACCAATTAGTAATTAATTAATAATAAATTATTTATAAATAATATCAATTTTTTTAAAATAAATACTTCATTATAATTAAATTACTTCCCACTTTATTCTCCTATAAACCCACAACCCGCTACTAAAAAAATAACACAATGAATATAATGATCAATTAATCAATGAATAAAAATTAATTACCAATTAATAATTTATTAACAAAAGATTAATTATCAATACCAATAAATAAATATGTATAATTACTTTATTAAAATTAAATTACTTCCCACCCTATTCCCTATAAACCCACAACCCGCTCCTAAAAAAAATAACAAAATTAATATAATTATCAATTAATCAATTAATAAAAATTAATTACCAATTAATAATTAATTAACAATAAATTAATTATCAATACCAATAAATAAAAATTAATAATTACTTTCTTTTAATTAAATTACTTCCCACCCTATTCCCCTATAAACCCACAACCCGCTACGGAATAAAAACACAAAATTTAATAAAAAATAATTAATAATTTCTAAAAATTATTATTAAATTTACTATAATTAAATTACTTCCCACCCTATTCCCCTACAAACCCACAACCCGCTACTGAACTAAAACACAAAATTTACTTTTAAAAACATTAATAACTTCCAAAAATGTATTACATATATTTTTTTTAAAATACAATACTTAACAAAAAATATAGAACACATACATTTACAATACATACTAAAATACATAACACTAATATAAACATCGATATTATTAACAACAATATTTTTACAAACGATATTACTGACTTTGATATTAACAAAAACGATATTTCTTACCTTCATGTCGATATTCTGGTCACCGATATTCTTGATGTTGATGTTCAGTCCTTTCGATATTTCCAACTCGATATTTTTGTACTCAGAAAATAAAAAATCGATATTATGTCTGTGCACAGATAGGCACAATGCAGCTTCTATTCAATTTGCAATGCTGCACAAATCATCCGAATTATCTCATTATTAAAATGAGTTCCTCTATCTGTCTCTAAGGTGACTGGAAATCCAAACCTAGGAATCAGTTCTCTCAGAAGTAGTTTGGCGACAGTTAGGCTGTCATTCCTTCTTGTCGGATAGGCTTCCACCCAACGAGAGAACAAACAGACAATAACTAGCACATATCTCAGCCCATTACAGGGGGGAAGCTCAATAAAGTCAAGTTGGAGACGTGTAAATGGTCCTCCTGCTCTTCCAATTCGTCCCCAACTAACAACTGTCTTTCTGCCTGGATTTTGTTTCTGACAAACTATGCTCCTCTGGCAAAGGCTCTCTGCAATGACCCTGAACCTCGGGTTATACCATGACTGCTTGAAAAGTCTGATCATTGCATCTCTTCCAATATGTGCAATTCCATGATATACCCTGGCCATATGGGAAAGTAAAGAATCTGGCAGGACTGGTCTTTCATCAAAATAGACCCACACTTCATCTTCTGCTCACTTTCTACAACCTGTATTTTTCCAGATTTCTTTTTCCTCATCACTTGCCTCTTCCTGCATCTGCCTCACTTCATCCCAAGTTTCATATATGTTTGTGAACAAAAGATGGCATTCAGTATTTTCCCTTTCAATTGATCTGTTTAAAGCCATTACATTTCGTGCACAGAAACGCGCTATTTAGTCAGCATAATTGTTGCCCTTCGTCACATAATCATCTCCTGATTTATGTGCGGCACATTTGACCACTGTAATTCTTTTGGGCAATTGCAAAGCATCCAATAATTATTTTACAGTTTTGCTGTTACGAATAGGAGCACCTGAAGAAGTCAGAAATCCCCTTTGCATCCATAGCTGTCCAAAATCATGGACAACCCCGAATCCATATTGGCTATCCGTGAATATGGTCACCCTCAGACTTTTGGAAATTTTGCAAGCTCTAATTAGAACAATCAATTCAGCAATTTGAGCAGAATTTACCCCTTTTAGTCAGGATGCTTCTAGAACTCCCGCTATGGTGCAAACAGCATAGGCAGTACATATTTCGCCTTTCTCATTTCACAGACATGAACCATCCACGAAAAAGTTCACAGTCGGGTTCTTCTAGAGGAACATCCTCTATATCAAACCTGGGTTTGGTGCACAGTTCTGTCACGTCCAAACAATCAGGATCTGCTTCTTCTCTCACTTCCTCACACCGAGAACTTGGCAATAAAGTTGCCGGGTTTACAGTTGTGCACCTTACCACAGTCACATTTTCAGCACCCAGAATCACTCTCTCATACTTAGTCAGCCGACTAGAGGTTAAATATTGAGTCCGGGTTCGAGTTAAAAGGATCTCAACAGAATGTGGCTCATACACTTTGACTGGATAACCCATCACAATCGCTTCACTTTGTTCCAGGCTCACACAAGTGGCGGCTACTGCTTTCAAACAGCCTGGTAACGCTGCAGCCACTGAATCCAGAGTAGCAGAAAAATATGCTGCTGGACGTCGTGCCATTCCATGTTTCTGAGTTAGGACTGAAAGTGCACATCCATCTCTTTCGCAACAATACAATGCAAATTCCTTGGTATAATCTGGCATTCCCAATGCAGGTGCTCGACAAAGACTGTTTCTCAATGTAGTAAAAGCTTCCATGCTTTCATCATCCAACACAATCGGATCTTTCACATCTTTTCGTGTCAACCTCTGTAGAGGTTTTGCAATCAATGAAAAACCACAAATCCACTGCCTACAGTATCCAACCATTCCCAAAAACATGCGTACTTCTTTGTGAGTGGTAGGTGGGTGCATTTGTCTGATTACGCTAATTCTTTCTGGTGTCACCTTTCTGACTCCCTTTTCGATTTTATGTCCTAAATACTGGACTTCATGTTTACAAAATTTTAATTTTGCTGGTGACACTTTGGGGCCGATTCCGATTCGGGCCGGAAAAAATACCGACCGACTCGGTACGGGATTATAGTCCGACCGACACGTACCGGCGTTGCCCCACCTGGGAAGTACGATGAAATGCATGGAAATCACGACCGACTCGCACGGAACTCAAGGCGAATGACCGACCTGGTCGGAAACAAGCTATCCGTCCGGGAAACCACGCGAATCGCACCGACCGACACGCACCAGGAAACAACTTGAACGAAACGTACCCGCGAACTCTGACCCGCGCAGTACGATGCAATGGGTGCAAAATCAGACCGACTCGCATGGAGCCCAAGCCGTACGACCGACACGCATACAAAAGCCAGCCGAACAAACACAATACCCCGTGAACTACGCGTACGCCGCATATGAAACGGAGCTGAAACACAGCGGGAACGACTCGGACAGGCGCGCACGAGACAACTGCAACGTCCTACTCGGTCAGAAGAACGACTCCTACATGCACAATAATCACTAATGAAAAAATACCAAAAAAAAGGGCCAAACAAGCAATGACAAAGCCAATAAATACAGGGGGAGAAAAAAATTGAACAAGGACACACCCCCAACTCCACCTACATAAAGCCCACAAATCCCTACCATGATCCTTTGCAAATTCCACTGACCTGCCAGCACACAACACCATCACACAGCAAACACAGACACACACACAGCTCATCCAACACAAAAGCCACACACCATTAGCACCTCAACAAATAGCACCCTCACACACACACAGCAAAACCTACACTCACACACCCTCACTTGCACACACACACACATCAAACACCACCACCACCCTTCACCATGCCCCTAAAGAAGAATCCAAAGTTCCTAGATAGTGAATTGGAAGTCATGGTAGACGAGATCCTGAGGGTAGAGCCACAGTTGTTTGGCACATTGGTCCAACAGACCCCCATGTCGCAGAAAACCAAGATGTGGGCGAGGATCGTCGACAGGGTGAACGCACAATCACCATGTTTGCGCACAAAGGAAGACATCCAGAACAGGTGGTATGATGTGCGCAGGAGGGTCAGAGACCTACTCAAGAAGGATTACCTCCTGAGCCAGCACACCGGCAGTGGCCCTCCTGCAAAACCACTATACCTCAGGCCCTGGGAGGAGAAGGTGCGGGCCATCCTACCACCAGTGAGCGTATATGGACTAACAGACATCCCAGAGCCTGGTGAGTACACAACTAATATACACAATATTGTGTGCCAATACACACACATCACTCTCAAGGGGACAGTCAAACCATCCACCCCTAGCAAATCAACAGCAACCAAAAGATAATCATCCCAAGATGTGTATGTCAGTTACATTAACACAATACATGCCATCTCATAGTGATATGTAACTGTGTCATGACATGTACAAACACAACAACAAATAGAGCAAGGCAGTGGTAAAAATATAACCAACAAACACTGCCTGATATTTTGCCACCACTAGAACACCACCTCACAGGGAAGCTCACTTAAAGGAAGGAAATCTGTGTATGCTGGTGAAGTCAGTGTAGCCAATAGCATGATGGGAGTTGTAGTCACAGATATTGCTCACCCTCACAATTGGCCCATCAACACCACTCCGCAAACATGCTCACATCACAGGGAGTGGATAAGGACTGACAAGATGGCTGACACTGGCTACTGCTGTGGGGTGCACAAGGCCCTGCTGGGAACTGTGCACCAACAAACAGCAGGACACCACTGTCAGCAATCTTGCCATTGCTGTCACACTCACACACAGTGAAGTCCACTCAAAAGCAAGGAAGTACGGGCATGCTGGGAAGGGGGGTGTAGGCAATAGCATGATGGGAGTTGGAGTCACAGATATTGCTCAGCCTCACAATTGGCTCATCAACACCACTCTGAACCATGCTCACATCACAGGTAGTGGACAAGGACTTACAAGATGGCTGACACTGGCTACTGCTGTGGGGAGCACAAGGCCCTGCTGGGAACTGTGCACCAACAAACAGCATGACACCACTGCCTGACAACCTGAAAGCCAACTTGCACTCTCTGCAATGCAAGCACGTAGCATGGTGGGATATCTGGCTGGGTGGGAAGGATGACTCACAGCACTGACCATAGTTACAAGCAGCTCACCTCACACACCCCCTCAACACAAACTCCACCTAACCCACCTGGGAGAATGCAATGCCTCACATACCAAATGAAGATCCCACAAAGAACCACCACCCTGGGTAATGCTGTGTGAAGCACAGGGACACACCTGGGACTTGTAGCCAAACAAACGCAAGGACAACACTGTCAGCCTTCCTGTCAGCACAGGCACACTACCCCACAGGGAAGCACAGTCCAAAGGAAGGAAGTACGGGCATGCTGGGAAGGGGGTGTAGCCAATAGCATGATGGGAGTTGGAGTCACAGATACTGCTCAGCCTCACAATTGGCCCATCAACACCACTCTGAACCATGCTCACATCACAGGGAGTGGACAAGGACTTACAAGATGGCTGACACTGGCTACTGCTGTGGGGAGCACAAGGCCCTGCTGGGAACTGTGCACCAACAAACAGCACAACACCACTGCCTGACAACCTGAAAGCCAACTTGCACTCTCTGCAATGCAAGCACGTAGCATGGTGGGATATCTGGCTGGGTGGGAAGGTGGACTCACAGCACTGACCAGTTACAAGCAGCTCACCTCACACACCCCCTCAACACAAACTCCACATAATCCACCTGGGAGAATGCAATGCCTCACATACCAAATGAAGATCCCACAAAGAACCACCACCCTGGGTAATGCTGTGTGAAGCACAGGGACACACCTGGGACTTGTAGCCAAACAAACGCAAGGACAACACTGTCAGCCTTCCTGTCAGCACAGGCACACTACCCCACAGGGAAGCACAGTCCAAAGGAAGGAAGTACGGGCATGCTGGGAAGGGGGGTGTAGTCAATAGCATGATGGGAGTTGGAGTCACAGATACTGCTCAGCCTCACAATTGGCCCATCAACACCACTCTGAACCATGCTCACATCACAGGGAGTGGACAAGGACTTACAAGATGGCTGACACTGGCTACTGCTGTGGGGAGCACAAGGCCCTGCTGGGAACTGTGCACCAACAAACAGCACAACACCACTGCCTGACAACCTGAAAGCCAACTTGCACTCTCTGCAATGCAAGCACGTAGCATGGTGGGAAATCTGGCTGGGTGGGAAGGAGGACTCACAGCACTGACCATAGTTACAAGCAGCTCACCTCACACACCCCCTCAACACAAACTCAACATAACCCACCTGGGAGAATGCAATGCCTCACATACCAAATGAAGATCCCACACAGAACCACCACCCTGGGTAATGCTGTGTGAAGCACAGGGACACACCTGGGACTTGTAGCCAAACAAACGCAAGGACAACACTGTCAGCCTTCCTGTCAGCACAGGCACACTACCCCACAGGGAAGCACAGTCCAAAGGAAGGAAGTACAGGCATGCTGGGAAGGGGGTGTAGCCAATAGCATGATGGGAGTTGGAGTCACAGATACTGCTCAGCCTCACAATTGGCCCATCAACACCACTCTGAACCATGCTCACATCACAGGGAGTGGACAAGGACTTACAAGATGGCTGACACTGGCTACTGCTGTGGGGAGCACAAGGCCCTGCTGGGAACTGTGCACCAACAAACAGCACAACACCACTGAATGACATCCTGAGAGTCAACCTGAACCCACTGCAAGGGTGGCATGCTTCATGGTGGGATAACTGGGCCAGGTGGAGAAGGATGGCCGGATGTCCACCAAATACAACCAATGCTGGCCATGCACACACCTCAACATTCATAGTGAAATGCCCCAGGTATGCATGACAATGTGCTACACCAATATCAACCTCTTACTGTGACAACTTAGGACAATGCAATGTACATGCCCGCATCCAGAGGTACAGTCACAACTGTCAGGTGTGTGAACCATTGATGCCTGTAGAAACATTACATACAATGTGTGTCTCTTCCAAATACAGGTGACGATGATGGGGACACAGCAGCAGGCGAGGAGGAGTCCCTGTCCCAGGCTCCGGGGGACACAGAGCTCACTGGTGTGGAACAGCCTCTGCCCACCTCGGATGGCGAAGACCTACCTAGCACCTCCGGTCTGAGTCATCATGCAGCACCAGCTGGACCAACATCTGCACCCCCTGCACCCACCCCTCCAACAACTGCCAACATACAGACCACCCACGCCGACACGGACAGACCAAGGACCACCGCTGACAACAGCACAGGGTCCCAGGCCAACCGTGGAGCAACGGATGACAACACCACTAACAACCCCCAAGAGGGCCTCGGGTCACCTGTGCGTGCCACCGCAGGTCCTGCACGTGTCGCCAGGGGTGGTGGGAGGGGTGGTAGACATAGGTCGCTGCTTGCAGAGGGGTCTGGACTGCATGATGACCCACAACTGGCACGCATCGCTGATGCGTACCAGGATAGCACCGGAGAGGTCAGACAGGTAGTGGGGATCCTCAAGGACATACAACAGCAGCAGGCTGCCCATAATGCCCGCTTGGACTCCCACATGGCCCGTGTGGAGACACACATGGCCCATGTGAAGACACACATGTCGGGCATGGAGTCCAAGTGGGATACATTGCAAGAACTCACAGCGGTGCATAGGGACATATTGACATGCCTCCGCCAGATTAGCACCAACATGGCCACACCTCCCTGTGTGCCCACAACATCTGGTGCTGCAACAACTGACACCGCCACAGGGAGGGAGGAGGACTCTGGCGGAGAGTCCCCTGCACCGCAGCAGCCTGCACGTGAGGGTCCCCCACAAAGAAGAGGGGTTGTCCGAGGAAGGAAAACTGAGAGGTTGATGGCCACGTACATCCCCCACGAAGCCAACACCTGTTCCGGAAATTCTCCTTTGTGTGCAAACGTTTCACCCTGTCGAATGCAACACTACTTTCCCACATGACATGGGGAGTTCAAGTTGGACTAATGTATCATATGATTGTGGACTTCACTCATGACATTTCTGCTACCAAGACTTCCAACTCATCTGGGAACTTTGGATCACAATCACAATGTACAGCACCCACCATCCTGTGCACTATACACACACACATTTCTGTAAATAAAATCACTAGTACACCATACTTGCCACTGTTGTTATTCAAATGTGGATACTGTTATGGTGATGATGTTCTGCTAAATTACACTGTGTATGCTAACTGCTACAGCAAGTACAACACCGTCGTGTGAGTCATGGTGACGTGACACATATGAGGGAGACACACCACTAGGGCTACACAACACAGACACCAGGGCCATCGGACTCATCGCCCACAGTGATGTTGCCAGGAAATACAGTGGAATGCACAGACACCACACCTATTCAGAGTCTGTGTCAACTAGCCCACAGGTGCAGTAAGCAAATGTCAGTCAGATGTGTGACCACAGACAACGCACATCCCAAAGTGAAGCACTGGTTTATTACACATTTGTAACATGTTGTTACCACTACAAAGGCAAGTTAATCCCACGTGGCAGTGGCCACACAGTCAACAAGTGCAGAAGATATGAAGTCCAGGGGTGTGTGGCACATCACCTGTAGGGAAACGACTGCTGCCACCCTGAAAGCTGAATCATGATGTTGGGGGATCCAAGTTGACCAAACAACTCTGTAAGCACCCTGTGAAGGACAGATATGACACACAGTCAAAACCACTGAAGAACCGGACAGAACTGCAATACTCATGCCCTAAACATGTCACAAGATACCTACACAAAAGCACGTTTGCATGTCAACACTGTTGGGGAGTACAGACTACCTGTAAGGACAGATCGCTGCACGCATCCAGTCAAGTGGCACATGGCCACACTAAAACAGCACCAGGGCACCACCCACACATATCATGCAAACTCACATCATTCACATTGCATCTCCCTGGATACTCACATTCAGCTGAAGAAGTTGGTGATGAGCTGTGTGCGGACATCACCACCATCATCATCATCATCACTGGCATCGTGGTCCAGGCCAGGATCCTCCACAGGTGGCGGACGTTGGTCATCGTCATCCAGGATGAGAGGCAACTCCTTCCGCACTGCCAGGTTGTGGAGCATGCAGCAAACGATGATAATCTTGCACACCTTTGCTGGGGCATATGGGAGGGTCCCTCCTGTCTTGTCCAGGCAGCGGAAGCGGCTCTTCAGGAGACCAAAGGTCCGCTCGATCACTCTCCTGGTCCGACCATGTGCCTCATTGTAGCGCATCTGGGCTGGTGTCACAGGGTTCCTGAGGGGTGTCAGCAACCACGGCATGTTGGGGTATCCGGAGTCACCTACAGACAGACAATTGCACATTAGCTGAGTTCAAAAAGTGGGCGGAATACAACATAGCAGAACACACACAATGGTGCAAAGTCAGTACACACCGACAAGCCAAGCACGCTGGTTCGGCATCTGTGACATCATCCTCGGGATGCGACTACTCCTCATCACGTAGGTATCGTGAGCAGAACCGGGGAAACGGGCACACACATGTGTGATGGTCATATCTGCAAGACATACCACCAGCGCATTGATCGAATGGTAGTGTTTGCGGTTACGGTAGGCCTGCTCATGTGCCTGTGGTGGTACCAAAGCCACATGTGTCCCATCAATGGAGCCAATTACATGTGGCATCCTCCCCAGGGCATAAAAGTCACTCTTAACGTCAGTGAGTTGTCGACGTTTGGGGAAATAGATGAACTGGTTCAGGTTCCTCAACATAGCCACCAAAACATCGCGTAGCACACGGCTGAACATAGTCTGTGACATCCCACCATCAGTCGCCACAGTGTGTTGGAAGGTACCGGTGGCAAAGAAGTGTAGGGCTGCCATTACCTTCACCTTGGGTGTCAGCGCCGTAGGGTACGGCCGGCCCGGTTGCAGATGTGGTGCCAAGCGCACTGCCAAATCCTCAATCAGCTGCCTGGTGAAGCGGTACCGTCGGATGCTGTCACGTTCCACCATCGTTGCCAGGTCAGGGAATGGTCTATGGACAGCTGGAGCCCTGCAGTGCATAGGATGAAGAAAGAAAGATTGTCAGTCACCCCACAGATGTGCCTTTCACCATACTCAATTTCACATGATACATCATTACGAGACACAAGTACTTGATGTGTGTGCCGTTCTGTTCGGACATAACTCGCACCTACATGGCCATCATCTAAGTTCTCAGTACAACATGTGTGCACAACAGGTACCAGGTTGTGCTATGTGAAACCATTAGGCTGTATCACAGTACCCATTTACTGCTGTCACGTTCCACACACACACCACAGTGACATGTCTGGACAGATGCGCCACAGGCATCACAGCACATTGACAGGTAGATTCCCCGGGACCCTGTCTTGCCACATGGACACTGGCATGACATGGCGTATCATGTACACGTCAGAAAAACAAACATGACTCCCACAGGTAGTGGCCCCTGTTGCCTCCGCAGGACAGACATGGACGTCAGTGACACACACACGCACATCAAAGTCCATGCACAAACAACGTTGCTGTGGAGACTGTCTCCCATCGTGCACATGGAATCAGAGACATCGGAAACACAACATGCACACAGACTGTGGAGGGACATCACTATTGTGGCAATGGGTCATCCTGTTACGTACATGCCTTCCCCCATGGGACCCTGGGGGTATGTGACATGTCACACACATACACAACCTGGAAATGTGACCATGCCACATGCTCTGAAATGAACTGTTGCACATCACAGTGGTCATGTGCACAACACACAAAGGACCCTGTCCCCATGAACACATGCACAGCCTGGGTGTGGATGCCCAACAGTGCCACCACAGAAACCACATGTCAACCCCCATACACAGAAAAGGTAATGCAGCCTTACATGCCTTAGGAAACAGTGTGGAGTGGGTGTGGTGTTGTAGGTGTGCCCCTGTGTCTCTGGCAGGTATATGTGGCTGGCATATGCTCACCAGTGACAAGCATGGTGACATATGCGACTGACCTGTACAGGTACGCGTTGTACAGCAATGGACCGATCGGTGTGCCCGGCCGTCCATTGCATGTGTTGTGTGCGGGTACGCGTTATACAGCAATGGACCGATCGGTGTACCCGGCCGGCCCATTCCATGTGTTGTGTGCGGGTACGCGTTGTACCCCGAAATACGCGTTGTACAGCAATAGACCGATCGGTGTGCCCGGCCGGCCCATTGCATGTGATGTGTGCGGGTACGCGTTGTACAGCAATGGACCGATCGGTGTGCCCGGCCGGCCCATTGCATGTGATGTGTGCGGGTACGCGTTGTACAGCAATGGACCGATCAGTGTGCCCGGCCGGCCCATTGCATGTGTTGTGTGCGGGTACGCGTTGTACCCTGAAATACGCGTTGTACAGCAATGGACCGATCGGTGTGCCCGGCCGGCCCATTGCATGTGTTGTGTGCGGGTACGCGTTGTACAGCAATGGACCGATCGGTGTGCCCGGCCGGCCCATTGCATGTGTTGTGTGCGGGTACGCGTTGTACAGCAATGGACCGATCGGTGTGCCCGGCCGGCCCATTGCATGTGTTGTGTGCGGGTACGCGTTGTACCCCAAAATACGCATTGTACAGCAATGGACCAATCGGTGCGCACGCATTGGCTGGGGCCTGGCATGGCAACGGACGCGTTTTCGTGGCTCCAACGAGTCTGATGCAGTGAATTCAGTTGGCCAGCCACAACAATGTTGCAAAATCATGGATGTCATGAATTTGAAGATTTGAAGGATGCTGTGGGCGTGTATTAGTGCTGCTATTCCATGGATTGGTCAGATTCAGAAGATGCAAACGACTTGGACCAATCACTTTGGACACATGGGACAGTATCTACCTCTGCAGCACACATATAATGCTGGCTGTTCCCCTGAGAGCTCACTTGCCTGCACTACATGCTCCAGGACGACATCTGCCAACAACACTGCTGCTGTCTCTGCATCCTCTGGCTACTGCAATGGCACGTACTGTGGATAGAGCCCCAGCCTTCAGCCTTGAGGAGAACCAGGCCCTGCTGGACAGCCTCCTTCCACAGTACAGCAAGCTGTATGGGAAACCAGGGGAGCAGGTGAGTGTGCTGTCCACTGCCTTACCAATTGTGCATGTTGTCTGACTAGCAGGACTTACAGTGTGCACACCACTGGCTAGCATGCTCACTGAGTAGTTGTCACACCCCAAAGTGTGTAATTACATGCACTGAACAGGTACAGTGCAGTAACAGTGCATTCCAAAAAGGTTTACTCCCCATGCAATGACACCATGTAGTGACTGCTGGCAAACTGTTCATAGCCATTGTTGCACTGCCTATGTACATCATATGCCCCTGTGATTGAGACATGTATATCCAACTGTGTGATGCACGGATATGTTGCATGTGTAGTAATGGCCTTTTTCACTTTGTCATCCTCACAGGTTGATGCCCACCAGAAGCAGGAAATCTGGCTGACCATCGCCCGGAAAGTAAGATCCGTGGGGGTCTACAGGCGCAGGATCCGCAACTGCCAGAAGAGGTGGCAGGACCTTCGTGGCTGGACCCGCAGGATCGCAAGTGTCCAGCTGAAGCTGTCGCCTCCTTGCAAGAGGGGCGGACACCGGACCCTGACCCCCCACATGCTCCGGATCCTGGCGGTGGTCTTCCCTGACCTGGATGGGCAGCTGAAGGCCAGACAGCAGCAAGGAGGGGGTGAGTCCATGATTGCACTGTGCACTTTGTCTGACATGCTATGTGCCCTCCTCTGGCCTGGTTAAACTTCCACAGTACATCAGTCATGTGGTCCAGGACCCATGTCCCTCATTTGTGACATGCCCACTTCTCCTCTGATACGCATATGTGTGGCCCTTACAGTCAGGAAATTGTGTCACTTGGGGACTGTGTCATTGCATTTAGCTTCGCTCAAGGTGGGGGACAGCATTTGTTCCCGTGACTATGTTGTGGGATTCATGTGTGGGTCAATTGCTTACACAATGCCTAAGTTCTGACATGTAACCTGGGTGTAACTTTGATATGTGGTCCACTTGCTGATCTGAAACACCACATGTCCCTGGGGAATTTGGCACACACCCATGCTGCCGGTGGGAACAATGTTTGGGCCTCAGGAGTATGTGTATCAAGTGTGTCACACGTGCTTAGCCACATGCCTACTGTCCAGGGCTCATTCCTCTTACAGGTGGAGCTGGACAGTCATGCCTACTCCAGGGCATACAATACACTCTGTACTCCCACTCCCGTGTACCATCTGGCATGTTGTGATCAGTGAAATGTTCCCTCAGGTGTCTGCCTCTGTGTCATTGTGCTGTGTCCTCGTTGTCAGGACTACTGGTATGTTTATCGGTTAGGGCTCAGCATGCCAGCGGAGATGTGACCATGATAGACGAAACTTCTGTGATTTTTAGGTGTCTGATCACTTGACTGTGCACACAGGTGTATGCGACTGTGACTTTCAGGCAGCTGTTTCTCATTCACAGCACACTGTGAGGTGCTCATGTTCAGAGAGTTGTGTTTCATGTCCCCCATATGTCCAATTGGTATGACGTGGACAAGTAGTAGTACTGATGATGTGGTTTTTGGGGGATGGACATATGCACTTGTCAGTTACATAACTTGCATTCCCCATGTCCTAGGATTGTGACACAGTGCAGACTGTTGTTGGCTGGCTGCCATGCCCATGTGACTGGAGACAGTGATGTATGACTTTGCACGCATGCCTGTGTCATGGCATTAAACTTCCTAAGAGTGATCCTGCAGGGGAGTGACATGTGCAACATGCACCCCATTGTGGCATTGACTATCCGGACATGGGTGCATCATGGTGTGTGGTGCTGGTATGCATCACATGCATTTCTATTTAGACTCTGGCCATCCCTTCATCCGGACACCTGCACTGACTTAGTGGCAAGAGATGTGTTGTGTGCATGTTCACATACTTCACCGTGTTCCCTGCAATGTCCAACAACTGTGTAGGTGGTGCATGTGTCCACACTGGGGTCTTACCATCAGACAGGCACCAGACAGATGGGTGCAAGGGCAGGAGGGGTGTGAGTCCCATGGTTGACCATCAGACTGACAATTAGCTTCCACAAATCTGTGTGAGGACTTTAGGCAATGTTCAACTAAGGATGCCTGGGCTGGCTCTGTGATGTGCTGTACTTACTGTGGTGTGTGCGTTCAGTGCAGGTGACTGATGTTTGTCTGTTTCCCTAATTGTTTGCAGATACATCCACGGCCACAGGAGGGGACAGCTCCACGGACCAGGAGGAGCAGCGGAGCCAGACTGGGTCAGCGTCCGACGAGTGGTCAGAGGGACCCAGTGGCACGGAGGGCGAGGGGAGCCACACCGAGGAGTCCTCAGCACCATCCACCTCAGCTGAGGACCACAGCAGCTCGGAGGATGACTCCCTTGTGGAGGCGGGTGTCAGCAGCCACCAAAGTCAAGCTAGTCTGTTTGGCCTCGCCACCACCACCACCACCACCGCCCTCCCATTGGCTCCCATTCCTGAGGTCCGTGGAGGCTCCCGTGCTCGGGAGCGTGTCTCCTTCATGCAAGGCACCGCACGCCCTGCCCCTGTGTCCCCTGCTGCCCTGAGTGAGGAGTCTGTGTACCTCCTTCGGCAGCTCCATGTAGGGCAGACAGCAATGCTGACTGTCCTCCATGCACACACCACTCTGTTGACACAGCTGGTGTCGTTCATGGAGGGCATCTCGACGGGTATGTCTGCCCTACAGAGGAGCAATAGGTCCATGGACTCCTCCCTGACGGCAGCAGTGTCCCTCCTCCAACAGTCCCTCACCACTCCCACCTCTGCCCCATCCACACTTCCTGCCACCCTACCTGTCCAAAGCACATGCACACCTGCACAATCACCCAAACACACAGACACGAGCAGCACAGACAAACCCAAGAGAAAGGCAAGACGTGCACACAAGCATCCTCAGGGGACTGATACCACAGACACAGAGGATGGGGAACACACACACACACAGGCATCCACAGTCACTCCGCAGTCCTCCAAATCCTCTCCCTCCAAGACCCCTTCCTTTGTCTCACCTGCTACCCCACATACACAGCAGCTCTTCCTGTGTGACCTCGACCTCTTCCCCTCCAATCCTGCTGATCCAGCATACCGGGGGAAGAGGAAGTCCACCCACACAGAGGGGAGTGCCCCTCGCCCCCGGACACCCTCCCCCAGGCGCAGGCAGACACAGGACCCCATTCGGAAGTCCCCCCGGACCAGGAAGAGCAAGACCCCACCACCACCACCACGCAGCTCCACCACCCAGTCTCTCTCCTCCATCCCCCAGGCCACCACTCCACAGGTTCCCCCGCCACACCCTGCCCCAGGTTCCCCCACACACCGATACCGCATCCCCAGACTGCTTAGGCCCTCCCCCCTGCCACTTGCTCTTCCACACCCAACCCAGACGCTCTACCTGTTAGTGCCACTGGTGTGGGGACCGGGTCCCCCCCCCTCTGTCCTGCCCACCTCATCTGCCCACCCTTCCACTCCCTTGGAGTTATGCACTGCAGTGGAGTCCACAACCACCCCGTCTGACTTGGGCACTGCAGTGGGGACCCAGTCCACTACATCAGACCAGCCCATTGCAGTGGTTGCAGCACCCACACCAACTGACTTGTGTAGCACGGTGGTGAGTCAGACACCTCCACTGCAGTTGCCGGTGACACTCCTGCACCCACCACCCCTTCACTGCCTCACTCTGCCATCCCCTGATCCTGTCCCTGCGGTGCCTGGCCTGCCCCTTGTATGCCCCTCCAAGGGGGATGTCCCCTGTCCGTACCAGTGCAGGCAAGCAATGGGTGACCAGTTGTCACTTGTCACCCTGTTGGGACATGGATTTTGGAATGGCCATTGGCCTTAGTTTCTTTTGGACGTCAACTTTTAATTTTACATTAGCTGAATAAAGCCTCTTTTTGTTTAATTGAGGTGTTTCTTTTGATGTACATGATGTAGATGAGTAGCATCCTGCATTTGCAGTTGTTATAGTGTTCAGTTCAGGAAAATGAAGTGTTGCTGTGATGGACTCCATGTGGTCCATGGCATATGTGTCCTGTTCTACTCTGGATCTATGGCATCCTTTGCTGCAGTCTGAGGGTGTAATTTTCAGCATTTGACACAGGGATGTACGTTTAGCATTTGTAAAGGAACATCTTTGTCTTACACTGATGCACATCTGGTGGGCTTACCACTGTTCAATGTTCCGATTTCCCTGACTGTGTCCCATCTCCACTGGACATGCAGTTTTGCACATCAATGTTGAAGGACTCATCTGTGTATACAGTGCAACTGGCTTGACACGTGTTTTGGGTGTATGCAGATGACTGACGTGACACTCCCGTACCCAGGCTGATGTGAGCAGAGCCTTCTGTGTGTTGTAGTTGTTGACTCACTGACGGAGTGTCCTGCTGACATGTTTGAGTCGTGCACAGACAAGGTTTGGCACAGCGGACCTTCCACAGGAGTGGAGTGCCCTCATGGCATTGTGTAATCCTGTGACATTGCGTGTGCCCGTGTTGTGTGTTGTGTAAGCATGTCTGTGCGTGTTCCCTTCCCTTTTCCTACACAGGCTGTGTCCCTAGGGATGTTCCTGTTTGTGTTGCTTGCAGAGTTGGTCTGTGTTCATCCAGCATCTTGGACCTGGTTTCTCTGTGATGTGGTTGCATGGCAAACTAATGTTCATGAGGTTGTCATCCCAGGTTGTCTTTGTTGTCAGGGCTGGGGATGTGGGCAAACGGTGATGGGACACATTCTGGATTCCCCTTGGCACTTGTTGTTTACACAAGTCATGTGAATTTCAGTTTGTGGTAGCTTTCAGTGATTGTGACACGGTGTGTGTGTGACTGCTGCCACTCCTCAGGGTCAGAGCTGCAATGTTGGAAGTTGTGTACGTGTGTTCTTTGTGTGTCACCTTGGCTTCTTCATAGGTGTGTGACTATGGCCAGGATCCCATTGATTGTGGTGGATTTCACATCATGCCCATGTACGGCGTACTGTGCTGTGTGTCAGACATTGACGAGTCTTATTGACTGGCCATGTGTGATGGGTATCTGCACCTTAGTTCCCCCCACCACCCCTGGAATTGTCATGGGTGCATGTGCACTGTCACCAGTCCATGTGAGCTTCACTGCTGCACATTGGTGGAGATCAGGGTGTGTGGTGTTGAGTGTGCAAATGTGAGTTGTTGCACGGCTAGACCCCTACCTCCATATTGGCCTTGGCTGGCAGGCCGTGCTGATTGATTGGAGCTTGTGTAGGTGTGATGGTAGTTTGTTGCTCAGGACACATGGCTGTGGTTCACAGTGTGAACGACATCTACCTTTGTCATCACAGTGGGATTGTCATGCAGGCTAGTGTCAGCACAATGTGGGGTCCCTGGGGGTAGTGCTGTGGTGGGTCTGTCTCTTGCTGTGTTAGTTGCTGTTCCTACAAGCTTGTGTGACATGTGTAATTTGGCCTCCCTCTCAGCTGACGATGCCTGATTTCCCACATAGGGGTATCCGATCCATGAGTAACTTTTGTATGGCACTGTATACACATCTGTGTGATTGGAGTTCAGGCCTCCTCATGTGTTGTGTGGTTGCCTGGGGACACTGGCACACCCAACCCATCACCTGTTGTGTTTGAAATGCAGTGTGAGTCTGCCTGTTTGTGTTTGTGCATTTGCACCACTGCATTGGCATTTCTGTAGTGTGCCATTGTCTGTATGTTGTTTGTTTGGTTTCCCCAGCTGTCCCTGGGACTCCTAGGTCATCAGTCAGCACAGTGATCATGGTTTGTATGTCCCATTGATGCCATGGTATGGTATTTGTTCACCTGACATCGACAGTCTCCACAGGATATCTACATTTGTGTGTCCATTGGTGCAGATATGTGGCTCAGCATTATGATGGTCACTTCTGTCATTGTGTTATTTGTGAATATTGACAATGTGGTCCCCCATGGGTGATGTTTGTATGCACATGGCCAAAACGATGTTTCTGTGACACTGCACTGTTTGCCCCGCCCAATCTATGTTGCTATGGGACACAAGCACTACTATGCCACTGATGTGTTTGTTGTTGTGTGACCAGGATTCATCCATACAGTTTGGCTTTCGCAGCTTTTACCATGACTACACTTACCTTATGATCACTGTGGTGATGGTGCTTTTGGCCCCATTGCCACACTGTTCAAAAGGTGCATCAGCTATGGACCCCACACTTACCTTTTGGTCACTGTGGTGATGGGGCTTCAGGCCCCATGGCCACACTGTTCAAGAGGTGAATCAGCTATGGACCCCACACTTACCTTTTGGTCACTGTGGTGATGGGGCTTCAGGCCCCATGGCCACACTGTTCAAGAGGTATATCAGCTATGGACCCCACACTTACCTTTTGGTCACTGTGGTGATGGGGCTTCAGGCCCCATGGCCACACTGTTCAAGAGGTGCATCAGCTATGGACCCCACACTTACCTTTTGGTCACTGTGGTGATGGGGCTTCAGGCCCCATGGCCACACTGTTCAAGAGGTGCATCAGCTATGGACCCCACACTTACCTTTTGGTCACTGTAATGATGGGGTGTTCGACCCCATGGCCACAGTGGTCATGGTCTGCTTGCATTGTGGAGGCCACACACATTTATGTGTGACACATGTGATAGTGGGTCACATTGTATGTTCAATGTCATGTTCAGTGTTGTAGGCATTTGACACAGACTACACACGCTTGTCATGGTGTTGGGGGATGTAATTTTCTGTCATTCCTTATGTGGGAGTATGCTGGTTGTGTCATGCATTACCCGTCCTATGAGTAGGGGTGGTGGTAGTGGCAGGCATCCAGCCCCCCCTGAGTAGGGGTGGTGGTAGTGGCAGGCATCCAGGCCCGCATGAGTAGGGGTGGTGGTAGTGGCAGGCATCCAGCCCCCTCTGAGTAGGGGTGGTGGTAGTGGCAGGCATCCAGCCCCCCCTGAGTAGGGGTGGTGGTAGTGGTAGGCATCCAGCCCGCCCTGAGTAGGGGTGGTGGTAGTGGCAGGCATCCAGCCCCCCCTGAGTAGGGGTGGTGGTAGTAGTAGGCATCCATCCCCCCCTCAGTAGGGGTGGTGGTAGTGGCAGGCATCCAGCCCCCCCTGAGTAGGGGTGGTGGTAGTGGTAGGCATCCATCCCCCTATGGGTGGGGATGGTAGTAGTGATAGGCATCCATCCCCCTCAGTAGGGGTGGTGGTAGTGGCAGGCATCCAGCCCCCTGAGTAGGGGTGGTGGTAGTGGTAGGCATCCATCCCCCTATGGGTGGGGATGGTAGTAGTGATGGCATCCAGGCCCCCATGAGTAGGGGTGGTGGTAGTGGTAGGCATCCAGCCCCCTATGGGTGGGGATGGTAGTTGTGACAGGCATCCAGGCCCCCATGAGTAGGGGTGGTGGTAGTGACAGGCATCCAGCCCCCCTGAGTAGGGGTGGTGGTAGTGGTAGGCATCCAGCCCCCCCTGAGTAGGGGTGGTGGTAGTGGCAGGCATCCAGCCCCCCTGAGTAGGGGTGGTGGTAGTGGCAGGCATCCAGGCCCCCATGAGTAGGGGTGGTGGTAGTGGTAGGCATCCAGCCCCCCCTGAGTAGGGGTGGTGGTAGTGGTAGGCATCCATCCCCCTATGGGTGGGGATGGTAGTGGTGACAGGCATCCAGGCCCCATGAGTAGGGGTGGTGGTAGTGACAGGCATCCAGCCCCCCTTGAGTAGGGGTGGTGGTAGTGGTAGGCATCCAGCCCCCCTGAGTAGGGGTGGTGGTAGTGGCAGGCATCCAGCCCCCCCTGAGTAGGGGTGGTGGTAGTGGCAGGCATACAGGCCCCCATGAGTAGGGGTGGTGGTAGTGGTAGGCATCCAGCCCCCTATGGGTAGGGATGGTAGTAGTGACAGGCATCCAGGCCCCCATGAGTAGGGGTGGTGGTAGTGGTAGGCATCCAGCCCCCTGAGTAGGGGTGGTGGTAGTGGTAGGCATCCATCCCCCTATGGGTGGGGATGGTAGTGGTGACAGGCATCCAGGCCCCCATGAGTAGGGGTGGTGGTAGTGACAGGCATCCAGCCCCCTGAGTAGGGGTGGTGGTAGTGGTAGGCATCCAGCCCCCTGAGTAGGGGTGGTGGTAGTGGCAGGCATCCAGGCCCCCATGAGTAGGGGTGGTGGTAGTGGTAGGCATCCATTCCCCCCTGAGTAGGGGTGGTGGTAGTGGTAGGCATCCATCCCCTATGGGTGGGGATGGTAGTGGTGACAGGCATCCAGGCCCCCATGAGTAGGGGTGGTGGTAGTGGTAGGCATCCAGCCCCCCTGGGTAGGGGTGGTGGTAGTGGTAGGCATCCATCCCCCTGAGTAGGGGTGGTGGTAGTGGCAGGCATCCAGCCCCCCTGAGTAGGGGTGGTGGTAGTGGCAGGCATCCAGCCCCCTGAGTAGGGGTGGTGGTAGTGGTAGGCATCCAGCCCCCTGAGTAGGGGTGGTGGTAGTGGTAGGCATCCATCCCCCTATGGGTGGGGATGGTAGTAGTGACAGGCATCCAGGCCCCCATGAGTAGGGGTGGTGGTAGTGGTAGGCATCCATCCCCGTATGGGTGGGGATGGTAGTGGTGACAGGCATCCAGGCCCCCATGAGTAGGGGTGGTGGTAGTGGTAGGCATCCAGCCCCCCCTGAGTAGGGGTGGTGGTAGTGGCAGGCATCCAGCCCCCCCTGAGTAGGGGTGGTGGTAGTGGCAGGCATCCAGCCCCCCCTGAGTAGGGGTGGTGGTAGTGGTAGGCATCCATCCCCCTATGGGTGGGGATGGTAGTAGTGACAGGCATCCAGGCCCCCATGAGTAGGGGTGGTGGTAGTGGTAGGCATCCATCCCCCTATGGGTGGGGATGGTAGTAGTGACAGGCATCCAGGCCCCCATGAGTAGGGGTGGTGGTAGTGGTAGGCATCCATCCCCCTATGGGTGGGGATGGTAGTGGTGACAGGCATCCAGGCCCCCATGAGTAGGGGTGGTGGTAGTGGTAGGCATCCAGCCCCCCCTGAGTAGGGGTAGTGGTAGTGGCAGGCATCCAGTCCCCCCTGAGTAGGGGTGGTGGTAGTGGCAGGCATCCAGCCCCCCCTGAGTAGGGGTGGTGGTAGTGGTAGGCATCCATCCCCCTATGGGTGGGGATGGTAGTAGTGACAGGCATCCAGGCCCCCATGAGTAGGGGTGGTGGTAGTGGTAGGCATACATCCCCCCCTGGGTAGGGGTGGTGGTAGTGGTAGGCATCCATCCCCCTATGGGTGGGGATGGTAGTGGTGACAGGCATCCAGGCCCCATGAGTAGGGGTGGTGGTGGTGACAGGCATCCAGCCCCCCCTGAGTAGGGGTGGTGGTAGTGGTAGGCATCCAGCCCCCCCTGAGTAGGGGTGGTGGTAGTGGCAGGCATACAGGCCCCCATGAGTAGGGGTGGTGGTAGTGGTAGGCATCCAGCCCCCTATGGGTGGGGATGGTAGTAGTGACAGGCATCCAGGCCCCCATGAGTAGGGGTGGTGGTAGTGGTAGGCATCCAGCCCCCCCTGAGTAGGGGTGGTGGTAGTGGTAGGCATCCATCCCCCTATGGGTGGGGATGGTAGTGGTGACAGGCATCCAGGCCCCCATGAGTAGGGGTGGTGGTAGTGACAGGCATCCCGCCCCCTGAGTAGGGGTGGTGGTAGTGGTAGGCATCCAGCCCCCTGAGTAGGGGTGGTGGTAGTGGCAGGCATCCAGGCCCCCATGAGTAGGGGTGGTGGTAGTGGTAGGCATCCAGCCCCCTGAGTAGGGGTGGTGGTAGTGGTAGGCATCCATCCCCCTATGGGTGGGGATGGTAGTGGTGACAGGCATCCAGGCCCCCATGAGTAGGGGTGGTGGTAGTGGTAGGCATCCAGCCCCCTGGGTAGGGGTGGTGGTAGTGGTAGGCATCCATCCCCCCTGAGTAGGGGTGGTGGTAGTGGCAGGCATCCAGCCCCCTGAGTAGGGGTGGTGGTAGTGGTAGGCATCCATCCCCCTATGGGTGGGGATGGTAGTGGTGACAGGCATCCAGGCCCCCATGAGTAGGGGTGGTGGTAGTGGGAGGCATCCAGCCCCCCTGGGTAGGGGTGGTGGTAGTGGTAGGCATCCATCCCCCCCTGAGTAGGGGTGGTGGTAGTGGCAGGCATCCAGCCCCCTGAGTAGGGGTGGTGGTAGTGGCAGGCATCCAGCCCCCCTGAGTAGGGGTGGTGGTAGTGGTAGGCATCCAGCCCCCCTGAGTAGGGGTGGTGGTAGTGGTAGGCATCCATCCCCCTATGGGTGGGGATGGTAGTAGTGACAGGCATCCAGGCCCCCATGAGTAGGGGTGGTGGTAGTGGTAGGCATCCATCCCCCTATGGGTGGGGATGGTAGTGGTGACAGGCATCCAGGCCCCCATGAGTAGGGGTGGTGGTAGTGGTAGGCATCCAGCCCCCTGAGTAGGGGTGGTGGTAGTGGCAGGCATCCAGCCCCCCTGAGTAGGGGTGGTGGTAGTGGCAGGCATCCAGCCCCCCTGAGTAGGGGTGGTGGTAGTGGTAGGCATCCATCCCCCTATGGGTGGGGATGGTAGTAGTGACAGGCATCCAGGCCCCCATGAGTAGGGGTGGTGGTAGTGGTAGGCATCCATCCCCCTGGGTAGGGGTGGTGGTAGTGGTAGGCATCCATCCCCCTGAGTAGGGGTGGTGGTAGTGGTAGGCATCCATCCCCCTATGGGTGTGTGTGGCATTGGTGATGCCCATCCCACCCCTATGGTTGTGCTGTTGCTAGTGTACGTCATTTGTGCATCCCTATGTGTGTGTGACATATTTTGGGTACGTGTAGTTTGTTTGTATTGTTGGTGTTTGACTTACCGTCTGCGCCGTACGCGTCCGTACCGGTCCCGGTAATAGATGTAGAGTATAGGTAGGACCTGCGCGATGGGATTCATGGTTGGGTCGTCTCGTTCGGGTTTCTCGTGTCTTCGACTCGTACTCGTTGCTGGCTTGTTCGTCTCGTAGCCGTGGATCGTCTTGTGGCGCGAAACGGAGCTTATGTGCGGCTCTCCCGGATGCTGAAACATGCCGGACGTAGCGACTGGTTCGGCACGTACGGAGCGCGCATCGTACTAGTCCGGCCGGAAGGTGCTGTGTATTTGGTTCCGTGCGACTCAATTCGGCGTTTACGGATCCGGCTCGGGCGGGGAACAGGAGCTGGATTGGGTGAGTACGGCTCGCTCGGGAAATGGGTTGTTATACGCATCGTACTTGTTCGTCCGGACGGGTGTACGAGTCGGTCGGGAAACACGCATTCGGCTGGGTTTTTTTCCAGACAAATACTGTTAGGTGCCCTACCGGCCGTGATCGGAATCGGACCCTTTGTGTCCTCCTTCAGCCAAATGGTTCAGTAAGGCAATGGTATCTGTCACACGTGCCTCTCAAGTCTTTGATGCCACAAGTAGGTCATCAATGTACTGAACCAAAACTGAATTTCCTGGCATGATCAAAGTTTCCAGACATCTTTTCAGAATCTGGTTAAAGATTGAGGGACTCTCGGTATACCCTTGAGGAACTCGGCACCATGCCAAGACACGGTCTCTGAACCGGAACGCAAAAAGATATTGGCTCTCCGGATGCAAGGGAATCAAGAAAAATGCTTGACACAGATCAATTACTGTGTACCATTCTGAGTCGCATGGAATTTGGTAAAGGATGACTGCTGGATTTGGTACTATAGGACAGCAAGTTACTACAATCTTATTAATCTTTCTTAAATCCTGTACTACTCTATATTTTCCACTTGGCTTTTTAATTCCTATAATGGGTGAATTACAAGGACTACTCATTATTTCTCTCAATATTCCCTGTTCAATCATTTGATCAATCACAGGAGTGACAACTGCAATTACTTCTGGACTCATTTTATACTGAGGAGTGTTTGGATACACAGCACCCTCTTTCACCGTAACCTGAATCGGGTCTACCTTTGTCATTAGACCGATTTCTTTTCCTGTAAAATCCCATACATCCGACCTCACTGTACTTCTTAATTCTTCAGGCAAACTCTCTTCTGTGAGAAGTGAAAACAACTCATCCACTTCTGTCCCTTGCTTCGCTAACATCATTTTGAATTCAACATCCTCATCAGGAGTCTGAAATGCAATACCATCTGGTGTACAATAGATGGTACAATTCATCTTGCATAGCAAATCTCTACCTAAGAGATTTACTGGACTTGAATCACATACCACAAACCGATGCATGTCTCTGAAGATTCCAATATGAACTTCTATTGGATTTGTGGCTGGGGTTTTAATGTGCTTATTTGAAACTCCTACAAGTTGGATAGTTTCTCCCGAGAGGGGTAGGTTTGGGATTTCTGCTGCTCTCACAGTAGAACGGGTAGCACCAGTGTCCACTAGGAATGTAATATAATTTCCTTCCACCTTTCCTTCGACAAATGGACCTGACTGATCTACCGCCAAAGATGCGCCAAGTACGCACTCTTCCTCCCCCCCTCAGGCACCGTCATTGAGATGAGTCTGAATCATTCTCATTGCACTGAAACCAATATTGCGGAATCATCTGCACACTTGGTTCTTACCGATCTGGTCACCTCTGTGAAATCCAGTGTTCACACCGTACCTCTGCACCTGAGTATTCACATTATTTGGCATAGGAGCTTGTGGCACCTGTAACTGTGGGGTAACTACCTGCTGCTGCTGGTTCACAACCACCTCATTCTGCATCTGTGGATTAAAATTTCGAGTCACCCCATTATTCTTTTGAGCAGATCTATACTCATTCTTCCAATGTCCAATCTTTCCGCACGCATGACAAGGAAATTTCTTCTTAGCCTCCTCTTTACTCATCTTACCTCTACCTTTACTTCCCTTCAATACCTGACCATTTTGATTCTGACCATTCATTTGATAACCTGTCTGGGAGTTGCTATTTACCTTTTGTTGCTCTGCTACCTTCACTTGTGCCCACATCATTTTCTCCTTTAATTTCTTGTGTCTTGACTCAATGTCATCGCTACAATACTTTGCATATCTCAAAATGTCATCTATTGTCTTGCTCTGCCAACAAATCAAATGTTGCTGAATCATATTACTAATCTCTGGTTTCAATTCAAATACAAAACGATACACAAAATGTCCCATATCCTTGTCTCCAATATTTTCAAATCCACTATACTGTTTAAATACTTATAACAACCTTTCATAATAGGCATGCACTGACTCCTTTGGTTCTTGAGTCGTTCGGTCTATTTTCACCCAATCTGTTTCTTTAGGGGAAATTTTCACTTTCAAGTAAGTGATTACCTGATTATACTTTTTCATCACCTCCTCGGATGGTGCTCCTGTTTTAGGGTCTCTAGGATATTCTTCTTTTGGCCAATCAACAGTGATCTTACATTCTGTCCACAAGTCTGCCGGAACAACAATTTCAAACAACCCATCTAAATCCTTTAACAAAACCTTTGAGACCTTCACAAACCTTTCTACCTGTTTGTACCATTCTACGGGTTTCTCTCTTAGTCTGGGAAAATCATTCGTAAATGACAATATATCCTGTCTTGACCACGGAACATGAACGTATCCACCACCTGGTACTTCTCTCATCGGACACGCCCTTTCAACCTGTTCTGTTTCCTTTAAAGGGAACACAGACACTCCTTTACTAGCTGTTTCTTCCTTCTTTCTTACCCATCTATTTCTCCATCGATCTACATCTCCCCATTTCTTCAAAATGTTCATCAACTCTTTTATCTGTAACATTTTTCCAGACGCATTCAAACTCCTCAAATCCTTTTCAGTAAATGCCAATCTGTACGATTTCTGCAACACCTTTGACTTTTCTATATCTATTCCATACTCACTAGCAGCTTCGGATATTTTCTCATGAAGATTCTTCGCTCTCCAAGTAATGCTTTTACATAAGAACAATAATTCATCATCTCGATAAATCCCTAATCTGTCTGGACTGATCGTACCAATAATCATTTCTTCCAAATCTACCTTCAATTGACTCACATTTATACTCTGTGGTTGTTTTTCTTTCTTTTCCCTTTCTTTTATCCAATCATTCAATTCTTCTGATGAAGGACCTGCTGAACTCCCTGTCATTGGAGTGACATTTGTCCCTATTCTCCTTGGATTTATTTGTATCTCTCTTCTAGGGGTTTCTGTTATCATTTCACAAACTGGAAGATCTAACAATGTAACATTTGTGTCAGCCTGTCTATTTTCAGTAACTATTGTCTCCATTCCGCTCCTGACATTACCCATGGGAACTGCTAATGTATGTACTTTAGGTGTATTTGGGTTTTCTCCAAACAAAGGAACTACAGGACCTATTGTAACCGGTACCGTCAACGCTTCTGCATTTAAATTTAACTGATTTATTTTCTGAATCTGCTCTACATTTGCCTTGTTTAGCATCTCAAACTCTTTTTCTCTCAATATCCCAGCCATGTCCGCAATCAGTGGAATCAATGGATTTCCCATAAAGGGTGCATTCGGAGTCACTTCAACTGAATTTTCTTGATATGGCGGGGGTCTTTTGGTCATAATATCCTCTAATAACTCATCATCAGAATCATTTACACCATCTCTTGCACTTGAGGTTTCTATATTTTTCTTTTTCTCTTTACATTTGCCTCCTCTCTGTTCATCAGCAACTAAAACTGGATACAAACCCTCGGTTGCCACAGCCTGTCTCATTCACAAATACTGTGTTCTGTATAAAAATATATTTACACCCATATTATACTCTAGGGCCGATCAACTGACAAAAAGCATAGATAATGCTTATTTCCCAATCAGGGTGCTACCCCTACAATTAACGCTGTCTATATTTAAACTCACCCTCCAACTGTTATCTATTTTAGTTTATATTTATAGATACACCGTACCTTGTTTCACATCAACAGTTTTTGCTCAGTTCTTACGATCTTCCTTATTCCATATTCTGTGGTCCTCTCTTTCACAATCACAAGTGCTGCATTCTGCGTAAAAATATATTTACACCAATGTCATCCTGTCATGACAATCTGCTGACAATAGGCATAATTAATGCATTATTGTCCTAATCCGGGAGCTACCTCTGCCCCACCCTACATACGTGTACCCAACATAGTGGTCTAAAGTCAGAATTCTTTAGTATAAACACAATTAATATCCACCATCAACTCATATCCCCACTATGGATTAAGCCATAATCAGTTAAACCTCACTCCAAATCTATATTTCTCCTTTTCCTTCCTCCGTTATCCAAAATCAGGCCCCCAGCACGTATTTTTCTCACCTTCTCTACTTCAGTAAGTCATTCCCGTGAGCAGCCGGTCCGATAAATCCCGCCGTCTCAGAAGCTCCCGCTAACACTTTCTTTTAAAGGAAGTCTCCACCAATCAAATTCCAGCCATGTTCGTCCTCCTAACCAATCAAATTAATTTCTTTTCAAGCCTCCATATTAACTATTCATATGGTTTCCTATGTGGTCCGCTACCGTTCTTAACCAATCAAATTCCAGCCATGTTCGTCCTCACAACCAATCAAATTCATTTCTTTTCAAGCCTCCACATTAACTATTCATATGGTTTCCTCTGTGGTCCACTACCGGTCTTGACCAATCAAATTCCAGCCATTTTCGTCCTCACAACCAATCAAATTCATTTCTTTTCAAGCCTCCATATTAACTATTCATATGGTTTCCTCTGTGGTCCACTACCGTTCTTAACCAATCATATTGATTGCTGCTAACACCCACCTCCATGTAACAACTTCCTCTATTCACGTAGTTTCACCCGATTCATTTCCTGTTTACAACCGAGCTATTTTATTGGTTAGCTTACGCATATAACAACATCTTCTTTCTACGTGATTCATTTCCTGTTTGTAATCAAGTAATATTATTGGTTAACTTGCGCAACCTGCCCAAGCGCTCATCTCCTGCTCAAATCTCCTTTCTCTAAATTTACTCCCAACACCCATCTCCATGTTCCAACTTCCTCTTCCAAGTGATTACGCCCAATTACTATCCTGTTTGTGCCCCAGTAATTTTATAGGTTAGCTTACGCTACCTGCTAGCCACGCTCATCCCTTGGGTTGTAGTTATATTAATAGAGCATTAACATCAACAATCTACTACAGTATGATGACGACTACTATTTCCACTGACTCAAATTCTTAGATAGTAGCTCAGGAAATGATTAATTTAAGAAATTATGTAATTCATAATCACTGTTTAGGCCCTGAGTCACTGACCTACATCTACTGATCCATATGGCCTCTTGTTGCCTTAATTGTAACTCCCAATCACCTCCCCTTGCTTTCGGAACAATTCATTGAATACCATGAAACTTGATCCTCGCTCTATCCTCATGATTCTCCCTAATATGTTGATATATAGGGGATCTCACGTCTTTATTAACTATTGCTCTCCTATGTTCCTGTATCCTAAGTTTCAAGGTGCGCTTTGTGCTCCCTATGTAGATCTTCAAACATTCACACTGAATTACATACACTACTCGCGCAACTATTACAATTAATGAATTCATTTATATGGTATTTTTTCCTTGTATTGTAGCTAAATTCCTTAATGCGATTATTACCTAAGTCGCACATATTACATGCACCACATGTGAAAAACCCTTTCGGTGGAGCGGGGAGCCAGTTTCCTCCCTGTACGTGTGGAGGTTCCAGATAGTTCCTAGTGATTAAACTACCAATGGTAGGACATTTCCTGTAAGTGACCTTAGGCTTATCCGAAATTATATCCAATAGTCCTGGTACACCTTTTAACAAATTCCAATTCTTATTCAAAATCTTATATATTAGATTTTGATGCATACTATATGTTGAAATGAAAGCTACTCTTTCCTTCGCTGGATTTCTCTCTTTCTGCACTAAAGTAGACTCTCTCTTCACCAACTTCACCCTTCTTTTTGCTTTCTCCAAACAATCACACGAATATCCTCTTCCTAATAGTCTAGTCTGTAATTCTTCTAGTCCTGTTTCAAAATATTTCTCCTGACTGCAGTTACGCCTTATCCGTATATTCTCTCCATATGGGATGCCTTTTATAACTGCAGGTGTGTGTGAACTATCAGCTCTTAAAATGGAATTTGTAGCTGTTTTTTTACGGAATATCTTGCTTTGCACTCTATTCTCAACTATAAACAGTTCCACATCCAAAAATTCAATCTTTTCTTTATGGTGACACAAAGTGAAAGTAATATTGAAATCATTGCTATTCAGAAATTCAAAATACTCTGATAACTCCCCATCTGTCCCTCTCCATATAACCAAAACATCATCAATAAAACGGCCCCAAAACAAAATGGAGTCCATCCACTTAGCTGCCCTCCTGCCCCAGGCATGCTCCCTCTCGAACCAACCCATGAAAATGTTGGCATACGAGGGAGGAAACCTGGAACCCATTGCCGTACCTCTTATTTGGTGAAACCATTCCCCTTCAAATAAGAAGAAGTTATTCTTTAGTTTCCAAATGTCTCCAGCGCCTGTACACATGTGATAACTTGAAATATATTAATTAAATATATAACTATTATTATTTTGAATCATTAATCATGTTTATAATTATATTCATCAAATTTATTTAAAACTTATCTGTTTAGTTAATTTAAACAAATGTTAAGTTTTTATTAACATTTTAAAACCTTCTATTACCTTTAAACAAAAATGTGAATATCAATTTATTTAAATTGCAAAACACTTGTCATTGACTATAACATTTAACTCTTAAAAAATGTATATTTAGATGCAGTTTATATTTCGAATATATTTATTTTATTTAGCATTATTTCCTATTGTGTGTGCTTTAAGTCAGTACCTCCATTGTTTTCTATGGGAGTGTGTTGCAGTACCTGTAAGTGGCCATGTGTGGTGTTGGATTTACTCCAAGGCTCGGGTGAACTACATTAAAAACAGTTTGGTGTCCTTTTTTGGCTGCAGTAACTTTAGAAGTGCAGTTTGTGAATGCCCATAGGCTTACTCTTTTTTGAATGGGTTTTTGTATTTGCATGTCCCTCCATTAATCCCCCCTTTACCCTTCCATAGATCCCTCCTATTTAGTAATACTTATTACCAATTTACCAGCCTCTACCCCATGTTCTATATAGAAAAGATAGGCGAGACATGGGTGGAGATCTCCGCACATGGGTTTGTGAATAGTATTTTGTAGTACATGATTAGTGCTATTGTAATACTACTAAATTTACGATAAGGTGCATATGCCCCATATTTTCAAACCATATTTTATTGACGTTAAATATAGCTTGAGTACAGCTATAGTTCATATGTTTAGATCTCAAATCTAATTAACAGTGAACATAGATGGCAACATTTATGAGAATTATTAGCAATTCTATCACAAATGCCACCTGTAGGTGAGTGCATATATAAGGGTAACAAAAAATGCAGTTCATGAATAATTAGCATCTGCAGCATTAAATAATCTCCTAGAGGAGGTACAAGTATTCATGAAGGTCTGCTATTCTGGTGGAAAAGTAGATCTCTTGAGAAGGATTTCCATCATTTCGTTAGCCGTCAAGCCCGACTTGCTTTGACCTTATTTATCCTGCTGTGTACAATTCAACATAGTTTCTTCGACACTCTTCCACTATGGGGAGTCTGCAGGCCTCCAAATGATAGCTGTTCTCTGTTTAGAAATACCAATGCCAACAGGACTGTTTTTTGCAATTCATGCAATTTATTGTGCGTGACACATTGGAGCCGCATTTCATGTAATTACACATAATTTAGCATATTTTTAAAGTTATTTCCTGTAATCACAGTTACAGAAATTATTCAAATTCCTCACACCGATACTAGCATTGCAATCATTATGCTGCTAGGTTTGCTGTACCCAGCGGGCATACTAGGCTGGTGGGAAAGTGCTAGTTATTTTTGCTGCTATTGCAAATACTGATGGCGCTAGTTGTTTTTACTCCTCTGGACTGTTGGCTGTCTTCTCTCCTGGAGACCTGTCCTTGACTCTGACTCTTCAGGATTGTTGACCTTGTGTGATGGAGTGTCATCGCTTGGAGGGTCATTGTTTGTATCCTTAAGCAGAGGCATGTAGCAGAAGCCTTCCATGTCAATGTCCAGGAAGTGAAGATCTTCTAGCACAACAAATTGCCACAAAATTTCAACTGAAAGAGGGAGGGGGATATTCACAAGAACGTGCGCTAAACATCTCTAAAAAATGTTAACCCAACATTACACATCGCAGTCCATCGCGGGAAAATAACCCCTTGTTAACGTGGAATTCACAACACGGCGGTACCATGCGATAGCCTCCTAAACCGCGGCCAATGTCCGCGATACAACCACTGCGACGGCGATAAAAACACAAACCCCAACGCGTAAAAAGACGCGATGGGCCCAAACGCGATAAGAAAACAGTGATAACCAGCGAGAGGCCAGCAATACCCACGCGCAATGCGGGAAAAAGCCCAGGAACAGCATACGGAAAATGCCACTAAAAAGGAAATGAAGTGCGGAGTACCACGGATGCACCCTGACCGACTGCAGAGGACAACATGAACCCCACAATCCCCACGGAGGAACACCCAGGAATCCAGGGCTCGTGGAAGGGCAATGAGAAGAGGAAGACGGGGTACAGTCTGAAGGAAAACACGATTATTGTCACGGATGAGATAGAACACCACTACCAACTGTACGTCACCTCCAACGTGTCACTGGCAACAAAGAGGCAAAGATGGCACACCATCTCGGACCATGTGAATGCCGTCGCAGTGCCGAGGAGGACAATGGAAGAGGACAAGAGGCGCTGGATTGATGGGAATGGCAAAACCAAGCAGAAACTCGCTGCCAACACGAAAGCAGCAACGCACTTCGGAGGAGGGGGGCCAGTAGAACACCAGGAGCTGAATGACATGGAGAAGATGGTGGCCACAGTCACCAGTCGGGAGACGGTGACAGGAGTTGGGGATCCGGACACTGCCCAACATGACCCGACACTACATCAACAGGGTGCGTACCGACCAGGGAGTGGGGGGACGGGGGGAGATGGGCACAATGGCACACATGCACAATTAAGCAGAGCACACTGCACACCCCCAATGACTCAGGATCATGTCCCTGATCCCACCGGAACACTTCAGCGCACACACAAACACCAAGTAGTCCCACGTACACCATGTGCCCAAAGGGGCACCCACCCAACACATCAACAATCACACAACCAACACATGCACACGTGCGAAACACAGCAAACATGCATATACGTCAGCCACACTGACAATGCAAGAGACACCACATGACGAGTAGCATGGCTGCAGTCCAATCATCATGACAATGTACACGGCACGACACTGAGGTGGCTGAGTGCAGACCACAACCGGAAAGGAGCAGGTCACACTCGGACACAACCACCTGCACAAACAACCCCTGACGTCAACGACACATCTGCAGACAAACCATGCCCAAGAGTCACAACTCGACAAAGAGCACAAGTTACCCAAGTCTGCAACATCTCAGTACTGTGGAAGCACAGAACTGAAAGGCACACCGCATGAAAGGGATAAGTGGCAGCCAAATCAGAGCCGCAGGAGCGACTCACCCACCGTGCAGCATACGCACATAAGAATAAGTGCACCTTGACATTGACAACATCCTGGTACAAACAGCAACACCTCCACAACAGGACACAACTGGTGCCGCATATGTGCACAGCATGGCCAATCACATCTGGCACAGCAGGAAACTGTGACATGACAATGTACAAGTACAACCTGTAACCTGCAAATATTTTTTATTCAGACATGCTGTGCTTGTGGACATTTTGTACTGTCCCATGATTGCCAGGGACGGCCACAATGTGACGTGCTCATGAGAAGAAATTGGCAATGAGGGTGTTCCTACGGGCTAATCCTGCCGCAGCTGCAGTGGGATGTGGGCCACCTGCCCCATCGTCCTCATCATCGTCCGGTACTTCTGGAACTTGGATCCATGGGGCATTGGTGCATACACAGATGTTGTGCAACACACAACATGCAACGATCATCTTGCACACGATGTCTGGGCTGTACAGGAGCCTTCCACCTGTGACGTCCAGGCACCTGAAACGTAACTTCAACACGCCAAATGTGCATTCCACGATGCCCCTGGTGCGTATGTGGGCCGCATTGTACTGCCTCTGGGCGGGTGTGTTGGGGTATCGGAGGGGTGTCATCAGCCAAGGGCAGAGTGCATATCCTTGATCACCTGTGACAGTGCAGAGAGAAAAGAGTCAATACTTGGTTCGGCATGATGTGTTGGCAGGCCCACTAGTCCAGTGACGCCTGTGCTGGCTGTGTGGGGTGAGTGTAAGCCAGCCCTCAGGGAGTAGCTGGTGCTGGCAACAACTTCAACAGTCATCAGGCACTCAGGAATGCAATGTTCGAACAGCAAGGGAGCATGACTTGAGTTGCACAGAGTTAGTGGCCCCGGATGCACAGCGGCCGACACGGGTCTACCGCCACGGGACGCTGACTTGCGGGAGACTGGGGTAGGGTCATGAGGGCAGAGCAGGGTCTCGTATGTATCAAAGGTGGTTTTCGCGGAGTGTCTCGGGGGAGGTGTACCCCCAGGGCATGATGCAGAGGGCACATACCAGCTGTGTCCGGCAACATGGCGGATATGAATGCCACAGACTCATGCCAAACACCAAGTCCGTACCTGCCAGTTGCTGATGACAACCCCCAGGCCACAGGATCAGACACCAACAATGTTCTGCCGGAGGCTGACGGTGACTCACGGCACACAGGGTTAGTGGCACCAGGTCAGTCCTTGCTACTGGTTGACCTCCTCCGTAACGGTGATCCGTGTTTCCACCGGACTGAAACGCATCTTTCTCTCACTCCTCTCCCTGCGTTCACTGGCATGAACTCTGCCATTGATTAATGAAGACTCAGTTCTAGATGTGGGACATACTGGACTGCAGTGTAGGCCAGCTGCAGCGGTGGAGTATGTCAACGAATGAGGACTCCTGGGGGCCTGTGTCACGCAGGACAGGGATGGTCTGAGGAGGCTGCCAAGGTCGCGGGCATGGGTCTTGGAGCTCGCAGCGGCACGTGGTGGGCCCTCTTTGACACACGACGGTGTCGGCAGGTGAGCAGTGTGGCCTTGGAGCGCTGGGGCGGGCAAGCCGGGTCTGGGTGTCAGCGGCCTGGGGTGCAGCAGGCGCACAGTCTCGCAGGCCCCGCTGCTCACAGCGTCGGCCTCGTGGCAGGCTGAGAGGCGCCGCCCTGGCAGTGACGTTGGCCATTCCGGGAGAGCACCACGCTCAGCGCAACAGTGTTTTTATCCACACCCCTGCGCAGGCCTGGCGTGAGCCGGGCCAACCCACTACGGTAGCGCACACAGGGGGGACGCAGCGAGCGACATTTCCGCGATCTAACCCACAGCCTGGGGTGACATGGTTGCGTCCACTGTTCACTACTCTACAGACACCAGCAGTTAATGTCTGCATGGACATATCTGTGGTTTGCATACCCAGGTCTGTCCAGCACATTCACGCCACACTTGTCGTTGTGTACATTCCCATTCATGGGTCACTTGCATCCTTTGCCCATGCCTGCTTTCCGCCTCTCCACACGTTCAGCTGTTGTGTGGCCGCGGTGCCATGATATGGCTAGGTTGGGTACATGGGAAGCCCAGGATGCCAATGGAGTTGTGTTGTCGTGTCTGGTAGGTGGGCATGTTGATTGACATGTTGTATGTGGTTTGGTCACGTGTGCATTCCCACAGTTGTGTGTTGTGTGATGGTGGCTTTGAGGTGTGTGGTGTGCTGATTTGGTACTTACCAACGAGCAGTCCAGTTCCATAGGTGCCATCCTGGAGGCGCGGGTTGATGATGGACTGTCGGAAGATGTAGGAATCGTGCACACTGCCTGGGTAGTTTGCGACGACATTGGTGAACATTCCCCGGTGGTCCACTATTGCCTGCATATTGATGGAATGTGTGTGCTTTCTGTTGCAGTAGATGTGTGCAGTGTCCGCAGGGGGCACAAGTGGGACATGTGTGCAGTCAATGGCCCCCAACACGTGTGGGAATCTAGAAATCGTGTAGAAGCCTTGCTTGGTCTCCAGCTGCTCCTGCGCAGTGTGGGGGAAGTGAAGGTACTGGGGTATGAAGCTGATGATGGCATCCAGGACAGGTGTGAGGAACTTTGATAGGGCTGGCTGTGAGACTCGTCCGACTCTAGCCGTTGTTGGTTGGAAGGTACCAGAGGCCAACGTGTGCAGCACAGCCAGCAGCTTTGTCTGCGGAGGGATGTTGGTTGTCCGCTGTGTTGGGACAGTCAGCCTGTGGCCGATGTGGGTCATGATGCGGAGGATGGTTGTCCTTTTGAGCCTGTAGTGGGCAATGACTTCCTCGGGCGTTAGGTCTGTGAGACTGGTGCATTTTCTGTAGGTCCGCTGTCTTACTCTGCGCTGCCTCTGTGTTGGTCCGGGGGGGTGCCGGTCCGGGTCCTGGTGGTGGTGGCGGTCCTGGGGTGGTGGCGGTGGGTGTTGTGGCCCTGTTGGGGCTCCAAGCTGCATGATGAATAGCTCCATGGCGTCGGTTATTCTTCAGGTGTGGCTGTGTGCGGGGCTCCGTTGCCTACTGCAGGTAGTCGTCCTGCTTAACACCAGCAAGAGGCAGGTGTTAAATACCTGCTCGTACCGCGGCTTATCGCGTGGTTTTGACTCGCATAGCAGATCTGGCAGTTCGTTGTGAAAGTGGTGTAGTGGTGTTTTCGTGTGTTTTTGCACGGGAACGCCTACTCTGCATCTCATTAGGGTTAGTTGGTGGTGTCACCCGTGGAGATAAATTGTGAGGCAGTTATCGCGGGTATACTGGCGATGTCTGCAGTTTGCACCCGCTTGTGAATGGGGCGTTAAATCTATCTCCACTTTTGATGCGTTAAGGTGGCGATAACTCGGCGATAAGTCCTTGTGAATATGCCCCGGAGAGTTTTCAAATGTCCTGATGCTGGTGTTCACAAATAGGGTACTTACAACGGTGTCCATCATTATCAAAGCTCATCTAATCCATTGTGATGGGTATGCTAGTCTAGTGGTCAGTGATAATCAGATGCTCTTCCTCCCTCCCCAACGCCTCTTTCCAACTGCCTATGTAAGGAAATTAAATACAGAAGTCTAAATCGAGTCAGAAGATAAAAGAATAGGCAAAAGTAAACAACTGAAAGAAACTTTAAAAGGTTAAGATACATAGTAAAGGGGAAGAAGAAAACAAGTGTTTATGGAGAAAGTAAGAAAAGGACAGTTCACTCAAAAGGGAGGACAAAAAAGAAAATAAAGGACAAATTGAAAAGAATTGGCACTAGTTAAAAAAAAGAGAAAAAGAAAAGGTGAAAAATAAGAAAACCCAGAATACAAAGGGGGGTAGATGAAATCAAACAGTCAGAAGGCCAGATTTGCAAATTTCATATGCAAAGCAGCGCAACAACAAAAGTTGCTGCACTGTTCTGTGTTGCACAAGAGAAAACAAACAGTACAGAGCCATGTATTAAGATTGGCATGTTTTTGCTGTGATCCCTTGCACTGCCGCCTTGAGCGATGCACAGACTCACAACATTATGAGTGTGAAATATCGAGCATATGATTTGTACTAGAAACATACCATTTCAATACAAATTCCTATGCTTAGATAAACTCATTAGGACCCCACGCAGTACTCTTTATCACACATGAAGTGCATGGCTTTTTTAAGAAAGAAAAATACATTTCTACATGGTAACGCCTGCCTCAATGAAGTGTTATGTTTTTAGCAAAACCCAGACTGGCTATCTTAGCAGATCAGACTTTGCATCAAAACGAATTGGATTTTACGCTTATTGGCTTAAGTAATACCCCAGTTAAGCCCCTTGAAGTGACGCCAACTAGCACAAATTGTTTCAAATCAAGCTTTATTTGGTTAAAAATACAACCATAAAAGCATCCTAAAGGTAAAAACATTTTTCATTTTTCATCGCAGTGTATACAATAAAAGACAATAAAGTTAAAAAAAATATATATACATATTCTACCATACGTGAGTATACGTAGAAAACAAGATACCATAAAGACATAAAAACAATCCCAAGAGACACTTTATACATAAAGTGCCATGTGCAAAATGTACAAAGCAAGCACAAAACTATGACCCTGAGCATCATTAGTCAATATGCATCCTGTCTTCTTCATACATGAAGGCCTCAAGATGTGAATTATTTTTTCATATTCTAATTGCCTTCTGGATGTAGACCGCCACTGCATTACAAACTCTGGGGCAGATTTACAAGCCCCTTGCGCCACTTTTGCGTCATTTTTAACATGAGAAAAGTGACGTACGGGTGGCGGAAGGGGCTTGTAAATAAGCCACTCTGTCGTTAACTAAATTACAAATATAATCAAAGGCAATTTTATATGTAAACAATTTGTTCTTTAAAAATAATGGACGTAAAATCAATCAATCAATCAATCACGGCATTTATAGAGCGCGCTACTCACCCGGGAGGGTCTCAAGGCGCTGGGGGAGGGGGTAAGTTACTGCTCGAACAGCCAGGTCTTGAGCTGCTTCCTGAAGGAGAGATGGTCCTGGGTTCGCCGAAGGTGAGTGGGGAGGGAGTTCCAGGTCTTGGCTGCCAGGTAGGAGAAGGATCTTCCTCCGGCGGTGGTTCTGCGGATGCGTGGTACGGTGGCGAGGGCGTGGCTGGTTGATCGTAGCTGGCGTGTGGGCGTGTAGAAGGTCACGCGGTCGTTGAGGTACTTTGGGCCCAGGTCGTGGAGGGCCTTGTGTGCGTGGGTGAGGAGTCTGAACGTGATTCTCTTGCTGACGGGGAGCCAGTGCAGGTCTTTCAGGTGTCCGGTGATGTGGCTGTGTCGGGGGATGTCCAGGATGAGTCGTGCGGAGGCGTTCTGGATGCGCTGGAGTCTTTTTGAAGTTTGGCTGTGGTTCCGGCGTAGAGGGTGTTCCCATAGTCCAGTCGGCTGGTGACGAGTGCCTGGGTGACGGTCTTCCTGGTTTCAGTGGGGATCCATCTGAAGATCTTGCGGAGCATGCGCAGGGTGTTGAAGCATGAAGATGAGACGGCGTTGACTTGTCTGGTCATCGACAGGGAGGAGTCCAGGATGAAGCCCAGGTTGCGTGCGTGGTCCGTTGGCTTGGGTGCGGTGCCCAGGGCCGGGGGCCACCAGGAGTCGTCCCAGGCGGAGGGTGATGAGCCCAGGATGAGGACTTCCGTCTTGTCTGAGTTCAGTTTAAGGCGGCTGTTCCTCATCCAGTCGGCGACATCTCTCATCCCGTCGTGTAGGTTGGCTCTGGCGGTGGTGGGGTCGTTGGTGAGGGAGAGGATCAGCTGGGTGTCGTCGGCGTAGGAGATGATGTTGAGGTTGTGTTGGCGTGCGATGGCTGCGAGGGGGCTCATGTAGACGTTGAAGAGGGTTGGGCTGAGTGAAGATCCTTGTGGAACGCCGCAGATGACTTCGGTGGCTTCGGAACTGAACGGGGGAGGCGGACTCTCTGGGTTCTACCGGCGAGGAACGAGATGATCCATTCCAGTGCTTTCTCTCGGATTCCGATGTTGCTGAGGCGCTTCACTAGGGTGCGGTGGCAGACGGTGTCGAACGCCGCGGAGAGGTCCAAGAGGATGAGGGCAGCTGTTTCCCCGTTGTCGGTTAGGGTTCTGATGTCGTCGGTGGCTGCGATAAGGGCGGTCTCGGTGCTGTGGTTGGCCCGAAATCCGGACTGCGAGGGGTCGAGGGATCCATTCGTCTCGAGGAAGGCGGCAAGCTGTCTGTTGGCGGTCTTCTCGATGACTTTGGCCGGAAACGGAAGGAGCGAGATAAGACGGTAGTTCTTGAGGTCGGTGGGGTCCGCCGTTGGTTTCTTCAGGAGGGCGGTAAGCTCGGCGTGCTTCCAGCTCTCCGGGAAGGTGGCGGTGTGGAAGGAGGAGTTGATGATGTCCCGGAGATGGGGTGCGATGGTGGCGTCGGCTTTGTTGAAGACGTGGTGTGGGCAGGGGTCGGTTGGTGATCCGGAGTGGATGGAGTTCATCGTGCGGGTGGTGTCTTCGGTGCTGATCGGGGTCCAGTTGCAGAGGGTGGTGGTGGCGGGCGTTGGTTCGGCGGTAGGGTGCGTGGTTTGTGCGTCGAAGCTGTTATGTATGTCGGTGATCTTGCGGTGGAAGAACGCGGAGAGTGAGTTGCAGAGGTCTTGCGAGGGGGTGATGTCGTTGTTTCCGGCGCTGGGGTTGGAGAACTCTTTGACGATGCTGAAAAGTTCCTTGCTGTCATGGGCGTTGTTGTCCAGTCGTTCTTTGAGTGCCGACTTCTTGGTGGCACGGATCAGCTGGTGGTGTTTGCGGGTGGCGTGTTTGAGGGCGGTCCTGTTGTCTGTGGTCTGGTCGAGTCGCCAGGTTTTCTCGAGAGTGCGGCAGTTCTTCTTGGATTCCTTGAGTTCGTTGGTGAACCAAGGGGTTTTCTTGCTTCCGGGTCTGCTGGGAGGGTTTTTAGTGGTGCGAGGTCGTCGGCGCAGGCGGTCAGCCACTTGGCGAGGTTGCTGGCTGCTTCGTTTGGGTCCGTTGTGTTGGTGGGTGTGTTCTGGCTGAGGGAGGCGGTGAGCTGCTCGGCGGTGATCTTGCTCCAGCTCCGGCGGGGAACCTGTTGCGGGTGGTGGTGGGTCGCAGTCTTTCTGAAGCTGAAGTGGACGCAGCTGTGGTCGGTCCAGTGGAGTCCGGTGGCGTGGCTGAAGGAGATGTGCTTGCTGGACGAGAAGACGGGGTCAAGCGTGTGGCCGGCGTAGTGGGTGGGCGTGTTCACCAGTTGCTTGAGTCCGAGTTTGGCGAGGTTGTCCAGCAGGGCGGTGGTGTTTCTGTCGTTGTTGTTCTCCAGGTGGAAGTTGAGGTCCCCTAGGAGGATGTAGTCGGCGGAGGGCATGGCGTGCGGGCTGATGAAGTCTGCGATGTCTTCGCTGAATAGTGTGCGTGGTCCCGGGGTCTGTAGATGAGGGTGCCTCGGAGGGTGGTCTTGGGGTCAGTGTGTATCTGGAAGTGTAGGTGTTCGGCGGCGGTGAAGGTCTCGTCGGAGTTAGTCGAGATGCGGATGGTGCTCTTGTGTACGATGGCGATGCCTCCTCCCGTCTGGTTGACGCGGTCCCTCCGGGTGATCTTGTATCCGTCCGGGATGGCTATGGCGATGTCGGGCGCTGAGGAGGCGTTCATCCAGGTTTCGGTGAGGAAGGCGATGTCCGGTGCTGTTGCGTCGAGCAGGTCCCAGAGTTCCACGGCGTGCCTGTGGACGGAGCGGGTGTTCAGCAGGATGCATTTCAGGTGGTTGCTGCTGGTGCTCGACTTGGCGGAGGTGGTGCACGTCCGGGGGCAGGTGAATCGGCAGGTTTGGCAGGTGAAGGGTCCGTGGGTGCGTCTCGGTGAGGCTCGGTAGCAGGCAGGGTTCCGGCCGGCATTGAGTGCGGTGAGTGTGGCGGCGTCGTAGGTCCGTCGAGTGGTGTTGCATCGGTGGGATCCAGGGGTTCTGGCGCTGGGCGCGGTCCAGTCGCGGACGGGCGCAGACGGGCTTGCCTTAGGCGCGCCCGCTGCGCACGTCCGCTGCGCGGCCGCGCAGCGGCCGCCATTTATGGGGAGGTGGGAGGGAGGAGCAGCGAATGGGCAGTCAGGGGGGCGGGGCCGCAGGGGATGCAGCGGCGGGAATGGCGAGAGGTAGCGGGGGCACAGAAAGGAAAAAGGGAGACAAAATCACGGGCACAACGACAATGGGGCAGCGAGGGGCACAGAAGGAAAAAGGGGAGACAAAATCACGGGCACAACGACAATGGGGCAGCGAGGGGCACAGAAGGAAAAAGGGGAGACAAAATCACGGGCACAACGACAATGGGGCAGCGAGGGGCACAGAAGGAAAAAGGGGAGACAAAATCACGGGCACAACGACAATGGGGCAGCGAGGGGCACAGAAGGAAAAGGGGAGACAAAATCACGGGCACAACGACAATGGGGCAGCGAGGGGCACAGAAGGAAAAAGGGGAGACAAAATCACGGGCACAACGACAATGGGGCAGCGAGGGGCACAGAAGGAAAAAGGGGAGACAAAATCACGGGCACAACGACAATGGGGCAGCGAGGGGCACAGAAGGAAAATGCTCTTCCTAATGTCTCTATAAAAGTTGCAAAATAAAATATAGTGCAAAGGTGTCTGATCTGATTTTCCATTGCAGGGACACTTTGGGAGATTACACTTATTGGCTTAAGTAATACCCCAGTAAAGCCCCTTGAAGTGACGCTAACTAGCACAAATTGTTTTTTACACTGCTGAAAAAGTCAGCTTTTCAGTACAAAATAAATTTTGCCCTGGAAAGAAAATCCCTATGTGACGCTCTGCGCCATTTTAGGACGGTGCAAAGCCTTGGGAAAATATGGCAGAGGTGAAAGTGACTGGGTGTTTATCTTAGTGACTGATCTTTCCTGTTGATGCCTTCGTGGTTCCTCTCTCATCCGCTGGCAATGGTAAAGAAAGAGAAAGGGCAATCAAACTGTTTATGAAAAGCATGGGCTCGTTGATTTCTGATTCGACAGGTACTTGTACATGGACCATTCAACCAACAACTGGACAAAATGGTGGAAACGTTTTGTTATGGCATTTTCCAGCTGATCTGATTGACAGAAAACAAAACTGTTCATTGGAATGGCGTGAAACATTCTGCAATGCCAATCGCAGGAAAACTTCGAATCTCTTTCATTGCAGTTTTATATAGGGCAAACTCGATTCGAAGGTATTGGAGGGCTTTACATGAGCACCAGTTACGTTACATAACGACACATTCATTTTTGGTAGGCACGGGGAGGTTAACTGATCTGCCCAGTATTACAGGATTTTTAAGCCGACTCCAAGACTCGAACCTGCTTCTCCAGCTCCAAAGCGAGCAGCTCTGACTGTTCCGGCCGGCACATGCTCTTTCCGGAGGCGAAATAACCAACTGTAGTATCCGGCTGGATACATTCTAGTGTTTCCCCGATGATGTACATACACTGAACACCCACCCACCACAGGCGTCACCAGTCAGGTGACCCGGACAATAAAAGGGGCCGAGCGCACGTGCTCTGGGCCAGTTATGCACCCCAACTGACTGTGTCTGTGTATTCCTTATTAGAGTATGTGGGCCTAGCGCCCGCTAACTCTACAATGGCGACGAGGGGGCTGTGCCCGTGCGTGCAGCAGCCCAGCAGATGGAAAAAGGGGGAGAGAGCTGCCCGTGGGAAGGGCACCCCCTGCGAGTAGGCGCAGGACGCGTCTAACGGCCCGGGGGGCATGTGAAGAGCCCCGGGACTGAACGCAGTGAAGAAGGTGATCGGGAGCCCACCCCGCACCTGATGCGCCGGCATCGAAGGCTCCCCCTGTGAGGAGGCATCGGACACGCCCGATAGCCCGCGGGGCATGTGAAGATCCCCGGGGGTGAAAGAGCCCACCCCGCATCAAAGAGTCTGCGGTGGCGCCATGCAGCACGAAGTAATCCCCGCGATGGCAGATGGAGAGGCGTGCAGGGCCGGACTGCTCTGATGCCGGCCGCCGCCGCAGAGCGCTGGAAGGCCGAGTGACGCCCGACCAGTAGTGGGCAGCAGGTGAGCCACAGAGCCGTGGCATGCCTCCGCCACCGGCCTACCAAGGCCCCATCTGAAGCGGGAGCCCACCCCGCATCAAGGAAAATACACTGTGCCAGCCCCGGCAGCCCTCCGGGAGCCGAACAGCTGAGGAAGCGGGCTGCCGGTGAGCAAAAGGGGATCCTGAAGCGTGTGTCGTGGGCAGCCGTCGGGAGCGGTGTCCCGCCCGCGGGCAAATGAACGACCCGCATGGTGTGAGGTCCCGGCGCAGCCCGTAGGCAACAGAGACTGCCGGTGTCCCAGTGCGATATTGAATTAGAAAAGGATAAGAGAAGGCATGCTGTTCCCTCCGCTGCAGCCAAGCAAAGCATGCTGCCCCCCCTCCCCCCAGAGTGAGAAAGCAAAGAGTCAGAGTGCCGGAGTGTCCATCGTGCAGCTGCGACCCCCGCGCAGCCCATGAGAGAAGAGGCTGCTGAGGAGCGGCGCAGTAAGAAGTGACTGCGTGCGGCCGGCGCCGCTGAAATAAATAAACACTTACCGCGCACAGAGACCCTGCCGCGCCAGCCTGAGGCTCGTGTCCCGCCCAGCCTGGCAGAAGGGCACAGCAGGAGAGTGGCAGGAGGGGCCCCGAGAGTGAAGGGGCAGTAAGGTGTGGCCCGCAGCGTGAGCAAAGCTGCTGAGGCCTAAGGTGGAGTCAAAGAAATAAATAAGGAAGGCACCTACCCGGCTGCGAGTGCCTGTATGCGTGGGGAGTCCCAAGAAGATGTGCCAGCTGGGGGGGGGGGAAGACTCCACACTGTGAGGAGGCAGCGCGAGGCATCGGAGTCTGAGAAAAGAAACAACCAGCCGGGATCATGCTGGAAAGAAGAACAAACTGCCATCTAGTGGCTATCTAGAAGTACTGCGCCTTGGGAACAATTACAGTGCAACTGCATGGAGCAGGAAAAGAGTGACTGAAACAACTCTTACAGGGGAGGCAGTCGTGCAGTAGAAGGAACAAGGGACAGTGCAACAGAACGAAAAGAAAGGCAACACTGGACAGGGACACAGTGAGGACGGCCAAGTGCATAAAGGAAGTGCGCACTAAAAGCTGCCATGCCTGAGTGGTGCCAAGCCACCACGCAGTGTTGAGGAGGAAGAGACAAGGCGCAGGAACGCGCCAGCAAGCCCCCCTTTGGCAAAGGAAAACCGGAGACGCCTGGGGATATCAAGCGAAAGAGAGAAAGGACGCTCACAGCGGAACAGAGACTGCCAGGGCCGAAGACGGAGAGTGCGGTGATGCCTAGTGGCCACAGGGGATCACCGCAGAGGCAAGACTACAAGACAACCACCCAAAGCAGCAAGTCTCAGAAGGAACCGAAGGAAGTGCGCACAATGAAGCAAACGAATGGCGCAGACCACCAGAAGCACGAAGACCCGCGAGGGAGAAGCCGACCGGTCAGTGGTCACAAGGAGGAAGTAGCCGACCCGCCAGATGGTCGCAAGGAGGAAGAAGCCGACCAGCCAGATGGTCGCAAGGAAGAAGCTGACCAGCCAGTTGGTCGCAAGGAGGAAGAAGCCGACCAGCCAGATGGTCGCAAGGAAGAAGTCGACCAGCCAGACGGTCGCAAGGAGGAAGCCGACCAGCCAGATGGTCGCAAGGAAGAAGCCGACCAGCCAGTTGGTCGCAAGGAGGAAGAAGCCGACCAGCCAGATGGTCGCAAGGAAGAAGCTGACCAGCCAGTTGGTCACAAGGAGGAAGTAGCCGACCTGCCAGATGGTCGCAAAGAGGAAGAAGCTGACCTACCAGATGGTCGCAAGGATGACACCGACCTACAAGAGGTCAGAGAGTGACGTGACCTGCGATAAGGTCCGAGAGAAGGAAGAGATCTGACAAGAGGTCCGTGAAGAGAACGACCGAGGAGAGGTCCATGAAGAGGACCCCAGGAGAGGTCCACGAAGAGGACCAAGAAGTGACAGAAGAGAAGTCTAACGATATGAACTAGAAGTCAGAAGTAATCGAACGCAAGAAGGTCGCGATGACAGGTCCAGTCACAGAGCGAAGTGAAGGCAGTGTCCTAGTGTTTGGACAAGACCAGGGGGAAACGTGTGGAGTGCACGCTACACAGAGAAGCCTGGTTAGGGCGAACAGACATGAGAGAAGACCGGACCGCGTCGCGAAGGAAGGAAGAGAAGACAGGTCTCGAGTGGCAAGACGCCATGACGAAGAAAGAAGAGAAGAAGAGTAAAGAGGTGTGCGCGACAGTTCAACACACACACCAGAAGGGGAACACCCGAAGAGGAAAGTGAAAAGGAGCATGAACATCCGAACACAGTACCTGGAGAACATCAGCATCACTGGGAGTACACATCTACTTGCGAATCCCAAGATCACCCGGGGACGACAGAGGCGGGCAGGCCGGGCCGTTGGTAACAACGACCTCTGGGATGGAACGGACACAGGACCGTGGATATCCAAGGGGCAGAGGCCTCTGGGACACCCGTGGCAGCGGATCCCGAAACGAGAGATGGACTGGTGAAGCTCGCTCTGGAAATCCTGGGAGGACAAAGGTAGCATACGAAGGAGCAAGTGCCAACAACACCCTTTCAGGTGGAACTCAGGACATGCAGAGGTGACCCGTAGCGACTCCTCCAACCTGATTGGAGCGACAAGGCGGAAGTCCACTGGTCCAGTGGAAGCCTGGCAGCAAAGGGCCTCCGGGTCGTCCGGTGAGAGGGGACACCCACGAGAGAGGGGTATCCGTGAGAGGGATATCCTGCAACTGCAAATCCCATTGGAGATAATCACCAGTTGGAGAAAATACTTCACCCAGGACTGTACAGTGGACAACAATACAAAACTGATCCACCATCATCTGCACTTTCACTGGATGTGGAAAAGGAAGAAAGAGACTGTAGATCACACTTCCACGTTGCAAGTCCAAGAAAGACTACATCCACAGGGCACCCTGACATCGGGCCAAGGAGAACTAGTGGCCCTGGCGGCAAGGACACCATCGTCAGCGGTTGGCCAACAGCGAAAGAGACGCCGTGGAAGTCATTGTTAGTGTGGTGTGTTTTATTGTGCAAATTGTATTCTCTCTCACAGGTTCGGACTTTAATGTTTTGACCCTCATTAAAGTTTGGGAGGGATGTAGTATCCGGCTGGATACATTCTAGTGTTTCCCCGATGATGTACAGACACTGAACACCCACCCACCACAGGCGTCACCAGTCAGGTGACCCGGACAATAAAAGGGGCCGAGCGCACGTGCTCTGGGCCAGTTATGCACCCCAACTGACTGTGTCTGTGTATTCCTTATTAGAGTATGTGGGCCTAGCGCCCGCCAACTCTACACCAACATTGACAAAAGCCGCTGGACTCCGCTGCTCCTTTCTATTGAACTCTTCGGGCTCTGCTTCCGACCACTACTACTGGGCTGGGCACTATTCTTAATTAAAAATGCATTTGACTAAACAAGGGCGATAGCAGTATCTCATACACAACACGAGGTTCTCCTATGATGATTCCAACATATGTTGTTTACACATTGTAGATTTGAACGGCGCTGTTGCGAAATGAATAACTTCACTTTCCTAAGCTAAATCACTGGTCAAAGAACCGTGACAAGCAAGCTGGAGTTCATGCAGGTTTTTGTACATACCAATGCACTCAAGAAAGTTCTGTGGTCGAAAATCCTTAATTCATTGTGTAGCTAATCATGTGTTTGTTTCTAATTTATCACCTCAGAACAAGAGAGGCGCTCCACCAGGCTGGCACTTTCCCAAGCCTGGAGAAGCGATCTATCAAGAGAACACGACAGTGATATGTTTATCATTGAGTAAAGTGTGCTTCAGGGTGGTGCCAGTCATTCTGTCCTTTGATATGGAGCCTGGCGTGCTAAGTTCAAAGTGTAACATGTGTTTATGTTTATTGGATGAAGACATGGAGACTTTATTTGTAGTGTAACCTGAGAAGCCTCTCAACAACTATAGCAGCTGAAACATACATCTAGTGTGTTATTCTTATGAATGGAAAGGAATAATTGGTTCCATATGTTCTTGGAAAGTTAAAAAAAAATGTACAAAACAGTCGTGCAAAAACTAAAATTGTTCCCAAAAACATCAATAGTTACTGCTGGTACAATTATGCCTCCGGATTACACATTTCTGATATTGCAGTAACATTTAATATGCAGATCCAGTTTTCGTTTCACATGGTTTCAGGGGCATACGTTTAAGCGACCTACCATGTGACATGGAATTTAAGCATGTTAGTAAGTGTGGTAATGGCGTTGCCTAATAGCAAATGAATAATACTTGTTCTAAACAGGACATCTGAGTTAAACGCTGCTTTTTACTAAGCCTGCCATAAACTACATGCCTCTTGCCATGAGAGAACATGCTTTGTATCAATTCCATTCATGATTTGCTAATCTAATGTGTCTGTCAAGTTTTGGGTCAGCCCACAGCATTTTGCCAATGTTCACATTTGCTCAACTGCGACAAAACCGAAGGCTTCATCCTGGGCACCACCCCCTCCATCTGGGACGACTCCTGGTGGCCTGCAGCGCTCGGAACCCCCCCACACCCACCCACCATCCACGTAACCTTGACATCATCCTCGACTCTTCACTCTCAATGAACCGCCATATCAGCGCTGACTCATCCTCCTATTTCCACACCCTCAGCACGCTTCAGAATATCTTCAAGTGGATCCCCACCAAATCCAGGAGAGCAGTCACCCAGCTGCTTGTCAGCAGCAAGCTTGACTATGGCAACGCACTCTATGCCGGCGCCACCCAAAAACTCCAAAAGAAACTGCAGCACATCCAGAACCTCTCTGCCAGACTTATCCTGGACATCCCGCGCCACAGCCACATCTCCAGTCACCTGAGATACCTTCACTGGTTCCAGATCAATAAAAGAATCACCTTCACACTCCTCATGCACGCATACAAAGCCCTCCACAACACTGGACCTGCACACCTCAAACACCACCTCTCCTTCTACACACCCACCAGACATCTCTTCTCTGCGCAATTGGCACTGGCCACTGTCCCACGGATCCGCAAAACCAAGGCTGGAGAAAGATCCTTCTCCTACCTTTCCGCAAAGATCTGAAACTCCCTGCCTCTGCATCTCAGGCAACCACATCACTGCCTCAATTCAGGAAGGACTTCAAGAACTAGCTCTTCAACTGAATTGCAGAACAGCCCCCAAGCTCCTTGAGGCCCTAACAGGTGATTAGTCATGCTTTTCAAAAACCCTGATTGATTGATTGTGATCAGTAAGAAAGGAGTTCCGGTAACACACATTGCAGTAATAAATTGTATTACAGTTTTTATGCCACACCTCTGCAGTGCTGTAAGTAATATTTGTTACTGTTACCCAATGCAAGGAACTTAAAGCATACCAGGCTATACCTGGCATGTCACTATTCATGCTCATCACCTCATCACTTTCAGCACACGGTAAATTGACAGCAATGTGATTTCAGCTCAGTGAGCCATCCTGCAAGCTTATGCCAGATAGGTACTCACAGCCCTTTTTGTGTCCTGCAGTTTATCCGTGGCTCTCTTCCTGTTATCAGTGAATATGTGGCTCACCAAGGAAGCCAGGCAGCCATTGTCAAGAAACATTCTGAGCCCATCTTACATAAAAACACATGATACAGATGAGTGTAGCAACTCTTGGTAGACAGGTAGGTTCACCTACATGCTTCTTTCACTCTCGGTAGACCTCAAACACCATTCACCGGTCAACTAACAGTTTTTTGGGGTTGAACTACTGTCGCTCCTAAGTGAATCCCAATACATCTTTTACAGTTGTTCTGTGTCTTCATATCTTCAGAGGTTGAACTTCTATCACACCAGGGAGGACTCCGTACACCATCACTGGTGACTTGACAGGGTTTGCAGGGACTACCAATGTCTCCAGGGTTTGGGATCCCTTTGCTCCAGGGTGGGACCCATATACTGTTTTAAATGACAGCTTAACAGTGCCTTCATATGGAAGGTCTGTATTATTCGTGGGTGACCTCCCACCCAAAATCCTATCGGTGGTAGTTCTTCCAGTGTCTAGATCAGGTTGATCCAAAGTCAGTCATGGAGGGCTGGATCCATGCCAGATTTTTAGCATATCCCCATTTAGATACATGTAGTTATCTCAAAAATCTTGCATGGATCCGGCACTCCAGGACCGACTTTGGAGAACTCAGGTCTAGATAAGCAAGCCTCAAAGTAACGGCCCATGAAGGATAAGGGCTATCAATTCAAACCACTTGAATTACCAACCTGCATAAAAGACTTAGGGACTGATGTACAAAGGAGTGGAACCCATTCTATGTCTATGAGGAAATGCGTTAATACGTAAGGACCTTAATAGGCCATGCTGCGATGCTAACTCATCGCCTCCACTGCAGTGTGTCAGCAGCATATGTTCACTTCAGTGAGCCATCCTGCCGGCTTAGGACGGATGGGTACACACTAGGCCTCTTTTTTCCCACGGTTTACTCATCCATATTCTCTTACTGTCGGTGAAACAATGGCTTATCGATGGAGATGTGTATCTCTCGCCACACACAGTGAAAGGTGCTGCATACAGATTGGAAGATGATTTGCCCCTTCATAAGTCTCTCTATACGAGTTTGCCATCAGATGTCCGACGCCAGACTGGGCATTGTGACTATTTAAAGTGCATTTTAGAACCTTTCTGGAATAGAGTTTCTCTCCTGTATCAACCTTCTTGTATTATTCTTTTTTCTTTTGACGTGCTTGGACTGTTTACGCAGAAAGGCCAGTTTCACTAGCATTAGGGAATTATTGTGGAAGGAGAGTTGTTTGCCGTGAATATGTTGCAATCTTTGTAATTCTGTTGTGTAGCCTGAGTTTCAATCGGTTGGGCAGCCCCTCCTACCCTTTACTAGTTGTTTGTCTCTTGGTGGTATTGCATGGCATAATCACATCAAGTCTTTGCTGGTTGTCGTAGTGTAAACTCTAGTGCAGTAGAGTTCATGCACCCAATAATTTACCAAGTGCATTTATGTGTCTTTACTGAATGTGTTCTTTACTGCCCTAAGGCACGGGAGACAGACACTGCATTGTTGTGATGTTAGATTGTCTGTGCATTTATATCTGTCACTTTGCATCTGTCTGCAAAACCAGTTGTTATGTTTGGCTCTTCAAAGTGTGGATGATTTTTTGGGGTTCAATCAACAAGCAGCTAAAATGTCATTTATTTCTCTTGCTTCAACTCTTGTGGTTTGGCGCTCTGCACAGTCTCGTGGGCCATTCATCGCTTGCCCTTTTGTGACTAGGCAATCCTCTTTTCAGGCTGTATGTGCTATTTTATAGGGCCCTACTGTAAGTTCAACCTTGAAGTCTGTTTACTGGGTGTCATGTATTAACTGTAACAGCTCTTATTTACAGTGCTTAGAAATGCTGCAGTACTCGTTGCATAATAAAGGATTGTCAAAGCTGTGCGGTATGGCTTTCCTACAGTGCACAAATAAACAAAAAATGTCAGATATGCATGCACAGAGGACCTACACATACAAACAAGTACACATGTATGTGCTGCCGAGTGATGCATGCATGCGTGCTCACTGTGTGACTCAGGACAATTTTTTTTTAAAACATAGTTTTATTGAGTTTTTACATCGATATTATACATAATGCACTGCGTGTATCATCTTATAGCCAGGAAGGAAAAACATTACTTCCTTAACACAATAACTGTCCACCAACTAAGCGGTGGCCAGATAAATGCAGGTATACATAAATCGCAGCTATTGTATTGCCTATAAAATAGGAAAGGAAAATAATAAAGAAGGTAATAAGAATTACAGATCAGTTGCATGGGCAAACAATCAAAAAGTGTAAAAATAAAAAAAAACTCGTGATTATCTGTTTATCTTCTAACAACAATTCTAAACCAAAAATAAGAACAGCACTCCTCCCCCCGGTACACTGGTCCATTAATGTATACAATAACGTTTTAAAGGAGTGTAGTCCCTCAGTCAAAACAGATAACACTAAGCATATACAATCATACATACATTTATAGTGATACCTATCTATATATATGTAAATATAGATAGACCCCTGGGCAATAAGAAAAATATGACATTATAATGTTATACAGACATGGTCAGATGAGCCAATGGGAATGTAGGAGAAGTGGGTGGGATAGGCCCATCCTGGGACGTCGGGGGAGTTAACGACTCCATGGCTTTAAAGGCCTCTATCATCTGATCCCATTCTAGCGAAATAGGGATCCCACGTAGGCCCCAGAATTCTTCCTGCCTAATAATTGCACTCTCCGCAGTACCCCATCTGATCGGCTCCATCTGCCAGGTAAGTGGTTTCGGAGGTGAAGTGGATTGCCACCTCATTGTGATGGCACGTTTGGCTATGAGCACAGCCAAGTCCGCGAATCTATATTGGACCTTTTGTTTCTTAGGGCATTTATGCAGGCTCAATAAGCAACTATCCGGTAGGGACCACACAGCTGTACCGGTGACCTTCTGCACAGTATAACCGACTGTTTGCCAGAACACTCGTAGACGCGGACATCCCCATAACAAATGGAGGAGGTCCGCATCCGCCTCTCGAGATCTGGGACAAGAAAGCTGTGCGTTGGGGTATATACTGTTGAGACGATGCGGTGTGAGATATGCTCGATGTAAAATCATGTACTGTATATATTTAAATTTGGCATTGCGGGAAACTTTCTTGGGAAATTCTAAAATCGAAGCCTATTCTTTATCAGTAAATTCCCTCTCCGTCTCTAGTGACCACCTATCTCGGAGTGGAGTTAACAGGGTGCCTGAGTGTGCTCGAATCCCCCTATACAACCAACGAGTAAGATGACGTCCCTCTCCCATTAGGTGTATAGCATGGACTAACTCGTGTGTGGGGGGTTCGATCCCATCGGGGGCCCAATGAAGTTTGATGTTATGGGTGACAGTGGCATGGAGGAGAAATAGCGCCGGGGGAACCCCCTGAGCATGGAGAAAGTTTTCATGATCTGCCAGTGCGCCCTCTATGAACAAAGCTCCAAGCGTTGACACCCCCTCCTGCGTCCATAAGGATATCATTCTTTTAGAGATTAAGCCATTTGCTGTAGGAATTCCGAGTAAGGGGATGTTGTGAGAGTATGGAGTTACCCTTCTAGTATATTGTAGAGTCTTCCTCCAATACAATAATGCTGTTTTAAGCAAGGGAGGAGCCATTGGTGGGATCTTAACGGTCGGTAGGAGAAGATTGTGTAGAATACCCTGATTAAGAAGCTGAGGTGTGTAACCGATTTCCTGGGTATGTCGGCCCGCGAGCCAATAAGGGAACCATTGTAGTTGACTGGCCATGCAATAAGCACGAAAGTCTGGAACGCCTAGACCTCCCTCCCCAGAGCGCAACTGTAATTTTGCAAGGCCCACTCTCCTATGTTCCTTACCCCATATAAGTTCAGTTAAAAGGGTATTAAGTGTAGTAAAAAGTTTGGCCGGAATCAAAACAGGTATATTAGTAAAAAAATATAAGAAGTGGGGAAGCATCACCATTTTAGAGATGGCAACTCTGCCCATCACAGATAATGGTAACGAGATCCAAAAAGAGACTTGCATGCGAAGCGATCTTATGGTCTTCAATAAGTTGCCATCAATTAGGTCTTGAGGAGTCCTATAGATTTGAATACCTAAATATTTAAATGTATCGGGGGCGGTTGGAAGGGTGAGGTCGCCAAATATCACTGGGTCTGGGGCATCTTTATGTCTCATGTAAAAGGCATAGGATTTAGTGGCGTTGATTGCCAGGCCCGATATCTGTTCAAACTGTTTAAAAATAGACGGAATAGGTTCCAGGTTTGCAGTTAGGTCTTTAAGGAAAAGGATAAGATCATCTGCATATGCGGACACTATGGGGCCGATTCCGATCTCGGTCGGAGGCGCACCCAATACCATTCGGTCGGGAAAAAAGCCATGCGAAAGCCTGTTTCCCGACCGAACCGTACGCGGGTCCGGCCGAGCGAGTACGATGCGAATTCGCCGACCGACTCGTCCGGGCGACCCGACCGCTCCGACCGACTCGTACCCGGATCGTACCGCTCCGACCGACTCGGTCGGACCCGATTCGCACCACGCAATGGAGACGTTTTCCGGCCGGGTAAGTACGATGCGCACCTCGACCGCTCCGACCGACTCGCGCCGTCCGACTCGAACTCGCTGTCGGAGCCGTACTTTGGGGGTCCGTGTCGGACCCCCTGTACGCGTAGCCCCGCGAGTCGCACACAGGGGGACCCCTGGGTCCCCCTACCTGTGCGTGTACGCCGCGAGCGCTTCGCGGCGTACTCGCTGTAGGGGCGCCTTGTCCGCCTCGCACCCATTGAGGCAATGGGAGCCCGCGTACGCGTTGTACGACCGGCTCCCATTGAGTTCAATGGGAGTCCGACCCGACTCGTGTCCGATAACATACGGACGCATCGGACTCTGTTCGGTCGGACTGCACGGGTCCGATTCGGTCGGAAATCTCTCCGGGTCCGGCTCGGTCGGAGAAATTTCCGGCCCGAATCGGAATCGACCCCTATATGCGTTGTAGTATTAATTAATATCCCCAAATCTACAGCTGTCCTGCGGAGTTTAAGTAGTAGGGGCTCTAATGCCAGAACAAACAACAGCGGCGATAGGGGGCATCCCTGACGGGTACCGCTAGCTATGGAATAAACGCAGATATATGTGAATCAGTTCTGGCCCGTGCCGTAGGGGCAGTATATAATAGCTCAACCCACTGCAGGTAACCCTTTGGTACACCAAATTTTTCCATAGAGGCCAGCATGTAGCGCCAGTCGAGAGTGTCAAACGCTTGTTGCATATCAAGGGAAATACACCCAGTTGTACGGGAGAGGACCGCCGCCGTCTCAATAATATAATGGAAGCGTCTGATATTGAGGGATGTATTGCGGCCCGGTATAAAGCCACAGTGATCTATATGGATTAGCTTCGGGAGATAGGGCAGGAGGCATTTGGCCAATATTTTGCTGAGTATTTTCATACTCTGTAGATAGTAATGAAAGGGGGCGATAACCGGATATATCTTGGGGGTCTCGATTCGGTTTGGGGAGAGAAGTAACAAGCGCTTGCCTAGTCGTTAATGGAAGAGTACGCCTCTCCAGAGCTATCTTGTAAAGGCTCTCTAAGCGCGGGGACAGTTTCTCCGCGAATGTCGAGTAAAATTCTGCCGGTAAGCCGTCTAGGCCTGGAGTCTTGTTTCTGGGCAACTCTCTGATGGCTTCTTTAATGTCAGTTGTAGTTATAGGGGCCTCCAATTCAGATTGAGCGTCTGCTGACAATTTAGGAAATGTAAGGTCACTGAAGAAGGCTGCTATGTGATCGTTTGATGCTATAGTTGGGGCATTGTACAGGTTTTGGTAGTATGCACAGAATACTAGGTTAATGTGAGCTTGAGTAGAAACAACAGAACCATCTGGAAGAGATATTTCTGTTATCAGGACAGGAGGAGGAGTGTTACGTATAAGGCGTGCTTGAAGGGTCCCCGATTTGTCTGCATCCTTGTGACTATATTGAGTGTATGCACTATAATCTATCAAGCGGAGTCGTTCGAGTAACTCAGCATGCTTGATTCTGGCTTCTTGGAGCTGTAATTGCTGAGACGGATTAGTGATAGCTGCATTTTCAAGCTTGTTAAGGGAGGCCTCCAATAAAGTGAGATTCTTGTGTGTTTCCTGACGAGCTCCCACGGTAGCCCCAATTGCCGTTCCTCGCATGACAGACTTGAATGCGTCCCATCAATTAAACGGGAGGATGCAGAATGATCATTTTCTGCAAAATAGTTAGTAATGGCGGTACACAATGTGTCTCGAAAGACCGCGTCCTCCAGGGCTTGTGGCCAGAGCCGCCAGGTTGGAACCGGGGTGGGAACCCTCCCCCATTCAAAGAGTATTTCGAGCGGGTTATTATCGGACAACGTTTTCCCAAGATACGTGGACTCGACCATCTGGGGCACCAGGGATGTAGAGCAAAATATTCTATCAATCCTAGTGTGCAACTGGTGTGGTGGGGAGTAAAATGAATATTCCCGACTGTCAGGATAATGTGTACGCCATACATCTTGCATCGTCCAACCCATGGCCCAGGCCCGCAAAAAAACTGCATTCTTGGTAGATGCCGCACCCCGTAGCGGGGGGTGAGAACGATCTAAGTGGACATCTAGGACAGAGTTAAAATCTCCACTAATGACCCAGGGATACATTACCCAATCCAATAGCACTGTATTCAGGTTAGTGAGGTAAGTGGTCTGTTCATAATTCGGGGCGTATACACTACCAATGACTATCGGAATACCGTCTAATTTGCCCTGTAAGAGTACATAACGCCCTGCTGGGTCTATTCCTTGTTCCACTAACACGAAGGGTACTCCATTTCTAATCCAAATCAGTGACCCTCTTGCAAAAGTAGAGTAAGAAGTGTTAAAAAGTTGTCCTTTCCATTTCCTGCACATTTTGGTTACTTCTGAGTCAGTTAGATGGGTTTCCTGAATAAAAGCTATTTGGATTTTTCGCCTGTTCAATTGGGCATAGATGCGGTGTCGTTTGTGGACAGACCCCATTCCTCGCACATTCCATGTCAATATTTTATATTTACCCAGGATAGCCATACCAAAACTGATAATTGCAAAAAGGTGGCAGGGGGAAGCATGGGGGACACAATATACTTAGAATCATAGCATGGACCAGGAACCAAAACCCAATTTTTGAAACATAAAACCCAATACTAGGGCAAACGAACAAACTATGTTGGTCCAAACATATACTAAAACTTACTACTTCCACACGGTTATACAATGCAGTAACTGCAGGGGGAGTGGGCCCTATGCAAGCCATGGCTGAACAATTGACAACAGAGCTACATCCCGGGCAGGACCCTGTAATATATTTAGCCTTGGCGGGAACCTGGGGAGAAAAGCATAGTTTAGACATACATCCACAATTTCTCACTTCCCTTCGTCCGGTAAAGACACTTCCACAATCATAAGGGAACCATGTAGATAAACCAATAACACTAGCCAAACAAGTCCTTCACAATCTGCGGGGTAATCGAGGGGAACAAAATATCATTACTCTCAGCATTTGATGGCATCGTATTATCATCTGATTGTTCCGGGGACGTGACTTGTGTGGGGTCGTGCATGGAGGCAGCAACTACCAGCGCCGACTCCTACTCCAGGAGGGCCTGTGCCGGTGTAGGCTTTTTGACGGGGAGCGTTCGTGTTGATCTATTGTGACGTGACTTAGTTTTGTCAGTTTGTGTTGGCGGACGTCGTAGTTGCTGGTCAATATTGTCCAATGACTGGGAGGGCAAGGTGGACTCTAACCAGTCGTTTGCCGCCTCAGACATTCAAAGAAGAGAGCCTTCTGATTGTAAAGAATTTTCAATCGTGCAGGGAATAGCAAAGCATATTTCAAGTTAAAGGCCTGGAGTTTACGTTTAAGTGGCTGGTAGGAGGTTCTTTGACGTTGTACTTGAATAGTGTAGTCTGGGTAAAGTGAAATCCGGGTATTTTCGTACTGTATAGGGGCGTTTTCTCGGGCTTTTTGCAATAGATAGTCTCGGTCCCTGTAATTAAGGATGCGGGCTATAAGTGGTCTAGGCGGCTTGCCTGCTGTTGGTCTACCCGTAGGTATTCGGTGCGCCCGTTCCACACAGAAAAAGGTAGAGAGACCTTCTGGAGCTACATGTTCTCTGAGCCATTTCTCCACAAACTGAGTTGCTTTGGGTCCCTCTGAGCGTTCCGGCAGTCCAATAATGCGAAGATTATTGTGTCTGGCCCTCCCTTCTGCATCTTCGACTCTATCCAGCAGGGTGGTTAATTGCTTTTGCATTTGCGTCAGCCGGTCAGAGTGGTATTTCTGCTGTGGTACAAGGTCTACTAGTGTTTGTGCATGTTCTTTGACCGTATCTGAGAGTTTGGTGTGGTCAGCACGCAGAAGAGTAAGACTAGTAGTGAGAGTACCAACTTGGTGTTCGATAGCTTGGCGCGATTCCCTAATCTCTTGGAGTATTTGATCCACCTTATCCGGGGGGGTGTTAAGGCCGTTGGTGGAACACAACTTATTGAAGACGTTTGGGAGGCAGAGTCAGAGTCCCCCTGAAGTGGTGCTTCGGTATAGGGCATGTCAGACTGTTCTCCCTTCGTGCGCCCCATGACGACGTTGTGTTACAGTAATATGAGGAGGAAATTACACCCAGTTGTGGTCTCGGGGCGCAGAGTCAGGACCAACAATGTCTACAAATCAAGCTGAAATGGTCTTGTAACTCCAGGGGGATAGCAGATTGCCGGTCAACTACCTGGAGTAGCCCAGTCCTTTGGAGTTGGAGGAAACGGATTCAGGGCCCAGTAAGTAAAACAGGTGTGGCAGCCCGCCCCGAGGATAGCTCAGCCGAGCAATTGAGACACGCTCTTGCCGTATCACTAGTGAACAAACAGTTCTTGAATAGGGGGGGCGGGGGAGGTGCGAGGCATATATTTAGTAGTGCGGCCCTATGTGCTGGTCTACAAGGGCCCCCTATTATTTGTCTGTGAACAACCGCCCAAGATACACACTCCGACTCTGCACAACTCTCAGAGGGGCACCGGCCCACAGCAAATGGTCCACTCACTGGAGGCAGCAAACGATGCAGCCGACGTGGGGGTTTGTGGCGTACGCACCTCTCCAGCCACTCAGGGAAACACGCATAGAAATAAAATGAACCGTCCGGTATAAACCCAGACACTGTAAATACAGGGCAAGAATGATATTTAAGCTGCCAATGTTCATTTGTTATGAGGGCCCAATTTGCCCATGCCCAGTATGGCGGCAATTTACAAGTGCTGTTTTGAATCTTTGATTATGCCATGTCAGACTCTCATCCAAATAATTAACATAGCAAATTCCGGCTGCCAAAATAGTGAGGGCCGAGAGGGGAATCAGGTGACGAGCATACTGAGGCTTTCACAGGGAATTAGCAACCCCCTCCGCCTCACCTGAAAGCCGGCGGGGCGCTATGGTGCTCCACGCTAGGGCTCCTGCGCAGTACAACCCACAGCAGGCATCAATCAGGGTCCACAGGTCAGGGGAGAGCCGGCAAACCCAGCGGGAAGCCGGCGGTGTAGGCCCACAGACACCAGCGCCCGTGGAGGAACAGGGAGTGCGCCCTAGCCGTAGGGCCCAATGGCGCATGCAAGTTGTCCCAAAGTGGCAGCGCCCCGCCGGTCCACTGGCAGGTCAACGAGGGTCGCCAGCCGCAGAACAGCAAGGAAAGCGAGAGTAGATTCCTCCGGCAAGGTCCGTAGAGGCCCGAGGCATCAAAGAGCAGCTACGCACACGATGGGAGAAAAGTGCGTCACAAGTCGCTCGACGATGCACTATCGCCCCCGGGACCCCCGGCCCACGGGATCCCACTCTCGTCGTCCAGGGAAGAATCACGCACCTCTGGGCATCTCAGGAACCCGCAATGGGTCGGCTCCGGTGCGGCTCCGGGCAGTGCTCGGCCAGAAACAGTAGAAGGCCTCCAGACCTCGTTCCTCAGGAAGCCTCGTCCTCTCGGCCTCTCCAGGCCGCGCCAGTCGATGTCAGACCCTTACGGCGGGTCTCAGCAATCGCAGAGCCCGTCAGAGCGGTAAATGCTGTCGATCGGTTCCCACCGTTCCCCGGTCTCATAGGGGGGAGACTCAGGCAAAAGTGCCCCAAGGTTCTACCGTAAACAGCAGGATTTGCCGCGTCCCCGCCAGGAGCTCCGTTAAGGTGCGGCCGCCATGATCGGCAGTTAGCCACGCCCCCCATGTGACTCAGGACTATTGTGTGTTATGTGACACCATGTCGCCTGTATGTTGCGTGTGGTCTTATATCTGTCTCTAGTGCCGTTGCTCTGTGCTGCCACCACAGGAAACTCAGACCTAATTGACTTTGCCAATGCTTGCTGTAAGTAGAGGTGTGCAAAGCTTTTATTATGCAAGCGAATTCTGTATAGATAATGATTATAGGGCTATGACAGAGTATACCACATTTCCTGAGTTTAGGCTCTTGCTTTTCCAACTAGCCTCCTGATCCAATTTTTCCTAATTCACAAAAGCCTGAATTTGTTAAGGTAGAGCTACCCCACGAGAAAATCTGTAACTTGTGCCTGCCATAAAATCTTGTGATTCACAAAGGGATGATCCATTCATATAATTAATTACAGTGGCAGTGACTACGCATCATTGAAATCAAACACATGCTGAACTTCTGCACAACCTCAGAAGATATGCAATGCTAGATTACAAACGGGCATCAAAAATACAACTTTATGAGGATATGTACTTGAAGAGGAGGACAATTACATATTCAAAATGGAAGTATCAAGGAAGTGACAAAGGAGGGGCAATGGGAAGACACTGGAAACAAGAGAATACACCCACAAATGAGTAAATAATTCAGAGAGTGTGCGGAGTTACTAAACATGATCCACACTCCCATTCAGTTTCACGTCTCTCATGAGTTAGATCTAACCATCCCAAATCTAAGTTCCAGAACTGCCAGATCCCAGACACGGGGGCGTCAAGGTAGAAATTCCATCACAACACTGCATGACTATAAAAAGTACGAAGCACTAGGAAAGCCACTAGGTTTTACCTTTGGCTTGGTCAGTGCTTTCTGGCGATGCTGCATCGTTGAAAAACAAAATGCTTTTTGCTAATGGTGTACAACATCGACAAAAAAAGAAAAAATGAGTCATGACACGTGCCTCACAAGTACACGCCAAGATGCTACTGGCGCCCATGCCATTCAGGAGGCTTGCACATGCTTGATGGCGGAGGCATGCGCTTGACTCACCAGGCATGTGCGCAACTACTAATGACATTTTATTTTTTTTATTTACCAAACCAAGGGGCATATTCTCAAGGAACTATCGCTGAGTTAATGGCACTTTATCTCAGCCAAAGTCGCAATAAAATTGTCACCCCATTCACAAGCTGGTGCTAACAGCCGATACCACCAGTTTACTTGCGAAAGCATCTGCAAAAAACATCGCCACAGATGACCCCGGCAACTATCGCTAATGAGATGCAGAGTAGGCATTCCCGAGCAAAAAGCTGCGACAACACCACACCTCAACATTCTCAACGACCAGCCACATCGGCGGTAAGACCACAAAACAGGCAATAAGGCGCGTTAGCAGCAGGAAATTAACACCTGCTCCGACCTGGTGTAAAGTCAGACGTCAACCTGCACCATCAAAGGGAGCCCAGCCCAGAGCCACACATGAAGAACAACAGATGCCATGGAGCCACTCACCGTGCATCCCGGAGCCCCGAGAGGGCAACACCACCCACCGCCACCACCCCCAGGACCGCCACCACCCCCCAGACCCGTCCCCTGGTCCACCATAGAGGCAGCGCAGACAAAGACAGCGGACCTTCAGGAAATGCACCAGCCTCACAGACCTAACACCAGACAACGTCAATGCCCACTACAGGCCCAAAAGGACAACCATCCTCCGCATCCTGAACATCATTGCCCACAGGCTGACGGTACCAACACAGCGGACAACCAACATCCCTCCGCAGACAAAGCTGCTGGCTGTGCTGCACCTGTTGCCCTCTGGTACCTCCCAACCAACAACCGCCAGAGTCGGAGGTGTCGCACAGCCAGCCCCATCCAAGTTCCCCACACCTGTCCTGGATGCCATCATCAGCTAGGTACCCCAGTACCTATATGTCCCCCACAATGCGCAGGAACAGCGGGAGACCAAGCAAGGACTATACGCCATAGCTGGATTTCCGCACGTGTTGGGGACAATCGACTGCACACATGCCCTACTTGTGCCCCCTGCCGACACCGCACATAAGTACCGCAACAAAAAGCACATAAAATGCACAAAGTGCCATGCCAAGAATCACCACAGTACAATAATGAGTTAGAAAGACTAGTCAAAAAACGATTTCAAGATATAAAATTGCATAATGCATGTTAAAGTATGAATGTTGTCAATATTCAGATATGAAATGGCATTCGAGGCCAGGATGGATATGGATATGGTGAAGGATTGAGAGTTTGAGCTCATATCATCAGTTGCCATCGCCAATGCCATCTGGGCCTATGTCATTTTACTTCCTAGAATGCATTTCCCAGACCCCTGACCTGTTGTAGAGGGCTAGTGGCATCAGATAAGGCATCTCTCAGGCATTTCAATATTGATGTATGTTCCTGGTGCTGCTTTTTATCAGTAGCAGAATAGAATCATGCCAAAGTCAGTACAAAAGCAGCAATTTATCCTATGACGGGTTTCTCAAAGGACCCTGGCCCACACATATAGCATTATAACATACACTATGTATGTGAGTGGGTGTCAGAAGAAGGGACGGCTGGAGCAGAATAGAGAACTGCGCTGTTTAGGACGAGAATCCTCAATCGTGTTAAATTGCCCCTGCGAGACCCCCCTGTGTGTGTATAGACCACACATTGCACAAAGTGACATAAGTGATGCATAAACATCCATCTGAATGCACACTAGAATGAATAGTTAGTCAGACTGACACATGTAAGATGAGGCATACCCTAACGCATATCTTTTCCACACAGGTGATATTGCACAAGCCCTCTACTATATCTCCTAATATCCCTTTGGCAGTCTTCCAAGCACTTCCAGCAGACGTACAACAGAGCACACACCCTCACCACTAGCAAGAGGTAATTTAAATTTATAATCTTGAAGTTAGACTTCAACGTTTTTGTGTGCAGAATTGCGTTGGCCTGTTGTGTATTTCATGATATTACCTAATTATTAACTTCAGTACGGTATCTGTGAGTCCAGTAACTATTAGTATGTCTCTGGGAAGAAATGGCTCCTGACAGTGGTAACTGTAACATCCTAAAACATCTATGACAGTAACCCAAAAGAGACCCACTCACACATTCAGTGCCTATCTTTGTGTATGGATGTCTGGACCATACGTAGACAGACCACTAAAACCCTAGGAAACAGTCCAGGTTGTGTTACATTTATGATGCCCATGTCCTCACACATAAGTTATCACACTAAGGTCCTGATGCGCAAACGAAAAACAAACAAAAATGGCTAGACTGCTTGAATTAATCTCAGCCCTCTGGTAAATACTCAGGGCCAAATTCCAGTACATCATTTCTCTGTCCACTGGGCCACCTAGGCATCAGTCATATGCAAATCAAACTTGCTTTTGCTCCAATATGAGCAGCCCAGTCTAGAATGGACTGCACAAACAGTCTCAAACAAGCATTGGCAATGTCAATAGGTCTTGCAATGGCTTTGCTGTTGGACACCGGGCGTGGAGAAATGTAAGCCCCTCTCAGTGAGTGCAAATTCACTATGTTAATAGGAAACCCTCATGCTTGTGGTGCATTTTTTTCTTTAAAAAAACTATACAGGTGAACCAATTGTAACAAGTAAGCATTTGTAGGAAATAGAGGGCTTGATCTGTGAATCTTTCATGGTTTTGTGGTCGACCCTGGCATCGCCCCTCCTCCCTACAATCTAGGGCCACCCTAATTGCAGGGGAGGGTGCTAAAAGCAGCAGACCAACCAGAAGCATGTCACTTACAATGCAACCAAGATGGAACGTGAAGCCCTTATGTCACTGAGATGCAACAAAGAAATCGTGATTAAACCTGCGGACAAGGGTGGTGCAATTGTGGTCCAGGATATCACGAAATATAGAACAGAGATCACCAATCAATTGCAGGATGGTATCAGCTACAGGAAACTACGATCAGACCCCACGAAAGAGCTGGAGAAAGAGATTATGGGTATCACCAAAGAAGGTCTTGAACAAGGTTTCCTTTCAAAATTGGAATTTCTGTTTTTGAGTAAAAAGCAGCCCCGTCTACCGACGATCTACACATTGCCCAAAATCCACAAGAATATGCAGAATCCGCCAGGATGACCAATCGTCTCGGGATGTGGAACCCCTTTGTAAGTATGTGGATGTGTTCCTGAAGCCAATAGCTGAGACGACGAGGGCATACTTGAGGGATACTATGGAGACCATCAATTTAGTAGACCAACAACCCTTCAACCCGGCCCACCAACTCCTAGTGACTCTGGACATCGTGTCATTGTACACGAGTATACCACAAGCACCAGCCCTGGAAGTGATGGAGAGAGCCATTGATCGAAGAACAGCCCCTGTAGCAGTACCCACAAAGTTTATCATCCAACTACTTAAGCTTGCAATGATGAAAAACTTATTTTTCTTCCAAGGCAGCTACTACCTACAGACCAAAGGCGTAGCAATGGGGGCTGCCTTTGCACCTGACTTATCCATTATCTAAATTCTTATGTATTTGGCACCGCCAATCCATTCAACACCCAAGTGTCCCTGTGGAGATGGTACATAGACGACGTCTTGATGATCTGGACCGGCAATACTACAGAGTTGGGCAACTTTCATACATTGTTGAACCAGCAAAGTGAAGACATACAGTTCACCATGCATTACGATTCACAGAAGATTGATTTTCTTGACATCACCATTAGCAATGAGAATAATCTTCTTTATACGACACTATATCGGAAGCCAACGGAACGTAATTCATTGCTCCAATACAATAGCCATCACCCACGAGGCCTCCGCGACAACCTGCCCTTTGGACAGTTTCTGCGCATCCGCAGAAACTGTTCCAAGAAAGAAGATTTCATGTTGGAATCAGAGGTGTTGAGTGATTGCCTTGTACAGAGGGGATACCCTAAACGACTGGTGAAGAAAGTGAGAAAGAGAGCGTGGTTGAGCCCTAGAGAAACACTATTAACTCCCAGAGAAAGAGAGTGTGACTCCATACAGAGAATGATGTGCGTAACCACCTTTTCCACTCAGAGTAATGCGATTAAGAAGGTCATAAACCACCACTGGGGTCTAATATCTGATGACCTAGAACAGCAAGAATTACCTATGCATTCCTTTAGAAAGGCCAAGAGTGTTAAAGATCACGTTGTACGCTCACTCCTTGAGTCACCAGAGGAACCATCCATCCAGTCATTATGGAATCTACCACCCACACTTGGTGACTTTACATGCGGCCATTGCAAGGCCTGTAAATTGACTGTTCAGACAGAACAATTTACCTACAAGCACCATAAGATCGATCTCAAATTTTTCAGTAACTGCAACACATCCAATGTGATTTATGCGATTATCTGTCCTCGTGATCAGATATACGTAGGACAAACCCAACAGAAGATAAAAGCCCGCATTCTACAACATTGTAGCAGGATTCGCTGCGAAGTTCAAGGTGCCCCCCTTGTGGAACATTTCAAAGAAGCACACCAGCCAGAAGATATCAAGTGGCTAGTACTGGAGAAAGCTACCATAGGAGTGAGAGGTGGCAACATGGAAACTATTCTAAATGTGAGGGAGTGCAAGTGGATGTACCTTTTAGATTCGATACAGAATGGTTTAAATGAATTGGATGCCAGCCATGCGCAGTTGGCCTGCCGTGCACCTGACTAAACAACTTTACTCTTACTATGAATGTGTAATACGATACTGCAACCCAGATTCATTTTTTGACCATGATCCCTGTGGTGTTTACATTCAGAAGATGCCTCCCTTGTCTCTTCTGGGCAACCTAAGCATAATGTAATACAGTTTCCACACCAGTCTTAATACGTGCCCTGTCTCCTCTGTCAATCCATATATATGTGTGCATACATTTATTTTTCTTTATCTTTATCTATTTATTCTAGGAGAGCTTTAATCCACCATGTATATTGGCATATATGCATTCTCAGCCACATTCTTTCGGTTGTATGTACAGCTGTGCATTTCTGAAACTGGCCCGTAGAATGGAAATAGACAGTCTGTTTGATTATTTGTTTTGAACATCATAATTTATTGTGTTAAGTTTAGTACCCCGGCCGACTCATCTGACATTTACTGCTTTTTCATGATGGCCCGAGACCTTTACAAATAGTTTCCCAGCCTCAAAGGTGAGCCCGGTTTGAGCGAGACCTATATCGTTTGGAGACTCATTACACACTTTAGTGTCTTTTCCATTTGGAATTTTACACTCGGCAAATCATTTATCTATTTAATTTTTCCTCTTAGCTTTTATCAGCCCCATGCCATCTGTTGCGGGTGATCCAGCCTCAATTAATGTTTTCACTGAAACCGGCAGTCTGTTTTCACACTTATCTGGTGGGACAGCATCGAGCGTCTGCGGAGTCTTCCCCAGCGCGTGCACGGTGCTGACGAGCCTCTTTAAATTCCTGGGCCGTCAGTGCTTCGTTTCCTTTCCCGGAGACGGACGCATTTGCTGCGTAGAGGTAAGCCAACACAGATATTTGCTGGCAACCTGTCATTTTTTTATTTTTTTATTAACTCTCCATCATCTCTCTAGTCGCATATTTTGAGCGCCCTGACCTTTGTTGATGCTGTTGTCTAATAGCATCTATTATTTCCCAGATTGCCAACACCTGTGAATAAGGAGTCAGGACGTGAGTGTGTGTTTCCTATTCAGGTAAACACGCTTCCTTTTTCTTTATTAATCCCTAATGAGTGTTTGATGTCATATTTCTGTGACAAGCAAGTGGGGTTTGACTTTAGGCCCACCTTTTTCGTCTTTTCGTTTTTCAGTAGTTTGGAACCTCTTGGCCAAAGCAGAATTCTAAATTAATCCCTTGACGCAAGAAGTGTATGTTAGGAAGAATTACCCACTACACGTTTTAAGTGAGTTGGACATTACTTGCCTTTTATTACAATTGATGAGTCACCGTTTCGTGATTTTTCCTTATTGATGCCACCCTGTTTTTCAGGTGACATCGTTCCGCCTCTCTGACAATTTGGAGCCCTTGAGCCCACTATCCTTTAACTTACCATCCAGTCAAGGGTGATGTATGGTAAATCCATTTTGCTTTTAACTTTTTAATTTTTCACCATTCCACTGGTTACCACATTAGACACTAAGGCCTTCTCTTGTTAATTTCTCAGGTGCCCCCTAACCCAGTCCTGAGGAAGACCCAGGCGTGAGGACCAAAACAGCCCACTTTTCTTTTGGGGTCGAAACGTTGACTATCACCGCCCTATGCCAGTTTGATCAACAGTGCTCCTTCACTGTGATAGTGTTTTGCAAACAATGGCTTTTTACATGTCATCATGATTTAATGTGTAGCCGAGTGAAGACGGCTTTAATTGTAACTAATACTGTAATGCATCTGATGTCACTTCCTTTCTTTTTCACTTTCCCAATCCTCACAAAGTGCACCTTACCTTCTTCCACCTCTCTCCCCCACATTGTGGGGCACTTGATACGATACGCTGTTCCAGATTTATTCTGATGCTCAATATGATTAAATAATATTGACAGCATTAATTTTTTGTGTAATTTGCATTAATGCCGGCTGGCATTGTATTACGTGTATGTTTTTATGAATTGTATGACTGGGACCAACCCCCCTTTTTGTACTGTACCAAGCACTTCCAGCAGACGTACAACAGAGCACACACCCTCACCACTAGCAAGAGGTAATTTATATTTATAATCTTGAAATTAGACTTCAGTTGTGTCACATGTCAGTAGGAGCATTTCTTGTATGATCCTCCGATCAACGTTTTTGTGTGCAGAATTGCGTTGGCCTGTTGTGTATTTCATGATATTACCTAATTATTAACTTCAGTACGGTATCTGTGAGTCCAGTAACTATTAGTATGTCTCTGAGGAGAAATGGCTCCTGACAGTGGTAACTGTAACATCCTAAAACATCTATGACATTAACCCAAAAGAGACTCACTCACACATTCAGTGCTTATCTTTGTGTATGGATATCTGGACCATACGTAGACAGACCACTAAAACCGTAGGAAACAGTCCAGGTTGTGTTACATTTATTGATGCCCATGTTCTCACACATAAGTTATCACACTAAGGTCCTCATGCCCAAACGATAAACAAACAAATATGGCTAGACTGCTTGAATTAATCTCAGCCCTCTGGTAAATACTCAGGGCCAAATTCCAGTACATCATTTCTCTGTCCCCTGGGCCACCTAGGCAACAGTCATATGCAAATAAAAATTGCTTTTGCTCCAATATGAGCAGCCCAGTCTAGAATGGACTGCACAAACAGTCTCAAACAAGCATTGGCAATGTCAATAGGTCTTGCAATGGCTTTGCTGTTGGACACCGGGCGTGGAGAAATGAGAGCCCCTCTCAGTGAGTGCAAATTCACTATGTTAATAGGAAACCCTCATGCTTGTGGTGCATGTTTTTCTTAAAAAAAACTATACAGGTGAACCAATTGTAACAAGTAAGCATTTGTAGGAAATAGAGGGCTTGATCTGTGAATCTTTCATGGTTTTGTGGTCGACCCTGGCATCACCCCTCCTCCCTACAATCTAGGGTCACCCTAATTGCAGGGGAGGGTGCTAAAAGCAGCAGACCAACCAGAAGCATGTCACTTACAATGTAACCAAGATGGAACGTGAAGCCCTTATGTCATTGAGATGCAACAAAGAAATTGTGAATAAACCTGCGGACAAGGGTGGTGCAATTGTGGTCCAGGATATCACGAAATATAGAACAGAGATCACCAATCAATTGCAGGATGGTATCAGCTACAGGAAACTACGATCAGACCCCATGAAAGAGCTGGAGAAAGAGATTATGGGTATCACCAAAGAAGGTCTTGAACAAGGTTTCCTTTCAAAATTGGAATTTCTGTTTTTGAATAAAAAGCAGCCCCGTCTACCAACGATCTACACATTGCCCAAAATCCACAAGAATATGCAGAATCCGCCAGGATGACCAATCGTCTCGGGATGTGGATCCACATTGGAACCCCTTTGTAAGTATGTGGATTTGTCCCTGAAGCCAATAGCTGAGACGACGAGGGCATACTTGAGGGATACTATGGAGACCATCAATTTAGTAGACCAACAACCCTTCAACCCGGCCCACCAGCTCCTAGTGACTCTGGACATCGTGTCATTGTACACGAGTATACCACAAGAACCAGCCCTGGAAGTGATGGAGGGAGCCCTTGATCGAAGAACAGCCCCTGTAGCAGTACCCACAAAGTTTATCATCCAACTACTTAAGCTTGCAATGATGAAAAACTTATTTTTCATCCAAGTCAGCTACTACCTGCAGACCAAAGGCGTAGCAATGGGGGCTGCCTTTGCACCTGCCTTAGCCATTATCTACATGGACGACTTTGAAAATTCTTATGTATTTGGCACCGTCAATCCATTCAACACCCAAGGGTCCCTGTGGAGACGGTACATAGACGACGTCTTGATGATCTGGACCGGCAATACTACAGAGTTGGGCAACTTTCATACATTGTTGAACCAGCAAAGTGAAGACATACAGTTCACCATGCATTACGATTCACAGAAGATTGATTTTCTTGACATCACCATTAGCAATGAGAATAATCTTCTTTATACGACACTATATCGGAAGCCAACGGAACGTAATTCATTGCTCCAATACAATAGCCATCACCCACGAGGCCTCCGCATTAACCTGCCCTTTGGACAGTCCCTGCGCATCCGCAGAAACTGTTCCAAGAAAGAAGATTTCATGTTGGAATCAGAGGTGTTGAGTGATCGCCTTGTACAGAGGGGATACCCTAAACGACTGGTGAAGAAAGCGAGAAAGAGAGCATGGTTCAGCCCTAGAGAAACGCTATTAACCCCCAGAGAAAGAGAGTGTGACTCCATACAGAGAATGATGTGCGTAACCACCTTTTCCACTCAGAGTAATGCGATTAAGAAGGTCATAAACCACCACTGGAGTCTAATATCTGATGACCTAAAACAGCAAGAATTACCTATGCATTCCTTTAGAAAGGCCAAGAGTGTTAAAGATCACGTTGTACGTTCACTCCTTGAGTCACCAGAGGAACCATCCATCCAGTCATTATGGAATCTACCACCCACACTTGGTGACTTTACATGCGGCCATTGCAAGGCCTGTAAATTGACTGTTCAGACAAAAAATTTACCTACAAGCACCATAAGATTGATCTCAAATTTTTCAGTAACTGCAACACATCCAATGTGATTTATGCGATTATCTGTCCTTGTGATCAGATATACGTAGGACAAACCCAACAGAAGATAAAAGCCCGCATTCTATAACATTGTAGCAGGATTCACTGCGAAGTTCAAGGTGCCCCCCTTGTGGAACATTTCAAAGAAGCACAACACCAGCCAGTAGATATCAAGTGGCTAGTACTGGAGAAAGCTACCCTCGGAGTGAGAGGTGGCAACATGGAAACTATTCTAAATGTGAGGGAGTGCAAGTGGATGTACCTCTTAGATTCGATACAGAATGGTTTAAATGAATTGGATGCCAGCCATGCGCAGTTGGCCTGCCGTGCACCTGACTAAACAACTTTACTCTTACTATGAATGTGTGTAATATGATACTGCAACCCAGATTCATTTTTTGACCATGATCCCTGTGGTGTTTACATTCAGAAGATACCTCCCTTGTCTCTTCTGGGCAACGTAAGCATAATGTAATACAGTTTCCACACCAGTCTTAATACGTGCCCTGTCTCCTCTGTCAAGCCATATATATGTGTGCATACATTTATTTTTCTTTATCTTTATTTATTCCAGGAGAGCTTTAATCCACCATGTATATTGGCATATATGCATTCTCAGCCACATTCTTTCGGTTGTATGTACAGCTGTGCATTTCTGAAACTGGCCCGTAAAATGGAAATAGGCAGTCTGTTTGATTATTTGTTTTGAACATCATAATTTATTGTGTTAAGTTTAGTACCCCGGCCAACTCATCTGACATTTACTGCTTTTTCATGATGGCCACGAGACCTTTACACATAGTTTCCCAGCCTCAACCGTGAGTCCGGTTTGAGCGAGACCTATATCTGTTTGGAGACTCATTACACATTTTAGTGTTTTTTCCATTTGGAATTTTACACTCAGCAAATCATTTATCTATTTAATTTTTCCTCTTAGCTTTTATCAGCCCCATGCCATCTGTTGCGGGTGATCCAAGGGACCTGTTACTGTATATGAATGGCCTCTCTTGGGCACCTCTCGCCTGTTCAGAAATAGATTCTGCCACCCAATCATGGTTATCATGTGATAAGTGTTCATAGTTCCACATCACTGCTTTCATAATTTTATTTTCGTATGGTCACACCCACATAACAGCAATCAAATAGTTCAATATGTGTTGGTGGTATTATGACCCCAGTGCACATTTGTACAGGTAGTTGCATTATGATATGTTCATCGCAGTCATTGAGATCAATTAAAATGAAAATTCTCCTGACAAAGGTGTCATATTCTCAACTGGTCATTGGAGGAGGTGAAATGTAAATGTAAAGTTATAAGGATAGCTTATGGTATATTACATTTTACTTGTCTAGTACACTTTTGCATTAGCTTTGTGGCAGTGGAAGGACGAAATCAACACAATTCAGACACACCAGTGGATATTACATGGGGTTGAACCAGGTTCTGAGCTGTTGCCTGAAATTCAGGAGAGCAGGTTGCATACACAGACACAGGGGTAGTGACTAGAGTCCCATAAGGTACCTGTGGCAACTAAAAAACACTCCATCTCCAAAGAAATCTTAATGGGTTGACAGGAGGTGAAGTCGGCACAGTTGGCTGATCTGGAATACATGCCTAGGGGCAAATTTGTCAACGGGTTGCATTGCCCCTGCCCCACACACCGGGGCAAAAGTGGGACACAACTCTTAAGTTAGGGTTAGATTTATCAAGTCACGCAAGGCCACCTTGCATGGTCCTGCATAGCTTGATAAATCTACGGTAATGCAACTTAGTGCAAATTGCAGCAGTGTGTTACTCTGCCCCAGGGAGGTGTTCCATGGATGGGGCGTGGCCGCAGTGCTTAATTTGTGCCGGTGCTTTCCGGTGCTTAGCACCGGCACTTAATTATTAGGGCCGGGTCTACACGCATCTGCTGCGCACATCACATATTGCACGATGCTAGATGTATATATTTAGTTTACCCTGTACTGTACGGTGCAGCCGCAACGTGTTTTTCACGTCTCGGTCTCCGGTCTCCCGAGTGAGTCACGGACCAGTGCTTAACAGTGCAACTTGCGGCTGTGACTCTTCTTAGTCACTGTGACCTAGCCTTAGCCTGCCCTGAGCTGCGAGCGAGCCCCCAAGTCAGAGGAAATTCAAGATTTTTCGGCTAGATTTTGGTTCTCAATGGGTGGGGTTGGCTGTGCTGCAGGCAGCGTGCGCAGATCTTTTTCACATTGCCACGCCCCAGGACCCAGCATAACCACCGCAGCAGCGCAGCACGAGTCATCGTCGTTCGTTCAGCCCCACCCCGCCCGACGATGACGTGGTTGAGCCTGAGGGCAGGGGGCAGGGCAGCGGCAGCCTGAGCCTGGGCAGGCATCGATCATCCAGAATTGTCTGGTACTAGCGTAGCAAGCATCACCAGGCCGCCTAATAAGTTATTAAAGGCTGAAGGCAGTGTGAGACTAGTGCAGCCAGTGTGTGTCCCTGACTCCCTGCCGGCCCACCACGAGTAAAGGTAAGAAGTTAATCACTAACTTACTTAGTATTAGAGTAGTAGCCAACTAGCGATGTGATGTCTTACATGCCATGCCAAAACCAACGCTGTTTTATTTTTTTCGGACTCGGAGCATGGTGGCGTGACGGTCCGGACCGTCCGGTCATCAGATCACTGTGGTGGTGGTAGGCAGCTTGCTTCCGGCACAAGATTAGATTATTAGGATGTGATCAGTACTGTATGTGATCATCATTCATTCAGATTAACTGATTGCCAGACCAGCCAGTGCCTGGCCCTGGCCTAGTAGTAGCCGCGGCACAGCACACCCGCCGGCCGTAGGTCATCTCGATAGGCGCCGCGGATAGCCTAGGGCCTGCCGGCGCCGCAGTACTGGAAGTAAGTTAAAAAGCCAAGGCAGGCCCTGCCCGCCCAGGCCAGCCCCTGGCTCTCTGAGACTCTGACTTGACTTGTCCAAACATGGTGCGCACCCGCGCCCGAATTAATTAAACATAGTTAGGCTTCACTTTCTCAGTGTGGTCATCTCGTCTCAGGCAGTACTAGTCTCAGGTCTCACTCAACAAACGGCTGGGTACCGCACTACCGCCGCCGGGTAACTAATTTGGGCACGCATGCTCCGAGTAACCCCGAGCCTTGCCTAAAATATAGGCAATAGGCGGCATCCATTCCCTCTTCCTTCCATCAGCAAATCACTTAATCTTCTCCCCGTGCCTGAATGTGTCCTGTAACGTAACCGGTGCTCATGTAAAGCGCAAAGCGCTCCAATACCTTCGGGTCGAGTTCTCGCTATATAAATCTGCATTAAAATAAAAAATAAAATAAACTGGCTCAGGCTTCGCTTTTTTAAAGTTGAAACCAGTTCTTGTGCACGCATGACGCACGCACCGATTCCCTCTTCCTTCCATCATGCCCGGCCGGGTACAATTATGTATGCAAGCAAGTCAAGAAGACAGTTACTAAATCATGAACTAACTGTTAATGGTCTACTGTCGGACTGTAAAATAACACTGTCACTCCGTCCGAATTTCGGAGCCGTCACTCACTGACAAATCTTGATTGGAATCTAGCGCATGGCATGCGCTCCAAAGGAATTTTTAATAAAGAGGAGTACTTTGGGCTCACTCAGTCACTCGCCCAAATGCTTGGCGGGCTGGCCTGGCGGCATCGGCATCCTATAATACCAGCCCTCCTGACTGGCCATATTCCCAGTACTGTACAGTACTGCATTCTGCATATATATTCAATCCAGATTGAGATTCATTCATCAGGCTCACTGGCTCAGGCTTTTTTAAAGTTGAAACCAGTTCTTGTGCACGCATGACGCGCGCACCGATTCCCTCTTCCTTCCATCATGCCAGGGGTACAATTATGTATGCAAGACAGTTACTAAAAAAATCATGAACTGATGATGGTGTACTGTCGGACTGTAAAATAACACTCCGTACGAATTTCTGAGGCGTCACTGACACATTTTGACTGGAATCGAGCGCATGGCATGCGCTCCAAAATAATTTTATAAAAAGAGGAGTTTGGGCTCACTCACTCACTCGCCCGCTGGCCAGCCTGGCAGCATCCTATAATACCCAGGCCCAGCCCTCCTGACTGGCCATATTCCCAGTACTGCATATTCCAGATTGAATCATCAGGCTCACTGGCAGTGGCTCAGGCTTTAAAGTTGAAACCTTTTGCACGCACCGGCAGTCCGTTCTAAAAGCACTTCTTGCAAAAAAAGTTTGCAAGCATGCGACTGAGCATGGATGGAATATCTATGATTATGCAATACAGACACAGTACTGGTGCAACAGCAACTGTTGTTCCTTTAGGTTTCTTTCTGTATGAAGATCCATGAGTACAGGCAGCCAGGAGAATGCACTCTGTGGCTACGTGTCTGTCTTTGCAGTGGAGCTCATAGCCTCTATTGACAAACTGCAGGCCATACTCCAGTACATGCTCACTTCTCGACCACAGTTCAGGTGTCACGAGACCTAAGCAGGCAGAGGCTAAATAGTGGGGCCAAATTACATCCATTTGAGGCAGTAATGGCAATTGTGCAGCACAATTTGCAACAATTAAAAAGTGCATTAAAAGACATTTTCACCAACCGACTGCTACAAAAATAAATATCCCTCTGGCTCTGTCCGATCTGTAGAAATGCAAATCCTAAATTGCCTATCGCTGCTGGTGCACATTAATGCAATCTGCTGCCTCTGGCCTGTGCCTATGAACAATTGAATAACTGAATGGAAAGCCTTGGGATGGGAAGGAATGTATTATCTGACTGGATCAGTCAGTCTACTGATAAGGTTTCCTTTTCAGAATGGTGTTTCCCCCACATCATAAGTTCACGGACACGACGCGTCACGCCGGCATCCTGGACCAGTGCCATAATCCTGTCTCGCTGCTCTGGATGGCACAGACAGGAAATTAGAACCTCTAACTGTGGGTGATGATGATGCGTGATCATCCCTTGCTGAAATTCAGATCGATCGGGTATTACATCTGACTTTTAGCAGTGTCAGTTGAGGATGTGGGTGGAGCCAATAGAGTGGGTGGAGCCAGTGGAGGAAATGGGTGGAGCCGAAGAAAAGTAGGTGTGGCCTCCAACAAACATTTGAGCACCTGCACTTCATATTTTACAAATTAAGCACTGGGCGTGGGTGTTCCCAAGCACCATCAATGGATTTTGGCTCATTCCCAGATGTACCATAATTGGTAGACTTGGGAATGCATCAAAATGTTATGCATCCCCAGGGGAAGTGTAACAAGGAGAAATATCTTTATTTGTCCTTGTTTTTTTCCTCTTTCTATATGAAAGAGGAAAATGCCTCAGGAGATTGTTTGGAGGGGCACCTTTCTTCACAAAAACAATCTTGCTTACAACTCAGGCAACCTTGCACCATAGTGCCAGGGTTCCTGCATTGGCGCTAGGCAGCACATTGTCAGGAATGCGCAGTATAATGTTAAATACAGTGCATTCTTGCCCTTTCCCTATCACGCAGCACAGAAAGGTGGCTTGCTGCGCTGTACTGCATGACCATTTGATAGATATGCCCTCTAGTAAATGCAGTGACAATATAGAAAAAAATAAATTAGATACTTGGAAATAGAGTACTTCTATATAATGGTGAGAGTTTTGAATTGTACTTTTCAACACAGATAACCAATGCAATGCTTGTAGGGTAGGCCTAATGAGATCCTACTTCCTAAGCACTGGCAGTAATCGTTCTGCTAATTATGATTGAGCCGAAGCATTATGTGTTTTTTCTGATGACTCTGAGATGTTAAATGATGCATTTAGAGAATAAACTAGCCTGAGAATAAGAATGAGGGATTGTGATCAGTTTATAAACGTAAGATGCGTGCTGTCTTTACAGGAACAAGAGGGCCTGCTCTGGATACTGCACAATCAATAGCACAATGGGGAAGTATTGTCATTGAGAAGAATATCACTTTTGAATGACTGAGTTTAAAGAAATCCACCATGTCACCACTTCTATCAAGTCCATAAACTGGCTGATTAGTACAACACTGAGGGACAACCACCTCTTCCTAGTCAAATTGAACATGAGCTGTGTGTCACCTGCTTACATACAAAAATGTACTCCCAGAGTATGCATAAAACATGCCAGAGGCCACATGTAAATGTTGAACAAGAGAGCAGAAAGTATGCCCCTCTAGTAATTCCACCCTTCAGCTCCTGAAGGCAAGAGCCAAATGGGGGTACACCATAGCTGGAGATGTGCCAGAAAGAAATGACTCAAAACAGGTTAATATCAACAGGATAGGGGGGGGATTACGCTGCCGCATGTTAGCTGTTTTAACTTGTTTTAAACTTTGCGAAACTGTTATGAATTTGATGTGCCTTTAAAAATTATTTGGATCATCTCACTCTCACCTCGGTCGGCACCGGCTCGGCTCCTTGCTGCCGCAGGGCTGAGCTGACTTCCTGGTGACTATCCCATTAGGGGCGGTACCACGGGAGGTGGGGAGGAGTCGTCAATCGGCACCTGCCATTTAATGGCAGCCGCAACGCGGGAGCGGGCGTTTTAGGGATAGCGCTACCGCTCTGCCGCATGTTAGCTGTTTTAACTTGTTTTAAACTTTGCCAAACTGTTATGAATTTGATGTGCCTTTAAAAATCATTTGGATCATCTCACTCTCTCACCTCGTTCGGCACCGGCTCGGCTCCTTGCTGCCGCAGGGCTGAGCTGACTTCCTGGTGACACTCCCAATAGGGGCGGTACCACGGGAGGCGGGGAGGAGGAGTCAATTGGCACCTGCCATTTAATGGCGGCCGCAGCGCGGGAGCGGGCGTTTTAGGGATAGCGCTGCCCCTCTGCCGCATGTTAGCTGTTTCAACTTGTTTTAAACTTTGCCAAACTGTTATGAATTTGATGTGCCTTTAAGAATCATTTGGATCATCTCACTCTCTCACCTCGGTCGGCACCGACTCGGCTCCTTGCTGCCGCAGGGCTGAGCTGACTTCCTGGTGACACTCCCATTAGGGGCGGTACCACGGGAGGCGGGGAGGAGGAGTCAATCGGCACCTGCCATTTAATGGCGGGCGCGGCAGCGCAGCGAACGCGCGCAGCGGGCGCGCCAAAGGCAAGCCCGTCTGCGCCTGTCCGCACCAGTACGGGGCTAGGGGCTAGTCATTTTGCCCGTTTTTTCACTTATACACAGTCCAGTCTAAAATCCCTTCGATCAGAAGATCAGCTACTTGAGCCCTCTGTCAGTTGTAGACTGACCGAGCTGGGAATTATGGCGGCTAGGTCAGTCTTTCCAGAAATCACATATACCCAACAAAAGACAGAACTCAACCAGAATAGACTCCAGAGGTGCTTAGACCATGCAAAATCGTCTGAGCTAAGCATCATCTACTTGAATACTCGCTCCCTGCCTAAACACAAATTGGACATCTTCCATCTACTGGATTCAGCACACCCAGATATTCTCCTATTAACAGAAACTTGGTTATCCCTAGATTCTGCCCCTGACATTTTGGCAGCACTCCCAAATAACTACTATATCCTGCAGGCGAACCGCCCCCCTAGGAAAAGTGGGCGGGGGAGTAGCTGCTATCATACGTCAGGAGTTAAAATTTACCTCATTAACACCATTAGCCTTAAACACAGTGGATAACCTAGTTATCAAACTAGAGTCTGCATCGGCTCCACTGATCTGCGTCTTATTATATAGACCTCCCCAGAGTATGCCCCTGTTCCCCCACTCTCTGGGCGAACAGATGGCTCACCTTACGATGAACCATGCTACTATATTGCTGATCGGCGATTTTAACTACTGGGCCAACGATGCTCTGGGCGGGCCACACGCTTAAGAGCTGAATGATCTACTCGGTGGGCTGAATTTCACTCAGTGGGTAACCCTGGCCACGCACAATAAGGGACATACTTTAGACCATGTCTGGTCGGTTAACACCCCAGTGTCTGCCTTGACAGTCTCCCCCTGCACATGGTCTGACCATCATTTAATACAGTTCACTATCAACAATATAACGAAGATCTCTCCACCAGTAGCCAGAGGGACTAGGGCCAGGAACTGGAAGAATCTGGATAAAACTTCCTTCCTGGCCACACTGAGCAGTACAGCTCCCGCCATTCAGTCCTCCGTTACAGCCAGTGCTGATAATCTCACTGCTTGGCTTACAGCGGCCTGTAACGATCACGCTCCACTTAGGAGGGTGAATTCAGTCCAGCGCCATGAAGCCCAGAAATGGTTTTCAGAAGACCTAAAAATTCAAAAACTAGCCCTCCGCCAAGCGGAAAGGAATTGGAGTAGTAGCTACTCCTCAGCTAAGAGAGAGATCTTTCTAGTTAAACTTAAACTTTATAAAAAAGCTATTTGTACAGCTAAGACCACATACTTCTCCGCCAAAATCATGAACTCCTCTAACAAGTCTAAAGACATTTTTTCCATCATTAATGAACTTTCGAACCCCGATCGAGTCACAGTGAAACCTACACCATCTCAAGCGCTGTGTAACTCTCTCAACACTTTTTTTATAGATAAAATCGTCACAATCAAGGACAGTATTTTAAAGAACACTCCGTCTAGGGCACCTTTAACGAAACTGGAAAACCCCCACTCCTTGGAGCAGTTTCCAGTAATCGACAGTCTGGACCTTCCCGACCTCCTGTCCAAAGTAAAATCAGGATCCCCAATGGACAGCTGCCCTCCCTATGTTCTAAAAGAGGTTTTCTCTCTACTTCCTACGCCTGCACTCTCTCTCTTAAATGAGTCATTGACTCAGGGCATCATCCAGAGTGCGTTTAAAGAGGCTATTATTGTTCCCCTCTTGAAGAAACCAGGGGCTGACCCTGAGATACTGACTAATTGCCGTCCAATTTTGCTGCTTCCGTATCTGGCTAAGGTACTTGAATCTCATGTAGCTAGATGTCTATGTGCCTTCATCGAACAGTCAGAATATCTCAACCCCCGCCAAGCAGGTTTTCGCCCAGCTCACTCCACCGAGACAGTCATACTGACCGTCCCAGACACTCTCCGGAACGAAATAGACAACGGGTCCCCTCAGGCTCTGGTACTGATGGATCTGTCTGCGGCATTTGACACGGTCGATCATAACATTCTAATCGACCGTGTCCGTGCCGCTGGTCTTCAGGGATCAGCCCTCAGATGGATACAGTCTTTTCTGGAGGGCCGCTCGCAATCAGTCCGTCTATTCGACTTCACTGCGCCGAAAAAGAGCGTAACCTGCGGAGTACCCCAGGGTTTTTCATTATCCCCCCACCTATTCAATCTTTAACTCCTTCCATTGATTCAGTCCTTAAAAAACAGGAAGGTGTGCAATTTTAACTATGCGGACGACTTGCAGCTTATATTTACCATCAATAATACCCCTGACTCGGCATCAGAATTTTAAGCCACCATGCTACACATCCGGGATTGGATGAATAGCAATCAGCTGAAACTCAACCCGGATAAAACAGAACTGGTCCTGTTAGGAGGCACCAAGAACCTTTGGAGTCCTCGGTTCTGGCCAAACGAACTGGGCGCTCCCCCACTCCATCTTCCTCAGCAAAAAGTCTTGGGGTGATAATAAACAACGACCTATCAATGAAAACCCAAATCACATCAGTAACTTCGACCTGCCATCACCAACTTAGGAAAATTAGGAAAATCAGCAGACTGCTCACGAGAGAAGCACTAATACAGGCTGTTCTAGCCATGGTGATCTCCCACTTAGATTATGCCAATTCGTTATACTTTGGCATACCACTGTATCTCATTAAGAGACTGCAGTTGGTTCAAAATCAGGCAGCTAGGCTGATCTTTCAGCAACCCAGGTGGGAACACGTCTCCCCCCTTATGAGGAAGTTGCACTGGCTACCCATTCTACAACGCTCTGCTTTCAAAGTGGGCTGCTTGATTTTTAAGTCCCTACATGGCCCAAGCCCCAGATTCATCTCCAACCACATTCAAAGGCACGTACCCACGCGCAACCTGCGCTCGTCTCATATGAACCTGCTAACCATACCCTCTTATAAACTGAAGCGACAAGGTGGTTGTAGATGTGCAGTGTTGGCACCTGGCTTCTGGAATTCCCTGCCACCTAACATCAGAGCATGCACGGAACTCATGAAATTTAGGAAGCTTCTTAAGACCTGGCTATTTGCTCAAGCCTATGATTAATTCAAGTGCAGGACAGATTAACACGGTCTCAGCTTATCCCAGACCTAGCGCCAAGAAGCCAATCGGTGAACGCGCGCTCTATAAATAATTGTTAACATAACAGCCAATGACTTTAAGCCTTTTGGGCAAGAGGTTGGGATTGAAGCGGACACCACCGCCATCCACTTCTCTATGCAAGTCATTCTAGGCAGAGAAGATGGCCAGCTTCAAGCCTCTTTCTGGTTTGAAACCTGCTTGACAAGAAAGAAGCAGTTTATTATTTTCTAAGAAGCACTGAAACCAGGACATAACTGTTTTCTCCAATACCTTTTTTCCAAATGGAAGTAAAAACATAGGGGCATATTAGCAATGCCTGGCGATAATTATCGCAAAGCGCAATTAGCGCTTGGATAATTATCGCCAGGCATCGCCGGTTTCTATCGCGGAGTTAGCGTGCAATCAGCAATGCTAATCTCCAAAGCGATAGAAACCTTGGAGAACAGTGTGAATATCGCCTGAAAACAGGCGATATTCACACTGTTCCCCAGTTCTGCTTGCTGATAGTGCGAGGGGGACTTAGCCATGTAATCCACCTCTCATTGGATTAGATGGCTAAGTCAGGGTGGGACCAGGTGTTAGCAAACCAGCGCTAAACGTGTTTAGCGCTGGTTCGCTAATCACCGCCCCTGCCTCGCTGCTAGGCGTTAGCGACCTCAGCGACTGTTTCCAGTCGCTGTTAGGTGGGAACGCCTACTTTGCATGCCATTAGCGATAAATATCGCTGGCATGCAAAGCGGCACCCAACCCGGTCGCTATCGCCTACAAGCTGTCGCTAACAGCAGTTAGCGACAGCTTGTTGATAAGGCGATAATATTATCGCCGCTTTAGCGGGAAAAAGTCCCGCTAAAGTGGCGATAATCGCCTTGCTAATATGCCCCATAGATTGAAAGGTCTTTTAGTTCCAGATTAGAAACTAAGTGGATTTACTGGACTCTTGGTAAATATTTCTTTCGCCATGGCCTTTTACATGAAAAGTTTTATGTGAAGTGATTTCCAGGACTGTTTATTCCAGATGCACTTTATATGAATTTTTGCCTCTGCCAGATTCACCCACTCAGCCACTTGTTTGTGTTTATGTTGGTTAACTGTATTTATGAGTTTTGAATATAGCATAATACAGTCCTGAATACTGACCGATAATAGAAATGTTGGCATTATGTAACAAAAATAATGTTTATATAAATAAAATTAATAGGTGTTTTAGGTGTTATAACTGTTGTCTTTCAGACCGTGAGGATGGCTATGGTGTGAAAGGAACTGTTAAACAAACTTGAAAGGACATTTGCTACAATTGGTGTTTCCATCCTGCCCTGCTACTTCACAATCCGTATTGGTTCTAATCTTGCCAATAAAACCAGCTTTTGTGAAATTTACACCCATAGTTAGGGCCATATTTACACAATTGGGAAACTCTGCATCTAACTTTTTTCTTTGCGAATCAAATGCCCTCTGAGCCTGGTTTCTCTGTCACTGCCTAACTACCCTCACCCCAACCCGCCAATTGTGCATTCCGAAACTGCGTTCAAGTGTCATGAGTGCTTAAACCAATATTAAATGCATTAGCATAAACATGAGTAAATAAATAAATGATTCCTTAAATAAGTTGCATCTGTTTTAATTTTTAAGTGATATAAAATGTCACAAAATATTTATAAAAACAATTACATTTTAAAGCAGTCCATTCTGATTTTTATCCTTCAAAACCTCCAGATCGATATAAACACAGCAACACAACCATTTAATAAGGTAATTAAATTATTGTGTCAATCAAGTACATATCATAGTTAAATAAATGTAATACATCAATCTTTCACTTTATAATCTATTTCCCCATACTATTTTAAAAAGATACCAAATTCTTACTAGTAATGAGCGCAAGCTAGTACCAACAGATTAACTGACATTACCACCACTGATGACAAAATAATAGAAAAATGGCGAAAAATCTGGTCAGTATCAGTAGGTGCAGGCAATTTTTCACATTTTCATGATGAAACGACATAGTAAAAACACACACAGAAGCTTAAATTTCCTGACACTGAAGCCTTTGAAAAAGATGCCTTTTGATCCACATGGGGCTTGGTTTTAACTTTCATAAGTTTGTTTCACATGTAGTTTAAGTATTGTTATTTTGGGGTAATTATAAGTGTTTGCTCAAAATGATATACGAGGCTTATGTTTCAGCCTCTTCAGCAGTGTAGTCATACATCGCAATCACGTCAGCCTAGCTCCTACAATTACACTCCCATATAGGTTAATTTTCTTCATATAATAAACAGGAGCTGAGTGCATTACGTGATCTGAGTTGTGTGTTTTTAAGGCCGCCAGCGCACTATGGCAAAGGCCAGAATGGCAGGCTCCATTGTAACGCGCAAGGCATACTATGATGACGTTTTACCTTGCTTGAAAGATCACCGTCTGTACGCCTGGTTAAGGGGGAATCAGTTATTGTGCCTTATTTTATATATATTTATTATTACTGGAAAACTGCAGTGAGATAGTAAAAGCACATCGTCCCTAGTCATACAATAAATTAGGGTTTTTATGACAAGAAAACTGTTTTTGAAATGTATTGAAAGTGTGTAATCGTTAAACGACTAGTATGAGAAAACTGAACGACATCAAAGAGCTTGGTAATTCAGTTAGAGGCGCCGACAGCCAGAAGTAAAATGGCAGTTGAAAGAAAGATTTAATTTTTCTCCTGGTAGCATTATTTGCAGCAACTAAATCATTTCTAGTTTCATAAATGAAGTAATCAGCAAACATTACCGGTTTTCATAGTTTTTCCTCAAAACACATTCCCTCGGCTCTCCCTCTTTCACCCTATTTCGGTGAATGTCAGTGAATTTAGGAAGGTATGTGGGTGCTTTATTTGAATCGGTTTGAAGGTGACTAAAACGAGCAGGGTGGCTCGGGTTACTTTTATCCTCTATTCAGAGGTATAGCTTGATCACTGAGATTCGGTAGGTGTGAATCTCAAATTTCACAACTTAAAAAAGCAGTGGGCGGAGGTGTGAGGTGACCAAGGTTCGGGATAGAGTGTTCTCAAGTGGAACCGCGTTAGTACTGATTTACATTAGGTAGGCCTTTGTCTAGAGGGTCACAGGGGACAAAAAACAATGGGTTGGATTGCTAGCTACCCCAAGCAATTGCCTGTGGTTAGACGAAATGCAAGCATTCATCCCATCACCTTTTGGGAGTTTGATTGTCTGTAGTATCAATTAATCAAACAGCATTTGTAAAGTGCAACACTGTCAACCCTAGGGCATCTGGGTGCTGTATCTCTGTCAAAGAGCCAGGTCTTGAGTCTCTTTCTAAAGTCAGCCGAGGAGGCTGTAAGGAGTTAGAGGGGGAGGTCGTTCCCGGCCTTGGCAGCGATGTAGGAGAAGGAGCAGCTACCGCTGAGGATGCGACAGATGCAGGGTGTGGGTGCAAGTCGAGTGAAGAGGATCACAGGTGTATAGTGGGTTGGTGGAAGTTCAGTCGATGGTTGATGTAGGCAGATCTGTAGGACTTTGTAGGCGTGCATGAGGATCTTGAACCGGCATCTTTTCTGGATGGGGAGCCAGTGGAGGTCTCCCAAGTGGGGGGGCGATGTGGGTTCATTTGGGAGGTCCAGGATGAGTTTGGCTGCAGTGTTCTGTATGGTCTGGAGTCCTCTGAGGAGCAGGGTGGAGATGCGTAGAGGGCATTGCCGTAGACGAGGTGGCTGGTGATGAGGGCCTTTCTGTTGTTGGTTGGGATCCAAATGAAGATTTTGCGGAGCATGCAAAGTGTGTGGAAGCAGGAGGAGGCGACTGAGTTCACTTGTCATTTCATGGTCAGTTGGCTGTCGAGGATGATGCCGAGGTTGCATGCATGGTCGGTCAGTGTGGGTGTAGGTCTGAGTTTTGCAGGCCGCCAGCTGTGGTTCGATGTGGTGGTGTTCTTCCCGAAGATCAGTGTTACAGTTTTGTCAGAGTTGAGTTGGAGGCAGTTGTCTTGCATTCATTTGGCTACGTAGGTCATGGTGTTGCAGAAGTTGGTTTTGGCATTGGAGGGGCTCTTGGTGAGTGAGAGGATCAGTTGGGTGTCGTCTGTTTGGGAGGTTATGTTGAGTCCGTGGGCTCTGACAACATCTGCGAGGGGGGTCATGTAGATGTTGAACAGGGTGGGGCTAAGGGATGATCCTTGTGGTAGGCCGCATATGATGTCTTTGGGTGCGGAGGTGAAGGGAGCCAGTCGGATGCTCTGTGTACATCCTCTAAGGAGTAGGCGATCCACTTGTGGGCATCTTGCTGTATGCCTATGCTGTAGAGCAGAGGTCTTCAAACTTTTTGATGCCGAGACCCCCTTGTCAAACTTTTTTAGGCATAACGACCCCCGTCTGACAAAACTTTCTAGAACCTGGTATTCCTCATCATCGACAACTATCGACAACCATAAACGCCCCCAATTCCCACAGTAAATAGGTTTTACGGTGGGGAAATAATATTAAACAGTGTCTAGCAAACCAAAGGTCAGTGAGCGTGAGGGTGTAGTCAAAGATGTAGCTAAAAACAAAGAGCCTAATTTATGAGAAATTGGTGTAGCGCCGCAAGAAGGCTTGCGGCGCTGCCCTATGCGAATGCGAAAGGGAAGGAATGCACCTTATTTCTGAAATACAGTGCATTCCTCTCCTTTTTCCCTTGCGTTGGCGCACAAATTGCTTCCTAGCACCAACACAGGCAGGATTGTTTTTGTACAGGAAGGGGCACCTTCCTTCACAAAAACAATCCAGAGAGGCGTTTTCCTATTTCTATGTGAGCTGCAGAATGCAGCACACATGGAAAGAGGAAAAAAGTAGGAGAAATGAAAACATTTCTACTCGTTACGCCTACACTGGGGAGGCATCCGTTTTTGGGCCTGCCCCAGGTTTACATGATTCTGTAAATATGGGGCGGCATCAAAATCCATGGATGTTGCGTGGGAACCCCACGCAAACCCCATGGAACACCTCCTTGACGCAGAGTAAGGCAATGCAATAACTTGGGCTGCTATGTCTTACTTTTTTTTTTTTTTTTACTTTATTTGTCATTTTCATAACAATCCATACAGTATATACATACTCACTATTGAGTTTGTTCAATAAGAGGATTAAAAAAAAAAAAAAGAACAAGTATGGCTCATACAATTGACATGAATTTCCACATATAAAAGTATTCCAACCTGCGTACAGTATGGGCCACGCAGCTGACAATAGCCCAGTGTAAATATGAGCATTAACATTAGGACAGGCAACCGGAACATACAATACGTTCAGATGTCAAATCTGGTAAATACAGCATAATATCTTGCAAACATATCGAAACATGTGAATCCCAAATGCGTACTGCCCGATTTAGGGCCACCTAGCCCACTCCAGAAGGCACAACGCCATCTGGCTGTTGCATGGTAGGGCCAGCATTCAACTCTAGGAGGTAGCTTGTTAAAGGACCCCAAATATCTTTTGGCCGAGCAGTCGGAGGCTGCATAGTAGCAAATATTTCACTATTTATGTTACAGTATGTGAGACTGTGCAGCCATGATTTGACCGTGGGAGAAGACCTACGCCCCCAAACAAGTGCAATCTCTCTTTTTGCCAACAATAGCGCAATTGCCGTGAAACGCCGCACCCCCCTTAGGAAATCCAGCGACATACCCCAACAGTGCAACCTCTGGCAAGGGCTCAACGTCCAAGCCAATCATCTTCTCAATTTCTTTACAAACCTCCCGCCAGTAAGTCTCAATTCTGACACAATTCCAGACCAAATGTGAAAAGTCAGCATGCGGGGCTCCACATTTAAGGCATGTGTGTGGTCTGTCTGGGTTAAGCCTATGCATTTTCTCGGGGGTCATGTAGATGCGCCATAAAAACTTAAAATGTAATAATTTGTGCCTGCTATTGAGGGAGACTTCCTTAATTTGTGTGCAGCAGAATTCCCAGTGCGAGTCCTGGAGCGGGTGGCCTTGATCGCGCTCCCATGCCTCTCTAATCTTGGCATCTCTACTGGGGACAAGGGTCATATATGCCCTGTACATTTTAGAGATCAAGTGTTCACCTGCAGAATGTCTTACTTCATATCTATGAGGCCATGCAAAGCCATGCAGGGTGACTTTGCACCGCCTCATAGGTATGGTTGAGACGCTTGCACCACCGGAGCATCAAAAAAAGTGATGCTCTGGCGAGGCTCTCATAAATAAGCCCCAAAATATTCTGTACGCTTTTTAGGTCTTTCACCATCGGGTCTCTAAATATAAAATAATGGGCAGTGTAAATGAAAAATAAATAAAAAAAGGTGTTAGTGGCTAAAGCATTATGAAACCTCTATTAGTTAATGCACTGCAGAGGTCTATGTGTAACCAGAGAGCCACAGAATTAAATCTTGATTGGTGCAGTGGAGAATAGTGATGTGTATTTTTAGCTACGAGGTCACAGCCTGTGACAGAAAGCACTCTGAATATGTAAGCCATTATTTTATACTTGCATTACACACAGTGTAAAATAGAGTGCTACAAAACGTGCAAATAGTTTTACGATAAAATGGTGCTTCCAAAATGTAGATTTAAATAATACCGGAGCTTATGTAATGCAATTTTTTTTTTACATAACTGTCCCTTCAACACCTCTTTATGAGTACTGAGGGCTGTGTAAATGCAGATAAAATTAAAAGCAAGCACTTCCCAGCCCAGTTGTTAACTCTTTGCACTTCCACGCAAAAAAACAAATCTTTGTCATCACAAAACTTGGAGTGATTTGATCAATTAAAGCCAGAACCGCTCCCAAGCATCCTTTAAACTTTCAGATTAACTGTAAGGCACATTTGCATTTCTTTCCGGCAAGCAGCTGATAACGATCTAAATTAGCCATCCCGGGACGGCTGTGTTTTTCTAAAAGGAAAGCAAACGTTTTGGATTACAGGGACAAGTGAAGCTGGGGAATGTGCGACCCCCTTCCCTTGACTCCACGGCCCCACTGGGGGTTGTGCCCCACAGATTGAAGAACTCTGGTCTCGAGTGAATGCACGAGAGCCCAACTGTCCTTCTAACATAGACGTGGATTCTACAGACAGGCAGAGGCAAAGAATAGTTGAGCAAGAAAATGCTCACTTTATAAAAGGGGCATTTTTAATTTAAAAAACAACTTTAATAAAATATATATTTTTAAATTGTGAGTTCAGAGACCCCAAACTCCAAATCTCTATCAGCTCCCAATGGGAAATAACACTTGAAATATATTTCAAGGCAATCACCATGTTACCCTATGAGATAGATGGTCCTTGCAATAGTGAATAATAAAATGAGCAGTATTTCACTATTAGGACATGCAAAGCACACCAGCACATGTCCAACCTTTCACATTCACTACACCCTGCCCATGGGGCTACCTTGGGCCTACTTTAGGGGTGCCTTAAAGTTGAAAATGGGAAGGTTTGGGCCTTGCAAGTGGAGGCACTTGCCATGTCGACATGGCAGTTCAAAACTGCACTCACAGACACTGCAGTGGCAGGTCTGAGACATGTTTGAAAGGCTACTCATGTGAGTAGCACAATCAGTGCTGCAAACATACTCGTAGCATTTGATTTATAGGCCCTGGGCACACCTGGTGCACTTTACTAGGGATTTACTAGTAAATAAATATGCCAATCATGAATAAACCAATCACCAATACAACTTACACAGAGAGCATTTGCACTTTAGCACTAGTCAGCAGTAGTAAAGTTCCCAGAGTCCTAAAACCAGCAAAAATGAAATGCAGCACACAGTCAAAAACAGGAGGTTTGAAAAAAAAATACATGGGAAATCACACCAAAAGATGGCAGGTCTAACAGGGGCTACATTTTACAAAAACATTTACCTTTTTTTAAAAGTTTGAGTGTTAGCAGTGGTCCCCTGGACCTCTACCTAATCCTCAACCAACTTTTTTTCAACGTTCAGCTGGGAGAAGGGGTGCCACGTTTCCTTTTGTGAGTGTCTCACCACCCCAACTCAGGAATCAGTAATTTCAACATCTTTTGAATGGATTGCAGTCTCAATGAATTGATATATCACAAATCAAGTCACAATTCAGAAGATGCGCTTACAAAAAGCCCTTTCCAAATTGCGATTTTGTATCCAATTTCAACCCACTTTCAAACCACTTTTAGGAGTTGACATTAGTACATGGCAAAACACAATTTTGAAGTTGCAACCATAAAAATATTTAGTACATCTGGCTCCAAGTACTTAAGTTATGAGTCACTCAGATCAAAAGACCTGGGGTACAAGATTCATGTTAGATATGAGATAAACTCTTATGAATAATTCAGAATTTTCTGGTGGATTGCCACAGTTCTATAGCTAACTCTAAATGGCCCACTCTAGTCATTCACAGGCATTCTGGTAAATAAAGTATGAACATGTCTTAGTTTTGTCATGTTAACAGGTTACATATTTCAATTATCTAAACCTACATCAAACTAGTGATATAGTCAACCTCTGTGTACCAATTGAGATTTTTAATGATTAAAACAGTATTTGAACTTTTGCAACACTTATTTCTGCCAAGGACTTTATTATACAAAGTGTGCCAGGGTTGCAAGGGTGTGTGCACCTATGTTTGTGTGCTCCAAGGCCACCTCAGCATTATAGGTTGGGCCACAGATGTTTGTGTGGTGCCTTTTGTGATATGGACCACAGTGGGGCACATTTAGCACCAGTGTGAACTCAAGGAGGCACTCCATCTCTTTGACTGAGGGCACATTCCCATGTAAATGAAGGAATCCATTGCCTTTGCACCCACACCATAGTACAGATTTGGATGGAGAGGCAGAGAGGTAGTTGAGACAGGCACTGTGTGCCGCACAGAGGTAGTGTAGAGTCATAGGGGGCCCTGAAGACACTCCTTCAGAAGTGCGTACAGTGGTCCCAGAAATCCCCCAGGTTCCCAGGTTAGGCAGGTGCAGTCATTTACAGCAACTGTCTGAAGGAGGACCTTTTAATTGTGAGACAGGGTCTGACATCTGAATGAAAAGTGGAATGGCAGTTTCCAACAGCCTGTCTGCCTTATACTATGGCGCAGACAGGGTTCGCTCCTGCACTGACAACAGTGCATTGACAGTAATAGAGCACACCGGCAAAGTCAGCGCTCAGCGCTTCCAGTTAAAGGTCTCAAACTTTCTTTCTGAAATCTAAAATGTCTTACAAACATATTTAAAAGGACTTATTCTGTTGCTGGTCCAGGCTAACTGAATATGGCACTCGGTGTGTTACATACACAATCACAATTCTGAACTTATATCTGGGCTACTGATTGCAGCTGTTTCTAAATTTCAATATTGACCAATACATGTATATTTGATATTCAGAGCTGCAGAACTTTCATAAAACAAGGAAGATATTTCCACAAGGAAAAGTAGCATCCAAATTTGATTTATTGAACATTTATTAAAAACAGTTGTTTTAGTCATATGTTAAACTGGCATTTCTGCATTATTTTTATTTTTTACTCTTTATAAAGTGAAAACTCTGTGAGAAAATGGTGGCTGATAACAAGCAATCACATCATCGCTTTTGACCTGCGTCTATAGCAGAGGTAATCAAACGTCACAACATCCAGTTCCTTTTATCGACGTTCACCTGCAAACAGATCTGGGAACCAGGATAGCATCACTAACGGTCTACTCTCTCTATATAAATCATGAGCACTGAAATCTATCTCTGTCTAGAATCTGGGGAATGCATGATCCCCTTCCCAGGACTCCACGCCCCCCCCACCCCCGGGGGTCGCGCCCCACAGATTGAAGACCTGTGGGATACGGTGTTGAAACCCATTTGGCAGTAGTAGACGTGGAAGTATGCTAGGAAACCTGAGACTGGTGCACCATTTCAAGCCTACTGCTGCCAATGTTTGTGAATGGCGTCAGTGAGAGTTGCTGACCCCCCCCCCCAACTCTGTGATGAGGTGTCAGTGATTGACACTTGCTGCTGGGCACTTCAGGGCATACAACTGAAGTACCCAAGTCTGAGGCAATCAGTGACGGTCCCCCTCGTCCCAACGGGATGGCCTCGAGGTGCTTTGCCAGGCTGAAGTGGTCATGCCCACAGGAGCTGTGACCTCTTCAGCCCGACAAAGTTCAGCTCAGACAACCAGTAGCCTGCGCATTCAGCACATTTCTAGCTCCACGCTGCCTGACCTGAAAATGAAGAGTTTCTCTCAGGCTGACCTTTGCTCAGCCAGACAGACACTCTTCTTGTCGGGAAAAAGGTGAGGGGAACTGCTCCGTCCACCCATTAGGATGGGCTGTGACTGATTTAAGGATTTACTACTTTTTTGAGAAATCAGTCACTAAATATATTTAATTTCCCAATCCAAAAATTGAACAAGTTAATTCCTCTACTGGGAAAACTAACACATACATAGCAGATGGGACTCAAATACCAAGTCAAGAATGTATTTATTTGAGGGGTGTCACACCTCTAAACATCCCCCTGATGCTACAGCCCTGCCCTTATTCCAGACAGCTTTCCCTAAGTTCCACAGAGTCCCATGCTTGAAGTGTGGCACAGCAGGAGAGATGCCACACCTTTCTTTTATTTTTTTTATTTTTTATTAAGATTTTTCAGTTAATACAGTATATTCATTACAGGAATAAGAAGCATATTAAGCAAGGTACAGTACACCTTGTAGTAGAGGATGTGCATGCACTAGAGGAGCAGCAGCAAAGTCGGAGATTTTCAAAGAATAGACCAGATACCTGATAGCCCTGCTGGGGACTGGCTGGTGGGACTCAGTCTGACTAATAACAGGACTAACGGCTACATCAGAGGAAGATTTATGAAACTTTCATGCAGTGCAGCGAGCCACCTTGCTGCGCTGTGTAAAAGGGCAGCAAGGTGCATTCTTGCTCTTTCCTTGTGCCCTTTTGGCTGCCTAGTGCCAACACAGACACCATTGCGCCCTCGTGCAAGGGTCCCTGCGCTACAGGTAGGATTGTTTTTGAGCTGGAAGGGGCACCTTCCTACGCAAAAACAATCCTCTGAGGCATTTTCATCTTTCTATGTGTGCTGCATAATGCAACACAGATAGAAAGAGGAAACAATGAGGAGAAATTAAGATATTTCTCCTAGTTACGCCTCATCTGGGAAGGCAATTGCTTTTTTGATGCATTCCCAGGTCTACCAGTAATGGTAAATCTGGGAATACGGCAAAATCAATCACGTTGCACCCATGGAACGGGTCCCTGGGGTCTAGTAACGCAGCACAGCGTTTGGCGCTGCATTGCATTACTCTAGATTTGTCAAGCTATGCAAGGTGGCCTTGCGTGGTTTGATAAATCTTACTTTAGTGTTGCGTCGCCCTAGTGCCCCTCTTGCATGGCGCAAGGGCGATGCAGCACTTTCTAGTTTATGGCTGGTCAACTGCTGCCTTAGAGCCGTTTCAAAGAAGGTGTTCACTTTTCTTCTTATTAGCATTTCAAATGACGTGTCTACAGCTTTGTTTTCTTGGTCAGTTTCTGCACTACAGCTGCCCTCTCTTAGTCTACATATAAAAAGATTCTGGACGCTTATAGGAATGTCTGCAGAGCTTATGTGCACAGCGTGCAGGGCTGCGCGAAGGACATCCCACCAGGCCCTTCAAGGTATCACAGTCCACTACTGCTGTCAGTATCCAACCGCTCACTGTCATCTGCTGGAGTGATTGCTCACCTACCTCTCAGTGGAATCATGATGCCAGATTGCCAATATCTGCTAAGCACAAACCGAGGCAGGTGCCTGGGGGATGCAGTCAGGAGAAGGGTAATGCAGAGTTGAGTGCGAGGTTCCATTATGGGAGCCTACCCTGCACCATTATTCATATGAGGAGAAGGAAAAGAGGCAAATGGTACAGATTGAGGAGAATCTAAGATTGTGAATGGAAGACGATGTAATGATGTGTAATGGGATAGTGACCACTATTGTCCCTCGTCTGCCCAAGGAACTAGATTCAGGTACCAAAAGTGGAAACCCCAAACCTGAAACCAGAGCCCAACCAGTTGTGATGGTTTAAAATATTTCCTTCTCTTGATTCCCACGGTGTAAAATAAAGAGCTCCTGAGGCGAACTACGAGTTTGTTCGCAAACTTGTTTATTGGTGACAAATGCCTTGGTGGGTTTGATGGGTCTGTAGGAGTATGGACGTAAGAGGGAGAACAGTACAGTGTCCCTGATGACATGGGTAAAAACCTATATGATGCACCAGGCACTTCGAGTCACACGTCCGAAAATCTGTAAATGCTTTCCCTTTACAGTGTTAATCCACCAGCATCAAAAACGGACTGTTTGGAGTATTTTTGAGCATATATGAACTAGCAATAAAAGAACCACCATAAGCACAAACTGCATTACAATGTTGATGCCATCGCTAAGAAACCAAGAGGCATATCAGCAACAGCCAGTGATAATCATCGCTATGCGCGTTTAGCGCGAGCATAATTATCTGCGGCTATCGCTGGATTATATCGCCGAGATAGCGCGTTATCATCAACGCATATCTCCAATGCGATAAAAAATCCAGCGATAGCGGCAAAATGTGCAATTATCGCTGGAAATCCAGCGATAAAAGCACAGCGATAGGCGAATCCTTGTTGATAGGGCAGGGTGTATTTATCCATACAATCCACCTCCCATAGGATATAATGGCTAAGTCAGATTGAAATCAGGCGTTAAGAAACCAGCGATAAGAGTGGTTTGCGCTACTTTTTACATCGCTACGCGGGTGTGCGGCAAGATTGGCGAGTGAGCACCCCTAGTGACATAGTAGTTTATGTTAAACGAGAATATGACATTGTATCTCTGGTACACTTATCATAACACCGATGTTATGTGACGTATTCATGCAATGCACAGTAATAACGTGTCGTCTCACTTTTGCTCACGATGACTCTATGACTGTCAACTGGGTTTCCCGCACCCGAGATACAATGTCATATTCTCGTTTAACATAAACTACTATGTCACTAGGGGTGCTCACTCGCCAAAATTGGTTGCCTTGAACAGTAAATTCATGTATGTACTGTCGGGTCACATTGACTTAGACACTGTTCTATTTACATATCCTTTCAGCCCTGAAGAAGTCTAGGGGTACTTCCCCAGACGAAACACGTGTTGGCTGGGCAATCGTTTGGAATTAAAGAAGAACATACTAATAATCCCGATGGTTCATTGTGATTTCTAATACATGTTTGCACAGTGAATGTTCTCTTGTGTTATGTATTGACATAGAGTAATACTCAGCAGCTATATGTAGACGTGTGCACAGGCCTTTAGCATTTGTGTGAGACCTTGGGTCTGTAAACCAGGGGGTTCAGGGTCGTCCCCCTCCTGTTAGCACTGTCCCACGACAACGAGAGTCAAATATATGTACACCCGTTGCAGGCGCCAATTTCCTACCACATACGTTCAAAACCCTGTCCTTTGCTCTGATCAATAATAGTAATGTCCATTCAGAGAGCTGCCAGATGTGTGAAGTCTCTGTTCCCCATAGGAAGCTGATAACCTTCTTGTTATTGGTGTCAATTCTTGAGTTAATGGCAAGCAAGGATAAGCGGTACTTTCTAGCACCCGTGCTGTTCTCATCTTTAGGGAAAGAGACCTGCAGATACCTCACTCTGAACTGGCTCTGATGTATGAAATTTCAGGGGATATATGCCAGCTGAAGATGATGCATGTCCTTTAATCATTGTGTATTCGGTACATATGGACTTAGAAAATGTAGCATAGAAGTGGAGGTCTTTAGTGAGTGACCTGATTACGAGTTTGGCGGTGCGGCGCCGGGACCGCCCGGCCGCCGCACTACCAAAGCTGTGGTCCAGCCTCCTACCAGATTAGGAGTTTCCCAATGCCTGGTGGGCTTTTATTTGGTGTTCCCATGGCGGTGCCGCTAAAAATGGGCACCTGCAATGGGAACGCCAAAAACAGTTCCTGCATAGCATGGATGGTTAAGTCCATGCCATGCATGAACTTGTGTGCAAGCACACAGGAGGGCACATGTTGTGTCCCCCAGTGTGCTACCACATGGTGTAAGGCACCAAGGGCCCTGCAGGGCCCCCTCTGTTTTCTCTCCACAACAGTTTTCATGGAGGAGAAACCACCATGAAAACAGTGGTGGAGAGGAAATTTGTAATATGCTTGGCGGGAGCGCAGCAGTCCCGCCAAGTAATAATAATAATAATAATAATAATAATAATCTTTATTCGGCATATAAAATATGTCCATAAAAGATACAATTTCATCAACACATCAATATTAAGCAAAGGTCATAAGGGAATGTTACCACCACAACAATTTAAAAAAAAGGAAACATATTATTACTGCCTCTACACCATCCCATCACCGCCAGAGAATGCGGTTCCCTGCGGCGGGGCAATGGCAGTCTGATCACCCTAATTGTAATAGAAGAGGTCGGGAGACCGCCATCGCAACGCCCCTCACGTCTGGAAGTCCCTGGACCGCCAGACTCATAATGAAGCCCTTAGTGACGAGAGATCAACATGTTTAGTTTTTTGGGCGATTTCTTCAGGACTGGAGGGCAAATCGGAAAATGGGTGTCTCTGCTAATTAAGGCCCCTTGACCCAAAGGACTTCATGCACACTAGGTTTACCCCAAAGCTGTGAAAGGCGCACCACATAGTGTATTAGCGGGAGTGTGTGGATGACTCTTTTTACCTAACTATCATTTTATGGGCATTGTCGCCCCTCTAATACTCTACTTTCCCTACATGCATGTGTGTGTGTAGTTTTATCGATGCGGATGACCTACACATGCACGATGTGCCGTGAAAGGAAGGAGGCATGTCGCAATTTTGGGGGTTGTGGGTAATTGCTGTGTGTCTTGAGGACACAGGTGTGTCCCTCTGGTCCCTGCAGGTGGCGTGTAATGAGGTTTTCTCTAATGGAGTTGGGTGATTTGAATACGTCCTTTTTCTGGAAGCTTGGTTGTTGGGCTACTTTTGGGCTGCTTCTTGCAGGTCATTGGGCACCTTCCTAAGATCTCCTGTAGTATTGGTTTTATTGTGGCATATCAGTGGGAGGTGAGAAGCTGCTCTGTGGCACTGTGTGATTCAGATGTGGCAATGACTGGGATCGGGCTTATTGCTCCCTTGGATGATGTTTGTGAGGCCCTGTGTTATTTGATTCAACAAGCTGGGTGCAGTAGGTGAGAGTATCTGTGCGCCTTATATGGGGGTTGCGATGGTCTTCTACAGAAACCCATTTCCCTCCCTTTCCCTCCCATTGCCCCTCTCTCCCTCGGACCAAGGCTGCTTTGGGTCTGCCGCCCTCAGTGGGAGTCAGGGACTTCTGACCCAATGACACACTACTCCCGGGGTTTGGAGCGACCTGATCCGATGAGCAGACTTTGGATGTTTGGAAGCATTAGCGGTGGGAAGGAGGCAAAATATCTTGCTTACGGTGCGAGTTAAGTGCGCAGCTGGGATTTGTTTTACTGTGAGTAACGAACTGATTGCCCTGGTGTATTTCCCTGCTGACTTGGTGCCAAATTGTTGCATATTAGTGCGTGGACTATGGAGTTCTATGGGGGATACCATTATCCCAAGTCCACGGAAAACCTGGCTTCCGGCACCAGAGTGTCGCCTCATTTTGGAATTGAAAAGGCGCCTCCACTATCTGGAGGCCTAAAATGTTGGAGAATGGGGTCCTTTAGATCTGGGCCTCACCCTAGTCACTTGGGCGAAGTGACCTGGGAACCTGTTTTTATGCACTGGTTGGGGGCCACCCTGTCCCCCTCATCAGGCTGCCCTCCCCCCGGGTCGTGGCCAGCCAACCCCAACCAGGGGGACTAGCAGCAGAGTTGGGCTTAGGCCACTGCGGATACCCAAATGGCAGATTCTAGTATGGATTCCCAATCGACCGATCATACAGCAGCTCTGAGTTTTTCCTGAACACAGGTAAAGGCTTGAGTTCTCTCCTAATGCTGTGTCACTAGTCTTTATTGTTGTAGTGAGTTTTCTGAAGTTGGTGTGTAATGAGTGTGTCATATTGGGGGTTTAATGCTTATTTGGATTGGGTGATTGCGTGAAGGCCTTGTCTCCCTAGACAGTTACCCCTCCATGCCTGGTGCTTGCTGGGCTGGGTTACCTGCCTGCTGCTGTTGCCATGTGTTTGGCCAAGCACCTGGTCCTTGTTGCGGTGGTGTGTTTGCTGATTGATTTCCTTGTGGTTGAATGTGCTGTGCGCTCGGTTGATCTGGGATTGTTTTTGTGGATGGGGCTTTTGCAGGGACTGCTCCAGGCCTATCTATCTTTCCTCATGGTGCACCTTCAAGCAGCAATGGTCAGTCAGGTGTCCCATCCTGAGTCATTAGAAACACTCTCTAGGGTCTGGCTGCTGCCAGCCTTCCTGAAATCTGCTTCCATAACTGAGTCGGAACCAACCGAGGTTCCGCAGTGGAGTCCCTTTCAAGACTTGTGCCATTGGCATGCTTGCAGCCAATGAGGCCTGCTTGGGGGTGGCTTTGCTCAGTTTGTGGGAGACTGCCTTAGTAAAGTTTTTGGGGGTTACTCCTGGTTTTTGCCCTTCCTAGTGGGCTATTGCGTGGGGGTTGCGTGTGGTGGCCTGCCAACCTCGGGCTCTCAGACATTCCCCATGTGGCCGGTGGGGGCTCTTTCTTGGGGTGGGGTATCAACTGCTGGGTGTGCCAAGTTCCCTCTAATGGTTACTCTCTTGGACACTGCATTCCGCAGCAGGTTGGGAGCTTCGGGTGCGGGGGACGCACTGCATAGTGCCAGGTAACCATGTCTGTGCCACTGCCTCCCTGAGGGAGGTGCCAGAGTGGTGACAAAGGCTGAGCTTAGTAATCCCAGGGGCACACGTGGTCTGTGTGTCACCGCCATTGCACCTATGCATCTTGGGCCACCTCCCCACCTAGCCTCAGGGGACTCAGCAGACATGCACAAGTCGAGGTCCTGGATCTTTTGCTCCTTGTGTACCTTACTCGCAAATAAAGTTTTGGATTATTGACGGTCTCCACTAAGAGGTGGTGTGTGCGGCATGGCAACCGCAGAGCAAATTATCTTATAGCTCAAGGAGATTCTCTGTATACTCCAAGACCACCCCCGTGAAGGGGGTCTACCTGGCCAGTACCACCCTGGTTGGGGTCCATGGGGCATGGGAGTGTATTGCTGGTTGGAGACAGGAGGGGGGAACTCCAAGGGAGGAGCAGGCTATAGCCCCATCCTCAGCAAACTGGATTGATATTTTCAGTTAGGCCATTAGGTCCTGTCCCAAGATATTTGTCAGGGAAGAGGGAAAGTAAAACAACTTTTCCTTCACCCTTTTCCCCTGTATCTCCAGCTAGAGGGGTCCTTGTATGGTTGAAGTGCTTTTTGATAGGGGACTGTCCCCTCTCGTAGGCTCGACTTCGTCACCCCCTTGTCTAGTAGAAAGTGGCTAGGTGTCCTGTTTATCAGCATTGTGACTACGGAGTCCTACTCAGGGCATCCTGGGTCGGACAGTAGTGGGTGTGTGTCTTTGGGTGTCCTGTCGGTTTCTGGCAGGATAATTCCTGCATCCTCACCCTTGCTGTTGGATACAGGGGTACTGGTGTCCTCTTCCTTGCTATTGCTAGTCGTATTACTGTTTAGACTAACTATGAGGTTCCCGGCTGCTCGTGGAGTGTATGTTTTGTGGGCTAAACACGGCAGATGGGGGGTCAAACTCTGGGCGATTCTAGCACCGAAACGGGGTGAGGCTGAAGTCTGTTTGGTTAGCCAGTCGATCAACCTCCCAGCCCTATGTATAGCGGCTGGCTGCCAGGCCATTCAGGCCCCTTGACTCCCTCAATCGGCGGATAGGTGTAACCTAGTGCATGCCACTCAGTGACAAGGTGAGGCTCTGCGACGTACATTGAACTAAGTGAGCCTAATAGTCTGTCAATATGGGCTCGGGACAAAGATAGCAACAATTTACACGGAGAAGAAGGAGCAACTTGACAACTACAGGCCCTCCTTGGCCAAGCACAAGCTGCACCTTACTCTCCAAGGTCCAAATTGTTCCCCTTGTATTGTATGCAGAAAGTAGTCAAAGGTAGTAGACGGTCCCATACAGTTAAATGGATTACAAGGAAAAGCACACCTTTGCATTGTGTCGCGCCACTAATATTATTGCAGATCATGCAGCGGCATGACACAATGGAAAGGAGTGCTTTTTCTGAGTAATCCATTTCGAGCTACAGTACTGTCTAAGGAACCTAGTGGCCCTTTTCACATTGTTGGCTTTGCCTAGGCATACTCTTGTATGTGTAGGTGTGACCACATTTTCGACACAATACAAAAGTGAACTTGTCCTGAATAATTTGATTACCCCACCAGAACTGTCCTACTAAGCAAGAGGCCCAATATACATTGTACACTGTGTCTTGAAGTATTCTTGCATGTATTGCTTTCAGGATGCCTTATTGAAGGTCCCAAGATCCACAATTTCTCTGGAACTTTAGTCAGACAACTCTTATTCTGATGAGACACAAAGACTAACAACAGGTTGAAACGTCGGCATCCCCTCCCTAAGTTACTTTCAAATCATGTTATGATTCACCAGGAGATACCATATATAAACAGACAGGATCTCCACTTATGTTTGTTTGATATAAAATCCTATGCAACCTTTGGATCTGTTCGGTGTCTGGTTATATATTGTTGTATATATACTTGTTCGCTGTTTGAGCTCTGTCGTCTGCACTAATTTGGATAATTAATGAAATATATATTGTCCTTATACCAAAGATGTGAAAACAATCATCATACAAGATATCGTGTCCTGCTCCCTTTTTCAATTACATTTTTTATGATACAAGTTACTAGCTGAGTTTTCACACTTTCCAGGCAAAAGTAGAAGTTCCGGTGAATGAGTCCCACAGGACATTTATTTGGCTTATTACTTTAAGGAACTTAGGCAGTATGCCCCAGCATGTTTGCCTTAGTTTCAAAGGTAGATATACTCACTCAGTTTGAGGAATGTATGCCTCGGAGGCATTCTTAGACACCCCCAACTTGCATCCACAAATTGGAAGGAGTTGGATTTTATAGAGTGAGTGCACTAAAGGTGCATGAAAGACGTGTTTTCCTGAGCTTCAAGTAGCTAGCTACGGAAGGCATTAGTATAGGTTCACTTGAGAAGTATGTGGGATAAGTCAGACTTTAATGAGGACAGAGACATAAATGGGTAGGAAAAGTTTAGGCTAAGCGTGCTTTTGCAGGGATATCGCATAGGTAGAAGGCAGATAGTCAAGGTAGTACAGATTCACATGCCATCACTTCATCTTCTCCTACAGATTCAAACCCATTGGTGCTGCACTCACCCAGATACTGAATTACTCCCTCAATCGAATAAGCAGATGATTCCAAACCACAGAGAATGCAGCAGGCAGCCTCTTGCCTCAACATCACAACAAGCACGCACCCTGCACCTCAAACAGCTTCACTGACTCCCCATCCACAACTCTTTTCAAACTCCTGAAACACACATTCAAAGTCTTACACAGCACTGGTCCAGCATACCTCAATACCGCCGATTTCAGAAACCTTCCGGACATCTTTGCTCAGCATGGGCAATAGCAGAACAAGAAGAATAGACTTCTCAAAATTTGCTACGAAAGGACTGAATGACCTGCCTCTAGACCCATGCGCCATCTTTACAATTAGTGCATTCCTCATGAAGCTCAACACTTGGCTCTTCAACTAGGTTACTCCATGGATCAGCCCTGAATGCTCTTGCGTTGGTGAGAGGATACTCTCTCGATGATAGTGCGTTTTACAAAACAATTATAATATTACATGTACGCTACATGTGTGGGTAAAATATTTGTCCTGCTTGCCATGTTCATCCTCCATAAGAACTTAGTATATGTGCAGTTTACTGTATGACAAGTGCATTACAGTCACAGCACTGCACATGACAGTGGACGTGACATATGCTACGTTCTCACTGATTACCCTGTGTGTCAAAAACTACTGTTCGTCCTAGTTTATGATGTTCTCTTTCGGGAACTTGGGCAGTATTCCCCAGCACATTTGCCTTAGTTTCAAAGGTAGATCTACTCAGTTTGAGCAATGTAGGGCTTGGAAGGCATTTTAGGACACCCCAAACTTACATCCACAAAATGAAGTAGTTGGATTAAACACTGTGAGTGAGCTATAGATGCATGTAAAACATCTTCCTGAGCCTCATGTGGCTGTCATGGGAGCCATTAGTAAAAGTTCACTAGGCATGCATTTGGTAATGTTCAGAATGGAGGCGGTTACTTGACACGTGGTAAAAATGTGGTCAAGCTGTTTTTTTCATTTGTGAAGGTTTCAGATGCATCAACTGTCAACATGTCTAGATATGTGTATTTATGGAGGCTTATTTATGGTGTGTTTGTGTGCAATGTGGTTGATGACTGGTTGAGAGGTTGTCTTGAATGGGGATTCTGTCCTGGCGTTGTATGAATGTGATGGGCCCTTGAACGCTGGCAGTATGTTGATGTGAGTGTACTGCTCTGTTGGACTGGGCCTATGGCTGGCAGTATGGAAGTCTTGTGAGTGGTGCGTGAATGGCGTGTGAATGGACCATAAAGCGGTTGGTGCCTTGACGTGGCTTTATGGCTTACCTTGAGTAGTCTTCATTTCAATATTCAGATACATTGATAAGTATTTGTGCTTTGAAGTTAGCATTTCTGGAGGTGCTAAGTGGTGGATTAACTTAATTTTTTTGGATCAGATTTATGTCTAAGGTAGGAAGGATACTAACTTGCAATGGCAACAGAATATCCTTACCATGAAGATAATGATCAGGACCCCGATATATGCAGACCATTGGTGTAACCGAGGGGGAAGTCTCCTCCATTTCTGGCATGGTTGCACCCCTCCCATGTCACAAATGAATAAAGGCCATCTGAGGCTGACCTGTATGTCTACCCACCTAATTTTGATGTGCAGACATACAGGTCAGTTTCCACTGCCCATCACCATCTGGAAAACCATGGTGGTAAGTGGCAGTGATAACTGTCTAATGCCCCCCTTACCATGGGGAATAACTCCCATGGTGAGATGGCCATTCTTTTTCCCCAAAAAGAAAATACGGCTTTGAGATTTTGTTTTTGAATTTTTTTATAAACTTGATGGATGGTTGTGTCATGTCAATGGAATAGTGCGTCAAACGTAAAAAGGCATTGACAGGAACCACCATTTCGACGGCTCCAGTCAATGTTTTTGAATTGCCTTCCATCTTGGCGGACATTTCTAAGTCTAACAGGTGGGGCACTCTCAGCATGACAGACGTTAAGTCCTACACCAGGGCGATGGAGTCTTCTTTGTCAGCCAAAATGTAAATATGACCCTTACTAAGAATTTCTCATTTTTGGGGTATTTTTCAATGTGGGTAGCTGTGGATTTTGGGCCCTAGCTCAGCCAACACCTAGGCAAACCTGCACATTTCTGAAAATTAGCCAACCAGGGGAGTCCAGAGTGTCTATTACTTGCCATGCTCTCACCAAGTATTTTTTCCCAAAAGCCCTTGCAAACGTCAAATTTTAGTAAGAAATACACATTTTTCTCATATTTCTGTGATGGAAAGACCTAGAATTTGTGGGGCACCACAGATTTCCTACCAGCCTGAGTTCCCACACATCTCCTGATAAAAATGGTACCCCACTTGTGTGAGAAAATGACAAAATAGGCCCTAAATCTCTGAGGTGAGATATAAGCAATAGGAGTAGGTGCTGTATTTGGGGCTGTACTGTGGTGCCACCCATGCAATACTTCAAACCACAGACATTTTTAAAAGCTAGACAACCAGAGGAGTCCAGAGGGGTGAGCCTTGCGTGGATCCCATGAGGTTTTCTTACCCACAATATTTGGCAGACCTCAAAATTTGCCTGAAATCACACATTTCCCTTCTATTTCTGTGATCGAAACTTCTGAAATCCGCAGAACTCCACAAAATGTCTACATTTTCTCCACTACCCCACTTATGCCAATAAAAACGCTACCCCACTTCTGTAGCTGGGCCTAGTACCGCTACAAGAGCAGCTCAAACCAAGGTCAATGGGATCCCTCACCAGGAGACTCCCATTGACTTTGGTTAGATCCATTTCTGTCACAGGCACTAGACCTAGCCACAAAACACTGCAAAGAGGGGGGACAGGGAGCGTTGAGGAAAAAGATAGGTCCAGTATCGTTGCTCCCAAGAACTAGCATATACTCACTGACTGGTAACTGTTCCTATAAGATAAGCAATAACCTAATCGGTTATGCAGAAAGGGAAGATAGATGGTAGTCTCTATGTGTGGTTCCAGCCTGATGAAGATGGGGGAATTTCTACTTTAGAAAATAGTGCCCTCACACACTCTTGCGAGTGTCATGCTTCATCATCGGGCATTGCTACTCGTGGGGGTGGCGCTGCTGTCCTCCACAGGCCCCGCGAGAGGGCTCTTTGTCGGAGATCTTTTAGGAGACGCCGCAGTTGTGCATGTGGGTGTGTGGGCCTAAAAAAGGTGTGTGCAAGTGTATTAAAATTACCCCACCGGTACCCTGAAGTCAATTTTTATTCGTAGGTCCGAGAGGTAAAAGTAAAAGAATTATACAAGGGAGATGGAGCACCTCTAGTAACAAATATAATAGAGGTAAAGGTATTACTCTGCTGCTCTCAGTACCCGTGTTTGTGTGTGAATGTGAAATCTGGTCAACATGTTTCGCGCTAGGAAAAAGGTCCCTAATGGATCCTGGTGCGCTTCGTCAGGACCGTGCAGTGTAAAGCTCGTGAATAAAAATAGGAGCAGGGAAAAGGATACCCTATATTCCTATGATACCTCGGCAGGGCAGGGCAGGTATTGGGCCATAATGAAGGGGCTAACTCATATCCCCTCTCGTGACCGCGGGGACTCGCCGAGGAGGCACTCCATTCTTTTGAAGGGGTGAAAACAGGAACACAATTGAGATGTTCCCATGAGCGCTTTGACGCATTCACACCTTAATAGAGGTATCATAGGAATATAGGGGGTCCTTTTCCCTGCTCCTATTTTTATTCACGAGTTTTACACTGCACGCTCCTGACGAAGTGCACCAGGATCCATTAGGGACCTTTTTCCAGCCCGAAACCTGTTGACCAGATTTCACATTCACACACAAACACGGGTACTGAGAGCAGCAGAGTAATACCTTTACCTCTATTATATTTGTTACTAGAGGTGCTCCATCTCCCTTGCATAAATCTTTTACTTTTACCTCTCGGACCTACGAATAAAAATTTACTTCAGGGTACCGGTGGGGTAATTTTAATACACTTGCACACACACCCACATGCACAACTGCGGCGTCTCCTAAAAGATCTCCGACAAAGAGCCCTCTCGTGGGGCCCGTGGAGGACAGCAGCACCACCCCCACGAGGAGCAACGCCCGATGATGAAGCATGACACTCGCAAGAGTGTGTGAGGGCACTATTTTCTAAAGGAGAAATTCCCCCATCTTCATCAGGCTGGAACCACACATAGAGACTACCATCTATCTTACCTTTCTGCATAACCGATTAGGTTATTGCTTATCTTATAGGAACAGTTACTAGACCTAGCCACACAAGTGGGGCAGCATTTGTATTGGCACTAATGAGGTAATGCTGGGTGGTAGAAATTAAGTTCCCATCATAGAAATATAAAATAACAATATATTATTATAATATTAGCAAAGTTTGACGTTTGCAATGGCTTCTGGATAAAATTACCTGGTGAGAGCCAAGCCAGTCACACATCCCTGGACTCCCCTGTTTGTCTAGTTTTAAAAAATGTTCAGGTTTGCTAGGCTTGCCCGGCTGCCGGCTGAGTTGCAGTCCAATATCTACTGTTACCCAGATTGGAAAAAAAGGGGAGGTTTACAGTGGAAAAATGTGATGCGTCTATGTTGTGTTCTGGAACATTTCTTGTCGCAACACTGGGCCTACCCACACAAGTGAGGTACCATTAATAGCGGGTGAACTGGGGGAATTTCAGGCAGGAGGAAATTTGTGGCTCACCATGGATTCCAGAACTTTCCATCACAGAAATGTGAGGAAAAAGTGTTTTTTTAGTCAAAGTTTGAAGTTTTGAGGTTTGCAAGGGCTTATGGGTAACAAAACCTGAAGAAAAAAAAGAAGAGAGAGAGAGGAGGAGAGAAGAAAGAAAAATGAAGTTTACATAATTGTAATGCTCTTTTTAAATATAATGCTTAATTAATACACCTTTACCTGGTATTATAATATAATTCATAAGAAAATTGAAAGAAATCCGATTATGAAACTAAAGCGGCATTATAGAGCAGGATAGTGCAGGATCTGATCCATTGAAGACTACCCCAGATTCGTTTAAATCAGAGCCAGGAGCGAGGACCTCTAGCCCGGGCAAGCGCTAATTCAAGTTCAAACACTTGTCTAATGAGAATCCAGACCCCAACAGCATCAGGGCTGTTAGTATCTACCCAGGCTCTTGCAATACATAGGCGAGCACATGCGATAATAATTGAGTTTCAGAACCTCCCCCCGCTGTCGGCCCTGTATTTAAGTCCCAGGAGAATTTCCTTCTCTGTGAGCTGAAATTCACGACCAAGCTGCCTTGTAAACATTAAAGATACTTTGTTCCAGAATATGCTCAGCATAGGACAGTCTATGAACAAGTGTTTTAAGTCCGCCGTGAACAAGTTGCATTTTGGACAGTGCCATTTTGCTGTAGATTGAGTAGTTGCCCACTTGGAGATGAGTTCGGGAGTATAATAAAGCATAAACATTGTCCTGTGTTGCTGCATTTTCAGATTAACGGAGGTAACTGATTGGTCTAGAGTATCCATTGCCTCCTGTAATTCTTCTACAGATATATGAGTTTTCAGAAGGTGACTAAGTTTAGCAGAGATCAGCAAATTATCATCTGATGCATTTACAAAACTTTCTGATAGATTGCACTAATAGCGCCTTTACCGGAATTTAGGTATACCCCTGCCAGTATTTCCGATGTATATGGTATCTCTCTTATCTTCAGTTCATATAAAAGATAATTCCTAATTTGTAAATATTTAAAGAACAAGCTTTGAGGAAGCCTAACTCATCTTTTAATGCAGCGAACTAGCAAAACCCCTGACCATCATACTGCTGTCCAAGATTATTAATGCCGTTATGTTGCCAGACTCTGCCAGCATTATCCTCGAATATTTCGGGGAATTTCGGATTACCCCATAAAGGAGTATATTGGTTTATAGTCGGCAAAGAGTACTGCTTCGAAATTTCTTGTCAAATCTTAACGACATCCTTAATTACCTTAAATCTTACGTGTTTGTAATCGCTGGGGTCGGAGGTCTTATACAGAGTAAATCCAATTGATGGTCCACAGGCTAACTGATACGCTACTGAGGCCAACCCAGCTTTGAGCCCATTTAACAAAGCCCAAATCCGCCCCATGAATGCTGCCCATTAATACAGCTTAAAGTCTGGGAGTTTGAACCCTCCTTGCTTATAAGATAGCTTAATGAAGCTTAAGGCCCTTCTAGCACGCCTATACCCCCAAATAAAACTACCTGCAGCGCTCTCTAGGCGTTTGAAATAAGACTGCGGGATCCGTAAGGGGATGGAGCGAAACAAATACAAAAACTTGGGCAAGATGCACATTTTAATAACATTACATCTGCTGAGGATGCTGAGAGGAAGTCTATGCCATCTTTGCAACTTAGCCATGACTTGTTTGAGGAGTGGCTCATAGTTTAAAGTAATAATATCATCTATCCGGCTGCTGAGACAGACACCCAAATATATAGCCGTCCCTGTAACGCCTAAGGGGGTAGGTGAGATGTCTGACTGGAAGTTCAAAATTGTTTGAGTTTTTGCCAAGTTGAGCTTAAACCCTGAAAAAGAGCCAAAGAGATCTGCCTCTTCCGTTATGCGAGTTATTGCTTCAACCGGGTCAATGGAAAAAACGTCATCGGCGTATGCAGTAAGTTTTAATTCTGTACCATTAAGACATACTGGGAGAATCCCCGCATTCTGCAGAAGATGTTTTATAAAAGGCTCGATGTATAAAGCAAACAACAGAGGGGAAAGTGGACAGCCCTGTCGTGTACCCTCTGAACGGAGAAAGATGTTGACGATAGGCTATTCAGTTTGACCATGGCCACCGGGTCCTTATAAAATTTCTGTACCATAGAGATAAACCCGGTGCCGAGTCTGAAGGCTTTCATGGTTGACCATAGTGCTATCCAAGCCACTCTATCGAAAGCTTTCTCAGCGTCTAGCATGATCATCCTGATGCTTTTGTTTAATTTACCGGCTACGTCGAAAGCTGCGATAGCAGTATTAATATGAGCTGAGGTGTCTCTACTAAGGACGAACCCATGCTGTTGGTTGGAAACTAGCCGGTGCACAAAGGGAGCCAATTGCGTAGCAGGAGTTTTGAGAAAATGTTGGTGTCAGAGTTGATCAAACAGATAGGGCGGTAGGAGCTTATGTCTTCGAGCAATTTCCCCTTCTTGAGAAATATCACTATATTAGTCACCCTCCAAGAAGCCGGGGCTTCCCTCCTGTTAGTAATATAGGCCATTAACTCTATGAGTTCTGGTGCAAGAATATCCTGAAAGATCTTATAAAACGCAAGTGGTATAGTATCCTCACCCGAGGTCTTGCTCAGAGGCAAAGATTTGATTTCATCTTCTACCTCCGCGATATCTATATCTTTTGTAGTTCTATCGACTCTGCAACATCTATCCAAGGTAGGTGACTCTCCTGTAGGTACTCCTGAAGCAAGAGATTATTATGTGGAGTTGAATCAGAATATAATTTGGAATAGAATAAGCCAAATTGCTCAGCAATATCCTGAGGATGCGAATAAAGCACTTCGCCCTCCCCTTTAATTCATTTAATGTTAGATTTTGCCTTCTTCTCAACGATCTGAGTGGCCAAGGGACCCCCAACCCTCTCACCATATTCATACCATTGCATTTTATATTTATGATAATTTGCGGCCACCTTCTCCTTTAATCTTCTATTTAACATAGATCGTATTTCTAAAAGTTTCAGGAGTACCTGCTGTTCCGTTGGATCCCTCGTGATGATTGCTTGTACGTGCTGCCGTTCTAGATTTAAGTACTCCATGCAGTAATGCTCAGATATTTGGGTTGAAGCCCTGTTTAATGTTAAGATAAACTGAAGAGTAGTTCCCCTAATAAAGGCTTTCATACAGTCCCAGACCACCGGGATGGGAGCCGTGCCCTTATTATTGTCTATATATTCTCCCAGCGCTGATCTAAGATGAGCAAGATACTCTGAATTATTAAGTAAATGCAGTGGAATTGAAAAAACACGATGAGTGTTTCTGTCGATTACCGGCATCTTAACAGTTAACATCACAGGGTTGTGGTCGGAGGTAATTTTAGGACAAACCTCTATATGAGCATTTTCCGAGAAATTGTCTTTTTATGAAGATCATATCAATTCGTGAATATTGTTTGTGAGGGGCTGAGTAATATGTGAGCCCTGGTAATGCTGGAGACAGTGTCCTCCAAGCATCGACTAACTGCTGCATGTAGACAAGTTTGAAAATGGCTGCTTGTGTCCTTACCATCCTAGCCTGTGTTTTCTTATTAGTAGTGTCGATCTTTGGATCCATGATACAGTTGAAATCCCCCATCATAACGAGATCCCCATCCCACTCTAGTAATTCAGAACTAAAAAATGAAAAATATCCGGGTCGTCAGAGTTAGGGCCATACACTACACATATTTTAAATTTACGCCCTGTGATCAACAGCTGAACTATCACCCACCTCCCTTTAACATCAGCCAGCTTGCGAGGGACAGTAACGGTTACTTTTTTATATTTCACTAAGGCGACCCCTCATATAGAAACTGTTTGTGAAGTATATATTAGCTACATCGTACCCCAGTTGATTAAAGACCAATCTATCTTTATGAGCCAGGTGAGTCTCCGTTAGTCCTAGAATCTGCGGCCTATGTACCTGTAGTTCCTGGCGGATTAATTACCTCTTTCTAGCCTGATTTAGCCCTGCCACGTTCCAGCACATTTATTTCATGTCAGCCAGTGCTCCAGCTAGAATCGGCTTTCTTCCTCGTTATTCTGTTATTCCCTCTGATTCCATCTGTGTGTACGCTACTAACCTTAAACTAGCTATTTAATACCCCACCCTCCCTCTCCACCACCCCCACCCAACCATGACTGCGATTTAATGGAGAGTAACCCTCCAGTAGTATCGTCCCCGGCCCTAACCTAGCAGGCCTCCCCCCGGTGTCCACAGAAAGAAATCATCCCCTTTCCCTGCTGTCGCTAACTGACAGCTTACAGAAAGGCAACCACCTGAACCCCCCACGCCCGAATCCCCCTCCCCGAGACACCCTCCATCATGTGCAAGAAAAAAAAGAGAAAGGAGAGAATATTTCTCCCCCAGAGAAGAACAGACAAGCAAATCACTTCATAAAGAGAATCTATAGTCCCCTTCTTAAATTGTCTCAGCTCTTGCTTAAGTTCTCTAAGTTTACTAAGTAGACTCAGTGTGCCATCTAGAAAGGGCTTGTTTGGCTTCTATTTCTGTATGAAAGAAGTGAGACCGTCCATCTTTTATTTTCTTCAGCCGGGCTGGCTCCTGTAGAAACACTTGAGAAGAAACTGACTTGAAGGGATCAATTAGCTGACGGAGCCTCTACCGTTTATCCATAGTAGACTTGCAGAGGTCCGACCTTATGAAGATAGAGATTGAGTCAGTTTTGACGGGGGTAGAGGGCCGGGCTTTGAAATAGATGGCTTGACGAAGCAGGAAATTGCCTAAGAAAACCAGTATTGGTCTAGGTTGATTTGACCTGGCTTGTCTCTCTTGAGCCACGAAGGTAGGTAACCGGTGCGCTGGCTGAACCTGTGAGTCCATATTCCAGTCGGAGAGACCCGGAAATGCCTGTTGGAATAGACTAGCTATATAAGCCCTGGGGTCGGTACCTTCACTGCCTTCGGGAACACCAAAAACCCTCAGATTGTTCCGGTGCTGCCAATTTTTCAGATCCTCCACTTTAGACTGTAGAAAGGCCAATTGCGTCTCTTGCGTTTTTACCAGTGCTGTGGTGCAGGTACTAACGTCCTTGACCCCCGTGACCCGCTGTTGCAAGTCACGTTCCTCCGAGGATAATGAGGTTACCTTAGCAGTAACTTCCGCTAGGGTTTGTTTAATCTCCTGGCTGTCTGCCTTGGCTTGGAGGTAATACTTTTGACTCAATCAACAACAAGAGAGCAAGGTTTTTTTTATATATAGAGGAACACTCCCAGTCCCCTGCGAGATAAATCAATAATCAAATAAGGGAGTAATCCCAATACAAGAGATAGATGAGATACGAGAAGGAAAGAAATACTTCTTTATTTAGAAGGACCCTCACTCCCCAACCTAGTTGGTGACATGCTTCATCATTGGGTCCCCACCCGAGCAGCCAAATGCCACTTGGTTGTGCTTCAACGCCTGATTACAGTGGAGCGTGTGCATACCCCTTGTGTCACGTTGTTGGTCCTAAAGAAAGCCTAGCACTGTCATCTAAAGGCTGAAACATGTAGACCGTGTCTTGTCTCACTACTTTCACTGTCTAGATACCTTAGGTCAATTTAACCTATTCAGGTATCTCACTTTGCTTTTTAACCTTGTCTTATTGCTCCACATTAAATTTTAGGGAACAATAAAGACAATTTTAACCCACTTTTTTGATTCACTCACTTGCACATTTTTGCTATCAAACAACCTGCTCCGCTGTAATCGGGCGTTGAAGCACACCCGAGTGGCATTCGGCTGCTTGGGTGGGGACCCAATGATGAAGCATGTCACCAACTAGGTTGGTGAGTGAGGGTCCTTCTAAATAAAGAAGTATTTCTTTCCTTTTCGTATCCCATCTATCTCTTGTATTGGGATTACTCCCTTATTTGATTATTGGTAATATTTTTGAGCCTCCGCTCTTGGTGTTGTTAGCGCCTGCAAAATCCTTGCCAAGGGAGGTTCCTCACATTCGGTAGGTCTAGATCTAGATTCTCCTGCTGCCGATATGTTTGTAGGATCACAGTGTTCTGTAGGTATGGAGGTTGAAGACAGAAGATCCGCTGCGTCGAGAGCCACAATCCGGATCTCCCTTGAGCTGCCAGGAATAGATGCGTGTCGTTCAGGGTAAGATAGATTCGGAGATGCTCCTCCCTCAGACAATGTAGTGTTGGGTTTGCCAGAGTTGGAGAGTCAGGAGACCATGGCTTTGACCTCTCCCTTGGATGCTACCCATTTCCGCAGAGGGCTGATACCAGCACCGACCTTTGCGCCTTTTCTCGAATTTGTTAATTGCTCTGCCAAAGCCGTAGAGAGGGGTTTGGAAGTCCCTCGTCCTTTCCCTCCAGCACCCCCAGCGCCCTTGGCGCCTTTGACTCCTTTCCCTCTTCCAGGTTTGAGGCACTGAGGGGTACTACCCTTCATGACGTTAGTTTCTGGGGGCTCGTCGGATCCACTTGTGTCCCCACACTGCTCGGCATGCTCAGAATGCTCTAATTGTGCATGATCCGGAGTAGTTGAGCCAAAGTCAGTAAGTTCCAGTGATGCGGACTCTATTAAAGACTTAGCAGATGACTCAGTTAACGTTACACTCTGTAGGCTCTGAGGCTTAGTACTGTTCGACGGTTCCGCAATCAATCCAGCATCGGTGTCTTCCAAGCCCCTTGAACCCTTATGACTTGTTCCCAGTTGAAGACTTTGTAATGGAGCAGAGAGGACACGACATGATTCAGGAGTGTATGAGTCATCAGATACAGGGTTGTTGAAGGGGGGAACTCCTAGCTCACTAAACTTCGTAGGAAATGGAACAGCCCCCCCCACTAAGTTGTATAGGTTCAGTAGCCAGGTTGTTGCCAGCAGAGTGGGCAGAGGCACTAACATTAGCCCCCCAGCCCTCCTGCACCGCTGCAATGAGCTCATCTGCCATTTCCAGTCCTGGGATGGAATCCTCAGATCCACAGGATTGGAGTAGTCCCCCTGCCCTCCCAGACCACAACAAACGAAGTATCGGCTTACCAATCTGGAAGCTGGGGCCTCCGTCGGAAACTGCGGCCGTCTCCCTTCCCAGATCTCCATTCCCGTATCCTTCCACAGCCATTACAATCCCCCGGTCTGCTGCCGTCACCATTGTCTCCTGTGCTCGACCACGTCCGCGCCCTCTTAGAATAGCAGGTCGTTGGGGGGCCATACTGAAGCGATGTACAGCAAGCCAGGGGCTGCAACCAAATTTGCAGGTAGTGCGGCTTTCACTGGTTGCGATACATCGATCCGAGATTGCCCACCTTGCTGCTCTGCTTAGTCGGATGCAGCCGCGAGCAGTTGAGAAGCAGAGCCGGCACATCGGAGGTGCAGGAAACCACAATATTTACTTGCATTTAGGCATTTCAATTCTTAATACATCTATGCTTCCTGTAGAGTTGCTTTGTTCCCAAAAATGCCATTCTTCGCGGGGGTGGGAGGGAGGGGGAGCCGCAGGTGAAGGGAGTCAGCAGAAGAGAGCTGCGGTGGCTGTCTTCCTCAGCGGAGTCAATCCGCCATCTTCCTTTCCTGCCCCCAAATTACAGAACTTTCCATCACAGAAATGTGAGAAAAATGTGTTTTTTTAGTCAAAGTTTGAAAGGATTTCTGGGTAAAAAAAACTTGGTGAGAGCCATGCAAGTCACTGCACCCTGGATACCCCTAGGTATCTAGTTTAAAAAAATATAAAGGTTTGCCATGTTTCCCCAGGTGCCGGCTTAGCTAGGGTCCAAATCCTACACCTACAAACATTGAAAAAAAGGGTCAGTTTTCAGGGGAAAAATGTGATGCATCCATGTTGCGTTTTGGCCGTTTTCTGTCACAGGTGGAAGGCATAACCACACAAGTGAGGTACCTTTTTTTGGGAGACGTGGGGAAATGCTGGGTGAACAAACGTTTGTGGCTTCTCTCAGATTCCAGAACTTTCCATTGTAGAAGTATAAGTAAAATGTGTTTTTCTAGTCAAAGTTTGAGGTTTGTAAGGGATCCTGGGCAAAAGAACCTTGTGAGAGTTATGCAAGGCACCCCACCCTGGATACTCCTAGGTGTCTAGTTTTAAAAAATATACAGGTTTGCTAGGTTTCTTTAGGTGCCGGCTGAGCTAGAGTTCAAAATCTACAGCTATCCATATTGGAAAAACAGGTCAGTTTCAGTGGAAAAATGTGATACGTCCATTTGCATTTTGGTTCATTTCCTGTTGCGGGCCATTATTATCATAAGACTTGGTTGAATGCTGGGTGAATCCCTACAGATTAGAGAAGGTTCCATCACAGAAATAAGAGGAAAATGTGTTTTTTTATTCAAAGTATGAGGTTTGCAAGGGATTCTTGGTAAACAAACATGGTGAGAGCCACACAAGTTACCCCTTCCTGGATACCCCTAGGTGTCTGGTTTTCAAAAATGTTCAGAATTACCAGGTTTCCCTAGATGCTGGCAGAGATAGGGCCCAAAACCTACAGATACCCACCCTGTAAAAAAGGGTCAATTTTCAGGGATAAAATGTGATGTGTCCATGATGCGTTTTCAGCCATTTTCTGTCATGGGCACTATGCCTACCCACACAAGTGAGGTACCATTTTTATTTGGAGACTTGGAGGAATGTTAGGTGGATGGAAGTTTGTGGCTCCCTGTAGATTCCAGAACTTTCCCTCACAGAAATGTGAGGGATATGTGTTTTTTTAGTCAAAGTTTGAGGTTTGCAAGGATTTCTTGGCAAACAAACCTTGTGAGAAACAGACAAGTTTCCCCTCCTTGGATAGCCTTAGGTGTGTAGTTTTCATAAATGTACAGTTTTGCTAGGTTTCCCTAGATGCCGACTGAACTAGGGTCCAATATCTATAGCCACCCACATTCGAAAAAAAGGTCAGTTTTCAGTGGAAAAATGTGATGCATCCATGTTGTGCTTTGGCCCATTTACTGCCACAGGCACTAGGCCTACCCACACCAGTGTAGCACCATTTGTATGGGAAGGCTTGTGGGAGCATAGCATAGTAGAACATTTGTTATTACCAACTGCACCAGCTTCCCCTAACGCCTGTCTTTGCAGCTCCTGCCTTTCTGGCTTGATCCTGTTCTTGTGTCCCCCGCTAGTCAGCATTTTTTTTCTTTTGCATTACTTTAGTGTGCCCCCCTTCCTCTGCCAGTCAGCCTTTTTCTCTTCTGTATTAGTTAGTGTGCCCCCTACCCCTGCTAGTCAGCCTTTTCGTTTTGTCACCAGTGTGGTCCCTCCGTGCCTCCTGCTGTTTTTTAGGTACCGTTGTTGCCGCCTCCTGCCTCTCAGAGCCCCTCCCACCCCAGGACCTACTTAATGGAGGCAGCAGTGCGGCCACACCACTGGTGCATTGAAGGCGTGCAAAGGGCAAGCCATTTGTGCCCGTCTGCGCATGGATCGTGCCCAGCGTCAGAACCCCTGGCCCTCCCTCTGCACACAGGTACATCTCCGACGAGCTACAGTCCCTCAACCCCAAAAGAGATACCAATTGCTGCATCACCTCATGTAGAACCATAGAAGGCCCCTTCACCAGCCAGAACTGAAGCTTCACCTGAAACGCCAACTCCCCAGCGACTCCGATCCAGCCCACACCCAACCCAAAGCTCCAACGCACCCTACTCAACATCTGATCCCTCTGCAAGCACACCACAGAAGTCTGGGACACCATACCTAACCTCACCCCGACATGATGTTCATCACTGAAACCTGGCTCAGCCCCTCATCGGCGCCTGACATTGCCACCGCGACACCCTTGGCTACAAACTGCTACACCGCAACCACACTGGCAGACCCGGCGGAGGCATCGACATCGTCCACAATGACGCCCTCAAATGCACCACCTTAGATCAGACTAGATGCAAAAACCACCATCAGAGGAACCCTTGCCTGCAGACCCCTGGGCCCTGTCCTGGCTTCTGCAACACCATCCCCAACTTCATCGCCCACCTGGCTGTCAACTCAAAACACTACATCTTCCTGGAAGACCTGAAATTCCAACTCAAAGATCGCAAAGGCACCAGCTCTGCCACCCTCCTGGTGAACATGAGAAACCTTGGCCTCTCGCAGCTGGTCTCCACCCCCAGGCACAACGCAAGACACACACTAGACCCTATCTTCTCCTCCTATGACAAAGTCAAGTTCTCCAACACAAGCGAGCTTACCTTTATAGACCACAGCATCATCCATTTCACCCTCACCGGCTCCCCACAACCCCTGACCAGACCACCCACCCAACTCCGCCGAAAGTGGAACAGAGTCACAGAACCCCTCTGGGCCACCGCCCTCAAAGCAACCAGGCTTGACCCCTCCGACAACCTCGAACTCAAAGTGCAGAACCTCTCTAAGTGGATCTCTGCTGCCGCAGATACCATCACCCCCATGAAAGATATCCCCGGCAACAGACCCTCAAAGCATGCTAGCTGATTCACCCACAAACTACTGACCCTCAAACGCGACTGCAAGAAACTAGAGAGACAGTGGCACTCCAGTAAGAGCCCCTCCAATCTTAGCTCATTCAGATCAGCCCTGAACAAATGCCAACACCATCTCAGGGAAGTCAAGAAGGACGTCCTCACCAACCGCTTTGAGGCAAGCGCCAACCATGCTAAAGAGCTCTTCACCATTGCCAGAGAGCTCTCCTGCCCAGCCGCCACTGAAAACACGATTCATCCCTCCCAAACTCTCTGCGACACCCCACGGACTACTTCCATCAAAAGGTCACAGACATCTACAGCAACTTCGACCCCCAACCCACCGACCTCATCCACCCCTGCGCCCACACCGATTCCTCCAACAGCCACCGACTAGCTGACTGAAAACAACTTTCAACCCAAGACACAATCATGAACTCAGTCCACCCCGGTGCTCCCACAGACCCCTGGCCACACCACATCTACAACCTAGGGAGAGAAGTAATCAGCAACAACCTCACAGAGATCCTCAACACATCCATCATCATGACAGCCACGTCCCCGCCTCATGGAAGCATGCAGAGGTCAAGCTTCCCCTGAAAAAACCCTCCGCTGACCCCAGCGAACTCGAGAATCACTGACCCATTTCGCTAATCCCCTTCCCATCCAAGGTCTTGGAGAAAGCCCTCAACCGCCAGCTCACAGAATACCTCGAACAGAACAACCTCCTCGAAGCCTCCCAATCAGGCTTCCGGGCCAACCACAGCACCGAGACCATCCGGATTGCAGTACAGATGACATCAGAAGCCTCTTCGACCAGGGGGACACAGCAGCTCTCATCCTCCTTGACCTCTCTGCAGCGTTCAACACTGTCACCCATCACACCCTTATCACCAGACTCCACCACGTAAAGCATCCAAAACAATGCTCTCAACTGGATTGCCTCCTTCCCCTCCTGCCGAACCCAGAGGATCCATATACCACCTTTCTCCTCTGAACATCATCAGTGGCATCCCCCAGGGCTCCTCCCTCAGCCCCACCCTCTTCAACTCCTACATGACGTCTCTAGCAGACATCGCATGCACCCACAGACTCAACATCATCCCATACGCCGAAGACACGCAGCTCATTCTTTTCCTCACAGATGACACTGACACCACCAAAGCCAACTTCCAGAACACCATGTCCGACGTTGCCAACTGGATGAAGGCCAACTCCCTTAAAGTCAACTCAGAAAATACAGAGGTACTCATCTTCGGAAACAACTCCTCCCCCTGCGACGATTCCTGGTGGCTCACCACACTCGGCCCCACACCTGCTCCCTCCAACCACACGCTCAACCTCGGAATCGTCCTCAACAGCTCACTAACCATGAAGAACTAAGTCAACACCATCTCCTCCTCCTGCTTCTACACTCTCTGCATGCTCCGCAAGATCCTCCAATGGATTTCCGTTTCCAACAGGAAAACAGTCACCTAATCCTTCATCAACAGCCGCCTCGACTACGGCAACGCACTCTACGCCGGAACCACCAAGCAACTACTCAACCGCCTCTAGACCATCCAGAACACCACAGTAAGACTCATCCTCAACCTCCTCCAAAGAACCAGCACCACCCCCCACCTAAGAGCCCTGTGTTCACCTGAGATCGTTTTCACTGTCTGCCTTTTTGAAAACAGCACATAGGGTTATACACACCATGATAGGCTAGTCTGTCAGATTTTTACGCGCAGTATGGTTCAGTATATAGAGTTTGCAGAGATTTTGGGTTTACTCCTGGTGGATAGTAGGAGCGCATGTTGGATGCTACTTGAGGTATTTGTTCTCTCTCTATCTCCTCCTCATGCTCTTTTGACTGTAACTACTGCCTATAATACAGTAATGGAGCACTGAAACTTGACTTTGACTTGCACCTTTTTGCTCATTTCAAGCATGGCTACTTAATGTTTTATTTGATTTGTTGTTAAACCCTAAAAGTCCTTTATGCACTCATTTTATAACTGTTTTTAATATATATCATTTTTAATTTTTTAGGTGTGATTCTAGTTATGTGCAATATTTCAATGTACTTCAATGGCCTATTGTTTTTTAGACTGAATAAAGTTATATTGAATTGAATTGAATTGAGTACCTCAAATATATGAGGCCTATTCCTTATGGGGTGCATTACGTGCTATGTAAGAAGAGAAATTCTTGTAGATTGCACCTCTGGAGACCTTGGAACGTTACTCCAGTACTGAGTGTCATTCTGTATCTGCCATTTCTGCCTCCAAGTCAAGTCCTGAGTCAATTTCAACCATAGTTGGCCAAGATCCCTTTCGAAGGAGGGCCCTCTACAAATGTGTGACTGCTTTCCTCATTGTCCCCATTTTCAGCACTGCCTGGAGTGCTTGACAGCTTTTGGGATCTTCTGTGATTGCGTGTCCCCATTGTCTGTGTAGTGTTCCAACTAGCACACCATATGCCAGGAATAATCCTGCAGGTACCTGACACATTTCCCTAATCTCTGTGAAAGTTTTTAATGCCTCTGCCTCATATGTGTCTCCAACTTGCGCTATACTGTACTTCTCTGAGTTCAGTATTTCACACTTCCTGCCTTTTAGCAGTATTCAGAGTGGTAGATTGGAAAGTAGAGTTTGCTGTGTCTACACTTGTGTTTGTAGTTTACCCAAGTTTGCACTAAACTCTTCAAGTTCACTAGCAACACCCTCCCATTCCTTGTCTGTCCTAGCAATAAGGCACCCAGTATGTCATCCTGCATCCAGCAAACCGAGCCCCTTTGCGGTTCAGGTGGTGGTATCTCTACTAAGCCTCCGGCATTCTACTGGAGTTGGGTTGCCATGAGATAGTAAGTAAAATTAGGGGCTCCCAAGCCCTTTTATTCATGGGTAGTTTTGTTTTTAGAGAGGGCAACCGTACGTCTGCCGTACCCCACATCAATGATGTCATTTAAGAGTGCTGGTCCCTAAAGTAACATATTGGTAACTTGTATGGGAGGTTAGCAAAAAAATACAACATTCTGGATAACATCACCATTTTGTGAAGGCAACTATACCCATCACCCATAACGGAAGCTTTGACCAGAATCCCACATAGCTGCGGACTGCTGTAAGTGGTCCACCAAAATTAGCATTCATCATGTCTTGAGCATCATGGAAGATTTGTATACCCAAGTATTTCAATGTGCATGCCTCCCAGTACAACCGCACTGTTGTCGGCAGTTCCGCACCCTCTGTCGCTCCTGGATTAATAGGAACACACGTGCTTTACTCCAGTTTGGCATAAGGCCTGAAACCTTACTGAATTACTTGAGTTCCTGTTCGTGCAGGGCATTATTTTCCACCCTTACTCCATATAGATAGATCATGACACAGTGGCAGCCGATATCATTTAAAAATGGGGGGAGGGTAGAGAGGGTGCGAGGGAGCATGGGGGGGCGTGCAGGGGATTAAAAAGTTTAAAAATGTACCTTTTGATGACAGCCGCCTCGCCTCTTGCTGCTTCTCTGCTGCTCCCTGGGGCAGCATCACGGTCTCCCTATCAAATCCCTGCGCTACTCTCAAGCATGAGAGCAGCATGGGGATTGGCCTGAATGGGCTAAAAAGATGCTCGCTCGGGCACAGGGAGTCTGTGCTGTTTCTCCAGCTTGTCTGTACAATGCAGCCAGGTTGGAGAAAGCAAAGTGTGCATGGCTGGCCAAACAGACATGCCCACTTAAAAGTGAACATACTACTCCTCCTCCCCCTTCCCATGGCCTGACCCCGTCCCTCCCTGCACACGCTGGCTCAGAGCCAGCAGCTAAAAAATAAAACAATAATAAGATATCGTTTTATTTTTCAGCTGCTAGGTCTGAGCTAGTGGGGCGAAGCTCCTCAGCCCTTGCAGAGAAGCTGCCGCTGTCAGGACATCCTTTGCGTATAACGATCGGATGTGAGCAGTACCGTTGATGTTGGTTCCTACGACTGCATTTTCATTCCAGAAATGGATCGCTAATGGTTCCATCCCCATGGCAGACAGCAGGGGCGATAAAGGACACCCCAGCTGTGTGCCCCTCTGGATCTCAATGGGATCTAATATAACATTTTCAGTTTTGACCCTGGCAGTCAGATTTCTGTACAATGTTTTCGTCCACCTTATTATCCTGTCACTAAGCCTCATTTTCTCCATGACTTTGAAAAGGTAATACAAAAACACAAGAGGAATGCACCAGGTCTAAGAGGACCCGTCACATTGGATTGGTCAAAGACCGAGTGTCTCTTGATTAAGAGGAATCTCTGATTTTAGGACGAAAACCTTCACCCACATTTAGATGGCATGCTTCATCATAGGGTTTCCACCTCACACCACTTCCCGAAAATAGCTGGTTTGGGCTACAACTCGCCAGACGCGGGAGGAGCTCTGATGGTCCTTTATTTGAGGTATGGCCCTATATGAGCTTCAAGGTGTAGGTGGGTGTGGCAGAGTGTAGTGTAGGCAGTGCAAGAGTGAAAAATACTTCTTGGTGGATTAAGTCGGAACTTTATTTTATGTCCCCAAGGGGTATATTAAAGCATGCGGGTGATGTGATTTCAACCAAGTAGTGATGAAAGGGTCAGCATGCTTCTGCCAATCTGGAAACCCTACAATGAGGTGTATGGCATTCGTCAGAAACAAAATATTTTCTCTCGAACACTCTGCAGAAAGAAGTATGTAACTAATGTGAAAGAAATGTATTTGTAAAAAAAAATAAAGAAATTATACAACCAGTGTCCCACATTGAATGTGGACAAACACAGTTGTCTTCACCTGTAGGAGAAAATCAAAATTCAAAAGACAAACATAAAAATTAGATTGCAAATTCATATCCATCGGAACAGAATATTTTGCTCCTGATAAATGAAAATAAAGAAATAAATGAAAGTTTGCAGTGCAGAGCCGTCCTTTTGAAGGAGCTGCACAACACATTTTCAATACATTTACAGTAACGGCCATCACGGTGTTTCCTGTAAATGCCAGAGGTGTCCGCTAGGCCCGTGCCATCTCTAACTTGGCAGGTGGAGTAAACTCGCCATGGCAGGAGTAAAGTACTCAGCCATGGCAACGGTACAAACGCTGTCTGCCAAACTCTAAATCGACCCCATAGTTGGAAGGCCTCTCTGGTTCACAGTATGAAGAGTTAAGAGATAATGTTTTGGTTAGGGTTAGTTTAAATCCAAGAAGAGAGATGATTTATTGCACAGCTAAAATTTTTATTTCAGTCTGCATGAAGACACAGCTCTGCCATTGTACCTAAGTAGTGGCCCACATTCCTTTTGCAGAATTGCTTAGTTGCCAGCATGTCTGATTGGCAGACTTCAGCTGGTTCAAAAGTATGTTGCCAGCTAGGCTCCAAGTGAAGGAGCCAGAGACCACACCACATTTCACATTCCCTAGCCTCTCTTCCTTGGCTGCTAGTAATGGGGGGCATCATTTTAAGGTCACTGTGCAGGCCCCAAAGAGGTATTTGCAGGGAAACCGTTTAGCTTGATAGTATCCTTCTGGGCCTTTGAGATCTGGAGATCTGTCAGTTTTGGTAGACCCTTGCTAGGAGGCCTTGCTATCTCGAACACAACTTCGAAAAGACGGAACAAGCTACCTCTTCATGTTAGAAAGAGGGCAACCTCTAATTTAAGAAAGCAATACAACCTGTTTTAAAAACTAAAAAATAAACATTGAAAGTTGAAGTTCGTAAGTTGCAGTGTTTTTTTATTAGATTATGTACTGTTCTGGTTTTTGTTACCAGCGCCAGGATACGCCTTCTTGGGGTGATAGTTTTACGCTTTACAAGTAGCAAAAACAAAACATAAACTGAACCAAGAAGTACTTAGCCACAGGTATCTGTGTTACAGTCCATCTGCATTGTTCTTCCAGTAGTGTGAGACGCACACACACCCACATACCTCTAATAGCACACCTATGTCAGGACCTGTACACCTTTGCCCCTACTGTTCCTCTACATTTATCCAGGTATAGCAGTGCCACTCTCAACCCAGACATGCATCACTCCTTGCTGTTGCAGTTTGGAGACACATGCAGCTCTCCAACTGCACCTCAATGCAGAGCAGCAGTATCCTTCACTACTGAGCCCCACACGCAGCTCTGAGAACTCAACGCACATGTGCCTAGCAGGCCCACACCTTCTCTTATAGTTCTAATACAGAGCAGGTGCACTTGCAACATTTCTATGGAGAGTAAGGAACGCTTGACACACCATTAAATGAGTGGAATATTCTTCTATTCTGGGCCACTTATTTAATCTGCCAGTGCAAGTACTTTACTTGCACTTTTTTCTAGCTAGCTCCTAGAGGGGTATAGTGGTTCAATCCTAACAGGGAAGATCACTTTTCCTGATGATAAATGTGGTATCCAAAGCTTGAGCAGTAAACATTTTCTATTTCTTTCCTCCAACAAATGCAATTGTCATCAATATTTGATAGATACCAACATTAGCACCACAAGGATGCCTTGCACCACATGTTTGGCTGGGCTGGGAATAAGATAATAACCACTGAGTATAAAACTGTCTTGAAGCCTCATTTCATGCAGGCAAATAAATGCTTATTTAACCTTGCAAGGAATCAATCAATCAATCAATCATGTCACTTATAAAGCGCACTACATACCCGCGAGGGTCTCAAGGCGCTGGGGGAAGAGGGGGTGGTGCTGCTACTGATCGAAGAGCCAGGTCTTGAGGAGTCTTCTGAAGGCCAGTAGGTCTTGGGTCTCTCGGAGGTTGGTGGGGAGGGTGTTCCAGGTCTTGGCGGCGAGGTGGGAGAAGGATCTGCCGCCGGCGGTCGTTTTCCGGATGCGGGGGACTGTGGCGAGGGCGAGGCTGGTCGAGCGGAGCTGGCGGGTGGGGGTGTAGAAGCTGAGTCGTCTGTTGAGGTAGGCTGGTCCGGAGTTGTGGAGTGCTTTGTGTGCGTGGGTGAGGAGCTTGAAGGTTATCCTCTTGTTGACAGGGAGCCAGTGCAGGTCTCTCAGGTGGGGTGTGATGTGGCTGCGGCTGGGGATGTCGAGGATAAGACGTGCAGAGGCGTTCTGGATGCGTTGCAGCCGTCTCCAGGAGCTTATCCGTCGTTCCTGCGTAGAGGGCGTTTCCGTAGTCCAGCCTGCTGGTGACGAGGGCCTGGGTGACTGTTTTTCTTGTTTCGGTGGGGATCCACTTGAAGATCCTGCGGAGCATTCGGAGGATGTTGAAGCAGGATGAGGAAACGGCGTTGACCTGCTTAGTCATGGAGAGGGTGGGGTCGAGGATGACCCCTAGGTTGCGTACGTGGTCGGTGGGTGGCGGGGCTGTTCCCAGTGATGTTGGCCGCCAGGAGTCGTCCCAGGCTGAAGGGTTGGAACCAAGGATGAGGACCTCCGTCTTGTCCGAGTTCAGCTTCAGGTGGCTGGTCCTCATCCATTCGGCGACGGCCTTCATTCCTTCGTGGAGGTGGGCTTTGGCGGTGTGAGGGTCTTTGGTGAGGGAGAGGATCAGCTGGGTGTCGTCGGCATAGGAGATGATGTTGAGGTTGTGCTGTCGGGCGACGTGGGCGAGGGGTGCCATGTAGATGTTGAACAGCGTTGGGCTGAGGGAGGAGCCTTGGGGTACGCCGCAGATGATCTTGGTGGCCTTGGATCGGAAGGGGCGAGGCGGACGCTTTGTGTTCTGCCGGAAAGGAAGGATGTGGTCCAGTCCAGGGCCTTCTCTTGGATCCCGGCGTCGTGAAGGCGTGTTCGTAGTGTGTGGTGGCAGACCGTGTCGAAGGCGGCTGATAGGTCCAGGAGGATGAGGGCTGCTGTTTCTCCGTTGTCTAGCAGGGTCCTGATGTCATCGGTGGCGGCGATGAGGGCGGTTTCGGTGCTGTGGTTGCTGCGGAAGCCGGACTGGGAAGGGTCCAGGATGTTGTTCTCCTCGAGGTAGCGGGTCAGTTGTTTGTTGACGATTTTCTCGGTGACCTTCGCGGGGAACGGGAGCAGAGAGATGGGTCGGAAGTTCTTGAGGTCCTTGGGGTCTGCCTTGGGTTTCTTGAGTAAGGCGGTGATCTCGGCGTGCTTCCAGCTTTCCGGGAAGGTTGCTGTCTCGAAGGAGATGTTGATTATTTTCCGGAGATGGGGCGCGATGGCTGTACTGGCTTTGTTGAAGATGTGGTGAGGGCACGGGTCTAGCGGTGAACCGGAGTGGATGGTGTTCATGATCTCGCTGGTGTCCTCGTCGTTGATGTTGGTCCAGGAGAGCAGGCGGTTGGTGGTTGTGGGGTCAGTGGTCTCGGTGGTTGCCGGGGCGGTCGTGGTGTTGAAGCTGTCGTGGATGTCGGCGATTTTGCGGTGGAAGAAGGTGGCCAGTGAGTCGCACAGGTCTCGCGACGGCTGGATGTCGTTGGTGTTGGAGCTGGGGTTGGGGTTGGAGAGTTCCTTCACGATGTTGAAGAGCTCTTTTCAACCATTTGTTAACATAATCAACTTCCATGAAAAAAAATACAGGGTGCTCGTAAAGGTCCTTCTATTGTCCGACCATGTTTTTTAGTATCTGATATCCCAGAGACCCTCACCCAAAAACTGGGTTAACTCAACCTCAATACCCAAGTTACATGATCTGTAATTTCACAAAATATCATTCTACCTGAAAGTCTCATATGAACTTTAATCAGACATCCGGTAAAAGTTTATTAGAGTCTGTGTCCGCACACATATGGTGAATTGATTTTACTCCCTTTGTATGTTTACTTAGCTCCAAGCACGTTCTACCCAAGTGCAATGCTATGTCAATGTCTCTGGTCCATAAATGATTTTCTAGGATCAGAGAAGGAACTGCACTCAAGACAAATTCGACCGTAGAAGTTGCAGACCAGTAGCCCTCTTTAACTCAGTCTAATAAATCCTTTAGCTTAATACCAGATGATTTTACCCAGGGCCGGACTGGGAACCAAAACCGGCCCTGGCAAACTGCTTGCCCCCCCCCCCCCGGGGGTAGGGGAGGTGCAGCCGAGCTGTTTGAGAGGGCCGATATTTCCGACCCCAGGTAACAAAACCGGCCCCCAGGGGCCCAAAACCGGCCCCCACCCTAGCGGCCCACCGGGGAAACGCACGGTGCCTGCTACGGCCAGTCCAGCCCTGATTTTACCACCCTAAGATGTTGTCAGAACCCCGTTCCGGTAGACACGGGGCACGCAGGAGTTTCTGGCCCAACTGAGGTGGTTGAGGCCTTTTACCCACCTACTATGGATTCTCCTCAACTGGTTCAAGAGCCCCCTTCTGCACCTGACTCTCAGCTGGGTAGTGCAGCTCGAGCAGTCAAGGTTCTCTCAGGGGAAGCTCATAGACAGTTCACTGAACACAACTCATAACTCAACATGCGGGCAGCTTGGCAAAAAATCAATGTCCAGTCAAATACTTGTTTTTATATAAAAGGTAAACAACATTCAAGAAGCAATAAAACAATCACTTTAAGGTCGGGGCTCTAGTAGTTGTCAAGTCACTCCCTGTACTCCCTCGTCTAGTGTAACGGGTTGGTTTTATTTCCCATTCACTGATGCCCACATCCAGGGAATGTAAACTAAATAGACAGCACTCAAGACTTCTCCCCTCGGACTCTGCAAGTAAGTCTAGGGTTTAGCAGCACCAATGGTGGTATGTCTCCCTGGGCCCAAACGCCCAGTTCTCAGCTTACTCGCACCAGCGGAAAAGAACCCCGAGGCATTGCAGCGCGGTCCTCATTGGGCTCTTCTGAGTCGGTCCCACCACGGTCACAATCAACAGCACCTGGCAGGCATGGACTCTCTACCCCGAGCCATGTTATCTGAGGCGGTCAGATGGGCAAGGTGTTCTGGCTCCAGCAGTCACGCTGTAAGTTCCTTTTCCCTTGGCGGAGGGTGGGTATTGGTCTACTTCATTTAATGGCGTGCCGTCAGGGCAGTCCCCAAAATGCCATTGAATTCCACCCGGGTCACTACGGTTTCCTGGCCCTGAGTGGTGACCTGGACCTCTTGGCTTTTGTGTCTCTGGCGGCCCCTTATGGCATATGAGGTCACCACTCCAGTCTTCACATTCCGATCTAGCTAGCCTCACATAGATAGCCACAGAGGCTTCTTCTGGCATATGGGGTCGCCAAGCCACTTTAGCACATGGGCAATGGCCTAATCGGTGCGGGGATGGGTTCCTCCAGCTACATGCTTTAATCCACGCAATGGCAGCCACTCCTGGCATATGGGGTTGCCCAGTCGGCACATGGGCAACGGCCCGATCGGTGCAGGTGGCAGGTTTCTCCCAACGTGCTCCTCTAACTCAGTTCACAGCGGCCCCTCTTGGCATACGGGGTCACCAATGAAGTTCAACACATGGGCAATGGCCCAATAGGTGCAGGGCTGGATTCCTCACATCTCGCACAGAGAGTCCTCACACCAGGGCTCTCTTTTTGACCTCGCTTCCTCTAATGCTCTCCTCTTCCTCACGGGCACACTGGTTTTGGTGAGCAGGCAGGCGCTGGTGCTCCAGATTCTAGGGCAGGTGATCTTGGCTTCACTGGGTGATGTCCCCTCACCCATCAGGGAGATTAGCTGGTGGGCCTCTAGTCCTGGTCACAAGCAGAAGTCTTGCAGAGCTTCCCCTCCTCACACAGCCCGGCTGACTGCTCAGCAGATGACAGCGTTTGGGGTCTCGTAATCCCCTACTTATAGTTTGTTTCCAGGCACTAAAATGTGATTTAGGGTCTGGACCTTTGAAGTTTTATGTTGGGGTTCTGCTTCTCTGAAATGGACATCTCTCCCCTTTCTTCTTCCATGTAAAGGATGTCTGGTACATCAGGCAGGACTCCGAAGCTGATTAACCCAGAAAAAGATTAATGGGAGTGACCAGAATTCCCACCTGGATGCCAGCCACAGTGATATGTGCACCAAAGGTTAATCCTGATCCTTCAGCCCTGCTCTGTATGATTATATTATCAGCCCCATCTCCTTCTTCCTGAGAAGTGCCCAGACCCCTTTCCTTGTAATCTGTCACTGAATCAAAGAACCATTTGAAATACTTAGGGGGAGCCTGGCTCTCCCCTTACCCAGTGCATGTCCCACCCAGCTTACAGGAACAGGAACGGCCCGTGCAGGTAAGAACCGTGGGGCTGAGTTGGGGAGGGGGATTCGACAGATGACCATGAGGGGAAATTAAATAAATTATTAATTTTCCCTCGTCATCGTCTGTCGAAATACCCTCCACACCTCCCCAGTGCCCCACCACTCTTACCTGTACGGGCCGCGGCTGTACAGGAATGCAGCAACACACAATTCTCTCTGGGGGGGAATTTGTCTAATCCCTATATTTTTATCAGACAGGCTTGGGCTTTCCAAAATGGAATCCAAGGACCTCAATGTTATGTACTAGTGAGGGCACTCCTGCACTCAGGGTACATTCACAGCACACTCCATGCCTAGAACTGCTGTCCTCATGTATTATGCTAACACCAGCATTTGCACATGCAGCACACACACTCAGTCTGCCCACACTGTTCAGTACTACAGTCTCTGATATCACAACAGCGTGTGTTACTTTAAAAGCACCCACACATTTACCCTGTGCACACTGTACCACACTTCTCCCTAGGTGTAGTGTATTACTTGTGAGCCCACATGCACTCAGCACATTTTTTCATCACACTCGCACCCCATCAACCTGATGTAGGCCAGGTGTGAGTTAAACACACAGCAGTGCAACTGTTAAAAAAAAGGTGAGTGAGCCAGTTGGCCTCACTCCAAAAACACAGGGTAAAAAGGATTTGTTCACTACTACTGATCACTTCACAGTATGCTACCACCACCGTGCTTACACTGTTTAATTTCTGGTGAAGGCGATAGCCTTCCACCACTATGAGGGTAGCTCTTGGGGCTCTCCTCCCAGTCCATCAAGACCGCAATCTGTGAGACAGGTCTATGTTGTGGTGCACACACATGATCTGTGTTCCCCTATGTCAAGAAATCAGCATTAGGGATCCAGACAACAATACATTTGGGCACTCTGGGCACCAGTACACGTCTCTCACAATGCTGAGGAATTTTACGTTCCAACAGATGCCTCTCCCAGATCAGAATACCCCGAACCAACTCCTAACCTTGAGAGGTTGGATGGTCAGATTAGTAAAACTGAGGGGAAAGTCCATCAGCATTCCCATGGCCCGTACCCGCTCTGTGCTCCACAACAAAGTCTAACCCTAAAAAAAAAAAAATAGACTATCTCAACCACTTGGAATTCAATCCCTTCATAGCCATTAACCATTTCGTGGCTTATGATCTGTCTGCACCACAAACTTAGTGCCAAACAAATAAGGGTGGAACTTACTCAAGGCCCACACTACGGCAAAGCACTCCTTCTCAATAGCCACCCAGTTCTGCTACCTGGGTAGTAACCTCCTACTAATAAAGGCTAACGGACGGTCTCTACCCTTGTCATCCAGATGAGCTAACACAACTCCGACTGTCTTGTCAGAGGCATTCACCTGTATAATGAAAGGCTGACTTTTGTCAGGCACCTTTAGTACTGGTCCAGTGCATAGTGCCTTCTACAGTTCCTCAAATACCTTTTGACACTCTGCAGTCCATATTACTTCTCTGTGCTGCTTCCCAGAGGTCAAAGCAGTCAATGGGGCAACTGTACTTCCATAGTTTGCCACAAGGTTCCTATAATACCCAGTGAATCCCAAAAAGACCTTCACTTCAGTCTGGGTAGTGGGCACCTCTCACTCTACCACAGAGTGAATTTTAGCATCCAATGGGCACATCTTCCCATTCCCCACCTCATGCCCAAGGTAGACAACAGAGGACTGCCCCACCTGACATTTAGTTGCCTTGATGGTCAGTTTCGCCCCCTGTATCCTAACCAACACCTGTTCCAGGTGGCTTAGGTAGTCTATCCATGAATTGATGAATACCACATTGTCATCTAAATAGGCCACACAGAACTTTCCAACCCTGCGAGAACATGGTTCACCAGGCTCTAAAAAGTGGCAGGAGCATTTTTCAACCCAAAAGGCATCACCTTGAACTGATACAGCCCCTCTGGCATAGAAAACACAGTCTTCTCGTTTGCACTTGGTGCTAACGTGATCTGCCAATAACCACTGGTCAGATCAAAGGTGCTTAAGAATTTAGTAGCACCTAACCGATCCACAAGCTCATCCGCTCTGAAGATTGGATGGGCATCGGTTTTGGTTACCTCATTGAGGGCTCGGTAGTCCACAGAGAACCACAAGTCAGTATATTTTTGCCTTGGTAGTGGAACCACAGGACTAGACGAAGGACTATGACATCTCTCAATGACCCCCAGGTCCAACATTTTGGCAGCGTCCTCCTTAATGCATCCCAGAACCCAGTCAGACATCCTGTACATCTTGCCCTTTACTGACAGACTGTCACCTGTGTCTATGTCATGCACACAGACAGATGCCGACCCTGGAGTCAGCGAGAAGAGGTTGGCAAACCTTTCCAACACCTCTCTACACGCTATCTGCTGCCCAGGCATTAACTCAGGGGTAACTGCACCCCTTCCACAACACCATCCTTCATGACACTATGCAGGAAGTCAGGAAGAGGCTCACTGTCTTCCTTCACTTCCTCACTCATAGCCATGGCATTCACTGCGTAGTCTCTGCGGAAGTAAGGTTTCAGCCTGTTCAGATGGAACACCCTCTTGGGCTTCCTTGTGGCACCTATGTTCACCAAGTAGTTTACCTCAGACACTTTTTGAACCACCTTGTATGGCCCACACCGTTTGTCCTCCATAGCCCTGTTACAAATAGGCTTAAGCACTAACTCCTCCTGATCTTCTTGAAAACCAGTCAGCATCTATTTCTCGTAGCACCATTCCTTCATCAGCGTTGGCTGTCCGGAAGGTTTTCCTGTACCTGACTGTTGTATCGCGCCATCAGCCTCCTGAGGCCACTCACATAGTCTACTTAATCCTTCTGTAGGGTTTCAGAGGTTTCTTCCCATCCTTCACTAACTAAAGCAAGTGGACCCTCATTGGGTATCCATACAGATGTTCCAAGGGACTGAACCCTACTCCTTTCTGTGGAATCTCTCGATAGGCAAGTAAGAGGAATGGCAGGAGAAGGTCCCACTTCCTCCTGAGGTTGTCCTCTGGTAGAGTTCCCATCACGTTCTTCAGTGGTTTGTTAAACTACTCCATTAAACCATTGGTTTGAAAGTGGTATGCAGTGGAGAAGTGGTATGTCACACCAACTTGCACCCACATCTCTCTAATGTAAGAAGAGAGGAAGTTGGTTCTCCGGTCAGAAAATACTACCGTCCTTGGAAATCCGACCCTAGGAAAAAATTGCAAGGAGAGCTTTCGCAACCACCTTTGCAGTCATTCTCCTCAGCGGTACAGCTTCAAGATACCTGGTGGCATGATGCACCAGAACCAAGATGTACTTATTGCTTAATTGAGAGGGAGGGGCAAATGGACAAACTATGTCTACCCCCATCCTCTCAAATGGAACACCTACAACTGGTAGAGGCACTAATGGTGCCTTTGTCTTCCCTCCTGTCTTATCACTCAGCTGGCAAGCTGGACAGGTTCAACAGACCTGCTCTGTGTCTCTGGCCAGTAGAACAGAGGGTCTAACCTATCCTGGGTTTTTCTAATCCCTAAGCGTTCAGCCAAGGGCACTTCATTGGCTAGCAATAACAGGAAGTTCCTGTGCACTAATGGAACCAATGGCCTCTTGCTAGTACCTGGCTCAGGGTTTACAGTTTCACTATAAAGTAGACTATCCTCCCAGTCAACATAGTGTTTCCCGACCACTCCTTTGCTGACCTGTTTGTGGGCTTACTTCCAAAGTCCCTCAAGCATAGGACACTCCTCTTGTGCCTTTCAGACATCTTCCTGGGTAAGCCCAGCAGCTAACAACCCATGCAACTCTGCAAGTGACCCAGACTCCAGCATATGATCCACTTCAGGAGTCTCATCCTTCTCCCTTTAGAGTAGGAGCAATGGCTTCCATGGTCACTGCCTTCCCAGAGTCTGTCCTTTCTCAAACTACAGTGTCCTGGTCCTTGGAAATTAGAGATGATACCAGCCTAACTCTGAGACTGTGATACAGCCTGTGCTCTGATCAACACAGCTGATGTTGTCCAAGCCATAAAAGCTTCTGGTCCTGCAGCACAGAGCCAGGGGCTATCAAATCATTGCCCAAGAGACATCCACCTCCTTGCATTTGCCTTACCTTGACATTAATCATGGCCACCTTGCCATTGAGATCAATCTCAATCCTGGCAGGTGGGTCCTCCATGCCCTCTCCACTGGCTACCAATCCTGTATCTTTGGTTCCAGGGAGTAACTCCTCAGGCCTAAGGCACTTCCTCTCAACCAATGTGCGGAAGGCTCCAGTATCCCTCAGGGCAGGTACTTTCCTCCTATTGATACTAACCTCCTGCACAGATCCCAGTGTGTTAGGATGAATGTGCTTCAGAGCATCTGGGTCCCTCTCCCAAATGTCCATAGGTACTAGGTTGAGCACAACTGGCCACTCTCGTGTACCTTCACCCATGTGTAAGCTGCTTGCTCTCACGGGTGTGGCTGTGTCAAGTTCCTTCCCTTACAGTCTCTCTTGTAATGCCCCACTTTGTGGCACTTAACCCCTTCGCCGCGACGCGAATTCCGCCACTGTGCGGGGGGGCTAGGGGGTGGGCGTGGCGCTGCGGTGCTCATGACGGCTCCCGGCCGTCATAAATCACGGTGGGCGTGTGCTCATGACGGCCGGGAGTTGTCATGAGCACCGAAGAGGTTAAAACAAGTCACCACTTTGGACTTAGAAGGGCTTCCTTGCCTCCCCTTCTCATGATGCTCCTTCCCGGGCACACCATCACTCTTTTCATGTTTCCTGGGCCCTCCTCCAGTCCCATGAAATGGACCTTACCCTCCTGTTTGGAACTCGTCTGTGGAGAGGTCTTCTCCCCTCTTGGCTTAGAACCATGCTGCTCCAGCCCTTTGTGAACCCTGTTAGCCAACCACTTATCAGCTAACACAGCAAGTTTTGTTGGAGCCCTCTCTGTCAGATCAGATTGCCATTGCCTAAGTAGGTTACAGCACTCCTCCTTAAGTTGCTCTGTCACCATCAACTGGTTAAGGGACTGAAAATCCTTGGCCTCCATCCCTCTTACCCACTCATTCCAATCGCACAATACACCATAAATCCATGTCTCAAACAGAACACCCTCTGCTGTCTTGCAGTCACAGAATCCTTGCAGGTATTAAGCTGGTTTTATCACAAACCGACTTATGAGAACTTCCTTCATTCACTCATAGACCATCTGGTCTGCTACAGGCATCTTTCCAATGACAGCTGTCCCTTCCAGTGGCATGCGTTCCAGTAAGGGAGCTGCCTTAGACACCTAATTTAAGGTCTGCGCACTACAAGTGGCTTCAAAGCTCATGAACGATTCCAAAATTCCAAAATATCCTGACCTTTCACATACACATCCCCAAAATATTTTCGAACCTTGGCCATAACCTGGCCTGAACTGGAAGCAGAGTCACTTATCACAGATGAAGTTGTCATTGCTGCCATCCTACGTTTCTCTCTCTCAAGGACTATAGTTTCCCTTTCTCCTCTCTGTTTCTCCTCCCTTTCTTTCGGTTTCTCCTCCCTCTCTCGCAATTTCTCCTCCCGGGCCATTCCTCCTGTCTCTCCCGCCTCCTCTCCTCATGTTTTCATCACACTCTTACCTCCACATCAACCTGATGTAGGTTAGGGGTGAGTTAAACACACAGCAGTGGAACTGTTAAAAAAAGGTGAGTGAGCCTGATGGCCTCACTCTAGTGACACAAGGTAAAAAGACCTGTTCACTGCTACTGATCCCTACACAGTATTCTGCTACCACCGCGCTTGCGCTGTTTAACTCCAGGTGAAGGCGGTACCACCATTATGAGGGTAGTACTTTGGTCACCCCTTCCAGTCCAACAAGACCGTAATATGTGAGACAGGCCTGTCATGGCGCACAGGCATGATCCACGTTCACCTATGACAAAAAATCAGCATTAGGGATCCAGACAACAATACATTTGGGATCTCCGGGCAGGGGAACCCATCTCTCACACTTCAGAGGACTGTTCTGTCCCAACGGGATGTAATATCAAAAAAAGTTCTATTCAGATTTAAATCTGATTCTGTGAACAAATAAATAAAAACAAAAGTAGTATAGCTTCAAGTGCAAAATAATACCTGAGATTTTCAACAGGAGGAGAGGCTACCAAGGAATAGGAAAGTGGGTCTTCTGAATTACTAGCAGTCCTTTAATGGTTTTTGGTTCGGGGAAGAATTACTTTGCTTTAACTCTGATGCAATTGGATTAAGAACCTATTGGCACGTGGACTCTATGGGAGAATCTAAAGACCATATGTTTGACACAGAGGCTAATGACCAAATGTTTTGTTAGGACGAACATGTGCTCCAGTCACACATGTATGTTATGTATGTATACATGTATGTGTTTGTTGTGTAGCGTGCACTTTGACAAACATAGTGGAGTGCTGTACAGTGTAAAAGGCAAGTATATAGTCAAGAAATGATTTTAGAGGTAGCTGGTTTATGGACTGTTACTGTGTCATGATGTAGTGTTCTTTAAAGAGGGGCATATTCAACTCTTTCCAGAAATGAAGCTGGGATGTGATGGTTCTAATGCATACAGATGTATTGCTCCAGATCCTGGGTGCATTGATGAAAAAGGCTTTTTGTCTTGTTTTTCACTTTTACACTTCTTTGTCTCTATTCTGATGTGTTCTTGCTTTGGGTGTGTTAAGGGCCACCAGAGTTGGTGAGCCTGTCAGCTAGATAGATAGAGTGCATCTCGTGTTTGACCTCGTTTTTGAGCATGATGCAGGCTGGTGAGGGGAGCCAGTGTGATTGCATCAGAATGGAGTAATGTGATCATGTTTCTTGAAGCCTGGGTGAGATGTGCTGTGGCATGTAGAATGCCCTTATGTGTTGGGGGGGAGTTTTGAGTCCAGTTACTGGCAAGATTTGTCCACCAGTTACATGAATATGAAGGTCTGTGTAGCAATGATTAAGTCACTTTCTGGAAAGAATAGTTTCACTTTTTTAGTAAACAGAGTTGGTTACTAACCCTGGGCGGAGTATGCGTAGTGGTGCTCCGCGTAGTTCCACAGAGTAAAAAAAACCTCTGTGGAACTACGCGGAGCTCTGCTCCGCGCCGGGACCACAAAAACCCTGCAATTTAAAAAAAACATCACTTACCTTGTCTTCTGCCTGCCCTGCTCCTCGCCATGGTGTCTCCCTTCTTCCGTCGTCCTCCTCTTCGCGTACCCGTACGTATTACGTCGCCTGTGAACTGCGCATGCGCAGTTCACGCATGACGTAATACCTACAGGGACGCGAGGAGGAGGACGCCGGAAGAAGGGAGACACCGCGGCGAGGAGCAGGGCAGGCAGAAGACAAGTTAAGTGGTGATTTAAAAAACATTTTTAATGGGGCTGGCCTCGTACTCCGTTCCGCCACGGAGTCGGAGTTTTGCCCAACTTCGCGTTCCCAGCGGAGCGTGGAGTTGGTAAAACTCTGCAAACTCCGCTGGCGGAGCGGAGTACGACGCCTGGGGTTATTGGTTACCAGGTCATGCTTGCTTTCTTGGCAATGTGTTCTTTGAGGGTGAGGATGGTGTCCAAGGTGAATCCAAGTGACTTCAACGAGTGAGAGTTGGGGGAACAAGCAGTCAAGGTTCATGCCAGGAAGCCCAGTTTGTATTATTTCTTGCTTGCTCTTCTTGCACAATCAGGAAATCGGTCTTGGTGGGGTTGGGCTTCAGGTAGGTGTTGGACATCGAGGTCTGGATGAGGTGTAGGTAGTGTTTGAGATGCTGGATGTTTGTAGTAGACGTGACTGAGTGCTGTTGCTGGTCCCTACTATGGTGCATGAACAGGGACTGGAAAGGGAATAGAGACAAAGGACAGCCTGTGCATTTGTTGCCTTTGTATGATTTTTTGTTTTAAAGGTCACATGTGGAAGGTTTTTCTTTTGTATGTGTGCTAACTGTTGGCACAGTGACATTAGCAGTGACTTTGATGTATTGCTATTTGTGGTTTTGTGTACTTCTTACTTGTCCTGACAATGGTTGTATCTGGAAGAGTAAGTCATACAGCTGCGAGGATAAATATTAGAGAGGATACTCTGTTCCATGGAGAAGATAAGGAGACATGTTCCTGGTCCACCTCCAGGAACATACTTGTGACCTATATCTTGGCAAATGTATCCTTGACATGCCTTCTCGCATCCTTCCATTTTTTTATGTTTCTGGTGGTATGTATACTGGCACTCAATGCAAGCTTCTTATCAGTCACATCTGGCCATATGGCTATCGTCTCCTCTCCACTGAGAGTGTGTAAAAGCAAAGCAGGTAGCTCACCATAGTGGTCAACTAAAAGGTTGACTGCAATGGACCTAGTTAAAGGTGGCTCATTAAATTTAGGGATGTACTCTGATTTCCTGGTGTCACAAAGCAGGTGTTTAGTTTTGTAAGACAAAAAACAAATATCCCTGAAACGTCGGAAGTTTTCTTCAAGTGTTGGTGGGTCATTTCTGTATTTTCTGGATTAAGACCTCCTGGATTTCCCTTGTGGCCCTGAACAGGAGAAAAGTACATGACAACATCAGCCCTAAATAGGGTTGAGAGTCTGAGTTTCTTAGATTGACAGCCCAGTGTCTCTGGAACCTTCAGTCTAAGGTTTCTGTCGTCAGAACCAATAGAGACATCGCCAGCAGAAACCTGATGGTTTTCCTGTCTCTAACTAGAGTGAGCAAACCAGATTTTTGGTGGGGTAGTACCACATTCACTAAGCCCTACATAAGTACTTATGTTACTCGCAGTACATTATGGTGGTGATTTCAGGCATTCATCCATCATTCACCATCTTTATGTAGTTGTTAGGGAGCAGGGAGACCTGAACTTACTACTATTGGGAAAAATACAAACTCACTATAAGAATAACTTTCATTAGGAAATGTACACACTGTACTAGATGTAATACTACACATGCATATGTTTCCAAGGGTAAACATACATTTATGAATTAGGCACTTAGGGGGATATTCTCAAGAACGCGTGATAATTATCGCAAAATTAGCTTAACGGAACTTTGCACATCGCAGTCTATCGCGTGAAAATAACGCCGTATTAACGTTGTATTCTCAACACCGCGGTACCATGCAATAGTCTCACGCTAACGCGTCAAATGACTGCGATAAAATTACTGTGACAGCAAAAAAACGCGAAACACGAATGCGGAAAAAGTTGCAATGTGGCCAAGCGCGATAAAAAAATCAGCGATAACCATCGACAGGCCTGCAATTCCCACGCGTCATGCGGGAAAATGCACTATAAAAGCACCGAAAAACAGAAACAAAATAATTCAAACTGCGTAGCACCATGGAGGAAGCCGGAGCAAGTACAGAGGACGACCAGAACCCCACAAGCCCCCAGGAGGACCAGCCTGGGACCTCAGGGTCATGGAAGGGCAAGGAGAAGAAGACGAGGAAGACGAGGTTCAGTCCGCAGGAAAACAGGATCATCATCACGGAGGTGATAGAACACCACCAACAACTGTTCGTCACCTCCAACGTGTCATTGGCAAATAAAAATGCAATATGGCAGTCCATCCTGGACAAGGTGAATGCAGTCGGAGTGAGGAGGAGGACAATTGGAGAGGTCAAGAGGCGCTGGAATGATGCAAAGCGCAAAACCAAGAAGAAACCCGCTGACAACCATCAGGCAGCAATGCAGACTGGGGTGGCAGTCCAACGGAACACCAGGAGCTGGATGAGATGGAGGAAATGGTGGCCACAGTCATCAGTGGGGAGATGGAGCAGGAGTTGGGGGTCCAGACACTGCTCGACATGACCTGACACAACAGCACCAGGGAGAGTACCGAACAGGGACTGGGTGGACGGGGGGAGATGGGCACAATGGCACACATGCACAATTAAGTAGAGCACACTGCACACCCACAATGACTCTGGATCATGTCCCTGATCCCCTTGGCACACTGCAGCACACATACAAACAGCAAGTAGGCCCCCGTCCCCTATGGGCACAAAGGGGTCCCTCCCCACTCAGCACCAATCTCACAACCAACCCATGCACACGTGTCAAAACCAGCAAAGCTGCATGTCTGTGAGCCACACTGACAATGCAAGTGACTCTGCATGACGAACTGCATGGCTGCAGTCCAATTATCATGACATGGTGCACGCCACGACACTGAGGTGGGTGGGTGTGGAACACATCCGTAAAGGAGCAGGTCACACTCTGACACATCCACGTGCACAAACAACCCCTGATGTCAACAACACATCTGCGGATAAACCATGCCCAAGAGTCCAAAATCCGAACTAGAGCCAAAATTAGCCAAGTCTGCAACATCTCAGCACTGTAGAAGCACAGAAGTCAAAGGCACACTGCCTCAAAGGGATAAGGGGCAGCAAAATCACAGCTGCAGGGGTGACTCTCCCACAATGCAGCACACACACATAGCAATAACAGCACATCATCATTGACGACAATGTGGTACAAGGTGCAACACTCTCACTACAGAACAGAGGACACAACTGGTTCCGCTTGTGCGTAGAAACTGGCCAATCACATCTGGCATAGCAGGAAACTGTGAGATGATAATGTACGTGTACAACCTCACATCCGTGATGTAGTTCAAATGTCCACTGTCCCGCATCAAAGTCAGCTCCTCCCAAACAGTAACAATGTACATTGTCATGCAGTCTGTATGTAAACTTGAACAATGCGTCAACATACATGTCGACAAAATGTTAAAATGCATCTCCCCTTCACATTGCAGAGGGACAATCAACACCTCCTGCAGAGCAGACCAGACAACTCATCAGTGATGATGAAGAGGACCGCCACACCTTCGACACCGACGCCCTATAACAGCTCATGGACAGCTACGGCAACCCACCTCCAGGAGCAGGGCAGCCCAGCTGCATCGAGGAGACCTCACCCCCTGCACAGACCACACAGCAGGAAGTACCCACCACCACGGCTGGCTCCCAGCACCTCACCAAAGAACACATCGCATTCCAAGGCCATGTGTTAGACTGCCAGAAGGAGGTGGCTGAACAGGTGCGGGTGGGGTTTGACCTCATGGCAGCCAAACTAGATGACATACGTAGGTGTCTAAGTCCCATCAGGGACCACTTACACTCCCTAACGGACACCCACAGTTCGCTCCATGATGTCCAACAATCCATGCCCGACATCGCTGGAGTCATGACTCTGGGAGGAGAACAACTGTCTAGTCAGAGTGGCCTCAGCGATGTCAGCCGAGAGTTGGCACAGATGCTGAGGATAATGGAGAACATGGAGCGGATGCATGCGGAAAGAATGGCTGCCACGGATGCACACCAGCGAAAAGTTGTTGGGATCTTCAATGCCTTGCAGATCCTCATCATCGCATTGCTGCCACTAAGGCAGTCGCTGATGAATGCTGCTGGTACTTCTACACACACATCTCCGGCCCCTGATGTGTCAGTGGCACACAGTGCTGCAGACCAAACATCAGCACCCACATGTCAGACAGATGACATAGAGGACGAAGATGTGGGTGATTCCACCTTTGTAGTAAGAAGGAGCCAGTAGCATTCTTCTCCGCCATATGCCCTGTTTCAGCTTGGTTCTGCCCTCTGCATCATGCCCTGTAACAACACCTCCCACTGTCCCCAGAAACACTCTGCGACACTCACCTTGGACCTCGACATGGAATGCCATATTTTGTTTGCTTACCAATGACACAGCAATCATACTGCGGACTGTACTCTTCCTCTTCCGATGTACTTGTCAATCCCTAAATGACTCTGGCTGGTCCTCCACTGGGCTACAATGTAATGTGGGGTTTGCATGGCCATGTACTGCTCCAGTTCCGACACTCCACCGAATGTGAATAAATCATACAAATTCACACAGATGTGTCATGTCCATAATCGATCAAGTATGAAAGTGGGGATGAATGTAAGGACATTGATTGCCCAAAAAGGTACACCCTGGGAAATGAAAGCAATGCACATCTTTGACCGTGACACACGTAGGAAGTGAGATGACTGGGAATGTGTGCACTAGCTGTGGCCTCATTGCTCTGAAACAACAATCGTGCAATTCCTCAACTTTGCCCCACGCAATGTTAGAAATAGGGCTGGGTATGAAATGTCAAAGTCATTGGCAGACCTAAAGTAGTGTCCACCATCACATTTAACAACAGAACATCTCTTCGCATACCTACTCACACTCAACGGGGAGAACACAGCCTGTAGTGATGGATCACATTGATCCACATGGCAAGAATATGGACACCATACTCACATTGCTGAAGACACGTAAGAGCACAGGTCTATCAGCAACTATCCCAACCAGTATGTCTGGCTCACAGAGGTGGAGCTGGCAATAGGGACTCACCCCTAAGTGAAATGTGTCAGTCAGTCCCTCCCTGTGTACGGACAATGCTCATTGAGGCACACGATTTGTCATTCCAATCAACACTCATCACAGTTGAACACTAGTGAAGTTGCGTAGACTTTATTGCCATGTGCGTGTCAGTACGGGCAAGACAAGGGCCACAACATGCAGACCAATGCATCAGACACTAACAGGCAGCATTCGGTCACGGTACAGTTCCACGTGACAGGCGTTGTGCATGCGCCTGGGATGTTCTGCCATTGCGTTGGTGGCTCTCGTAGAACCGGCACTCTTCTGACCTGCGGCAGTTATGTGGATGATATGCCACAGCTCGGAGCAATGAGTCGTATGTGTGTGCAACGTTTGGACGTTTGGGTTGTTGTGTACGTAAGTGTCAAGGGCATTCCATGCAAGAGTACCTCGAGCAAGGACTTCTGTGTGTGGGGTGTGGATACGTTGGTCTATCATTAGCGCTGTGCATAGTGTGGGAGTCGTCATCATCTGCTATGGTATCTCTCTCAGGGAGTGCCTGCCGCATGCAAGACCAAGGTCGGGGGTGCAGATGTCCTTCCGCCTTATGTGTTGAGACAAAGGAGCTTTCATCCCTAATGTTAGTCTGACTACTGCTTGCATTCCGGAAATGTGATGTGGCTTTCGCGCTGCAATTGAGACTAGGCCTTAGGCTTATGGTGCACCAATAGCGATACACACACAACAGTTGGCATGCATGAGCCAAGAGCCCGAGCGGCCTTGCGCTACTTGTACAATCCCTTCGTGCGCGGCTGCCCTCCGGGTGCATGCAACATTGCAACATTGTTGATTGCGGGCCGTATGGCACAGACACTGCAACAGAGACACACGCATCAGTTGGTTTCCTGTCCAGCCCAGAAATGAACCACGCCCAGAGCCCAGGGATAATTATTCACACCCCTACGCTGGCCTGGCATACGCCGACCCAGCCCACTCGGCTTACGTATAAAGGGGGGGACGACGATGCTACGTGTCCCAGTTCTTCCCCACTGCCGGAGGTGATATGGCTGCATCTGCCTGGCATATCATGAGACTCAATCAGTAAGGGTCCATGACTTGAGTTGCACAGAGTTGGTGGCACCGGAAACACTGCGGCCGGCACGGGCTTACCGCCACGGGACGGTGACTTTCGGTGCACTGAGGTAGGGGTACCTTAGGTGCTGAGCGGGTGTGCAGCCTGCGATGATGCGCCATCCTGGCGGTCCGGACTGGTAAGGGTTTGTGTGAGCCCTGCTGGACTGCAGTGTAGGCCTGAGCCAGCGGGCAGCGCAGGCCTACCGCCATGTGGCGTTGCCTCGCGGTTCACAGAGTTAGTGGCACCTATAGAGCTGAGCGGGTGTGCAGCCTGCGATGATGCCGTGTGCACTGATATGATCTCTGCCATTGCGAAATCAAGACCCAGAATCACGTGTGTGACCTGATGGCCCGCTGGGCGGGGCTGCATGATGTGGAGGCTGCCAAGGTCGCGGGCCCCGGGCTTGGAGCTTGCACCGGCACGTGGTGGGCCCTATTGGAGACACGCTGGTGGGGGAAGGTGAGCAGTGAGGCCTGGGTGTGCAGGGGTGGGCAAACACCACTGGGCGGCGGGAGGGGCTGGGGTGCAGCAGCCTGTGTGTGCAGGGGCGGCCAAGCGATGATGGCGTGTGCACTGATATGAACTCTGCCATTCATAAATCTGGACTCTGTTTCAGATAAGGGACCTGGTGGACTGCAGTGTATACCGGCACGTGGTTGGAGACACACCGGTGGCAGCAGGTGAGCAGTGAGGCCTGGGTGCGCAGGGGTGGGCAAACACCGCTGGGCGGCGGGAGGGGCTGGGGTGCAGCAGCCTGTGTGTGCAGGGGCGGCCAAGCGATGATGGCGTGTGCACTGATATGAACTCTGCCATTCATAAATCTGGACTCTGTTTCAGATAAGGGACCTGGTGGACTGCATTGTATACCGGCACGTAGTTGGAGACACACCGTTGGCAGCAGGTGAGCAGTGAGGCCTGGGTCCGCAGTGTCGGCACTCTCTCTCCCTCTCCCTCTCTTCCTTTCACTGTCTCTCTCTCTTCCTCTGTTACTCTCTCTGTCCTTCTCCCTCTCTCCCCCTTTCTCTCTCTTTCTCTCCCTCTCTTTCACTCTCTCTCTCCCTTTCTTTCTCTCTCTCTCTTTCACTCTCTCTCTGTCCTTTGATGAGCGCATGACACACCTTCTTATCTTGAATTTTGTCTTGCAGGCTCTGTCTTACAGATTGTCCAGAGAAGACCCGCCATGACTCTCCCGAATAGTTGTTTTGAGTTAAATTTGAATTACATAATTTGTTTGGAAATTCAAAGATGAATGAATGATTCTCCTTTTTCTGACCACACATGAATGTTAATTGTTGTACTTGTGCAACATCAGGCGAATTGTTTTGTTCATGATTTCGTAAAGTTGATGTAAAATATCTTTGTCCGGGGTAGGGCCCCGGGGAGGGGTGGGGAGGTACTGGGGGGGGGTGGCGGTGGGTGTTGTGGCCCTCTTGGGTGTCCGGCTGCATGATCAGTAGCTCCATGGCATCTGTTGTTCTTCTGGTGTGGCTGTGGGCTGGGCTCCCATTTCTGGTGCAGGTTATCGTCCAACTTAATACCAGGAAAGAGCAGGTGTTAATTCCCTGCTGCTAACGTGCCTTATCGCATGTTTTGTGATCTTATCGCCGATCTGGCTGGTCGTTGAGAATGTTGCGAAGTGGTGTTGTCGCGGGTTTTTGCACGGGAACGCCTACTCTGCATCTCATTAGTGTTAGTTGCCGGTGTCATCCGTGGCGATGTTTTTTGCGGCTGCTATCGCAGGTAAATTGGCGATATCGGCTGTTAGTACCAGCTTGTGAATAGGGCGATAAATCTATCACCACTTTGGCTGCGATAAAGTGCCGCTAACTCGGCGATAAGTCCTTGAGAATATGCCCGTTAGAGCTTGATGTCAGTACCAGAAGAAAAAAACATTTAATTTCCAAGAAATGCAGCATGAGGATTAGCAGTGTCATCTCTGCATTTTTTGAAAGGCTTATATATTATCCCTGTGATGAGGATCTGGGTGTATGTCACATTATCAGTCACAATAATGTCTTGCAACAAAAATACAATTGCAAAAATATTAATTTTTAAAACACCCTATGCTAGATGCAATATTGCCATTCAAAAAGTCAGTGATAACATAATACCAACTAAATAAATAAATACATCAAAAATATTGACTTTTAAGCAAACAAATCAAACAGTAAAAAATATCAACAACATCAATATCATCTACAAAAATATTGAAAAACATATTTAAATGGTTACAAATATTTATTAATAAGTACCATCCCCATTATATTTATTTATATGAAAAAGTTTTAAAAAAAAGGAAACATACATTAAACATTAATTAGTGTTTTCAAAATAAGTGATACATTTAGAAAAATTCTTCTTAACTAATTACATTCAATCTGCAACAATTAACAAACTAAAAAGCAGTTCTAATTAAAAAGGTGTATAAATAAAAGAAAAGCCAAACAATTAATGATCGTGCACACCTGCCAGAGAAGAGAAAACACTGCAACTCTGCTCAATTGAACAAACTCCAGTCAACAAAGAAGGAAGTCCACGTCTCACTTTTAAATAAAAACTTACTGAAATGAATCACAAATTATACTATATTTCTAAATGTATTTAATTCATTTCAAGTCTTTAATACCCACTAGAGATTGACTACCTAAAAGTATGTCGATAAATGTCTACTCTAAAAGAACAAAATTACAACTTTGACTGAAGATTTGAAAGTTGAAGACAGACAAAAACGCACAACACATAAGGGTAAAAATAAGATTTAATATAAAAAGTTTTAAAAAATGAAACACAACTACTAATTTTAAAGGGCAATTGCTATTTTTATGCTTCATTTATAACATCCACAGATCCAGACACGGCAACAGAGCAAAGCTTTAAGACTTTTCATAAAGGAAAACCACTTTTAATACATTTAGAATACTCATACAGTAAGGGGGACATCACAAACAAGCACACTCACTGAAAGCGCACCACGTATTACTTTAATGCATTTTATGAGAGGGCTGTAACTGTTAACAATGCAATATAAAATATTAGAGGCTTAACCACATTCTCTCCATCTCTGAGATTAAAGTATGAAATATAGTTCAAAACCTTAAAGAAGCCTCAAGTAGCACAATGTCTCCCATTGGAAGCATTGTTCATTAAAACACTACCAAAATACCTTCCCAAATAATAGGTCAACTACCAGCAGTGTTTAACCTAAAACAATCAATATCAAGAAAAAAAACAACAGAGAGGCAGGCATTAACAGGGCCAAAAACATAAGCAGATGTTGATACCTCCCAGACCCTGACCAATGAGGAGTTCATTTTATATATACATCTAACTAATGATTAAAGAACAATGATTTTGCCACATGAAATAATCTCCACACCATAGCAAAAATCACAATTCAGTTAATGGATGGCACATTTAAAACATGACCCCCTTCCCCATCCTGTAAACAAATATGCACAGTACAGCAGCAGTACCAAAATTGAATATTTCATAAATTTTTGGATGACTCCCAAAAAAGCAACAAACTATAAATAATGACTTTTTTTTATCCCCAATCCACTAAATAGTTGGCAAGTACTCTCTGACAAAAATAGTTCTATATTTCAAGCATTACATGATCCACATAATCATTAAATAGTACCTGACACCCAAATTCAAGGATGCTATTTTATGGCAGGTTTGACCTTGTGAAATCTATGAAGATTAAAATACAATGGGGTGATAGTTATCACACAACTCTTAATTGCAATTTTTAAAACAAACGTTTGCTCACAGACTGAAATTTAGACTTGCACTTGTAATAAAGGGCATGGAGTGAATGAATATTTTTATTGATCAGTTATTTAAAACTTTTACAATTAAAATCAATCAGAAAGATAGACCAAGATAATTGGGTGCAAATGCAATTTGTGCGAAAAACAACAACACCAAGTTTTATCAAAAGAAGTTGCAAACAGTTGATTAAGACATTTAGAATTAAAATTTGGGTGATTGCCCCCAAAAATTACGTATATCCTTGTCATTTAACAAAATTTAAAAGGATTCCTAGTAATTTTAACATTCTGTTTATTCAAAGAGGTAATGAGGCCAAATTTTGTGAAGATAAATTGTAAACGTACTCAAAATGATAACAACAATAAATAATAATTATAACAACAATGGACCTTATTTGGATGTCGGTCGGAAAGCCTCTGACCACAGGTCGGAGGCTTTCCATCTGACATCCTAGGTTTGAATGCCGACCACCGTATTACGATTACGGCAGTTAGAATTCAAACTGGCCGGTCAATCCGGCTGGCTTCCGACGGGCTCAAGCACCCCGTCGTCCAGTCGGAAACCGCCACATAATCCCTTACATATGGCGTTTCAGCCGTTAGGTTTATGGTGTTGGTTTCCGACAGGCTTTCCATGTTGGGCTTTCCGACATGGAAAGCCTGTTGGAAAGCGATTTTGGGGGTCCCTAGCAGGGCCTCCTATCTTCTGCAAACTCCAGTTGTGGGTCCTCCCTGTAAATCCCTGCACTGTTTGGCAAGCACCCGTGCCTGCCACAAGGTGCAGGGATTTACACAAACTCCCATTTCTCTATGGGAGCTTGTGCTGCGGGCGGAAACCACCTGCAGCAAAGCTCCCATACAGAAATAGGAGTTTGCGACTGCACCATTTGCGGTCGCATCATAATACAGTGTGCGGAACTGCCGACCTATGGTCAGTCAGTTCCCACATCGTAACAGGGGCCAATATTGTTAATTCCCAGTTACATTTTTCCAATAATCCACCGATAACCCCCTTCTTTGGCACAATTGTACAATATGATGCTGTAAATCAACTAAGAACCAATTTCTAACAGCTGGTAGAAGTTAAAATCATCCACGACAGTAGTATATTGAAAACACTGTCAATTGTAAAATACCGCTAATAATAATCTTTGAGGATTTACAAATTCCATATTTTACATATTCGCTACATGAGCCTGACAGTCACCTGGTTGCAAATGCAAGTTACTTTACAATCTGTTCTGCTTCATCAGGCCTGACTGGGGATTTCAATGATGGTAGTCTCTTCTCAGCAGACATCGTAAATTTTGTAAATCTTTCACTAAGTACCATATCATCTCCTTGGAGGCAGGCTATTACTACCTGGCTACAAGTGCGGATGTCTTTTCTTATGTAGGGGATATTTAGTAACCGTCTTTGTTCCTTCACCAATGCTGAGCATCTGCAGAAAATATTAAGTCCTCCCACATAATGTTGCAGAGCCGACATACAGACTCTATAGAAAGTCTTTTCCAGCTAGGGGAATTATGTAGGTTGGCAAAGTTGCCCAGTCTATAGCCCATTAGTTTCAATTTTACCTTATATCCATAGAGTTCCCCCAAATAACTTTGCAGTTTCAAGCTCTTGTACGTGCCAATCGTCATCCATGCGTGAGATCTTTTTTAAAACAGCGCCTTATCTATCAGCATGGAGGTCTTTTTAACCACAAAGTTCCCCACTTTGTTAAAAGCTACCTGGCTGAGATGTTTCGACCATAGTGGTTCAAGTTGTAGCCTTTTTACTGCTGGATTCAAATATTCTTTTGCTTGACTCTTTTCTGCACCAGATGCGGCTTTCCACGGAGTGTTGTTTAGAATACCTTCCTGCACTCTTTTCATTTTAGGGCACGTTTTTGAATAAGCACCCAAGCTGGACAAATCTTGTCTACACAGACCAAGTTAGCCTTAGTTGCGCTGGTGATATATAGCGGGGCAACCAGAACACCTGCTGGTAATACAGACGATCAGGTTCCAACTCTCCACCCCCTAAGGGCTTCAGAACCATATGCTAGAGTGGGAGCAAGTCTCTTTTTTATGATTTTCCCATATCATTTTCTTACACAACCATCTCAACTAACTTAAGTTGGACATCTGGGCCAATGATGCATGTCTGCTTCTGGATATCCTCAAAGCATGGTTTAGTTTTTTTTCCACGACCAGCAACGCTATTGGTGGCTTCTTGGGAGGAACATATAGTTGATGTGTCAATTTTGGGTTATGGGTTTCCACAGGTAGAAGTATAAAAGGGAACTTGCTCCATTGAACTATTGGGTCTGCATTTTCCTTGGTTATGTGCTCCCATAGTGATCTTGCTCAGGCTCCGATGCAGGCAATTGAGCTTACTGTCCATTGGAGCTTCCTGTAGTTTGTTGTGCTAACTGTGCCTCAGGCCGAGGTGTTCCATATCTTCCATAAAGCACAAGTCCTGCTTGCCTTTCCTAGTTGGCTGTGTGCATAATGATGGTATTTGCCAAATTGCATTGTGAATGGACAGGGCCTGATCTTTTGATGCCCCCTCTAAAAAGTTCATATTAAAGTCCCCTGCCAACAGGATATGTGGTATTGGCTTTTTTGTCATTTGAGCAGTAATGAATGATTTCATGGCTTCATTTGATACATTTTTCTTTATTGATGATAGTTGAACATTGGCATTTATTATTAGCAGCTGATTATCCTTGCCTTGGAGGCACTCTGACAACTGCACAGCCTGTAAGTTTGGATGATCTACTTGCAACTTTGTATATTTTATGTTTATATTTACTGGTACGTAGATAGCTAAGCTTCCAGCTGGGTGGTCCAGGAATATGTATTGAAGATAATGCCCAGGTTTCCTGTAGGCCTACTAAGTGGAAGATAACTATATAAGACAAAAAGTTCTGGTCTTGAACTTTGCTCTGTAGTCCCTCCACATTTCATGGGTCCCTCCACACTCAATGAAAAGGCCATAGAGAGGTTGCTGTATGTTCCCCCTTCACCTATTAGTTTTTTTGTCAGTGTCATTCACATATTTAATCAGCCCAAAGGACAGTCATTGGGTGTTTGGGCTGTTATTCATTTTGAGTGACACACTTTCCACTGTTTTCGTTTGAGTGTGTGTTGGGCAGGAGCCAGCACCCAAGAGACAAAGAAGTCCCTGTTTCATTGCCCAAATAATTGAAAATATATATGTTAAGGAACATTGTTGGACCCGGGCATTTTTGCAGGGTCACACCAAATTTTTGACTTCGGGTGCAGAACCTGTTTCTGTTGACATTAGGACAAAGTGCACTTTTGTCCTGCTAACCAGTAGTAAAGTGTTTGCGCTCTCTCCCTAAATCATGGCACAATTGACATCTACCTGACTTCTACACTAACTTACTTGTGAGTCCTAGTAAATGGCAGCACTCAGGGCCTATAAATTAAATGTTGCTAGTGAGTCTGCAGCATTCATTTTGGCACCCACTAAAGTAGCTCTTTAGTTTCCAATAATTTATATTATAATTTTCTCATACAACAACAAAGTGGGCATACTCACCTGAGTAACTGGAGGTTCCTCTAACAAGGGATCTATTTCAACCTCCCCCCCCCATCATCCATCCTTCCTCCTTCCGACACCATCTTGGTTTATATAGAATATAAAGTAGCAGACAAATCACTAGAATATTGTCATGTGTCTCCTTCGGCCTGTGTTCTGTAGGCCCCAGCGGTAAACTCTGCTCCGCTCACGGAGTATTCGGTATTTGGGCACTCCACAGCGGTGCAGGGAGTTCCTGGATTCCGTCTTCCGGGTGTAAAGTGGAGTTTTTGTTGCCTTTCACTTGCCACTATATTCTCAGGCCACTAGTGAGCGCGTGCAACACTTCACGCCCGCTCACACAGCTTCCGGCTGCAATGGCGCCAATGTAGAGCTACTCACGAACGCACCACTCAAGCAACATTTGTGTTCGAGAAGCAGCTAAATCTACAATAGGAGGTTTTCGAGAAGATTTTCTTCTCCAACAGACCGTTCGAGTTTTTTTTTGGGTGAGAATCCTTTTTATAAACTTTTATTTCCAACAGGAAGGAAGTGCCCAAGAGACTCCAACCTCCTGTTCCTGTCCAGCAGGCTTCTCCCAGTGCTTTGTCCATCTCTTGGTCATTTTTCATTTGGATTTGGAGGTGGAAAGATCACTCTCTTTGTCTGCTGCATATGTGCTATTGGATTTAAGGACTTTGTATTAGAGATTTCACAAGTAAAAGATCAAAAACTCTCGCATAAGGGTATTGTTTTTTTGATAGAGGGCATGCACCAGTATTTATTTGTACTTTTATTCGAATTTTCAACTTTATTGTGGTGGGTGGCCTGCAATTTTAGTAGGGGCCTAGTTATATTTTTGCATTTCATTTTACTTCATTTGTAAGGGAACAATGTTGCACAATTCAGTACATTTTCTCCATGTTTTTTAAATTTGCAATATTTATTTATTTTACTATGTGGCCTAGTCTTCCAAGGGGCCTTCCAGTCAGTAGGCCCAGGCCAGTACTATTCTTGAGTCCATGAAACAATGGTTTCTGTGGTATAAGTTGTTTTAAAACATCATTTAGGGCTGGGAGGGCATTGGATTAAATTTAAAATGTGTATTTTTGTATTTCACTTTTTTTGTACAAATAGTGTATATGTGGGGTAATATTTGCTGCTTTTGGAGGATGTGTGTTGTAAAAAATGTATAGCTCGGTTGATTTTTTTTGGCATTGCTGAATTAGTGGTAGTGTTTACTTCAGTGTCACCATGCCTCCTTTGTCTGGCCAGTGAGTGTGTGTGCCATAGAACACCATTTTTCTTTGTTCTACATGCCATGTGGCCAGGGGCCATTATGTGGAGTGTGTCTCCATAGACCTGAATGTGTTCTTTTTGTTCCCCATGCCTCCTTGCTCGCTATTGCTGTTTGGTCATGTGACTGGCAGCCATTTTGTGCATTCAGCCAGTGTGTTTTTGCCATAGGCTTGCATATGTTCTTTGTTCCCCATGCCTCCTTGCTCGCTGTTGTTGTTTGACCATGTGGCCCTGGCTGGCAGCCATTTTCTGCATCCGGCCAGTGTGCCTTTGCCATAGGCGTGCATGTGTTCTTTGTTCCCAATGCCTCCTTGCTTACTGTGGTTGTTTGACCATCTGGCAGTGACTGCAGCCAATTTGTACATCCACTCTGTGTGCCCTTGCCATAGGCTTGCATGTGTTCTTTGTTCCCCATGCCTCCTTGCTCGCTGTTGTTATTTGGCCATGTGGCAGTGACTGCAGCCATTTTGTGCATCCAGCCAGTGTGCCTGTGCCATAAGCTTACATGTGTTCTTTGTTCCCCATGCCTCCTTGCTCACTGTGGTTGTTTGACCATGTGGCAGTGACTGCAGCCATTTTGTGCATCCACCCAGTGCGCCCTTGCCATAGGCTTGCATCTGTTCTTTGTTCCCCATGCCTTCTTGCTCGTTGTTGTTTTTTGAACATGTGGCACTGGCAGGCAGCCATTTTGTGCATCCACCCAGTGTGCCTTTGCCATAGGCTTGAATGTGTTCTTTGTTCCCCATGTCTTCTTGCTTGCTACTATTGTTTGACCATGTGGATGGCAGCCATTTTGTGCATCCAGCCACTGTGCGTTTGCCATAGGCTTGCATGTATTCTTTCATCCCCCTGCCTCCTTGCTTGTTGCTGTTGTTTGACCATGTGGCTGGCAGCCATTTTGTGCATTCACCCAGTGTGCCTTTGCTATAAGCTTGCATGGATGGATGTGATATCAGTTTAATAATATGCTTGAGGATCATTGTAATATGTGTAAATTAAGAATATGATTTTGATGAACAGTGCTTATATAGTACATGATTTTATTGCATTTTTTTATTTTGCACCACCTTGCCTCACAATAGGTTTCTTCTCATCCTCCCATACAAACATCGGCAATTATTGATTTTTTTTTTTTAATTTGTAATTTTTAATTTTCTTTTAATCTTTTCTTTGGATTTTTTTAATTGTCATTTTTTTTGTTATTTTTTTTTTGCATTTTGGCTATGTCGGTCCACTCATTCATCCAGACATCCATCCACCATAGGCGCACAGCCGCACAACAGTATTCAGTTTTTTTTTGTATAATTCCATTTCCTCCTGGACACCATGGCTGCGGTGCACTGAAGATACATCAGCATCATTAATTTTTTTTTTTATGATTATCCCTTTTCCCCCTGGACCACATTGCTCTTCATAGGTGCACACTAACCTCCAATTTAACTATTATTCCATTTACTCATCCAGTTTTCTGAGTGCCACTGGTGTCTCCTTTAGAATATATGGACATAAAGGAAAAAACTCTATGTTGTGTTATCTTGTTTTGAAATAAATTCTATGGTATGGTGGTATGGTTTGACTTTAAAGTGGATGATTTATTATTACCTAAGTAACCTACCACACCAATATTGCCTCTGTCTGTACTAATTCAATCAGCAACAATGCCACGTTTCACTGAACATTTTTCTTGCCTGTTTGCTTTTAGGCGCACAAGAGAAGTAGAGACATCACCCACAGTACTGCAAAGATAAGGCCTGTACATTGACGTCCGTCCTCCAGTCTCTTCCACTTGTGCAGCTTAGTACCACTGTCAACTCAGAGCTTTAAGATGGCCCCAAAGATAGTTGCTCCCAAGAAAGTGGTCAATAGGAAGTAGCAGCTTTCCACCAGTGACATGCGACCACAAACTTTTTCAGGAGCCATGTGCCTGCCAGACCGGCCTTTGGGAGAAACTTGGTAGCTACACTCCCGCATCAACAGCACCACCCCAACCTAAGCCCAAGACCATGTCTATCAGTGAGACAGCTACTGCAATAATAGCGTCCCTTTTGCAAATTACAACCCAATTGTTTCAGGAAACAGAGAAAAATGGATAGCAGACACAGCCAGAAATTGTACATCTTCCTGATGTTGGAGCAGAACAGGAGGTCGAGCTTCCTGTCGAGCAAAAACCCCCTCTTTTAGAATCATTGGCTCCCAGATCTCCAGCAAGAAAAAGGAAGGGTACTACTCCATCATCTTCTGCAAGCACCACTTCTGATGATGATGATGATAGGTATGTGAGTGGACCCTTGCAGAGTCCAGGAGAAGCAAGGAAAAGAAAAGTTCCTGAAAGACTAAGGGGATATTCTCAAGAACGTGCGATAATCATCGCTAAAAAAGGCTAACACACGTTTACATATCGCCATCTATCGCAGGAAAATAACTCTGTGTTAACGTCGTATTCTCAACACGGCGGTAACATGCGATAGTCTCCCGATAACGCGTCAAATGGCCACGATAACATCACCAGGACGGCGATAGAAATCCAAACCCGAACGCGAAAAATGTCGCAATGGGCCCAACCGCGATAGCAAACCAGCTATAAGCTGCGCCAGCCTGCAAGTCCCACAAGTCAGGCGGCCAGAATCACTATAAAAGCGGCAACCAAAAACACAAACAAGACCCAAACAACTGCGAAGCACCATGGAGGTAGCCGGAGCAAGAACAGAGGACAACCAGAACCCCCACAAGCCCCACGGAGGACAAGCCTGGGACCATCATTGGGGAGACGGTGGCAGGAGTCGGGGGACCGGACACTGCACAACATGACCTGAGCCAAGAGCAACGGGGTGAGTAACGGCCAGGGACTGGGGGGACTGGGGAGATGGGCGCAATGGCACACATGCACAAATAAGTATAGCACATCTGCGGACACACCATGCCCAAGAGTCACAACTCCGACCAAGGGCCCAATTTACCCAACTCTGCAACAGCTTAGCACTGCATAAGCACAGAAGTGAAAGGCACACCACCTGAAAGGGATAAGGGCCAGCAAAATCAGACCCGAAGGGGCAAATCACCCACAATGCAGCACACACACAAGATGCAGAGCACCCCAACATTGACAACAGAATGGTACAAACTGCAACACTTCCACAACAGAACACAGGACACAACTGCTGCCGCCTGTGTTTAGAAAATGGCCATTCGCATTTGGCATAGCAGGAAAATGTGAGATGACAATGTACAAGTACAACCTCACATCCTGATGGTGTAGAAATGCCAAGTGTCCCACTTGAAATAGGCGTCTCCTCATACACAGTCGCAATGTACATTGCCATGCAGTCTGACAGTAAACTTGCACAATGCGTGAACATACATGTGAACACAATGTCAATCTGCATTTCCCTTCACATTGCAGAGGGAGAATCAACACCTCCTGCAGAGCAGACCCAACAACACAGCACTGATGATGAAGAGGACCTCCTCAACATCTACACCGACGCACTCCAACAGCTCAGGGACAGCTCTGGCCCACCATCTCCAGGAGCAGGGCAGCCCAGCTGCATCCATGAGACCCCGCACCCTGCACAGGCCACACAGCAGGAAGCACCCACCACCCCGGCTGTCTCCCAGGACCCCCACGACCAACATATGGCCTCCCAACGCCGTGTGTTAGGGTGCCAGGAGGAGATGTCTGACCAGCTGCGGTGGGGTTCGACCTCATGGCAGCCAAACTGGATGCCATATGTGGGTGTCTAAGTCCCATCAGGGACCACTCACAGTCCCTAACGGACACCCACTGTCCGCTCCTTGCTCTACAACAAGCCATGGCTGACATCGCTGGAGTCATGACTCTGAGACAAGAACAACTGTCCAGTCAGAGTGGCCCCAGCGATGTCATCCGTGAGTTGGGACACATAAGGAGAAAAATGGAGAGCTTGGAGCGGATGCAGGCGGAAAGAATGTGTGCCACGGCTGCCCACCAGCGAGATGTAGCTGTGATCTTCCATGCCATGCAGATCCTTGTCATGGCATTGCCACCACAAGGCCTGGCGCGGATGGATGCTGGTGCCACTACTACATCCACATCTCCTCCCCCTGAAGTGTCAGTGCCACACAGTGCAGCAGATTTCCCACCTCCATCCCCTGATGTGTCACTGCCACACAGTGATGCAGACAGAACACCACCACCCGCATGTGAGGCACCTGACACATCAGAGGACGAAGATGATGATGAATATGGCTTTGTGGCTAGAATGAAGTGTTAGCATTCATCTCTGCCAAATGGCCGTGTTCAGCTTGGTACTGCCCTCTGCATCATGCCCTGGAATAACACCTCCCACTGTCCCCCCCATACACCGAGCGACACTCACCTTGGACCTCGACATGGACTGCCATATTTGGGGTGGTTACCAATGACACAGCAATCACACTGCAGACTATAGTCTTCCACTCCCTATGAACTTGTCAATCCCGAAAGGACTCTGGCTGTCCCTCCACGGGGCAACAATGTAAAGTGGGGTTTGCATGGCACTGTACTGGCCCAGCTTCAACACTCCACTGAATGCGAATAAAACATCCCAATTCACCCTGATGTGTCATGGCCATGACCATTTAAGAATGAAAGTATGGATGAATGTAGGGACAGTGGTTCCACAAAAGAGGCACTCCCTGGGTAATGCTATCAATGCGCATGTATGGGCGTGACCCAGATAGGCATTGAGACACACATTGTCATTCAAATTAACACTCATCACAGTTGAATACAAGTGAAGGTGCGTAGACTTTATTAACATATGCGTGTCAGTACGGGCAAGATATGTGCCACAACATGCAGATCAATGCAGCAGTATGTCAGAATGAGGAACCTTGCCAAGCGCCGCTGTCCATTCCGGGGGAGTGCCTCACCTTTCACAGGTGTGTGTTAACACGCGTTGTTGTCCGCTCATGTTTTCGGAGTCCAGGCGAGTGCAGCCATGTCCACTGTTGTCGTGGGATATGTGACCAGATCTCCAAGATGCAACAAGGTGTCGGGACATGTGCAATGTGTTCCAATCAGTTGTGGCTGCAGGTACGTAGTTACTCGTCCATGAAAGCGATTGCAGCTTCGTAGGCCAACATTTCCAACATGAGGTCGGTGTCGACTTCATCAAACAGGACGGCGAGGCGATCCATTAGCAGGTCCGGACAGATGTGCTGCGTCCACCCCTTTCACCAATTAGCACTACAGCCCAATATGGGAGCGGTTCAATGTGGTCACTGCACACGAGGATTTGTGCAATCTCCCAGGTCCAGCTGCCAGCATGTATGCCAAGTATCAAGGCATTCCATAAACGGGTATCACGGTGACACTCCTGGTCGTGGGACAACAGGGGGCGCACACACATGTCAAAATCCAGTTCAGCTACCGTCCTGTTGGATAGGCAGACATCCATGGACCACTCGAACATGCACGATCGACAATGCAACACAGGCTGAACACAGGTGACGTTGGCAAGGTGGAAGCTTAGCCGGTAACTGATCCGCAGCAGTGCCAATGGCAGTGCCCGCAGTGAATGCAGCATTTGTGCATGGTACAGTTCCACGTGACAGGGGTTGTGCATGTGTCTGGGATGTTCGGCCATTTCGTTAGTGGCTCTTGTTGAAGCGGCACAGTTCTGACCTGCGCCAGTTCTGTGGATGAAATGCCACATCTCGTATCAATGAGTTGTTATAGTGTGCACTGGTTGTACGCCTGGGATGTTGTGGGAGTAAGTGTGAAGGCCATTCCATGCAAGATAACTTCGAGCAAGGACTTCTGTGTGTGGGGTGTGTATACGTTGCTCTTTCGTCGGGCTGTGCATAGTGTGGGAGTCGTCATCAGCTGCTATAGTATCTGTCAGGGGGTGCCGGGCACATGCAATTCACAGGTCCGAGGTGCAGATGTGCTTCCGCCTGATAGTTCAGACAAAGGAGCATTCATCCCTAGTGTAAGTTTGTAATCTGCTTGCATTCATGGGATGTGAAGTGGCTTGTTGGGGGTGCAGTGGGATGAGTGGGACTTTGTGATTCATTATTGACATGACTCGCATGTGGCATATGAGCTGCATCACTGTGTGTTACGTTGCCTCACAGCTGCTCCTCCCTCCCCCATACCCATTTACTTATGTGTGCTGCGCGATTGCATCACTTGCACTCCTACGGCACAGTATTGTCATGCCTGTCTGCGCATGTCCACAAGCCTGACAACGACACTGTGATGTTGGCCGTTGAAGGTGGTGAGCCACGTGAGTGTAGGCCTATGTAAAGGATAGGCCGGACACAGATGTAGAGTACATGCCTGGCTGAACTGGCGCTGCTAATGTGGCTGGGCATTTTGCTCATGCTTCAGCAATACAGTTACACACAACACTTGGCATGTATGATCCTGGACCCCGAGCAGTCTTGCGCTCCTTCATTACTCCGTTCGTGCGAGCCCGCCCTCCGGGAGCATGCTACATTGCAACATTGTCGCTTACAGGGGGGACGACTTGGCTACATGTCCAAGCTATTACCCACTGCCTGAGGTGACATGGTTGCGTCCGCTGTCCACAGCACAATGTAATGTGGTAGGGCCCGGGGCCATCATTCATGCATAATGACCACACGGACACACTTGGATAGATAGTGGAACTGGCTACGGGCACGTGCGCCCGGCCCCTTTTTATTACCAGGTTCACATATCCAGTGATGCCTGTGCTGGATGGGTGTGGGGTGAGTGTGAGCTAGCCCTCAGTGAGTGGTTGGTGCTGGCAACAACTTGAACAGTGATCACTATTAAAGCGGAAACAGAATACACCAACATAACACTGACAACTGCGGAGCACCATGGAGGTAGCCGTAGCAAGTACAGAGGTCACCCAATATTCAATCAGAAGGGGCCATGACTTGTGGTGCACTGAGATAGTGGCACCAGAGCTGGGCGTGCTCATGTGAAGAATTTGTCAATGATTGTGTCCCTTCGGGATATTCCTGCTGCAGCTGCAGTGGGGTGTGTTACACCTGCCTCATCTTCATCATCATCGTCCCAGGCCTTCCACACTGCCTGAGGTGACATTGTTGCGTCCGCAGTCCACAGCACGTGACTCAATCATAAAGGGTCCATGAGCTGTGGTGCACAGAGTTAGTGGCACCTGTGGCGCTCAGGGGGTGCGCAGCCGGCGATGATGCGTGGTCCGGGCGGGCCGCACTGGGAGCAATGTCTGTTGCCTACTGGACTGCGTCATCTGCAATCGCGACTCGATCTGAATTGTGAGCCCTGCTGACCGCAGTGTAGGCCGGAGGCAGTATCCAGCACACACATAACTCCGTGGTGCTGTGTGGTTGGGTGCGCTGGGGGCCTGTGTCACGGAAGCCAGCGTTCGGCTGAGGAGGCTGACGGTCACGGCAGTGGACTCGTGGCAGGGTGAGGGGCGCCGCCCTGGCAGATGCGTTGGCCATCCCGGAAGTGAACCACGCCCAGAGCCCCAGCCTATTTATTCACACTCCTACGCTGGGCTGGCAAACGCCGGACAAGCCCACTCCGCTTACGCTTACAGGGGGGACGGCACAGCTACATGACCGAGGTCTTCCCCACTGCCTGAGGTAACATGGTTGGGTCCACTGTCCACGACACTGCAAACACCTGCAGTATATGTCCATATGGATAGGTCTGTGCTCTGCATACTGAGGTCTGTCCAGCACATCACCGCCACACTTGGCATTGTGTGCATTCTTATTCATGGGTGACTTGCCTCCTTCACACATACTTGGTTCCCACCTCACCCCACATTCTGCTATTGTGTGGCTGAGGGGCCATGCCGTTTTTGAGACGTCCGCTGTCCTGTTCTGCGCTGCCTCGGTGGTAGTCGGGGGGGGGAGTCCGGGGGGAGAAGTCCAGGGGGGGGGCTGGGGGTGGGTGTTGTGGCCCTCTTGGGTCTCCGAGCTGCATGATCAGTGTCTCCATGGCATCTGTTGGTCTTCAGATGTGGCTCTGGGCTGGGCTCCCTTTCTACTGCAGTTTGTCGTCCTGCTTAACACCAGTAAAAGGAAGGTGTTAAATCCCTGCTGCTAACGCGCCTTATCGCCTGTTTTTGGTTTGCATCGCAGTTCTGGCTGGAAGTTGTGAATATCGCGAAGTGGTGTTTTCGTGTGTTTTTGCACGGGAACGCCTACTCTGCATATCATTAGCGTTAGTTGTCTCGCTCATCCGTGGCGATGTTTTTTGCGGCAGCTATCGCTGGTAAACTGGCGATGTGGGCAGTTTGCACCAGCTTGGGAATGGAGCGATAATTCTTTTGCCACTTTTGCTGCGCTAAAGTGCCGATAACTCGGCGATAAGTCCTTGAGAATATGCCCCCAAGAATTATGGAGGGGGGTGATGAGGAGGATGAAAACGAGCTATTCATTGTGTAAGGTGACACAGAGGAGTCCGACATTGCTATTCAACCTTCTCTGAGGAATATGGCACAGGTAGCACCTCCAGCTCTCATATTTGCAATGCCCCAGCCGAGACCTGCACCAACCCCTACCTCAGTGTAAGTAGGCACTTGAGAGAGGCAATCAACAACATGCCCACCTACCTCCAGTTCTTCTTCAGGCATTGGCCCAGTAAAAAAAGTACTTCTCACCAGTTTGGGACTTTTTTACAGTTAGCACACAGGGAGAACACATTGCAATATGCACCGTTTGCCACATGAATGTTCATCAAGGTAAGCTTGGTTCACATTGTGGTACTGGAGGCCAAACGACCCATATTGAAAAACATCATGCAATCCGGTGGGAGGAGCACCTTAAAAAAAATTAGTTGTGGTGGTGAAGGTGAGAAGAGCCGGGGAACATTGGTTACAGGTCCAATCACAGTGGGAAGTGATGATGAGGAAGAAGAGGGTGACATCCTCACGCAAAGCAGCCCTGTCTCCAGCAGTGCGCCAGCAGAATTACCCGCCTCAGTGACTTCACAATGGTACAAGAAGACGCAAAGTCAGATGGAGACACCACAGCATCCAGTGACTGTCCCACCTTGACGCACACTGAGTCTACTCAAAAGTCACCTACATCAGTAGCCCCAGAAAAGAAGAAAATACAGGCTACCATTACGGGCATGTTTAGGCAGGAAGGACCCTATGACTGCAACCATCCAACAGCACGTTTGTACAATGGGAAGTTGGCAAAATGTTAACGCTGGACCTCCTCCCATTTTCTTTTGTGGAAGGAGTGGGATTCTTAGAATATGTGGCAGCCATCTGCCCGAAATGGAAGGTTCTAAGTTGGACCTATTTTGCCAGAGTTTCTGTTCCAGCACTGCCTCACGATGTGCTGGAATTGGTTAGACAAGCTTTGCAGCAAAGTGTTGTTCACACTGATGACAGAAATGTGGACCAGTTGTCAGAGGACTGACTACATGTGCATCACTGCACACTGGATCTCTTTTGCGGTGGTAAAGCAAAAAGCTATCTACAGGTCTTGGCAACAGTAGCCATGTTCACCATGAAGAAATCACATACAACTGCAAACATCTTGGATGAATTTAACAACAAGGTGTCTGAATGGCTGTGACCCAGAAGTCTCAGGAATTGGATTTGTTGCCACGGACAATGGCAGTAACATAGTCAAGGCCATGCCAGATAGTGGCCATTTCAGGGTCCTGTGTTTGGCCCATTGCATCAACCTGGTGGTGCAAGACTTTCTCAAAAAAACAGAAGACATAGTTAGCAACATACTGACCACCTGCAAATAAATCTGCCCTCATTTCAGCATTCCGGAAGCAGTTACAGATTACTCAGTGTGCTAATAGAGTACCAGTTAAAGCCCTGATGCAGGAGGTATCAACACGTTGGAATTCAACCTATTACATGTTGCAACGTCTGTTTGAGCAGTACAAGCAGATCAATGACTATGTCATTCAAAGAGGAACCAGATACTATGGTTTTTACAAAATACTTTGACTGGGGGAACTATGACATGACTGCCATGTATGTGTCAGTGACAGCGTGGTATTTGGGGATGTATGAACATGTGTGCAAATGAATGGGATAATGTGTATGGGTGACTGAGAGAGAGCCTATGTTGGATGTATTTGTGGCACTGGAATATCGTTCCATATATGTCAGGTTGTAACTCTTTGTTTGAACCACTGGGGAAATACCTGGATGTTTTCTTGCAACCTTTTATGCAATCATGGAGTTCTTACATTCAAGATACCACTGATTTTCCTTGTTGTTTAGAAGACCTCCCACAAAGAGGAAGCAGCAGCTGGTTGTTACGAACGATAGATGTAACAGCACTTTTTACATCTATTTCTCATCAGGAAGGCTTAGAAGCCACAGAATGGGCACTAATGTGTCAGTCAGGACTAAAAGCTCATAACGTTTTTTAATTAGAACTTTTACAATTCTGTTTACACTATAGCTATTTAAAGTGGTATGAAAAATTCTTTCTTCAGTTCAGTGGAACTTCCAGGGGATTTGAAGGGGCACCGGTGTATGCCAATAGATTTATGGCAAAATGAGAACATGAGAATGTTCTCGAAGAACTATCATGGCAAGAGAATTTAATTATTTACTGCGGCTTCATAGATGATATCTTTTTGATTTGGAAACGTACCACAGAGAGTTTGGAGAACAATATCCAAAATTTTAAATCAATAAATCCTATAATTCAATTCACAAGAACCATCAGCAATATCCATCTTTCATTTTTAGATGTTTGGATTGAACTTTCAAAATCAGGAGTGATTACGAAAAAGCAACGGACTGAAACAATACAATGTTATTTCAGAGCTTTCATCCCACTAGTCTGGCTCAAAACTTACCATACTCTCAATTTTTTATAATTACAATAATATCTTCAGATGCAGAAATTTGCAAAAATGCAGTGGAAGTATACAAACAGAGATATCCTGACAGAGGCCATCCTTCAAAAATATTGAATGATACACAAGCTAGGGTCATGAATATAGAACGTAAGAGTCTATTAGAAAAAAACTTGAGGCCAAAACAGAACGAGTGGTCTTTGTATCCAGGTTCTCAACCAAGTCCACGGCTATTAAGAAAATAATCAACCAAAGATGGGAACTATTAAAAAATTAGCCAGATTTTCATGAATTGTTCAGCCAAAAACCTTTGCATGCATACATCTGATCAAAAACCCTCAAAGAGCTCCTAACGACCACTAAGGCACCATGTAAACAACAAGCTGCAGGCACTAAAAAGTGCTATAATTGCATTCATTGCAACAATGTGGCTACCAGGAATACTATCACACAGCCAAGAACAGGAGAGGTAATTAATCTGAGTCATTCAGCTAATTGTAATTCCAACAACCTAATATATAGCATCAAATGTCTGTGTGGACTTATGTACATTTGGAAAATGGAAAGGAAAATCAAAATTCAAATAACGGAGCATAAAAGTATGATCCGAAATAGAAAAGTCAATTCTAACCTAGCATTGCATTGGACAGAACAGAGGCACACCATAGCCCAGCTACACTTTCAGATTGTACAAGATTTACCCATTCTTTCTGGATGAAACAATTCACAAATACTCTTGCAAAGAGAGGTATTCTGGATTACGCAATTTGATATCATGTCCCCTAGAGAGCTAAATGACAAAATTGACATGAGTTGCTTTCTGTAAACATTTCTTTCAAACACACAAATGTCATGTAATGAACTCAAATATCCAGACAACTTCTGCATGAGCAAGGCAGTCTTGTGCTTCATTATTGTTATACTTTGAAGCAACCACCTTGGATATTTATAAGTTGGATGAATAATACTAAACGTATTGCACAATACCGCACAAAAAAGTGTATATTTCCAAGATCTGTGCAGGAATTCTCACCTCATTGAGACTCATTCTATTGCATCATATTCCATTTTTAGCAAATAGTGTACTGAGCATTGTGAACAAGCATGCTATATGAGGTATACACCATCGGTAATTGGTGGCGTTGATCTTTTACGTCTTGTCGAGTACTTTCTCTACAATATCACTCTTAGTAGAAGCAGGTTTTGTTTATTGATTATAACAGTGAAGTTTTTGTCTTATTCTTTTTCGATAAGACAGCACGTATTGAGGGTGTTTTTATTTTTATTTTGAAATATACTAAGATAGGTGTCTTTCTTCACAGTTTAGCAAACTTTAAAGTTGTCTCTAGGACAGCTCGGATATACACCCATGGGTTAGACAGCGGTGAATACTAAGATGGCGGTCATGTTGAAATGATGCAGACATTGTTTTATTAGGCCTTTCTTTATGACTAACATGGAAGGTGCTGTAAAAGCGTGTGTATTCGCCACAGGGGATTCAGCTGTGTTTCCCAGAGCACCTTTAGCCAGGAGGACTGGATGAAGGGCAGTTGTTAAAAAGCCATGGGTATGCATTCACAAGGATTTGTGCTTGTTATGGTAGCGTTTAACTTTTTGAACATACAGATGAGCTAATTACATGGTTTATTTTACAGACACATTTTGTTAATGAGGAGGGAGCTTCTCATAGTGCTTGGATTCATAATTCAGACTCTGGATGGCTCAGGCCAGTCCTTTTGGTTTATTCTGGGAGGTATGTGATTCAGTAGAATGGATGCATAAGATGTAGATTAAGGCACTCGTCTAGTTCTGAGTTTTCACGCTGGCTTCTTTCTACAGTTCATTTCAGCATTTTGTAGAGTCCAGGTTTCCAAGTGGAACCGAATTCAGTGAGCTTTTTCTGGTATTCTTATGTGTAAGGATCATATCTTCTTTTAAGCATAAGAGTAGCATTTATAGATATTTCACGTAGTCACAGGGTATAGTCGGGAGGTTTCTTTTGGGGTCCATTGGACTACTTTTTATTTTCTGTTTTCATTTCTTTCCTTTAACTGCACACAGATCTAGACTAAACACTGAGTTTTATTGTTCACATTTAGTGCTCTGGACATTGAGTTTCTGTGGTCTTAGACGGTTCTAAGCATGCAATAATGTTTGCTACTTACCTTCTTGACTGCACTTGGTTAACACAAACGAAGGATGGGCTTTTGCTCACATGCAGTGATTTGGTGATTGCATTTTGATGGATTTTTGCAGTTATATACAGATAATGTCAAAGCTATGTATTTTTGCTGTGAAAAAGCCCAACTTGCTTTATTTTTCAGATGTACAGAGAGGCCCCTGAAGAAGGGACTGTATCCCAAAATGCATTGGGCAGAACATTCTTGAGTGGAAATATCAAGGAACCCTACGTTGCAATTGATTCTATTGCAGATTGTAATTTTTGGTTTCATTTATAGGATCGGTCTCAGTATTAGAAAAGGGACAATTAATTGAACACTGTCAAAACAAAAAACTAATAAATAGGGATGGAGAATGAAAAATTATTGCTACAAGTGTATTATACTGTAAGATAAATTCTTCAGCAGTGAGCACTGAGTCCAAGGTACCAGCAGTACTTGGCTATTTTTGTTGTTATGGTTCACATATGTTGGCAGCATAAGTTTCAGTGACGTCTGCAATTTGTTAATTTTGAGTAACGTAGCATAGACATAGAAAAGAGAGTGCATGATACATACATATTTTGTTACTGGAATATCGTTCGCCATATGTGGCACAGTTACAACCATAATACAAACATATAACTCGTTTTTTAAATGCAAGAAATTTAAAATCTACAAAATGTTCTGCAAAAATGTTCATGATATGGAACATTTTTCTGCCATTTAAATTTCTCCCACTTAAATTATTGTCTGTATTTTTTAGTTATAAATAAGGCACTGTGTCAACCAGTCATTGGAAGCAAAATGCCTGCTGTGTGTAAAATGGGAGAAAATTAAACTGACTTTGTTTATTTGGATTCCATAAAACTCATCATTTAAACTTAATCTTATTCCCAAGTGTCACATTTGCAACACCAAACAACAGGCATGTTGCTCCCAATGGGTTGTTGACAATGTGCCAAATTTACTACAGAAAAATACAGCCGTTTGTTTAAATGGGAGGAATTTAAAGTGAAGAAACATGCTTCATAAAACATTCAGATGTAATTGGCTTAATTTAAAGTGGAGAAAAATATTAAGACTTAGGTGCCGATTACGATCCCTTTCGGAAAGCATTCTGACCGAATCGGTTCCGGAATGCTTTCTGGATGACTTGGATTGGGGGAGTCCGACCGAGCGATTTGGATGCATCCGTATGCTTCCGGATACGATTCAGTCAGACTCCCATTGACTTCAATGGGAGCCTGTGTTCCGAACGAGAACACAGGCTCACATTGAAAAAAAGGGTGGTTGGGGAAAACCTTACACCCTGTTGCAGGCACCCCATGGTGCCTGCCACACTGTGCATGGTAGGAAAGGGGGGTCCCTTGGGAACCCCCACGGGACCGATTCGGAAGGCCCGGGGGAAGGGGGGCCTGCTACGGGCCCCCAAAGACAGTTTCTGACAGCCTTTTCGTCTTGGGTAAACCAAATCGGAACGGCTGTCCGAATCTGTCATCATAATCGCTCTCTTGGAAACCGTGTCCATAGAGCTGTACGAATCGGCTCCAAAAGGCTCGACCTGTACAGATGCCTTTCGGAACAAATTCAGACAGCACGAACGGTTTCCGGGCATAGTAATTGTTCATCCAGAACTGGGTACAATTCGGTCGGAAACAAAGGTTCCGAAACGGATTCAGCAAGCCCGAATCCGATTCGGAGCCCTTCCGAACAGGATTGTAATCGGCTCCTTAATGTTTCAGAGAAATATTTTTCTTCACTTTAAATTTCTCAAATTTAAAAAAGAGGACTGTATCTTTCAGTTATAAATATGGCAAAGTGTCTACTAGCTACTGGGAGCAAGAGGCCTGCTGCTTGTTAATGCAACACTTTGAAATTGGAGAAAATTAAAATGAAGAGTTATCTTAATCATTAAGGTAACTTTTCATTTTCATTTTCTATCATTTTAAAGCATTCAGAAACATAATTGTGTTTTCCCACTCCACTATTGAGTTAACAAGCATACCTCAGTGCTTCAGTTCTTCACAGCTGTGCCCTGGGTCATAAATCTGACTCCAGCACTGCTCATTACCAGGTCCTGCTATCTGCAGCCTGAAGATAATAATGTAAAATAAACAGAGCCTTCCCTTAACCTTAAAAGAAAAATGTGACCCTGTTCTTTTTTTTAAAAAAATGAACTTTAGGCTGTGAGCTACTCTGAAGGTGTCAACGAGCTACTCGTAGCTCCCGATCAACTGGTTGGAGACACCTGTACTAGACAGTGAGACAAATGGGGCTTAGGTGTGGACAGGATGGCTGGCGAGCAGCCGGAGCCCGCCTCACTTACATTTCAAAGGGTTTTTACTCCTGCACACACAAAGTATCCTGACACTAGGCCTGAACTGCCTTTTGTCACTCCAGACAGTTTAGAACCTTCACAGGGAAAGAACTTTCCAGAACCATATAGGGGTGTACGGCAGGGAGTCCCACCATATCAAGGCTGGCCCAGGTATAAATATTAGACCTCCAGAGTGACTCCTCAGAACACTTTTGGACCTGTGGAAGTTACAGAATACGGATAGCTCTGCTGCCAGTGTACTGCCCTTCTGTTGGAGGACTGCCTTGCTGTCTGAAAAGGAAAACTGGACCTGCTTGCCTTCATACCAGGCTAACCCAGAGTGATTCCAAGGGTGAGTTGGTTGAACTCATGAGTGAGCTACAAGGACACAACAAGCTCCAGAGGCCTCCCTGCAACTGCCCAGATGACCGGCTGCAACTAGACCTGCTTGGGCCCTGCTGGCCTCTGCTGTAGTGAGTCCCTGATCCCCCCCAGAGGTGCCTCCCCAGGACACTTGGCTGTTGGAACATTTTGCGCTGCCTTGCATGGCTTTGTAAAAAGATTTAATGCAACATAGTAGCTTGCACTGCATTGCGTTACATTTAATTCTGGGAGGCGTTCCATTGGTGGAACATGGGCCTTCCCAGGCATCCACCCATGGATTTGATGCAATTCCAGATTTACAAACGTTTATAAAACCTGGCATTGCATGAAATCACTAAGCCTCCCAGAGGGTGGTGTTACAAGGAGAAAAAATATTTTTCTCCTCGTTATTTCTTGTTTCTATGCGTGGTGCAATCTGCTGCACTCGAGAGATTGTTTTTGTTCAGGAAGGTATCCTGTCCTGCACAAAAACAATTCTTCTTGTAATGCAGGAACCCTTGCACTGTTGTGCAAGGATGCCTGCGTTGGTGCTAAGCTGCCTGAAGAGCGCCAGCACTTTGAGAGAGCAGAAGTGTGCCATATCTTAGCAGATATGGCGCATTTCTGATCTTTCTTTCACGCAATGCAGCGCAGCAAGTTGGCTTGCTACACTGCTTGCATGAAAGGTAAGTAAATCTGACCCATAACATCTATTGGTCTGCATACATTTCAATAGTCTTTTAAAGTCAGCTGAATGATGTTATCTGTCTTTTGTTTCATGTGCTCCTTTCAGAGAAAATGACTGCTCCGGTTTATAGTAAACCCCACACACTTCGGCAGACAATTTATCTGTTTTATGAAGCCAGTGTTTAAATCATTCTCTCTGCATCCGATAACAGAATTCTCCATGTTACCACATTTTTCTCTTGTCAAAGGGTCTTAGCTGTTGTTTACAGCGTGTTTTTTGATTTGTAGTTAATGATGTTATGAGGCCTCTCTGCTTAAATTCAGTATGGCTGTGAAGTGGATCCTATTGTGAGATGTGTGAATGATGTGTTTGAGGGTTTTAATGTGACACAACAATTATTTGTCTAATGCAGCGTATGACCAGGAATCTGATTCTGCCCATCTACCTTTGGATTGGCCTGCTTCATCAGTATCGATCAAAGGCAGTTTTACAAAGTGCCCAAATTGTTTGCTTGATCTATAAGAGAGTAACATTGTTTTACTCGCACTCACTCCTGCTCTCTTTTCTTACTCTTTCTCTTAGGGCCGATCATGTGTTGGATAGTTATTCTGTTCAGATTGAAAACTCCTGCTTTTATTAAGAGCAGATTTAGAAGTTGGTAGGGTTTCCCGCACCCGGATTTACAGGGTGCAGATAAAACCCAGGCACAGTTACACCCGCCAAAACAGGCCCAATGTGTCCAGTAACTGGTCCAATAATGAAGAAAAACATGCGGAACAGGTGTGTGTGTAAGTGCATGCTAATGAAGGGATGACATCATAAGGAAGTAGTTATTTCGGGGCATATTATCAAGGGCCTTATCTCTGCTTTTTTGGCTTTAAAAGCCAAAAAAGCGGAGATAATGTTTTCACCCTATTAACAAGAGGGTGATAACATGCATTAGCGCATGTTAGCACCCTTTTACCCGACGCCTCCCTCTGCATCTCTAATGAGATGCAAAGTGGGCGTCACTGGGCAGAACAACCTTGTAAATATCGCTGATGTGCACATCGCGATATTTACAAGGAGGCCCAGGCATTTTTGCAGACGTTAGTTTTTGGCGAAAACCGCGGTTTTCGCCAAAAACTAACGTCTGCAAAAATGCTGACTTACCTATACTTTATATTGGAGGTGGATTATGCTGATATGACCACAGGGTCGTATCAGCAAGGTTATCGCCGTTTTACATGGAACATCGCTGGAAAACCAGCGATGTTCCATGGAAAACAAGCTATCGCAGGAATAATTATCGCCATTGCGCTATGCGTTGTTAATACAGCGCTAGCATGGCGATAATTATCAGCGATAGCCGGCGATGACAATTCTCACGCTGAGAACGGCCAGCGATAATTATCGCTGGCCGTTGATAATATGCCCCTTCGTGTTTCGATTTACTCCCTCATCGTTACTATACAACCTGTGACTCTCTGTTCATGGACATAGGTTTGACTTTCTGCTGAAGCTTGGGCATACTTGTTTATTTATGGGCATAGATGCCTCTTTCTGTAGGTCTGCGTGCACCAAGGTGTGTTTTATGTGTATTGTTGTATCATGTCTCTGCCGACTTAATTTAAATAAAACTCAAAGCTCTTGGTTTTGTCATTGTTTCTTTGGTCATTGTAGACTTAATCGCTTGTCAGCATATAGCACTGAGTAATAAACGCATTTCTACTTCTTTATATGCGGGGATATCCGCTAACTTGAATTTTTCTAAATAAAGAGCTCATACGAAAGGTCAAAGAGCAAATTCTCCAAGAGCTTAAATTGCACTGAGCTCCAGCCACTTCATGTTCAAACAGCAAGGACAACCTCTGGGGAAAACATGGTTACTGTGTACATACCTTTTTGAATATTTGAGAGAGAGGGACTATGGGGCATATTAGCAAGGCGATTATCGCCACTTTAGCGGGACTTTTTCCCGCTAAAGCGGCGATAATATTATCGCCTTATCAACAAGCTGTCGCTAACTGCTGTTTGCGACAGCTTGTAGGCGATAGCGACCGGGTTGGGTGCCGCTTTGCATGCCAGCGATATTTATCGCTAATGGCATGCAAAGTAGGCGTTCCCCACCTAACAGCGACTGGAAACAGTCGCTGAGGTCGCTAACGCCTATCAGCGAGGCAGGGGCGGTGATTAGCGAACCAGCGCTAAACACGTTTAGCGCTGGTTTGCTAACACCTGGTCCCACCCTGACTTAGCCATTTAATCCAATGAGAGGTGGATTACATGGCTAAGTCCCCCTCGCACTATCAGCAAGCAGAACTGGGGAACAGTGTGAATATCGCCTGTTTTCAGGCGATATTCACACTGTTCTCCAAGGTTTCTATCGCTTTGGAGATTAGCATTGCTGATTGCACGCTAACTCCGCGATAGAAACCGGCGATGCCTGGCGATAATTATCCAAGCGCTAATTGCGCTTTGCGATAATTATCGCCAGGCATTGCTAATATGCCCCTATGTTCTTTAAGAATGAGACCACAAACTTACTCTGTAGTTTGGAGTTTCATTTATAGTTGAACATTATTTCTTCCTAGGAATCTTTGGAGTCGATGAAATGCACTATGTCTAAATGTATTAGTGATTTACATTCTGCTGTACCTTATTTTATTTTATTCAGCGATTTCATTCAGCGTGTACCAGGCCACGGGCAACTGAGCACTATAAAAAGAACACAATATACCATATTCCAAAACCATGAAATACAATAATTCCCAATAAAACAATCGTGAAACATATTTAAAATACAAGCAGTCACATTTAGAGCAACGAAATGTATCCTGGGCTATTCCCTAGTAGGTAATACTTATATATTTAGAGGTTTTCGACCACAGATAGCATATAACTTGAAAGAATAATGTGTATGCAAGTATTTTCTGCACTTCTGGGTGCAGAGTTAGCACCAGTATTAAGCTGATCCTAATTAGGCAGCCCTATGTCGTGCTGATTCGGTATTAGACCCTTTGTGATGAGAGAACAACACCTAACCATTGTCAAAATGTACAGAACGCTGTAACTGCACATTTCTCCCCATATTCCTGTGTATAAATGAGGATTAAACTGTATTTATTGAAGTTTGTTCTCAAGATATGTAATTGTAATTAGAGAGAGTGGAGAACCCACACTAATGGATCTGCTGCAGGCGGTTCAAGATACTAAAAGTACCTTGGAATCGAAGATTGATGGAGTCTCAGTGGAATTGGCCCTCATGCACGCGGACCTAAGAAAGGTCAGTGATAGAGTGCTTTAAGCGGAAACAACCATAGCCACTTTAAAGGATGATGTTTCCGTGCTCAAATCAACAATCTCCATGCTTCAGAAAGACACCACCATACTACAAGCCTAGATGGAACACGCAGAAAGACAATCCCATCGCAACAACCTACATATTGTGTGGTTTGGTTTCCAGAGAGAGTGGAGGATCCTAATGTTGACCTGTTTGTGAAGGACTTAATCACAAAATATCTCAAACTGAGGAGGCTCTCCAAGTTCTTCTCCGTTGAGTGAACTCACAGGGCCCCAGTTCCACTACTTAGACCTGGACAACCCCTGTGAACAATCATAGCCAAGTGATTCCTTTACGAAGACCATGACGTCAATCTACAGTCAGACCACAGCGTGGGAGACATGCACTTTGAAAATTCCACTATCCAGTTTTTTCCGGACTTCACCATGGCTGTCCAAAAGCAGCGATGCTCCTTTGATGAAGTCATACGCTGCCTGGCGGAGCATGAGATCAAATACATGTTTCTCTTACTTGCCAAGCTGCCAATTATAGCAGATGGGAAAACCTGGCACTTTCTGACACCAAAGGAGGCGTGGGACTGGCTCAAGGGCTGGAGACCAGTGTCACGCCGGTCACTAAAAAAGGGACTGGTTGGTAACCACTGGAACCGTTCCGGTAGAGGTGACCGGGCTGACAACCCGGTGGTGGACCTGGAGCCCAGACTCCTCACTGCTACCATCCACTATTCAACACATGTCAACACCAAGCTTCCCATTGTTCATAAAGAGCCCACAGCCGCTGCACCGACTGTGGAGTAACAGCTGCCCTGGGCATTTGGTACTGAGAGAACAGACTATTACAGAACTGCTATCTGCAGAGGCAGGTCGCTTACATCAGCTCTCCCAATTCTACTGAGTGTTGCTAGTATATCGTATATGTTTCTATGTGGGGGATTAAGCTGAATGAGCGTGTACTTGCTCTCTTTTGTTCCTTCATAATATTTTTGTTACGTAGTTCATTATGTTTGGGGCGATGGGCTTCCAGTGAATTGGGGTGGCGGAAATTTGAAACCACAGCATTGAGAGGCAGGGAGGGATGTGATAGGGAAGCATTGAGGGGGATGTTGTATACTTTTGACTGATGTTTTAGTTACCTTGATGCTGCGATTTGCAGATAGCAGAGTGGGTGGTGATCCAGTGTGAGTGGGATTAGGGGACACAATACAACAATAATTGTTATTGAAACTTGACAAACAATATTGAGGCACTGAGATAGGGACACCTTTCATTGTTTCATGAAATATCACATGGTATGGGACGCAAGATCAAAAGGGTACTTAGATACCCATATCTCAGGCGCCGAGCTCCAGATCTTTCCTCCTTTAGAAGACACACCTAATAGGAACCAAATGTAACATGTCAACGAGGGGGACTACCTATTGGCTGTGCAGGTGGGATACACCTCTGGCTCAAGATGGGTTGCCATATTGCTGAAACAGGCCTTTTCACTGGAGGTGAGGAAAGTGATTAGGAATGATCCAGGATGATATGTCCTAATGGTAGGTAAATGGAATGGACTGCAGGTGATAATTGGCTTGGTGTACCTGTCGCTCCGGCTGCAATCAGCTGGATTGGCCGATCTGGGGACTGTTCTCCTGCAGCTTCCAGATGGGCAGATGATCATAGGGGGCAACTTTATTCTAGTAATGGATGAAGCTACTCACCGGCTAACACATAGCACTGCTAATGTTCGTATCGGATTGAGGGACCTTGTGGAGACATATGATCTGGTAGATATCTGGAGAAAATGTAAACAAAACATACGTCCGTATTCTTTTTACTCTGGAGCACACAATTCCTACTCCCGCCCAGGCTGCACACTCACACAAAGCTCATACCTTCCACAAGTTTTGACCACCCATTTACGAGCCCGGGGTAATCAGATCACCTGCCTCTCTGTGTAGAGTTGTGTGTGCATGGGGGCGCAATAGGGGATGGAGGTTGGACCCATGGCTACTCAAAGAAAATGGGGTGGTGGACGAATTACGCCAAACCATGGAGCACTACTTCACCAACAATAAATATACAGAGAGGTCAAGGGTGGTGCTATGGGAAGCATATAAAACTGTTTTAAAAGCACAGGTACCCTCCTAAGTGGCTGCTAAGCAAACGTAGAGGTGGCAGTGAGAGCAACAGGTTGAAGAACACCTCCTTCAGCTGGAAAGGTTAAATATACTTCCGCCAAGTGATGATTTATGCCACTGTATTGAACTTGCTCGTAAAGAATACCATGACCTAACTACCGAAGCATCATGTAAACATTATGTCGCTGTGCAGAGAAGGATCTATGAGGTGGTCAATAAGACCGGGAGGTTATTGGCATGGCTGAGCAAGAGGGAGGGAGTGGAGAGATGGGTTGGGGAAATTTGGATGGAGAACCAGGGGACAATAACAGCCAAAATCAGCATTGCAAGGAGTTTGCCCACCACTACTCTGAAGGAGATACAGGTCTTCCTCCAAGATATCCCACTCCCTCAACTCCCAGACGCCCATAGCTCAGCACTCAATGCACCTCTTACAGTTGAGGAAATAGAGGATGCGATTAGAGCACTGCATTCTGGCAAGGCCCCTGGCCCCAATGGCCTGCTGATAGAGATTTATAAGTGTCTTGCTACTAGGATTTCCAGTCACCTCATCCAGAAGGAAAAGGCAGCACTGAAGGAGGGATGTATGGTGTGGGTAATTCACTCAGCCATGATTGTAGTCATCCACAAAGCAGGGGAACCCGCAGACCTATCTAGCTCCTATTGACCCATCTCTCTCCTAAATGCTGATGCAAAAACCTTGGTCAAGGTGCTTGCAAATCGCCTGTAATGGGTAAAAATGGCCCTTGTGCTCCCTGATTTGCCTGGTTTTATGCCTGGAAGGAGTACCAGACTGAACCGTCACCGTGTATTTGGATGTATTGCCAGGACAGCCAATGTCACAACACCAGCAGTAGTTGTCTCCTTAGATGCGCTTATTCACTATCTTTTTCAGATCCCAGAGAAAATGAACATTGGACTGTGATATCTGCAATGGGTGAAGCTACTCTATTCTAGTTTCCTGGCATGCGTAAATGTTAATGGTGAATGATCTCCTAAATTCTCGGTGCAGAGAGAGGGGCACTAGACAGGGCTGCCTGCTAACGCCCATGCTTTTTGCCTTAGTAGTCTGTGGTGGGATACAGATTGGGTGGAGAAAATCTCATTGTATGCAGACGATATTCTATTATGTGTCTCTGATCCAGAACTCTCCATCGACAGGGCAATTCAAGTTATGCATATATCTGTGAAATATAGTGGATTCTGCATAAACTGGTCAAAATCAGTCCTTTATCCACTCATGGAATGGAGTCCTACCCTGCCAATCCATGTGGATCTACTAATCTCTAAACATGGCTTTCAATACTTGGGACTCAACATCGCCCGTTCCCACAAGGACTTCCTCAAGGATAAACTCTATGGCAGGTGTCTCCAACCAGTCGATCGGGAGCTACCAGTAGCTCATTGACACCTTCAGAGTAGCTCCAAGTTTTAAGTTGATTTTTAAAAAAATGCACAAGGTAAATTTTTTCTTTTGAAGTTAAGGGAAGGCTCTGTTTATTTTACATTATCATCTTCAGGCTGCAGATAGCACGACCTGATAATAGGCAGTGTTGGAGTCAGATTTATGACCCAGGGCACAGTAGGGAAGAACTGAAGCGCTGAGGTATTTAACTTTTAAGTAAGTGCTTGCCAACTCAATATTGGAGTGTGAGAACACAATTATGTTTCTGAATGCTTTTAAATGGCAGAAAATTACAATGAAAAGTTACCTTAATGATTAAGCTAACTCTTCATTTTAATGCTCTCCCATTTCAAAGTGTCACATTTCCAAACAGCAGGCTTCTTGCTCCCGGTAGCCAGTAGACACTTTTACCATATTTATAACTGAAAGATACAGTCCTCTCTGTCTGATAACAATGCACAAGTTGCTTGGCCTTCAGTAGCTCATGATGATTTTCACTGATCAGAAGTAGCTCTCGCTACAGAAACATTTGGAGACCCATGCAGTCTATGGCATATTAGATAACATTAAAAGGAGGACGTGTGCTGGGAAACAGTAGCACTTCCATTGCTGGGAAGGACAGCGCTGTACAAAATGATTATCTTACCTCATTTCCTACATATGCTGCAGAACACACTGTGTGTCATCCCATATGGTTTCTTCCAGAATGTGGAGAGTGAACTGAGGCAGCTCCTCTGCAGTTCTGGCTCTCTGAGGATTGCTTTGACCAAGCTAAGTAGAAGGATGTATGAGGGTGGGATAGCTCTTCCATACCTTCACCTATAGCATTGGGCCAGCCAACTGGTGGTAGTTAATGATTGGGTATTCATGGATCTATATGACCCATCAGTGAGAGGGGATAGGGCACTAATGGGGCCAGGGGGACACTAGGTGGTCCTATATGGACAGAAAAGCAGAGCACACTGGCCAATCTATATTCGAGTGGTCCTCCAGGCATGGGACGGGTCCATTTGCTGGATAGGATGGTTTGGGATTTCAACAGGCAACACCCCACTGTGGCAATCCAGAAGGCTGCCAGAGACACGAGGCCTCTCTAGTTTGTGGCATTCGGACCTCATTGGGGTCAGCTCCCTGGGAGGTGTCTGGATGGCATAGCCATGAAAGATTTCTGAGTTCTTAGAGAAGATTAGATTATGCCCTAGGGGGAGGGCTTTGGATACTTACATCTCCGACATGCCTTAACAAAGCATATCTCAGGGAGAGAAAAGATACTTGAGGCCAATCCATTAGAGGATAGAATTATGGCTGAAACCCTTATGGGCAAGGCGATGTCTCTTGTATTCAGGAAGCTCATGAATAATTGGTCGGATGCCTTGGAGGCATTTATGGGACTATGCGAATAGAACAAGATCTCAGCAAATTGTCCGATAAGGAGTAGATTGAGACGCTCATGGGTCCTAGGAAGGTGGCGATTAAGATGGGATGAAAAGCAATGGATTGGGAAGTGGCCCGAGTGACTGCCAGTGGCTGAGATTAATTCAAGCATCATGTTGTGGTTGCAGTTGATGCCCTAAGTGCGATGGGTTTCCCCAGACATGGGTCATGTGCTCACTGTGCCACTGAAATCAAGTTATACCTGGCTGATAAGGCCTAATCAGGGCAAAACCAGTCCCAGGTTGCTTGTATTCCAGTTTAGGGAGGACCTGTTTTGGCAGTTTGAGCTGGACTGTTCCCATGAGGAGCAGGGTCAAGGCTGATTTGCATATGGCTGGGTCCAAACTGAAGTAGCATGGTGAGCAAAAAGTGATGAATTGGGATGTGGCCCAAAGTGATTGCCAGCAGTGGAGATTATTTCAATCATTCCACCCATCACCTTGTTGTTGTTGCAGTTGATGCCCTAAGTGCGATGGGTATGCCCAGATATCAGTACCGATCTCACTTTGCCACTGGAATCAAGTTATACCTGGCTGATGCTCGCCTATAACAGGGGTGAAACTGTTCCTAGGTTGCTTGCATTCTGGTTCAGGGAGGACCTGACTTGACAGTTCGAGCTGGACTGTTCCCACCAGGAGCAAAGTCAACCCAGATTGGCATATGACTGGGCCCAAACTCAGGGGGCATGGTGGGTGAAAAACAATGGATTGGGATGCGGCCTGGGTGATTGCCAGTGGCTGAGATTAATTGAAGCATTTCATCCATCATCTTGTTGTTGATGCCCTAAGTGCGACAGCTATGCCCAGATGTGGGTTCTGTGCTCACTGTGCCCATGGAATCAAGCTATAACTGGCTGACGAGCCCTTATCAGGGCCAAACCAGTGCAAAGTTTACTTGTATCTTGGTTCAGGGAGGAGCTGGCTTAGCAGTTTGGGCCAAACTGTTCTCATGAGGCGCAAGGTAAAGGCTGATTTATATATGGATGTGTCCAAACTGAGGTGACATGGTGGGCGAAAAACAATTGATTGGGATGCAGTTTGAGAGATTGCCAATGGCTGAGATTAATTCAAGCATTCCATCCATCACTTTGTTGTTGTTCCAGTTGATGACCTAAATGCAATTGGTATGGCCACACGTGGGTCTTGTGCTCACTGTGATACTGGAATCAAGGTATACCTGGCTGATGAGCGCTCATCAGAGCAAAAGTGTTTCTAGGTAGCTTGCATTCTAGTTCAGGGAGGACCTGGCTTGGCAGTTCAGGCTGGACTTCTCCCATGAGGAGCAGGGTCAAGGCTGATTTGGATATGGCTGGGTCCAAACTGATGTGGCTGGGTAGACGAAAAACCATGGATTGGGATGTGGCCTGATCGATTGCCAGTGGCTGAGATTAATTCAAGCATTCCATCCATCACCTTGTTGTTGCAGTTGATGCCCTACATGCAAAAGGTATACCCAGACGTGGGTCCCATGTTCACTGTGCAGCTGGAATCAAGCTATACCTTGCTTATGAGCCCTTATGCAGGCGAAATTGGCCCTAGGTTGCTTGCATTTTGGTTCAGGGAAGACCTGGCTCAGCAGTTCGGGCTGCACTGTTCCCATGAGGAGCAGGGTCAAGGCTGATTTTCAAATGACTGAGTCCAAACTGAGGTGGCATGGTGAGCGAAAAATGCCCGGCGTATAATTATTTTGCCTGAAATATTTGAGTGCCCCAGTAATTCTGATAGGATTGGTAATACATTTAAGTGGCCATCGTCAGGATTATGAGACCCGCTGGCATCTGGTGGTGTTTTTACCAAGACACTTCAACAGCTGAAAACATATGAAATGTCCCGCTGAAAAACTGGGGAAATTATTAAAAAACATAAGTGTTGCAGAAACACTGCTTCCTAAATTTCTTTACCAAAAATATTCAACCAGGTGTATTCTTTTCTCTTGGAATTACTAATACTTGGGAAATCAGTCCTTTTCCCACTGGAGATTTTCGACTTCCAAAAAGAGGCTAAGGGCCTGATTTAGATCTTGGCGGATGGGTTACTCTGTCACAATGGTGACTGATATCCCATCCACCAAAATATAAATCTCATAGGATATACTGGGATTCATATTTTTATGGATGGGATATCCATCACCGTTGTGAGAAAGTAACCCGTGTGCCAAGATCTAAATCAGGCCCTAAGTCTGAACATAGAAATCTTCACCGCGACTTCGTACAGTGACTCCCCAACGATGATGCTCCCTCTTCGAAAACTGTCTTCAGCTTTGCCCCATTGAACTTTACCTCCTCAGAATATTTTCTTCACAATTTCTTCTAAGTCTGAAGTTCTAACCAGGCCCAATATGTTCTTTGTATCCAACTTGTGCTCCATCGGGGTAGGCCATATTTTTTTTACTTTGACCCGGTCTCACGACTAGATGTCTGCGGTTGGCATTTTGATTTTTAGGCACTAGACATAACCTTAAACTTTAAAAATTCCTAACTTCGGTTCTCCTGGTTGTTTTGGTGTCAAATAATGAACTAATATTTACTCTATTTTTCAAAATTGGTGTGGTATTTTTCTTGGGTTGCGTTTTCACTCTATTACTATTTCTGTGCTGCATAAATACTTTACACATTGCCTCTGAGTTAAGCCTGACTGCTTTTGTGCCAAGCTACTAGAGGGTTAAGCACAGGTTAATTTAGTGACTTTTGTGGATCACACTGACAGGGATTGTGGCTGTTGCTTGAGCAGAGTTAACTCCCCCCTCGACCAAAAACCCAAATTTTCATTCTGGTGGCAGTGGTGGGATCCAGTACTTGTATTTGTGCAGTACCACACAGTGAGTTCTGTAACACAAAAATCCAAGATGAATAATTTGACTACAGATTGGACCTCTTTTTAAATTGTTCTTGGTTTTCTATTGGCTGTTTTCTCCTTTTTCTAAATTTAAGTGCCTTACCTCCCTTTTTGTACCATGGAGATTGGTCTGATCAACTTTGACACCATCAGCAGGGCTGAGCTGCTGAAGCTTTGCAAAGGGATGGGGCAGAAGGCAGGCAAGTCGGATCGCCAGGTAGCCCTCAGATCCAAAGTAGAGAGGTAGCAGACCACCCCAGAGGAGGGTGATGAGGAGGGGGAGCACACGTGGAGCATGATGAGGAGGTGGAGGACCCCAATCTGGCTCCTGAGCAGCAAAATGAGCACAACACACCTCCAGAGGATGCCCAGGATGGGGCAGGGAGCAGTGTCTGTAGATATAAATGTGAAGAGGGAGCTCAGACTGTATCTGGTTAGGATGAAACTAGAAGCAGAGGAGAGGAAGGCTGAGGCAGAGAGAGCCTTAGCCAGAGAAAAAAAAAACTATTGCTGAGGAGAGAAAGGCTAAGGCTGGAAAAGCCTTGGCAAGGGAGAGACTGGACATGGAGGAAAGAAGGGTGGCCCCTGAGATCAGTCTTAAGGAGCTGGACATCAGGGCCAAGCAGGCGGAGTCCAGCAGTATTGGTGGCAGCATTACCCTAGTGTCCACTGAAGAAAAGAAAGTCCCCTTCTCAAGAGATCTGGGTTCATATTTAACATTTTTTCATGTACCACAACACAGTAAGCCACCTTGTTGTGCTGCACTGTGTGAAAGAGCAGGAAAGCGCCATATTTAACATTATGTGGTGCACTCCTGTCCTTTCCCAGCGCTGGTGCACTTTTGGCTGCCTAGCTCCAAAGCAGGCACCCTTGTGTCTAGGGTACAAGGGTGCCTGCTTTGTAGCCAGGATTGCTTTTGTGCAGGAAGGGACACCTTTCTGCACAAACAATTTCCTTTGAGGCATTTTTCTCTTTCTATGTGTGCCGCAGAATGCAGCACATGTGGAAAGAGGAAAAAATGTGGAGAAATGAAGATGTTTCTCCTCGTTAATCCTCACCTGGGGAGGCGTAGCATTTTGACACATTCTGAGGTCTACCATTCATGGTAAATCTGGGAATGCACCAAAATCCATGGGTGGATGCATGGGAACACCTAAGCTCCACCCATGGAACGCGTCCCTGGGGCAGAGTAATGCAAGGCAGCAATTTGCGCCGCTTTGCATTGCTTCAGATTTATTTCTGCGTACGTTCAAACATAGATATCTTCACGGCAACTTCGTCCAGCAGCTCCCTGACAATGAAACTCCCTCCTTGGACACCACTTGCAGCCTTGCCCCACTGAACTTTACATTCTCAGAACATTTTCAACAAAATGTCTTCCAAGTCCAAAAGTAAGTGCTGACCGGGCCCAATCCACTCTTTGTAGCCAACTTACGCTCCATCGTGGTCGGCCATATTTTTCGACTTTTACCCTGTCTTGCACGACTAGACATACGTTGCTGGCCCTTCGATCTTTTAGGCACTAGTTTTTACCTTACACTTTACAAATGTTTAACTCTGTTTCTATTACTGTCAAATAATTTATTAAAATTGACTCTATGGGGGGGATATTCTCAAGAACGTGCGATAAACATCGCCAAAATAGGTTAACGCAAGTTTTCACATTGCCGTCTATCGCGGGAAAATAACTCTGTGTTAACGTCGTATTTTCAACATGGCGGTAACATGCGATAGTCTCCCGATAACGCGTCAAATGTCTGCGATAACATTACCGGGACGGCGATGAAAATCCAAACCCGAACGCGAAAAAAGTTGCGATGGGCCCAACCGCGATAAGACAATCAGCGAAAAGCAGCGCCAGGCCTGCAAATCACACACGTCAGGCGGGAAAAATCACTACAATAGCAGAGAAAAAAAAACACAAACAAAAACCAAACTACAGAGAAGCACAATGGAGGCAGCCGGAGCAGGTACAGAGGACGGCCAGAACCCCACAAGCCCCCCGGAGGAGCAGCCTGGGACCTCGGGGACAGGGAAGGAGCAAGGACAAGAAGAAGAGGAAGACGGGGTTCAGTCCGCAGGAAAACAGGATCCTGATCACGGAGGTGATAGAACACCATCAACAACTGTTCGTCACCTCCACTGTGTCATTGGCAACAAAAATGCCACATGGCAGTCCATCCTGGACAAGGTGAATGCAGTCGGAGTGCTGAGGAGGACAATGGAAGAGCTCAAGAGGCGCTGGAATGATGTGAAGCGCAAGACCAAGCAGAAACTCGCCAACAACCAGAAGGCAGCAATGCAGACTGGAGGTGGGAGTCCAGCGCCACAGGAGGAGCTGGATGAGATGGAGGAAATGGTGTCCACAGTCATCAGTGGGGAGACGGTGGCAGGAGTTGGGGGACCGGACACTGCTCAACATGACCTGACACAACAGCAACAGGGTGAGTAACGACCAGGGACGGGGGGAGATGGGCACAATGGCACACATGCACAATTAAGTACAGCACAGTGCACACCCACAATGACTCTGGATCATGTCTCTGATCCCCTTGGCACACTGCAGCACACCTAGAAACAGCAAGTAGGCCCCCGTCGACTATGTGCCCAGAGGGGGCCCTTCCCACACATCACCAATCTCACAACCAACCCATGCACATGCGCCAAACCCAGCAAAGCGGCGTGTCTGTGAGCCACACTGACAATGCAAGTGACACTGCATGACGATTAGCATGGCTGCAGTCCGATCATCTTGACATGGTGCACGCCACCACACTGAGGTGGCTGAGTGTGGACCACATCCGTAAAGGAGCAGGTCACACTCTGCCACGTCCACCTGCACAAACAACCCCTGACGTCAACAACACATCTGCGAACAAACCATGCCCCAGAGTCCCAACTCCCACCAAGACCCAAATTCACCCAAGTCTGCAACATCTCAGTACTGTATGGTCACAGAAGTCAAAGGCACACCGCCTGAAAGGGACAAGGGGCAGCAAAATCAGAGCTGCAGGGGCGACTCTCCCAAAATGCAGCACACACACATGACATTCAGAGCACATCAGCATTGACAACAATGTGGTACAAACTGCAACATGTTTACAACAGGACAGAGGACACAACAGGTGCCGCTTGTGTGTAGAAACTGGCCAAGCACATTTGGCATAGCAGGGAAATGTGAGATGTCAATGTACAAGTACAAACACATATCCGTGATGTTGACGAAATGTCCACTGTCCCGCATCAAATAGGCAGCTCCTCCTAAACAGTTACAATGTACATTGTCATGCAGTCTGCATGTGAACTTGTACAATGCGTCAACATACATGTGAACACAATGTAACACTGCATCTCCCCTTCACATTGCAGAGGGAGCATCAACACCTCTTGCAGAGCAGCCCCAACAACTCTTCACTGATGACGATGAGGACATCCCCAACATCGACACCGGAGCCCTCCAAATCCTCATTGACAGCTTCGGCACCCCACCTCCAGGAGCAGGGCAGCCCAGCTGCATCGAGGAGACCCCACCCCCTGCACAGACCACACAGCAGGAAGCAGCTGCCACCCCAGCTGTCTCCCAGGACCCCCACGAACAACACATGGCCTTCCAACGCCGTGTGTTAGAGGTCCAGGAGAAGATGGCTGATCAGGTGCGGGTGGGGTTCGACCTCATGGCAGCCAAACTTGATGCCATACATGGGTGTCTGATTCCCATCAGGGACCACTTACAGTCCCTAAAGGACACCCACAGTCCGCTCCATGCTCTCCAACGATCCATGGCTGACATCGCTGGAGTCATGATACTGAGACAAGAACAACTGTCCAGTCAGAGTGGCTCCAGCGATGTCAGCCGGGAGTTGGGACACATGCGGGGGCTCATGGAGAACATGGAGCGGATGACGGCGGAAAGAATGGCTGCCACGGCTGCACACCAGCAAGATGTGGCTGGGACCTTCCATGCCCTGTAGCACATCATCATGGCATTGCTGCCTCAAGGCCTTGCGCAGATGAATGCTGCTGCTGCTTCTACATCCACATCTCCGCCCCCTGATGTGTCAGTGCCTCACAGTGCGGCAGGCAATCCACTTCCGGCCCCCGATGTGTCAGTGGCATACAGTGCGGCAGGCAATCCACCACCACCCATGTGTGAGGCACATGTGACATCAGAGGACGAAGATGCGGGTGAATCAACCTTACTGGTAAGTAGGAGGCAGTAGCATTCATCTCCGCCATATGTCCTGTTTCTGCTTGGTTCTGCCCTTTGCATCATCACCTTCCACTGTCCCCCGATACACCCAAGACACTCACCTTGGACCTCGACATGGACTGCCATTTTCTGTTTGGTTACCAATGACACAGCTATCAGACTGCGAACTGAACTCTTCCTCTTCCGATGTACTTGTCATTCCCTGAAGGACTCTGGCTGGCCCTCCACGGGCCAATAATGTGAAGTGGGGTTTGCATGGCCCTGTACTGCTCCAGCTGCAAAACTCCACTGGATGTGAATTAAACATTCAGAATCGCACAGATGTTTCATGTCTTTGATCATTCAAGTATGAGAGTATGGATGAATGTAGGGTCAGTGATTCCCCCTTACGTCCATGTTGCTCATGTCATGGGACTTGAGTCACAGGGTGCAACATTGCCGATTGCGGTCCGGGTGGCGTAGACACTACAACAGAGACACAAGCATCAGTTACTTCCTTGTCCAGCCCAGAACTGAAGCACGCCCAGAGCCCCGGGCTCATTGTTCACACCCCTATGCTGGCCTGCCATACGCCAGGCAAGTCCGCTCCACTTACGCTCAGAGGGGGGGATGACAAAGCTACATGTCCCAGGTCTTCCCTGTAGTGATCTGCTGATCACTGGTCTAGTTGTCAGCATGCCACAGCCACTCCCTGAGGGCTGGTTAACACCCACACCACACCCATCCAGCACAGGCGTCACAGGACATGTGACCCTGCCAATAAAGGGGCCTAGCAATTCCCCACTGCCGGAGATGACATGATGGCGTCCGCACCACGAGACCCAATCATAAAGGGTCCATGACTTGTGGCGCACTGGGTTAGTGGCACCCGATGCACTGCGGCTGGCACGGGCCTACCGCCACAGGACGATGACTTGCGGTGCACTGAGTTGGTGGCACCCGATGCACTGCGGCCGGCATGGGCCTACCGCCACGTGACGATGACTTGCGTTGCACAGGGTTAGTGGCACCCGCTGAACTGCGGCTGGCAGGGGCCTACCGCCACGTGACGATGACTTGCGTTGCACAGGGCTAGTGGCACCTGAAGAGCTGAGCGGGTGTGCAGCCTGCGATGATGCGTAGGCCTCGATGAGCCGTCCTGCTAATCGTGGTTCGATTTGAATTGTGAGTCCTGCTGGACCGTAGTGTACTCCGAAGGCAGCAGTCAGCACACACGACTCCTTTTACAAATTTCGTTGCGCGCTGCATCGCCAAATGCGATGCAGCGCGCGCAACTGAATTCGTTTTATTTATTTATATGTCTACTTACCTCTATTCGGCCGTATTCCGTAGTTTACTACCCCCCACCCTGCCCCTCCCCCGCCCCACGTCACCGCCCGGCAGCACTCCCACCACGGGCCGCTACTGCACAGTGGTAGATCATTTCTATGCAAATTAGAGAGCTGCTGCCTCTGAGAAAGACCATCCTCTTGTGTACGTAAAAAGAGATCCCTTCTCATGGACATTATTAACCCTAATGTGTACCACAGTGTAACCATGCACAACCAAAACATTTTATGCCCTTTGTCCGCTTGCATGGCACTCTAAAGTGTCCAACACACACTATAGGAATCATTGGTATACATAATATAATACATAAATAATGCTCTCATTGTTCTAATGTGCTGTTTCTTCATGAATTTATCATAAAACCATTCAAAAAATGAGCCAGGTTGTTTGTTTTTTTTCTCCTGAAAATAAAGAGGATCTGTGCAGGGTGCTGTATGTTGTGTTTGCACAGGGAAACCCAGTGAACAGAGGAACCTAATGAAATTGTGATATGCCATTCCTGGATTTATTATTGTATCCAAAAGATGGGAGAATACATTGCAAACATTTTAAATAAAAACCAATGGCACGGAATTCATTGCTACTATTTGACAGCTTTCATCTCAAGTGATTAAGAGAAAAATTGCCGGTAGGGAAATTCCTACCAGTGCGAAGGAACTGCTCTGAAATTAAGAAATTTGAGGAACACTGGGATGTATTAAAACAACAACTTACAAACAGAAAATACCCTGATAGGCTTATTAATGATGCGAGAAAGAGAGCGCGAAATAGCAACAGAGATGCTCTTTTGGAGACCCACCAATGTTCCAAAAAAGACAGACTAGTATGTGGGAGTACTTTTAGTAGTATAGTCGACCACCGTCAAAAAAGTATTTTGACGAACTGGTACATTTTGAATGCTTGTGAATTTGACATAAAGCAACCTATGTTTGCTTTCAGAGGTACACAGAATTTTAAAGACATCCTAGTACACACCAGACCCAATAAATGCTCAGACAACTTTATGGGCTTTGCCAGAAGTGACTGGACATTTTGTCTGTGGCTCTTGTTTAATATGTAAGCTGATAACATCAGCAACATCAATCGATTTTGTTTTGAATACACCCTAGGATTTGAGACGGCACACCAACGGTAACAGTAGTGGAGTGATATACCTCATACGATGCCCCTGAGGTCACCCTTATGTGGGGATGACCACTAGAAAAGTGAAACAGCGTACCATGGAACATCGCAGTACCATTCGCTCTCAGTGTAACAATACGAAATTAACCAGCAATTACCTCACAGAAGTACATTCCGAAGATGACCTATTCTGGACAGTGATTGACAAACCTATCACATTGAATCCTTTAGAAGATTCAGAACAATGTCTATTTCATAAGGAGCAGTTATGGGTCTTTAGACTACACAGTTACCTCGTTGGCCTAAATGAGGATATTCAATGGATGAGCCTATGTAAAGCATAATTATACTGTCTCTGCGTGTACTGACCTTTGTTTCAAACCTCAAGTTGAATAATAATGAATGATTTTTAGAGTCTGTCAGTTCAGACACAATCCATATTTCTATATGGTTTAAGGAGTAGTTGATGGACATCGAAGGCCTTTATCATAGGACCATTTCCTCTTTAAAACAATCGAAAATTAGTTTGTGATCATTAGTAAGCACATCAAGTTTTTCCACATATGAAGATGAATTTCCAAATATTAACGGTTGAAGATTTGAGAATGTTTTCACCTTAGAATACACTCTTTTTTTCATTTACAAAATATGTATTTGTTTGCAAACGATGAAAGAGCCACCTAACTCGTGCTATTGCTTGCCTGTTGTATTGCATTACTATGTCAAATGGTCTTTTTGATCAGTAGTAAGCACACAAGGCTTCTTATTATATACAGAGTCACTATCCAAATGCTAACAGTTCGGATTAGAGGATGATTACACCTCTAAATAAATCTTCAACATTTTGTATGTTTTCAAAGTATGTAATGCTTTGTACCAACGATGAAATAGCCATTTAAATGGGGCTATTGCTCACCTGTAGTACTGACCCACAATGCCCATTATTTTTGCGCACCATGTAATCAGGATGTGTGCGACTACATAACTGTGGTCAGACACTGCTTGTCATTAGTATGAGACTGCAATTACCATGGTCCATACTTGTCATACTTTCTAGGATTATGCAGAGATGTTGATGCGGGCCGCGTCTTTGACAATTAATCGTTAATCAGTTCTCCAAATTACAAATCCCATAATCCCCATGTGTGATGTCATTCAGACGCATGTGGGGTAAAACCAGAGAACAGGAAAACATATAAAAAATGCATGTTGGCATCTCCACAGTCTCCTCGCCTAAACGGACAAGGAGAACAGCGGACTCTGAATTGGTGAGTGAAGATACGACCTTTGCATTGTTGAAGAGCCTAAACCTACATATTGTAATTGCTCTGTTTATGTCCAGTAAATGAGGCTTGAGTTGTAGCTAAACACCCGACTAGATAGCTGATAAGCATTGTTTTAGCATTTTTTATTCATGATTTTTAGAAGCAAGGTGGTGTATTTTTTTTCACCTGTAAAAATCACACCCTTAATGTCACCATCTTCCATAATTGCAATACTAATGATTATGTTTATTGTCTATAACTCTTGATTTAGGTGTTGTACTTAGTGGGCTCCTCAGAATTACCACTAGGATTGATTTTATAAGTGTATAGCCATTAATATTTCACTCACTTTTGATTATTTGGGCACTTTATAGCAGAGTGACTACATAACTGTCCTGACAAATGCCCAGAACCCCTTGAAGGGGTCCTGAAATAGGGCAGAAACATGCCGAATGAGCTTTGAGAGGAGTGAAGATCTCACTCCCCTTGTTTTTTTTAAATTTGCCACCTGGGGACTGCCAATAAAGTTATTGGTCCGTCAGTAGACATTTTTAAATTTACCTTATTCACTGTTGAACTCCGCACTTCGATTCATCCTACGCACACCTGTCTTCTAGAAAAGGACCCCATTCTACTATAAAAAAAAAAATCCTCTAAGAGGCCCTTCCGTGGTCTCTTTTTAGAGCACCATTGAAATTCCACTCATGGTGTGAGGAGGGGCCCGAAGATGAAGCCTTGCTACCTCAGGGTGTGTGAGGGATCTAGTGCTTAAAAGAACATTTTTCAGGAGGCATAAGATTTCGGCTGCAACAACGAAAGACTGTTTCCAAGCACCAAATGACTGACTGCATCCTTTTGTGTGTTGTAATTTTATGTTTTTGGGGAGTTGATGCATGGTTTGGTCTAAAAACCTTCCCTTGGACCTTTTGAGTTGTGAGTTACCAGAGCTGGATTTGCTAGGTAGGTGGGACCGGGTGACAGATGCCTTCCATCTGTCTGCCAGTCTGTGGTACATTTCTACTGTTTTTGAAACAATAAAAACAAACCACAGGCTGACAGAGCACACATTCTGAACTCATGTATGTAAAAGTGCTCCCTTTGTATTCTTTTAACATGTGGGAGTGTTTCACTTTAGTACATCAGTTTATATCACTATATTGAGAGGTATTTATTAAAACTGTTAATAAATGCCTCTCAAAATAGTGATATAAACGGATGTACTAAAGTGAAATGCTCCTGCATGTTAAAAGCATACAAAAGAGCACTTTTGAATATGTGAGTTCAGGAAACACACATGCAACTAACTCCAATTTTACTTATGGAAGTTTCATGAAAAAAAAAGTTTTGTGTAAGAATCTTTTTGTGAAAACTCTTGTAAGGGATTTTTCGTACTAGTAGCGACTTTTAAATAGATTTTTGTGCACCTATTTTGGCAGCTTTTTTCCTCTGTTTTCATTTACTTTGAAAATTTTGCAAAGGTTTTTCCCTTCTGGTTGAAGCCATTTTCTCTAGCATATAGGGGCATATTAGCAAGAAGAGGCGATAATCATCGCTAACCCTGCTTAGCGTGATTTTTTTTATCGCCGGCTATCGCTGGAATATATCGCCACGCTAACGCTGTATTAGCAACGATTAGCGCTATGGTGATGAATATTCCAGCGATAGCGAGGAAATGGGCCAACATCGCTGAAAAACCAGCGATGTTGCATGGAGAAGGGAGAACACCTTGCTGATACGACCCTGTGGTCGTATCAGCATAATCCACCCCCCATGTTAGGTATGGCTAACACCTGCTAATTGCAGGTGTTAAATAAATGGCGATGACCTCGGTTAGCGCGACTTTTCACGTCGCTAACTGGGGCCATGGCTCATCTTGCTAATAGGCGATAGGCCTGTTAGCGAGTGTTTCCCAGGTTTGTTCGTCGGGAACGCCCACTTTGCATGTCATTAGCGATAAATATCGCTGACATGCAAAGCGGTAAAAACGGGCGCTAATGCCCGAAAACTGTCTCTAACTGCTGTTAGAGACAGTTTGCTGATAGGGCGATATAAATATCGCCGCTTTAGCGGCAAAAAGTGCCGCTAAAGCGGCGATAGTGCCCTTGCTAATATGCCCCATAGCTTTTTCCAACATTCTCTTTGAACATTGGAAATGTATGTCCAAAATGTAACAATTTGCCTGCAAAATAATGAATTTCCCAAACTTGGCTGATCCGTTAAATTCGCAACTTACCTCAAATCTGCTTATCAAAGTTTGGTAAAAAAAAGTTTTCTGCGACAATGTCTTCACAAAAATTCTCTTGCTGAGAATCCTCTCACTGACGAAAAGTGAAAACTGTGCACCATGGACCGCTTACACTCCACATTTAGGGTCTGATTTATAGGAAATGACGCATTGCTGTGGTAAGGTACCAATGCACTAGAAAAAGGTGCCCTGCGGTGCAACATTTTCAAATGCCTTGGATGCGTCATATTTACGGTATGGCATAGCACGGCGTAATTTCCCATGGTGCATCAAAATGATGCTTCCGTGGGATGGTTGCCGCAGAGAAAACTGACGCATGTGCAGCCAAAGTTACGCTAGGCTGCTTCGCTGGACGTAAAGCAATGCAAACCATCATAGCGTCACATTTGAGTGCATCATGCATCACAAAACCCTTTGAAAAAACGTATCCCACACCTCAAAACAGAAAGATTGAACAGGCAGGAGCAACCAGGGCACCAACCCCAACTACCCCAGTACCAGCTAGGATGTCCAGACAGACCCCCTGGGAAAGAGGAAGAGTAATTTTAGTGAGGAGGAAATCAAATACTGGTAATAGAGGTGGCAAAGAAGGCAGAAAGCCCTTCTGGAGTGACCTCCTCCCGTAACCAATTTTCCAGATAAACTACAATGCTGGAGCCTTCGCGCTTTTCTGACAAACCCACTACCCTAATGATATTGCGACAGGATCGATTTTCATCGTCTCCTGCCTTCAGTTCAAGTGTGCGTATTTTAGACTCCATTTTAGTCATCCTCTCTGCAATTGAAGTGAGTGTTAGCGGTATATCTGCTACTGTTCGCTCAGTTGCGGTAGCTCTTTACGCAAGGTGCCTATGATCGTCGTGCAAGAGTCCCAGATCAGATCGTAGGGTGTCTATTTTTGTCTCCAATGTCTCCTGGGAGGATGTGATGGCCAATATAACATCTTGCAGTGTGAGGCTCTCAGCTGCCCCAAGCATTTGCGATATTGATTCTGAGTCATTTAGAGGTCCCATTGTACTTTCAGGGTCTTGGTCTTTTCTGCTGGTATTTTGCCCATGGTGTGCTCAGGACAGGTCAGGCCACGTAGATAGTGGCACCATGAGCCATTAGTAAGATATGCTTAGGATGTTTGGTAGAGCAGGATAGAGACCAGCCACAGGAGGCTCCTACGAGTTAAAGGCTAGGGTGGTGTATGCAGCATGCGCAACCGGTGAGTGGCACCGTTGTGGAGTTCAGAGGGCCCCAAGCACAGGAGATGTTCACTTCACAGTCAGACTTAGATGGGCGCCTCACAGCTCTCCCTCAGAGCTAGCTAGATACAAATCAGGGTGCCCTCACAACTCGTTACAGCTCAGCTCCCAATGCCTCTCACTGGTCTCATTCGCTAGGCAATCAGGTCGGGCCGTGACTCTCAGGCCCACACAAGGGTATCGGACAAACCCCAAATTCCTACTTGGCTTGTGGTTCCCCTCAGGGTCTCCACCAATGTGCAGGTGCCTCCAGCACCCAAGGCAGGGCAGAGGACTCTTGTCTCTCTGGCCGAGGCAGAGTGGAGGTATCGGGGCAGTTGGACCACTTGCGCAAAGGGTGTAGTAGTCCGCAGCACCACCGCCCTCTCACAAGGTGCGCCCAGAGGCAGCACAGTAGGGCACTACCATCAATCCCAGTGCAGCCAGAGCGAGGGTGCCTGCCGATATGCAGACCGAGTGGCCCAGTCCTGAAGACTTACCCCACCATGCTCCCCACAAGGTGATGGAGTCCAAATCGTCTTCTCCCAACCCTGTGCAGGTAGGTAAGCTATGCAGGAAATGGTTCTCTGACCCATGCAGAGGTGTCAGTCTGCCCACAGTTCCAGTCCTGGCAAGAGGCCCTCCCAGGGCCCCCACTGAGGAGCACGTATTTCCAGTGCTTGGGGCAGAGCAGTGGGTCCCAGTCACTCCAGACAAGGCAGTTCAGAGAGAGTGAGTCGGTGGGCTCTCACAGCAGAGAGTCAAGATCGCTGGTCTCCTCTGGAGCAGTGGGGTGGCGGGCCAGGGCGTTATGTGCACTTACTACCCTATTCGCTTCAGCCGTTCGCTCTGAGAATGGGCCCACTACGAACAGATCCGGTCACCGCCCCGAGGTGCAGATTAGTAAGGGTGCCCGACAGTTTATGGGCCAATAGGCCCAGTCCTTCTTTCTGTCTCCGCCCCACTCCCCACAAGGCGGCGATGTCTGGTCCTCCCCCGACACTTATTTGTGGGTCGGGGCACCCGCCGACGTACAGGCTGATAGGCCTAGCCCTACAGTCTGACCCCTGCCTTGCCCCCCCTGAGACTGTGGTGTCTGGGTCTTCCTCGCCACGTTCAGCAGTTCATGTCCCCAGGCTCAACAGGTAGGGGCTCGGGGGAGGGACATCTTGCGGCAGCCCCTCATCTCCGGGTGTGAGCTCCGCTCCAGTCCTCACTGCCTCTGAAGGCTGCACCCAATACTCCACCACACTGCCAGTAGAGTCAGTGCAGCCCGGGGGTAGTGCTTCTCCACAGGCTCGCCGCTCACTAGTCCAGCTCCTCGCCTTCTGTCCCCCTCTCAGGTCCAATCGACAGCAGGACGAACCGTATCAGGTTCAGTGGGCACAGGATTCGAAGGCTCCAGGCATTATCACGATCTGGACTCTTGCCGCTCATACACCTCTGGGCCACAGTCATCCAAGGCATGGCACTATTCTGGGCTATGGCTGTGAAGCCATCGCCGCCATATTGGATCTCTGCCTCCCAGCCTGGCTGCAGCAAAGGCAGGAATCAAAGGATGTTGAGCCCATTCCGCATCAGTGATGCCAGTGCCGGATCTCTCAATAAACAGGCTTGGGGAGGGATGTTTCTGGGATCCCTGGCTGGTCAGATAATGGCAGGATGACACTGGATGGGGCTCTGAGCAAAGCTGCTCACTCCATCAGTGTCAGGCCACACCCCCCATCACAAGCACCCTAGAGGGAGTCCGTAAGTGCCTCAGTCGCAATAAGGACCCCTCTGAGGCAATAAAAGGCGCCTACCCTCCATTCCATAGTTTGGAATAGTCCTTGGCTGACATCACTGGTGTCATGAGGCAGAGGCAAGAATAACAGCCCTGCCGATGTGACACCAGTGAGGTTGCCACCCAACTGGGAGCTAGCCGCACCATCCTTGAATCTATGGAGCGGAGCAATGGGTGCCTTGCATCGCAACAAGCCAGCTGCCCCTTTTCTGCACTGTGCTGCCTTTCTCGGTGTCACAGGGAAATGCTGCTGGGGGCAAGGGAGACACATCTTCAGCCTCTGCTATATGTGTGCCTCGGATGCCTCCTGCACAAACAACACCACCCTCAGAGGAGGCACAACACACAGCAGAGGAGGAAGATGTGGACTTTACCAATTTCTATTGGAGATTTACCATATAAAATTTGTCAGTGGCTCTTGGCCAGTTTCCCTTTGGACCTATGATAATTATCATACCATTGCACTTCTCAGCTGGTACTGTCTTCTTTTTGTATGCCCACCTGTTAATGTGATCCATTTGTGGACTGTCGAGGAGACCTACCTTCCCTAATGGCAATTTGGACCTCCTCCTCACTGGAATACTCCTCTCCTCCACATGCCACATGACATGTATCCCCCATCGACTCTGTCTGGACATCCTATGGCTGTCAAACAATGTTGGGGTTGTTGCTGCAAGAACTGCTACTGTGAATCAGTCTATGAATACACCTGTAAATAAATGCTCTATCTTGAGCCTGTGTGTTGCGTGTCTGTTGAAGAAAGGACTAAATAGACCATGGTGGATGTGCAGACCCAAAAGGCACTTCCTACCCTCTCAAGGAAATTGAGTTACACTCCCTATCACATTCTCTTGTTGGACGAGGTCAAGCATCATGGACCTCCCCTGCCACGGTATTATGTTGCAAATCCTGTTGAACTATTGAAAGTCATGGTGTGACAATGAGCATCAGTACCTTGAATGCCACACAGTGAAATAGGCCAACTAATCACACAATTGCAGTACAGTACAAATTGGGTTCTGTGAAGTGGGCGAGCTACTAAGACATGCTCACACATCCACATTTAGCTCAGTTATCATGACAATGGCAACATGCAGATATGTCAGCCTCAATGCTTACATTGAAGATATCCTAGGTGTACTATCATAATGCATGCACTGACAATATGCTGATAATAGTGGCTAGACTCCTTCTGTATAGCATCATATCTTTGTCACTCGATGTCGAAGCTCAGTGCTACACCTTGGATGTCATTAAGCATGAAGTGCAACTACTAAGTATTTAGGGTCCATTGTCAAATGTTAAATGGTTTAGTAAGGAACCCTGGGATATGTTGTGGCATTGTGTCCCTTTGGCCCTGAGAACCCACACATGCATTGAGTGTGAGTGTAACCACACATGATATCAATTGTACCATCTACACACATCACAATATAGAGGAGCCAGAGCACTGACCCTGGAACCGGGATACACATAACTAGGCTGAAAGGAAACATTAGACAATTATGGATTCTAACTTATCAAGTAGTTGCACAAATCAACATGCAGGAAGTGCCACACTTACTCAATGCCAAGGATGAAAGACATTTCCGGGCAGGTGGAGGCCACTTTCATGGATACAAACCAGCAAACAACAATGACGTATTAGTACAATGCTGCAAAGGTGAGTGCCTAGGTGCCAGCACCAGTGTGTGTCCCATCACAGCCATGAATGGGTACCATAGGGTGACAGACCCATCCCTACTATACATGTAGCATAACATACATACACAGTGCTACAGTAGGTGACTGTGTTGGACTGTGCATCCATTCACACAAAGAGGACCACTTATAGTGCCCAAAGATTGTAGAAGATCCCTTAAGTGACTCCATTGCAACATTGTCTTACTCACAGTTACACATATCTACAAACACTGCAGGGAATCCCAACATCATGTGTTCAAATCAACCTAAGCAAATATGACAACTGGGCAATAAATCATTACACAGTCATGAAAGTAGAAAAAGGTATTTTATATGAGAAATTGTAATTGTTAGCAACTAAAACTACCTACCCTACACTAATTATCACTATCTATTCCAAGCCTAAACTAACTTACTCTACCTTACTTACACTAACTTATCTTACCACTACCTTAACCTACATAAACTTAGCTTAATATGCTACATATGTACCACAACAGACATGTTAACCATCAACCCCCGAACCCCTTAATACACATTTCTCAGCACAACACAAAAGATAAACACATCCTAAACATACACTACCTAAACATATAAATCTAAACAAATATATAATTGTTTGTATTTTTTTCCTAAAACACACACTATGGGGTCGATTCCGATCCCGGTCGGAGGCGCACCTAATACCATTCGGCTGGGAAAAAAGCCAGGCGAATGCCTGTTTCCCGACCGATTCGCACATACGTCCGAACGAGCAAGTACGATGCGCACAACTGCCCAAATCCCGACCCAGTTGTACTCACCCAATACAGGTCCTGTTCTCCGACCGATGCGGATCCGGAAACGCAGAATCGAGTCGCACGGAAGCCAAAATGCAGGCCCGTCCGGCCGGACAAGTACGATGCGCTTTCCGTAAGCGCCGAACCTGTCGCTACGCACGGCACGTCAAAGCATCCGGGAGAGGCGTACATAAGCTCCGATTCGCGCCACAAGACGATCCACGGCTACGAGACGAACACGCCAGCGACGAGGACGAGGCGAAGCAAAGAGAAAGACGAACAAGACGAACCAACCATGAATCCCATCGCGCAAGTCCTACCAATACTCTACATCTATTACCGGAACAGGCACGGACGCGTACGGCGCAGAAGGTAAGTCAGACACCAACCACAAAAACAAACTACACGTACCCGACATATCACACACACACAGAGGGATGCAGAAATTACTCACACCAGCAACAGCAGCACCATAGGGGCGGGATGGCCATCACCAATGCCACATATACACATAGGGGCCTGGATGCCAACAACTAACACCACCCCTACCCAGGGGGTGCTAGATACCTGTCACTCCTACCACCTCTACCCATGGGGGGCTGGATGCCCACCACCACTAACACCCCTACTCAGGGGGTGCCAGATGCCTACCACTACTACCACCTCTACGCATGGGGGGCTGGATGCCTACCACTACTACCACCTCTACCCATGGGGGGCTGGATCCCTACCACCACTACCACCTCTACCCATGGGGGGCTGGATGCCTACCACTACTACCACCTCTACCCATGGGGGGCTGGATGCCTACCACCACTACCACCCCTACTCAGGGGGTGCCAGATGCCTACCACTACTGCCACCTCTACCCATGGGGGGCTGCATGGCCACCACCACTACCACCCCTACTCAGGGGGGGCTGGATGCCTGTCACTACTACCACCCCTACCCATGGGGGGCTGGATGCCTACCACTACTACCACCACACCCACCTCTACCCATGGGAGGCTGGATGCCTACCACTACTACCACCTCTACCCATGGGGAGCTGGATGCCTACCACCACTACCACCCCTACTCAGGGGGTGCCAGATGCCTACCACTACTACCACCTCTACCCACGGGGGGCTGGATGCCCACCATCACTACCACCCCTACTCAGGGGGGCTGGATGCCTACCACTACTACCACCTCTACCCATGGGGGGCTGGATGCCTGTCACTACTACCACCCCTACCCATGGGGGGCTGGATGCCTACCACCACTACCACCTCTACCCATGGGGGGCTGGATGCCTACCACTACTACCACCTCTACCCATGGGGGGCTGGATGCCTACCACTACTACCACCTCTACCCATGGGGGGCTGGATGCCTGTCACTACAACCACCCCTACCCATGGGGGGCTGGATGCCTACCACTACTACCACCTCTACCCATGGGGGGCTGGATGCCTGCCACTACTACCACCTCTACCCATGGGGGGCTGGATGCCTGTCACTACTACCACCTCTACCCATGGGGTGCAGGATGCCTGTCACTACTACCACCTCTACCCAAGGGGGGCTGGATGCCTGTCACTACTACCACCTCTACCCATGGGGTTCAGGATGCCTACCACCACTACCACCTCTACCCATGGGGGGCTGGATGCCTACCACTACTACCACCTCTACCCATGGGGGCTGGATGCCTGTCACTACTACCACCTCTACCCATGGGGGCTGGATGCCTGTCACTACTACCACCCCTACCCATGGGGGCTGGATGCCTACCACTACTACCACCTCTACCCATGGGGGGCTGGATGCCTGTCACTACTACCACCTCTACCCATGGGGTGCTGGATGCCTGTCACTACTACCACCTCTACCCATGGGGGGCTGGATGCCTACCACTACTACCACCTCTACCCATGGGGAGCTGGATGCCTGTCACTACTACCACCTCTAGCCATGGGGGGCTGGATGCCTACCACTACTACCACCTCTACCCATGGGGGCTGGATGCCTACCACTACTACCACCTCTACCCATGGGGGCTGGATGCCTGTTACTACTACCACCCCTACCCATGGGTGCCAGATGCCTACCACTACTACCACCTCTACCCATGGGGGGCTGGATGCCCACCACCACTACCACCGCTACTCAGGGGGGGCTGGATGCCTACCACTACTACCACCTCTACCCATGGGGGGCTGGATGCCTGTCACTACTACCACCTCTACCCATGGGGGGCTGGATGCCTACCACCACTACCACCTCTACCCATGGGGGGCTGGATGCCTACCACTACTACCACCTCTACCCATGGGGGGCTGGATGCCTGTCACTACTACCACCCCTACCCATGGGGGGCTGGATGCCTACCACTACTACCACCTCTACCCATGGGGGGCTGGATGCCTGTCACTACTACAACCTCTACCCATGGGGGGCTGGATGCCTGTCACTACTACCACCTCTACCCATGGGGTGCAGGATGCCTGCCACTACTACCACCTTTACCCATGGGGGGCTGGATGCCTGTCACTACTACCACCTCTACCCATGGGGTGCAGGATGCCTACCACCACTACCCATGGGGGGCTGGATGCCTACCACTACTACCACCTCTACCCATGGGGGGCAGGATGCCTGTCACTACTACCACCTCTACCCATGGGGGGCTGGATGCCTGTCACTACTACCACCCCTACCCATGGGGGGCTGGATGCATACCACTACTACCACCTCTACCCATGGGGGGCTGGATGCCTGTCACTACTACCACCTCTACCCATGGGGTGCTGGATGCCTGTCACTACTACCACCTCTACCCATGGGGGGCTGTATGCCTACCACTACTACCACCTCTACCCATGGGGGGCTGGATGCCTGTCACTACTACCACCTCTAGCCATGGGGGGCTGGATGCCTACCACTACTACCACCTCTACCCATGGGGGGCTGGATGCCTACCACTACTACCACCTCTACCCATGGGGGGCTGGATGCCTGTCACTACTACCACCCCTACCCATGGGGGGCTGGATGCCTACCACTACTACCACCTCTACCCATGGGGGGCTGGATGCCTGTCACTACTACCACCTCTACCCATGGGGGGCTGGATGCCTGCCACTACTACCACCTCTACCCATGGGTGCCAGATGCCTACCACTACTACCACCTCTACCCATGGGTGCCAGATGCCTACCACTACTACCACCTCTACCCATGGGGGGCAGGATGCCTACCACCAACAACACTCCCACTCACAGAATGGCTAATGCATGACACAACAAGCACACACCAACATAAGGAATGCAACAAAAAGACATCCCCCCAACACCATGACATGCCTGTGTAGACTGTGTCAAATGCCTACAACACTGAACATGACTTTGAACATACAATGTGACTCCCTATCACATGTGTCACACATAAATGTGTGTGGCCCCCACAATGCAAGCAGACCATGACCACTGTGGCAATGGGGTCCAACCCCCATCATCACAGTGACCAAAAGGTAAGTGTGGGGTCCATAGCTGAAGCACATTTTGCACATTGTGGCAATGGGGTATAAACCCCCATCATCACAGTGACCATAAGGTAAGTGTGGGGTCCATAGCTGAAGCACATTTTGAACATTGTGGCAATGGGGTCCAACCCCCATCATCACAGTGACCAAAAGGTAAGTGTGGGGTCCATAGCTGAAGCACATTTTGCACATTGTGGCAATGGGGTCTAAACCTCCATCATCACAGTGACCAAAAGGTAAGTGTGGGGTCCATAGCTGAAGCACATTTTGAACATTGTGGCAATGGGGTATAAACCCCCATCATCACAGTGACCAAAATGTAAGTGTTGACATTGAAAAAGCTGCAACTGCCAAACTGCATGGATGATTCCTGGTCACAGAACAACAAACACATCAGTGGCAAAGTAGTGCTTGTGTCCCATAGCAACATAGATTGGGGGAGGCAAACAGTGCAAATAAGACATACCCTTGGCCATGTGCAGACAAACATCACCCATGGGGGCTGACACTGTCAACATCCATCAATGACACAATGACAGAAGTGACCATCATAATGCAGACCCACATATTTGCACCAATGGGCACACTAATGTAGATACCCTGTGGAGACTGTAGATGTGAGGTGAACAAATAACATACAATGGCAGCAATGGGACACACAAACAATGATCATTGTGCTGACTGATGACCTAGGAGTCCCAGGGACAGCAGGTGAAACCCACCAAACAACATACAGCCAATAGCACACTAAAGATATGCCAATGCAGTGGTGCAGATGCACAAACAGGCAGACCCACACTGCACATCAAACACAACAGGTGAGGGGGGTGCCAGTGTCCCCAGGCAACCACACAACACATGATGAGGCCTCAATACCAATTACACAGATGCACATACAGTGCCACACAAAAGTAACTCATGGATCCAAATCCCCTATGTGGGCAATCAGGCATTGTTAGATGAGAGTGAGCACAAATAACACATGTCACACAAGCTTGTAGGAACAGCAACTAACACAGCAAGAAACAGACCCACCACAGCACTACCCCCAGGGACCCCATATTGTGCTGACACTAGCCTGCATGATAATCCCACTGTGATGACAATGTTAGATGTCGTTCACACTGTGAACCCCAGCCATGTGTCCTGAGCAACTAACTACCATCACACCTACACAAGCTCCAATCAATCAGCACGGCCTGCCAGCCAAGGCCAATATGGAGGTAGGGGTCTGGCCGTGCAACAACTCACTTTTGCACACACTCAACACCACACACCCTGATCTCCACCAATGTGCCTCAGTGAAGCTCACATGGACTGGTGACATTGCACATGCACCCATGACAATACCAGGGGTGGTGGTGGGAACCAAGGTGCAGAAACCCATCACACATGGCCAGTCAACAAGACTTGTCAATGTCTGACACACAGCACAGTATGCTGTACATGGGCATGATGTGAAATCCACCACAATCAATGGGATCCTGGCCATAGTCACACACCAATGAAGAAGCCAAGGTGACACACGAAGAACACACGTACACAACTACCAACATTGCAGCTCTGACCCTGAGGAGTGGCAGCTGTCACACACACAACGTGTCACAATCACTGTAACCTAACACAAACTGTAAATCACATTACTCGTGTAAACAACAAGTGCCAAGGGGAATCCTGAATGTGTCCCATCTGCGTTTGCCCGCATCCCCAGCACTGACAACAAAGACAACCTGGGATGACAACCTCATGAACATTAGTTTGCCATGCACCCACATCACAGAGAAACCAGGTCCAAGATGCTGGATGAACACAGAACAACTCAGCAAGCATCACAAACAGGAACATCCCTAGGGACACAGCCTGTGTAGGAAAAGGGAAGGGAACACGCACAGACATGCTTACACAACACAGGCCCACGCAATGTCACCAGATTACACACTGCCATGAGGGCACACCACTCCTGTGGACGGTCCGCTGTGCCAAACCTTGTCTGTGCACGACCCAAACATGTCAGCAGAACACTCCGTCAGTGAGTCAACAACCACAACACACAGAAGGCTCTGCTCACATCAGCCTGGGTACGGGGGTGTCACGTCAGTCATCTGCACACACACCAAACACGTGTCAAGCAAGTTGCACTGTATACACAGATGAGTCCTTCGACATTGATGTGCAAAACTGCATGTCCAGTGGAGCTGGGCACACAGTCAGGGAAATTGGAACATTGAACAGTGGTAAGCACACCAGATGTGCATCAGTGTAAGACAAAGATGTTTATTTACTAATGCAAAAAGGACATCCCTGTGTCAAATGCTGAACATTACACCCTCAGACTGTAGCAAAGGATGCCATAGATCCAGAATACAACAGGACACATATCCCATGGACCACATGGAGTCCATCACTGCAACACTTCATCGTCCTGATGTGAACACTATTACAACTGCAAATGCAGAATGCTACTCATCCACATCATGTACATCAAAAGAAAACCCAAAAGTAAACACAAAGAGTCTTTATTCAGCAAATGTCAGGGTAAAAACGGAAGTCCAAAAGAAACTAAGGCCAATGGCCAGTCCAAAATCACAGTACCAACGGGGTGAGAAGTGACAACTGGTCACACATTGCTTGCCTGCACTGGTACGGTTGGGGGACATCACCCTTGGAGGGGCATACAAGGGGCAGGCCAGGCACCGCAGGGACAGGATCAGGGGATGGCAGAGTGAGGCAGTGAAGGTGTGGTGGGTGCAGGAGTGTCACCGGCAACTGCAGTGGAGGTGTCTGACTCAGGGGGCCGGCACCACCGTGGTACACAAGTCAGTTGGTGTGGGTGCTGCAACCACTGCAGTGGGCTGGAATGATGTAGTGGACTGGGTACCCACTGCAGTGCCTGAGTCAGACGTGGTGGTTGTGGACTCCACTGCAGTGCATGACTCCAAGGGAGTGGAAGGGTGGGCAGATGAGGTGGGCAGGACAGAGGGGGGGGACCCGGTCCCCACAACAGTGCCACTAACAGGCAGAGCGTCTGGGTTGGGGGTGAAAGAGCAAGTGGTGGGGGGGAGGGCCTAAGCAGTCTGGGGATGCGGTATCGGTGTGTGGGGGAACCTGGGGCAGGGTGTGGCGGGGGAACCTGTGCAGTGGTGGCCTGGGGGATGGAGGAGAGAGACTGGGCGCTGGAGCTGCGTGGTGGTGGTGGTGGGGTCTTGCTCTTCCTGCTCCGGGGGACTTCCGAATGGGCTCCTGTGTCTGCCTGCGCCTGGGGGAGGGTGTCCGGGGGCGAGGGGCACTCCTCTCTGTGTGGGTGGACTTCCTCTTCCCCTGGTGTGCTGGGTCAGCAGGAATGGTGGGGAAGAGGCCGAGGTCACACAGGAAGACCTGCTGTGTATGTGGGTTAGCAGGCGAGGCAAGGGAAGGGGTCTTGGAGGGAGAGGATTTGGAGGACTGCGGAGTGAATGTGGATGCCTGTGTGTGTGTGTGTTCCCCATCCCCTGTGTCTGTGGTATCAGTTCCCTGAGGATGCTTGTGTGCACGTCTTGCCTTACTCTTGGGTGTGTCTGTGCTGCTTGTGTCTGTGTGTGTGGATGACTGTGCAGGTGTGCATGTGCTTTGGACAGGTAGGGGGCAGGAAGTGTGGATGGGGCAGAGGTGGGAGGGGTGAGGGACTGTTGGAGGAGGGACACTGCTGCCATCAGGGAGGAGTCCATGGACCTATTGCTCCTCTGTAGGGCAGACATACCCGTCGAGATGCCCTCCATGAACAACACCAGCTGTGTCAACAGAGTGGTGTGTGCATGGAGGACACTCAGCATTGCTGTCTGCCCTACATGGAGCTGCCGAAGGAGGTACACAGACTCCTCACTCAGGGGAGCAGGGGACACAGGGGCAGGGGCTGCGGTGCCTGGCACGAAGGAGACACGCTCCCAAGCACGGGAGCCTCCACGGACCTCAGGAATGGGAGCCGATGGGAGGGCGGTGGTGGTGGTGGCGGGGCCAGACAGACTAGCTGGCCTTTGGTGGCTGCCGAGACCCGCCTCCACAAGGGAGTCATCCTCCGAGCTGCTGTGGTCCACAGCTGAGGTGGATGGTGCTGAGGACTCCTCGGTGTGGCTCCCCTCGCCCTCCGTGCCACTGGGTCCCTCTGACCACTCATCCAATGCTGACCCAGTCTGGCTCCGCTGCTCCTCCTGGTCCATGGAGCTGTCCCCTCCTGTGGCCGTGGATGTATCTGCAAACAATTAGGGAAACAGACAAACATCAGTCACCTGCACTGACCGCACACACCACAGTAAGTACAGCACATTACAGAGCAAGCCCTGGCATCCTTAGTTGAACATTGCCTAAAGTCCTCACACAGATTCGGGGAAGCCAATTGTCAGTCTGATGGTCAACCATGGGACTCACACCCTTCCTGCCCTTGCACCCATCTGTCTGGTGCCTGTCTGATGGTAAGACCCCAGTGTGGACACATGCACCACCTACACAGTTGTTGGACATTGCAGGGAACACGGTGAAGCATGTAAACATACACACATCACATCTCTTGCCACTGAGTCAGTGCAGGTGTCCGGATAAAGGGATGGCCAGATTCTAATTAGGAATGCATGTGATGCATACCAGTACCAGACACCATGATGCACCCATGTCCGGATAGTCAATGCCACAATGGGGTGCATGTTGCACATGTCCCTCCCCTGCAGGATCAGTCCCAGGAAGTTGAATGCCATGACACAGGAATGCGTGCAAAGTCATACATTACTGTCTCAAGTCACATGGCCATGGCAGCCAGACAACAACAGTCTGCACTGTGTCACAATCCGAGGGCATGGGGAATGCAAGTTATGTGACTGACAAGTGCACATGTCCATCCCCCAAAAACCACATCATCTGTACTACTATTTGTCCATGTCATACCAACTGGACATATGGGGGACATGAAACACAACTCCCTGAACATGAGCACCTCATAGTGTGCTGTGAATGAAAATACAGCTGCTTGAAAGTCACAGTCACAAACACCTGGGTGCACAGTCAAGTGATCAGACACCTATAAGTCACAGAAGTATCGTCTATCATGGTCACATCTCAGATGGCATGCTGAGCCCCAAACGATGAACATACCAGTAGTCCTGACAACGAAGACACAGCACAATGAGACAGAGGCAGACACCTGAGGGTACATTTCACTGACCACAACATGCCAGATGATACACAGGAGTGGGAGTACAGAGTGTATTGTATGCACTGGAGTAGGCATGACTGTCCAGCTCCACCTGTAAGAGGGATGAGTCCTGGACAGTAGGCAGGTGGCTAAGCATGTGTGACACACTGGATACACATACTCCTGAGGCCCAAATATTGTTCCCACCAGCAGCATGGGTGTGTGCCACATTCCCCAGGGACATGTGGTGAGTCAGAGCAGCAAGCGGACCACATATCAAAGTTACACGCAGATCACATCTCAGAACGTAGGCATTGTGTAAGCAATTGACCCACCCATGAATTGCACAACATAGTCACGGGAACAAATGCTGTCCCCCACCTTGAGCAAAGCAAAATGCAATGACACAGTCCCCAAATTAGACAATTTCCTGACTATAAGGGCCACACATATGCGTATCAGAGGAGAAGTGGGCATGTAACAAATGAGGGACATGGGTCCTGGACCACATGACTGATGTACTGTGGAAGTTTAACCAGGCCAGAGGAGGGCACATAGCATGGCAGAAAAAGTGCACAGTGCAGTCATGGACTCACCCCCTCCTTGCTGCTGTCTGTCCTTCAGCTGCCCATCCAGGTCAGGGAAGACCACCACCAGGATCCGGAGCATGTGGGGGTCAGGGTCCGGTGTCTGCCCCTCCTGCGAGGAGGCGACAGCTTCAGCTGGACCCTTGCGATCCTCTGGGTCCAGCCACAAAGGTCCTGCCACCTCATTTGGCAGTTGCGGATCCTGCGCCTGTAGACCCCCACGGATCTTACTTTCCGGGCGATGGCCAGCCAGATTTCCTGCTTCTGGTGGGCATCAACCTGTGAGGATGACAAAGTGAAAAGGCCATTACTACACATGCAACATATACGTGCATCACACAGTTGGATATACATGTCTCAATCACAGGGGCATATGATGTACACAGGCAGTGCAACAATGGCTATGAACAGTTTGCCAGCAGTCACTACATGGTATCATTGCATGGGAAGTAAACCTAGTTGGAATGCACTGTTACTGCACTGTACCAGTTCTGTGCATGTGACTACACACTTTGGGGTGTGACAACTACTCAGTGGGCATGCTAGCCAGTGGTGTGCACACTGAAAGCCCTGCTAGTCAGACAACATGCACAATTAGTGAGGCAGTGGACAGCACACTCACCTGCTCCCCTGGTGTCCCATACAGCTTGCTGTACTGTGGAAGGAGGCTGTCCAGCAGGGCCTGGTTCTCCTCAAGGCTGAAGGCTGGGGCTCTCTCCACAGTACGTGCCATTGCAGGAGCCAGAGGATGCATAAACAGCAGCAGTGTTGGTGGCAGATGTCGTCCTGGAGCATGTAGTGCAGGCAAGTGAGCTCTCAGGGGAACAGCCAGCATTATATGTGTGCTGCAGAGGCAGATACTGTCCCATGTGTGCAAAGTGATAGGTCCAAGTCATTTGCATCTTCTGAATTTGACCTATCCATGGAATTGCAGCACTAATACACGCCCACAGCATCCTTCAAATCTTCAACTTCATGACACCCATGATTTTGCAACATTGTTGTGGCTGGCCAACTGAATTCACTGCATCAGACTCGTTGGAGCTTCGAAAACGCGTCCGTTGCCATGCCAGGCCCCAGCCAATGTGTGCGCACTGTTCGGTCCATTGCTGTACAACGCGTACCAGGCATACAACGCGTACCCGCTCACATATGATGCAATGGGCCGGCCGGGCACACCGATCGGTCCATTGCTGTGCAATGCGTACCAGGCATACAACGCGTACCCGCTCACATACGATGCAATGGGCCGGCTGGGCACACCGATCGGTCCATTGCTGTACAACGCGTACCCGCTCAAATACAATGCAATGGGCCGGCCGGGCACACCGATCGGTCCATTGCTGTGCAACGCGTACCAGGCATAGAAACGCGTACCCGCTCACATACGATGCAATGGGCCGGCCGGGCACACCGATCGGTCCATTGCTGTACAACGCGTACCAGGCATACAACGCGTACCCGCTCACATTCAATGCAATGGGCCGGCCGGGCACATCGATCGGTCCACTGCTGTACAACGTGTACCAGGCATACAACGCGTACCTGCTCACATACGATGCAATGGGCCGGCCGGGCACACCAATCGGTTCATTGCTGTACCACGCGTACCAGGCATACAACGCGTATCCGCTCACATACAATGCAATGGGCCGGCCGGGCACACCGATCGGTCCATTGCTGTACAACGCGTACCCGCTCACATACAATGCAATGGGCCGGCCGGGCACACCGATCGGTCCATTGCTGTACAACGCGTACCAGGCATACAACGCGTACCCGCTCACATACGATGCAATGGGCCGGCCGGGCACACCGATCGGTCCATTCCTGTACAACGCGTACCCGCTCACATACAATGCAATGGGCCGCCGGGCACACCGATCGGTCTATTGCTGTGCAACGCGTACCAGGCATACAACGCGTACCCGCTCAGATACGATGCAATGGGCCGGCCGGGCACACCGATCGGTCCATTGCTGTACAACGCGTACCAGGCATACAACACGTACCCGCTCACATTCAATGCAATGGGCCAGCCGGGCCCACCGATCGGTCCATTGCTGTACAACGCGTACCAGGCATACAACGCGTACCCGCTCACATACGATGCAATGGGCCGGCCGGGCACACCGATCGGTCCATTGCTGTACAACGCGTACCAGGCATACAACGTGTACCCGCTCACATACGATGCAATGGGCCGGCTGGGCACACCGATCGGTCCATTGCTGTACAACGCGTACCCGCTCACATACAATGCAATGGGCTGGCCGGGCACACCGATCGGTCCATTGCTGTACAACGCGTACCAGGCATACAACGCGTACCTGCTCACATACGATTCAATGGGCCGGCCGGGCACACCGATCGGTCCATTGCTGTACAACGCGTACCCGCTCACATACAATGCAATGGGCCGGCCGGGCACACCGATCGGTCCATTGCTGTACAACGCGTACCAGGCATACAACGCGTACCCGCTCACATTCAATGCAATGGGCCGGCCGGGCACACCGATCGGTCCATTGCTGTACAACGCGTACCAGGCATACAACGTGTACCCGCTCACATTCAATGCAATGGGCCGGTCGGGCACACCGATCGGTCCATTGCTCTACAACACGTCCCTGGACAGGTCACACGCATATGTCACCATGCTGGTCACTGGTGAACCTATGCCAGCCACATTTACTTTCCAGGGACTCAGGGGCACACCTACAACACCACACCCAGTCCACACTATCTATGAGGCATGTGTGGCAGCATAACCTTATCTGTGTATGGGGGTGAACATGTGGATTTTGGGGTGGCACTTGGGGGCAGACACACCCAGGCTGTGCATGTGTTAATGGGGACAGGGTCCTTTGTGTGTTGTGCAACTGACCGCTGTGGTGTGCAACTTTTCATTTCTGAGCATGTGTCATGGTCACCTTTCCAGGTTGTGTATGTGTATGACATGTCACATACCCCCAGGCTCACATGTGGGAAGGCATGTATGTCACAGGGTGGCCCATTCCAACAATAGTGTTGTCCCTCCACAGTCTGTGTGCATGTTGTGTGTCACATGTCTCTGACTCCATGTGCACAATGGGAGACAGTCTCCACATCCATGTGGTTTGTGCATGAACTTTGATGGTGTGTGTGTGTGTGTGTCACAGACGTCCATGTCTGTCCTGCAGAGGCTACAGGGGCCACTACCTGTGGGTGTCATGTTTGTTTTTCTGACATGTACATGATACGCCATGTCATGCCAGTGTCCATGTGGCAAGACAGGCTCCCTGGGAATCTACCTGTCAATGAGCTGTGATGCCTGTGGAGCATCTGTCCAGACATGTCACTGTGGTATGTGTGTGGAACGTGAGAGCAGTTAATGGGTACTGTGACACAGCCTAATGGTGTCCCATAGCACACCCTGGAACCTGTTGTCAACACTTGTTGAACAGAGATGTTAGATGATGTCCATGTAGGTGCCATATATGTCCAAACGGAACGACACACACATCAAGTACTTGTGTATGTTGATGATGTATCATGTGAAATTGAGTATGGTGAACGGCACATAGGTGGGGTGACTGACAATCTTGCTTTCTTCACCTATGCACTGCAGGGCTCCTGCTGTCCATCGACCATTCCGAGACCTGGCAACGATGGTGGAACGTGACAGCATCCGACGGTACCGCTTCACCAGGCAGCTGATTGAGGATTTGGCAGTGCGGTTGGCCCCACATTTGCAGCCTGGCCGGCCGTATCCTACAGCGCTGACCCCCAAGGTGAAGGTGATGGCAGCCCTACACTTCTTTGCCACCGGTACCTTTCAACACACTGTGGCAACTACTGGTGGGATGTCACAGACTATGTTCAGCCGTGTGCTACGCGATGTTTTGGGGGCAATGTTGGGATACCTCAACCAGTACATCTATTTCCCAACACGTCAATGACTCACTGATGTCAAGAGTGACTTCTATGCCCTGGGGAGGATGCCACATGTAATTGGCTCCATTGATGGGACACATGTGTCTTTGATACCACCACAGGCACATGAGCAGGCATACCGCAACCGTAAACATTACCATTCGATCAATGCTCTGGTGGTATGTCTTGCAGATATGACCATCTCACATGTGTGTGCCCGTTTCCCGGTTCGGCACACGATGCCTACGTGATGAGGAGTAGTCGCATCCCGAGGATGATGTCACAGATGCCGAACCAGCGTGCCTGGCTTGTTGGTGTGTACTGACTTTGTACCATTGTGTGTGTTCTGCTATGTTGTTTTCTGCACACATTTTCAAATCGGCTAATGTGCAATTGTCTGTCTGTAGGTGATTCGGGTTACCCCAACATGCCGTGGTTGCTGACACCCCTCAGGAACGCTGTGACACCAGCCCAGATGCGCTACAATGAGGCACATGGTCGGACGAGGAGGGTGATTGAGCGGACCTTTGGTCTTCTGAAGAGCCGCTTCCGCTGCCTGGACAAGACAGGAGGGGCCCTCCCATATGCCCCAGCAAAGGTGTGCAAGATTGTCATCATCTGCTGCATGCTACACAACCTGGCAGTGCGGAAGGAGTTGCCTCTCATCCTGGATGACGATGACCAACGTCCGCCACCTGTGGAAGATCCTGGCCTGGGTCACGATGCCAGTGAAGATGATGATGATGATGATGGTGATGTCCGCACAGAGCTCATCACCAACTTCTTCAGCTGAATGTGAGTCTCCAGAGGGTTGTGATGTCAATGATTTGAGTTTGCATGATATGTGTGTGTGGTGCTCTGGTGCTGTTTGAGTGTGGCCATGTGCTACTTGACTGGATGCGTGCAGCGATGTGTCCTTGCAGGTGGTCTGTACTGCCCAACAGTGTTGACATGCTAACTTGGTTTTGTGTAGTTATCTCGTGACATGTATTAGACATGAGTATTGCCGTTCTGTGCTGTTCTTCATTGTTTTTGACTGTGTGTCATGTCTGCCCTTCACAGGGTGCTGCCAGAGTTGTCTGATCAACTTGGATCCCCTGAATCCATGATTCAACTTCCAAGGTGGAAGCAGTCGTTTCCCTACAGGTGATGTGCCACACACCCCTGGACTTTCTATCTTCTGTTTTTTTGACTTTGTGGCCACAGCCAGGTTGGATTAGCTTGCATTTGTAGTGGTAACAACATGTTGCAAATGTGTAATAAACCTGTGCTTCACTTTGGGATGTGCGTTGTCTGTAGTCACACATCTGACTGACATTTGCTTACTGCACCTGTAGTCTAGTTGACAGTGACTGTGAATAGGTGGCGTGCCTGTGCATTCCACTGTATTTAGTTGCAACATCAGTATAGGTGATGAGTCTGATGGCCCTGGTGTGTATGTGTTGTGTGGCCCTAGTGGTGTGTCTCCCTCATATGTGTCACGTCGCCATGACTGACATGACGGGGTTGGACTTGCTGTAGCACTTAGCATGCACAGTGTCATTTAGCAGATCACCATCTACATGACAAAAACCACGTTGGAATCACAACAGAGGCAGATATGGTGTATTGGTGAATTTATTTACATACAGGTGTGAGGATGGTGCACAGGATGGTGGGTGCTGTACATATTAATTGGAATCCAAAGTTCCCATGTGTATTGGAAGTCTTGGTAGCTGACATGTCCAGAGTAAAGTCCACAGTCATCTGATGAATTTGGCCAACTAGAGCTCCCCATGTCATGTGGGAGAGTTGGGTTGGCTTCGACAGGGCGTGCAGTTTGCACACAGAGGAAAAGTTCCAGAATAGGTGTTGGCTTCCTGGGGGATGTAGATGGCCATCGGACTTTCAGTTTGGCCTCTTCAGACGGCCCATCTTCTTGGGGGGGGGGACCCTCAGGTGCAGGCTGCGGCGGTGCAGGGGACTCTCTGCCAGAGTCCTCCTCCCTCCCTGTGGCATTTGCAGTTGTTTCAGCAGCAGTTGTTGTGGGCACACAGGGAGGTGAGGCCATGTTGGTGCTGATCTGGCGGAGGCATGTGAGTATGTCCCTATGCACCGCTGTCAGTTGTTCCAATGTGTCCCACTTGGACTCCATGCCAGACATGTGTGTCTCGACACGTGACATGTGTGTCTCGACATGTGACATGTGTGTGTCGACACGGGACATGTGGGAGTCCAAGCGGGCATGATGGGCAGCCTGCTGCTGTTGTATGTCCTTGAGGATCCCCACTACCTGGCTGACCTCTCCGGTGCTAGTCTGGTACGCATCCGCGATGCGTGCCAGTTGTGGGTCATCATGCAGTCCAGACCCCTCTGCAAAGAGCGACCTATGTCTACCACCCCTCCCACCACCCCTGGCGACACGTGCAGGACCTGCGGTGGCACGCACAGGTGACCGTGGGCCCACTTGGGTGTTGTTCCTGGGCTCGTTGTCACCAGCTCCAGTTTGGGCCTGGGTCCCTGCGCTGTTGTCATCTGTGGTCCTTGGTCTGTCCGTGTTGGCAGGGGTGGCCTGTGTGTTGGCAGTTGTTAGAGGGGTGGGTGCAGGAGGTGCAGATGTTGGTCCTGCTGGTGCTGCATGATGACTCACACCGGAGGTTCCAGCTGGTTCTTCGCCATCCGAGGAGTGCAGTGGCTGATCCACACCAGTGAGCTCAGTGTTCCCCGGAGCCTGGGACAGGGACTCCTCCTCGTCTGCTGCTGTGTCCCCATCATCACCTGTTTTGGGGAGAGACACAGATTGTATGTTATGTTTCTACTGGCATCAATTGTTCATACACCTGACAGTTGTGGCTGTACCTCTGGATGTGGGCCAGGACATTGCATTCTCCTAAATTGTGACAGTCAGAGAGTGATATTGGTGTAGCACATTGTCCTGCCAACCTGTGGCATGTCAATGTGTATGTTGAGGTGTGTGCATGACCAGCATTGGTGGTATTTGGTTGCCATCCAGGCCTCCTTCCCACCCAGCCAGATATCCCACCATGGAACGTGCTTCCATTGCAGGGAGTGCAAGTTGTCTTTCAGGATGTCAGTCAGTGGTGTCCTGCTGTTGGTTGTTGCACAGTTCCCAGCAGGGCCTTGTGCTCCCCCAGCAGTACCCAGTGTCAGCCATCTTGTGAGTCCTTTTCCACTCCCTGTGATGTGAGCATGGTTGAGAGTGGTGTTGATGGGCCAATTGTGAGGGTGAGCAATATCTGTGCCTACAACTCCCATCATGCTATTGCCTCCACCCCCTTCCCAGCATGCCCATCCTTCCTTCCTTTTGACTCTGCTTCCCTGTGGGGTGGGGTGCCTGTGCTGACAGGATGGCTGGGAGTGTTGTCCTGGCAGTTGTTTGGCTACAAGTCCCAAGAGTGTCCCTGTGCTTCACACAGCATGACCCAGGGTGGTGGCTCTTTGTGGGATCTTCAGTTAGGATGTGAGGCATAGCATTCTCCCAGGTGGGTTATGTGGAGTTAGTGTTGAGGGGGTGTGTGAGGGGAGGTCCTTGTAACTATGGTCATAGCTGTCAGTCCTCCTTCCCACCCAGCCAGATATCCCACCATGGAATGTGCTTCCATTGCAGGGAGTGCAAGTTGTCTTTCAGGATGTCAGTCAGTGGTGTCCTGCTGTTGGTTGTTGCACAGTTCCCAGCAGGGCCTTGTGCTCCCCCAGCAGAACCCAGTGTCAGCCATCTTGTGAGTCCTTTTCCACTCCCTGTGATGTGAGCATGGTTGAGAGTGGTGTTGATGGGCCAATTGTGAGGGTGAGCAATATCTGTGCCTACAACTCCCATCATGCTATTGCCTCCACCCCCTTCCCAGCATGCCCATCCTTCCTTCCTTTTGACTCTGCTTCCCTGTGGGGTGGGGTGCCTGTGCTGACAGGATGGCTGGGAGTGTTGTCCTGGCAGTTGTTTGGCTACAAGTCCCAAGAGTGTCCCTGTGCTTCACACAGCATGACCCAGGGTGGTGGTTCTTTGTGGGATCTTCAGTTAGGATGTGAGGCATAGCATTCTCCCAGGTGGGTTATGTGGAGTTAGTGTTGAGGGGGTGTGTGAGGGGAGGTCCTTGTAACTATGGTCATAGCTGTCAGTCCTCCTTCCCACCCAGCCAGATATCCCACCATGGAACGTGCTTCCATTGCAGGGAGTGCAAGTTGTCTTTCAGGATGTCAGTCAGTGGTGTCCTGCTGTTGGTTGTTGCACAGTTCCCAGCAGGGCCTTGTGCTCCCCCAGCAGAACCCAGTGTCAGCCATCTTGTGAGTCCTTTTCCACTCCCTGTGATGTGAGCATGGTTGAGAGTGGTGTTGATGGGCCAATTGTGAGGGTGAGCAATATCTGTGCCTACAACTCCCATCATGCTATTGCCTCCACCCCCCTTCCCAGCCTGCCCATCCTTCCTTCCTTTTGACTCTGCTTCCCTGTGGGGTGGGGTGCCTGTGCTGACAGGATGGCTGGGAGTGTTGTCCTGGCAGTTGTTTGGCTACAAGTCCCAAGAGTGTCCCTGTGCTTCACACAGCATGACCCAGTGTGGTGGTTCTTTGTGGGATCTTCAGTTAGGATGTGAGGCATTGCATTCTCCCAGGTGGGTTATGTGGAGTTAGTGTTGAGGGGGTGTGTGAGGGGAGGTCCTTGTAACTATGGTCATAGCTGTCAGTCCTCCTTCCCACCCAGCCAGATATCCCACCATGGAACGTGCTTCCATTGCAGGGAGTGCAAGTTGTTTTTCAGGATGTCAGTCAGTGGTGTCCTGCTGTTGGTTGTTGCACAGTTCCCAGCAGGGCCTTGTGCTCCCCACAGCAGTAGCCAGTGTCAGCCATCTTGTCAGTTGTTTTCCACTCCCTGTGATGTGAGCATGGTTCAGGGTGGTGTTGATGGGCCAATTGTGGGTGTGACCAATATCTGCCTACAACTCCCATCCTGCTATTGCCTCCACCCCCCTTCCCAGCATGCCCATCCTTCCTTCCTTTTGGATGGACTTCAGTGTGTGTGAGTGTGACAGCAATGGCAAGATGGCTGACAGTGTGGTCCTGTTGTTTGTTGGTGCCCAGTTCCCAGCAGGGCCTTGTGCTCCCCACAGCTGTGGCCAGTGTCAGACATCTTTGAAGTGGCTTTTGACTCCCTGTGAGGTGTGCATGCTTCAGTGCTAACTTGCTGGGCCATGTGGGTGTGAGATGTTGATCTGTGACTACCACTCCCATCATGCTATTGCCTACACCCCCCTTCCCAGCATGCCCATCCTTCCTTCCTTTTGAGTGGACTTCAGTGTGTGTGAGTGTGACAGCAATGGCAAGATGGCTGACAGTGTGTTCCTGCTGTTTGTTGGTGCCCAGTTCCCAGCAGGGCCTTGTGCTCCCCACAGCAGTAGCCAGTGTCAGCCATCTTGTCAGTTGTTTTCCACTCCCTGTGATGTGAACATGGTTCAGAGTGGTGATGATGGGCCAATTGTGGGTGTGACTAATATCTGTGACTACCACTCCCATCATGCTATTGGCTACACTGACTTGACCAGCATACACAGAATTCCTTCCTTTCAGTGAGCTTCCCTGTGAGGTGGTGTTCTAGTGGTGGGTAAATATCTGGGAGTATTTGTTGGTTCTATTTGTGCCACTGCCTTGCTGTATTTGTTGTTAGGTTTGTAGATGTCATGACACAGTTACATATCACTATGGGATGGCAGGTATTGTGTTTGTCTGACTAGCATTCACATCTTGGGATGGATATCTTTTGGTTGGTGTGTATTTGCTAAGTGTGCATGGTTTGCCTATCCCCTTGACTGTGATGTGTGTGTGTAGTCACACCATATTGTGTATATTAGTTGTGTACTCACCAGGCTCTGGGATGTCTGTTAGTCCGTATACGCTCACTGGTGGTAGGATGGCCCGCACCTTCTCCTCCCAGGGCCTGAGGTATACTGGTTTTGCAGGAGGGCCACTGCCGGTGTGCTGGCTGAGGAGGTAGTCCTTTTGAGTAGGTCCCTGACCCTCCTGCGCACATCATACCACCTGTTCTGGATGTCTTCCTTTGTGCGCAAACATGGTGATTGTGCGTTGACCCTGTCGACAATCCTCGCCCACATCTTGGTTTTCTGCGACATGGGGGTCTGTTGTACCAATGTACCAAACAACTGTGGCTCTACCCTCAGGATCTCGTCTACCAGGACTTCCAATTCACAATCTAGGAACTTATGGTTCTTCTTTGGGGGCATGGTGATGGGTGGTGGTGGTGATTGATGTGTGTGTGTGTGCAAGTGGGAGTGTGTGAGTGTAGGTTTAGCTGGGTGTGTGTGAGGGTACCATTTGTAGGTGTGGTAATGGTGTGTGGCTTGTGTGATGTATGAGCTGTGAGTGTGTCTGTGGTTGCTGTGTGATGGTGTTCTGTCTGGCAGGTCAGTGGAATTTGCAAGGGATCATGGTCGGGATTTGTGGCCTTTATGTAGGTGGAGTTGGAGGTGTGTCCTTGTTCCATTTTTTTTCCTCCCTGTATTTATTGGCTTAGTGGTTGCTTGTTTGGCCCTTTTTTTATTTTTATTTTTCCTTGGTGTTTTTGGTGCATGTAGGAGTCGTTCTTGTGTCCGAGTAGGACGCTACATTTGTCTGGTGCGATCTTGTCCGACTCGTTCCCGCTGTGTGTCAGCTAGGTTTCATATGCGGTGTACGAGTCGGTCGCGTAGTATTGGGTTGCTTCGGCTGGGTTTTGTATGCGTGTCGGTCGTACGGCTTGTGCTCCGGGCGAGTCGGTCGTGTTTTGCACGCACAGCATCGTTCTACGCGGGTCGGAGTTCACGGGTACGTTTCGTTCAAGTTCAATCCGAGTGCTTGTCGGTCGGTTCGTTTCGCGTGATTTCCCGGCCGGATGCCTTGTTTCCATCCGGCTCGGTCGGTCGTTTTGTATTCCGTCCGAGTCTGTCGGATTTCACATGCATTTCATCGTACTACCCGGGTCGTGCGGCGCCGGTCCGAGTCGGTCAGACTAAATTCCCGTACCGAGTCGGTTGGTACGTTTTCCGGCCCGAATCGGAATCGGCCCCTATATATCAACCCCCCACATCACTAAAACATACCCATCTATACCCACCTAAAAAGTACTACCTATTAAAATATTAAACACACTTACACTACCTTAACCTATACCTATGTAAAGCCTATTCTAACCTATGCAAAAACATTCAATACCACACAAACAATAAGTAACCAACTGGGGAAAGGGGAAAGCCTAAGGGAGAGTCAAAGTTGGACACTGATCATCTCCATTGCATCCTGCAAGGTGAGCATTATGGTCCGCAGACTGGAGAGTTCCCACTCAATGGCATCCATCCTCAGTTTTTATTTTTGGAGGTCCTTCGGGGCCTGTGCTTCAAAGATTGAGCCTACAGCAGGGGTAGTGAGCAGGGCCTGTGTAGCTTGGGCTGGCTGTCCAGAGGATGGTCTTCGAAAGGCAACTGGGTCTCTGCTTTGCTGATGTGACACATCCTGAGGAGTTATTGCCTTAGATGGTCCTGGTTGCTCATGCATGCCTGACTTCCAGGTACCAGCCGCCTTTCCTTCCTCGTACAGTTTCCACAACCTCTTCTATGTCTATGCCACATGCCTGATGTGGTAGTAGAGCTCCAGCCTGATGTGGTGATTTTTGTCCTGATCCGCTGTCATGTTGTCTGGTGGAGATAAAGGAAATATGTATCAGCAAAAGCTGAACTGGTACATGATGTCAGCAATAGTAGGGTCACATTTTCTGAATATCACATGTGGCATGTCCTCCCCAAACCACATTTTGGGCAAGAGGAATGAACAATATTCCTTCTAAACATATACTTGTCCTAATGTAACAAGGCAAATCCTCATGTGCTGGTAGTGTAGAAGATATACGAAATAGCAGTGTCCACACAATTAAACTTATAACCACATCAATCCAGAGACTGAGTTGGAAGCATGATGTGGTGTTCACATGGAATTGAACACATGGTCTACATATGGACTCCCTGGTGTTGCTTAGGCAGCATGCAACAGGGTATATTTTGTGGTAGATAACCAATGTGAAATGAGTTATGTCAAGCAAGTACAAGTAGTGTGCCTCAGCATTGGTTAACTCATATGGCAAATACGCAAGGCCACACACATTTCTGCATTGGCTGACTCAGTGGCAGGTAGTCAAAACATAGATGGAGGGTGGGTAGCTACCTCCTGTAGAACAGACCTGTTGGACACTTCACCAATATTGACTTAGGGAAATATCAGGAACACTAACACATAGCTTATGCTACACAGTTTTAGCAATGCCATGGTGACCTTACCATATTCTAGTGTCTGTCCACACATGTTAGCATGGCTGATTTCCTTGGTGCAGATTAACAAAAATCATATCAATGTAATGAGTGTGTGCATGCATGCTGCTGATCTCATGCTTACAAGTACTTTGTGCTATATTTAGCAGGTAATCTTTAACCCTGGGTGGATAACTCCGCCCCGCCAGCGGAGTTTACGGAGTTTTGCCCACTTTGCGTTCTGTTGCGAACGCGGAGCTTAGGCAAAACTCCGACTCCGTGGCGGAGCAGAGTTAGCCGGCCTCTCCACCCTCCCAAACTAATTATAATGGTTAAAAAAGGCACTTACCTGCTGTGGCTGCCTCCTCCTTGCCATGGCTGCTCTCCTTTCTCATCCTCACCGTCCTTCTTCTTAGATATCTCCTACATTGCGCACACGTGAGACATACAACGTAGGGAGTATCTAAGAAGAAGGACGGCGAGGCCGAGGAAAGAGAGCGGCCATGGCGAGGCAGCCACGCAGGTAAGTGCCTTTTTTTAAACATTATGATTAATTTGGGAGGGCGTGGAGCGAAGTTCCATGGAGTTGTTTTCCAACTCCGTGGAACTTCGCGTAGAGGCACTACGCCTGCTCCGCCCACCCTTAGTAATCTTCCGCAATTAGTAAAGGGTGACAGGTCTGGTGCTTGCCAGTAGGAGTAATGCCACTAGTAGGTGAGCAGTGTAATGGGCTGTATGCTGCCGACACAGTGCAGACCTGCAGGTGGCCCTTTCCACATTGCATCAAAATTGAAAAACTCCGTGCAAGGGTATCATCATTTCCCTGGAATAGGATATAGGTATATGAGGCCATGAGTTATGCATTTAACTGCATTTCCATGTGTAGAGTGGTGACATGTGTCACTTGTACTCCTACCTATTCTGTCTGCACTGAGGTAGGATTCTTTACATCCTGTCAGGACCTGGTAGGTGATATAAAAATACCTTGCCATGTGGACAATTACACTTGCAATGTGCATCAGACATGGAGTCTTAAGATGAACCGTCCATGTACTGTAAGTTGGTTACAGGTGACTAATGCTACCACATACACATCACAATGTTACGAATATCATAGATCACACACAATACTTACAGAGATACAAACACATTCTATTGACACTCATTGGTGGCATTGGGATCGCTGAAGGACTCCACCTCACCCCGGGTGTATGGTGCAGGACCACCTACACGACAAAAACATGATACATTGATTTATGAATATTGAACTTATACACTGTGTACATATGAAGCACAGTACAATGACATCACAAATATTTGCTATGTTCAGCACGTTGGATACTTAGCACACGGCAAAGTTGATATGGATTAATAATGGACTGATATACTTCATATGGAAGTGTTTAAGGACAATATCTCACTAATCATGTCACTGGTGCACAGAGTGCAGAGTAGGCGCAAAACATTCTTCCTTGATAAATGGTGCAAAGGCGCATGCCTTTGATGGCTACATCAACATCAATCTTGGAAGGGCCACCATCTGGAAGTTATTACAATGGCAGGAGTGTGCCCAACTCTATACATGTGCTGAACAATGCAGCACCCATCAGACAGTCAACATGATAGCTGAGTTTTTATCAGTTTGATCGTTAATTGTCACCTGAGCAGGGTATTTCAACATTAAACATTCCTGCTGTGTACAGGCTTGTATGTGTATTGAGGTCATGTATACAAATACATGCATGTGAAATTATTTGGTGTGACCCAAAAACCATGTCCAGCCAGTGGTGAGTAACAAAATGCGAGGGGGGTCTCCTGCAACATACTTAGAAGTGGCCACAACGCTCAGGATCCAATCATGAGCTCTCAGGCTAAGGGCCCACACTCCCTGCACAGTGCCAGAGGGGGTCGCCTGGACCTCTGGGCCTCCCCTGCTCTGTGGGGTCTGCAGGGGCTATTGTTACATCACTGTGAACTTCCCTCTGGGGCAAGTTGTTACCATTTAACAGATTTAACCTGAATTATGGCATACCACCGTTCAAAATATCCCCACCTTACTTTTGAGAAATAGATTACATAATGTTTAGATATGCACACAACTACAAGCAGATGATAAATATATACTTACCAGTGGGACCACCTACGTCCATGCTGAGGTGATCAAGTAGATTGGCTTAGCGGCTCATAACATCCACCCATCTGTGTTTTAGCTGATGTACGGTGCGGTCTACACCAAAAACCCTCCTCATGTGCCACTGTACTCGCTCCCACTGCTTCTTGCGCTCCTTGGTGGGGTAGCCTTGGCTGACCCTACCCCCTTTATCACGTTGGGCACATAATGTGCCAGCAGCCAAAGTAGGCTCCCAAACTCTCCCTCTGACAGGTTGTTTGCTCTCCCCTTCCCTAACATGGCCCTACACGCACTATACTCCCTTACCACTATGTAAAATACCCCATACCCTAACCCCTACCCCTAAAACTACAAAACCCCTAAATTGACTAACACCCAACAATACAGTAACAATAACAATACATGTAACAAATACAACACACATTTAACACAATTGGAACATGACAGGGACAGCAGAGACACGACAAGACCAAAATACTCCAATTTCTCGTAGACAATTCAACTTCTAGAGCCAGCACAGGCAAAAAGACTGTAAGGGAAACTGAAAGTAACTTCACGCTTCCTAGTTTGCAGCCTTCCAGAGCTATTGTGCAATTTCCTGGGCGTATCCCGCCCACTTTGACAAAAGCGTAGTTTTTTACGAAGCATTGGTACAGAAATAGCCAATGCTTAATTAACGCACAAAGCAAGCTAATGCACAATGCTTCCGACGGATGCACCGGGTGTAATGTGACGCGGTATAGGGTCAATGCATGAGTTCAGATCCACGCAACTGGCCAATTGTTTGTGAATACAGTGTAGTGAATTGTGCAATGCAGGTAAACACACCTTGGGCACTTTTTACTTGGTCCTCATTTCGTACCTGATACCCTTGATGACATTGGCTGCATTGAATGTCACTGTTAAAAGTGTGCCTACGTGTGAGTAATTGCATTCATCGTGCTGACATTATGAGTGACAATATAGTTTTTGTGAAAAACACATATATATTGTGACATGTAGAGACATTCCAAGCTTTTTGTAGGTCTTATGATTTGTAGTTTGCTTGGGTGAACGTAGGTAGGTGCAGAGTAGGCATCCTTTCAGTCACATATATTGCAGTGCTATGCAAATGAAATACACCATTGTATTCACGAATATGCGCAAAGTCTAAATTCATAATATATCTCTGCATTCCTGCCAAAGGATGTGTTATGGATGCAATACACACTCAGGGAGGAACAGACACTGGGTGCTTCAGCCAGTCTACAGTGTATATGGCATCTAGCTCTCCAACTAACTAGATAGATATAAAAGGTATGGTGTTAGGGCAATATGACCCATGTGATTGCCGGGCAGACATCACTTAGCAAACTAAACTTGCCAACAACCACCATGGAATGATGTGGTATAGACACATCTGCCGTGTGTGCTTTGTGTCTGGAACAATATGTATAACACATGCACAATTCACCTGGGTAAAAGTGTTAACAAAATGACTATAGTTTGACCATCACGAGTCCAGCTTGAGTAGGCCAGATAAGTGTGATGAATCCCAAATGCCACTATGTATCACAATTCACTGCATCACATTACTCTGCACCAGAGAGTGGTTCCTTGAGCTTTGAATGTCAGTAGCCATTCTCACCAGATGGTCATATCTGCATTTACTGATATATGACACCACAGAAACATGCAATGCGCCAGTAAGTACTACCTGAACAGGAGTGATATTACATGTAGTTAGACCTTGACATCTTATCTTTACTTTGATTTTCGATGTTTCATGGGAATAGCAGCTCACATAGATGGAGCACCGGGACTCACAGCATTATTTGGATTATAGTGAGATGCACCATCACGGTCACATCCATTCCTGCATGTAACAGTTGCATTCTTGCCTGCATTGGGCCTTTGTAGTCACTACAGCAGCGGCACAGGTCACGAGTCAACATTTTTTTAGTGTTAAGTTAGATACCGTACTATTCTTGCTATGAGCTTGCAAACATTGCTGTGGCATAGGGAGACTATCTATGCTGCACTGTGTGGCCATGCCCGTTATATGCCCCTCTGTTTACACTCACAGGACATCATGTAAACGATACTGTGATCGACATATGTATGACGACAACATATACCATGAAGTGCATGACTCACACTCAGTCATTGTACTCTGTTTGGTACTACACTCACTTTGTACTGTAGCTGTACTGGTCTGTAGCTGACACTGCAGGTGCACACACAATCTCTACATGAGCAGACTGTTACACATTGCAAACTTGCTGTTGTGTGTGTCTTGCACAGGCACACGTGTTATCATGCCAACATATATTAAAAAACATAATGTAGGTCTGGGGCGCGTGTGTCACACAGCAACAGCACTTTGGAATAGATGAGTGAGCCATCAGTCACCACTGCAGTGAAACATGGTTAAATAGTTAATTGTGCTTGTGATGTTCAATTAACAAGATGTTGCTATTCACACATAAGCTGTATCTTACTCCAGTCAACGTTAGTGGCACTACATAGAGTCTGAGGGCAGGCCTTTGTGTGTGCCTCCTGGTACAAGGATACTGCATTTCCTGACAAAGGCTTATGTAATGACGCACACTCAACTTACATTTCACCTTGGTGTGGATTGTATATTTGTGATCTGCTCAACTATGCAGTTGTCCAATTAGGTCAGAGGTACACACCTATTGTGATGCTAAGGTAAGTTCATATCTAAATCAAGAAACAAAAAAGAAGGGTCGAGGTAAGCAGTATCGCACCTAACATCGAACGTAGTTGGACTAAATGTAAATTGCATGTGGTGCAAAGAACCTGGAGCACAACACTTCTCCACTCCAAATTGAAAACAAGTTTTCAAATTACCATATCCACATAATGGCCCAGCACACACAAAAGAGTAATCTATATAACCATATTACTGGTAATCTGATATGAGAATAATTCACAAGTTTATTCTTGAAACATGTCGGGCAGGAATCAAAAACACCATATAATCACTGCATTCAACACCGGATATTATAATTCAAAGTATTCTTTATTCTCTTTATCTTTAAAATAAACATCGTAGCCAACGCGTTTCGTCCTTTCACGGACTTCTTCAGGGCTCCAAATTGTGTAATAAACACATTCTCCTAGTTGTCCTTTCGATCAATGAAGATGTTTTGAACAATTGGTTATTTCTATCTCCAAAAGAGTGTTGTATTCGTTAACCTTTCACACAGTGTGGATATTATAACAGATTGAAATCTTCTGTAGGGTAGCAGAAAATTGGGTCCACGTGCCCTGAACGCCTACGTCTCCCTCGCGTTGTCGTACAGCGACAAAAATATCTAAATCACTCCATCTGACCATGTGCAATAAATTGAGTGCATGCACATGCATTTCTGTCTGACTTTTGATCCAAATGAAATCACACTCTTGACATCACAGTATCCTTCAGGTGTTCAGATGTTTGCCTATAACCTATCCAATTTCATGGTGCTCTAGCCATTTACATACTGATCATGTTAAATTTTTAAAGGCCTTTGGTGCTCATTGCATTGCTGAGCAATGCATGGTATAAGTGTATTTTATCAACTGTACCATGATGAGATGTATGTGACATTTTAGACAGGAAATTGTTCATGTGAGCTTCTTTTTGTGGTTAGCCGTACATGCATGTATGTGTTCTTTCCAAATGACTGCCTTTACAAGTTTGCATGACAGTGGGCCTTTGTCCATGGCAGCTGCCACTCACGATCTCTGATGGTATCTGCAATGACATGAAATCCAGCAAAACACTGTTAATCTGCATGGGAACACATCGGTAAGACACAATGCAATGTGGGGTTATTCTCGGGTATGGTAGTTTGTGGTTTGTATTCCTATCGTCACTGATTTCCATCTGTTGTACACTGTGCTGTTGCACAGCAAAGCAAGACTGCTAACTGTGCAGCTCTTCACTGCTCAAGTGCAAGGGGAGACTAATGATCAATTTAGATCTTGAAATGTGGCATGGCTGGTCTGTCCCTTTAGTGCAGTACACTGCTTCACAAAGCAGTTCTGTATGTGTGCAAATGAAAGATGTGAGGCATGTCACAATGTTGGTCAACAGGTCTGATGGCATGATAGTTACATTTTGAGGCCTACTTCTAGTTGACAATATGTGGGTAAGTTGATGTGTACCTGGATTGTGACATACATGCCAACACAAATAATGGATGCAAGCTTTTATTGCCATGCTGAACCTTCCTATTATATTTGGACATTCTGTCAGTCAAAGTACAGGTAAATCAAGTGAAGACATTTTGCACAATGTGGGTGCGTCGCCTATTCCAAGCCACTATATTCTAGATCACTCCTCCATCCTCATCCTACTTTGGGTCCTGCTCATCTGGACCCATGTCCCACGGGACATTTGTCCGGAAACAGATATTGTGGAGAATGGCACAAACTAGTATGATCTTGCAGACCATAATAGGCAAGTATAGCAATCTGCTCCCTGACATGTCCAAGCATCTGAATCGGGACTTCAGCACTCCAAAGCTTTGATCCACAATGTTCCGGGTCTTGGTCAGTGCCTAATTGTAGTGTTGGTCCACATCAGTCTGGGGATGAGCTGTTAGGGTCTTTCCCCAAGGCTGGATACTGTATCCTTGGTCAGCTGAAAGGTAAACAGTGATTACAACTGTCAATGCAGTTGCACTCTGTTACAGCTACATTCATGTCCTTTTGTTCTATGTGTACTGAATAACTCAAACAAATTTCTCATGGTAATTCACAAAATGTGTTACTTGTACAATTGGTCACAGGTTTACACATGTCTCTGTCATTTATCTGTGTAATAGCTTTGTTGAGCAAGGCCTGTACACGCCTACATCCTGACTTTCATGTTTCTCCAGTTTCTTACTGTGAAGGGAAATCAAAGATACTCCTGATCACTCAATGTTATGTGCACTCACTACATGTGTGATGAGACAGTTTATTGATCAGATATTTGTTTATTTGGTCCTCCCTAGGTAGGTTGTGACATAGCCAACATGTGTGACACACACATACATATGTCAATGTTGAGGCACAGATTTAGTTTGTGGCCTACCTGATATTGGCACAGCCGTTTTATATTTCACTTCCTCTACCATGTGATTTTGGTGCATACACTTGGTGCAGTTCAAACATGTCACATGGATTGTTATGCTAGTTCTTGTCAGCATTCAACTGTATTTTATTCCCAGATAAGTTATCGTGGTGCACTTTGATTGACACATATATATTGCAATGTGGGCCATCTTTATGTGGGACGCACTAATGTTGTTACAAGGAGCTGTCTAGTCTGAAAGTAAACACAATACATTGTTTTTTGACAGGTATGTGTATGCCTCTAACTTGTAGGGGATCGTGAACTTCTATGCATTCATTTTCTACTCATTGCCTTTGCTATTGTATGTTGTGGTTGTTAACCTGAGTACACTGTGGTGCCTTATCCAGGTTGGAATTTATTCTATTTCGATGATTGATGTATGACATGTTTGGCTGCATTGTGTTAGACTTAGCAAGTTTCTATGTGCTGGATTCATATGCTTTTCATTTGGGCTACTTAGTCCACAGAACAGGTGAGCCATCACATTGGTTACATCAATCAATGCGGCAGTCAAGCTACATGCATGTGTGCACGTAGACTGTCAATATTGCTGAGACATATGTGTTGATATCTTTTGACTGTTGGTGTCACAGTTTTATCCAGTATTGACATCTACACATGCTTGGGGCCTACACTGACATGGCATGCCAGACATGGCCTTTCTACATACTTCTTCCTATGTTGCTCCAATAACTTGGATCAACATAGATGTATGCTGCCATGTGTGACACACTTGCTCATGTCCACAGTACTTGTTCTCACACCACTGACCTTGTTGACCTTTGAGTGATACCAATAGTTGGTACGTCATAGATGACATACTGATCTCAGACGTATCTATTGTATTACCTTTGTACTTATGTTGGCTTGTTTGTCACACCACATGGTTTCATTAGCGATTTGTTACCCATTGCAGTCGATGTGGTTCCATCCATTTACACAGACTGAACTGACACATTGCTACTCACTGATATTCTGTCACTACTGCTATTGACCGATTAATAAGTGCATGACAATGTGAGACATCATTGTCTGCACGTTGCAGTGCGTTATTCCCACTATGTGCATATTACACTGTGGTCCAGAAATTTATGAGGTGGCACTGTGGAGTGCAGCAAGTCAGCTGTCTGCACTGCACTACATCACTGAGAAAGGGCAGTAGAGCATAGTATTTAGGCCATACCACACTTTCCTCACATTTTAGATTACACTGGCACACAATGTACTGCCTAACACTAACACAGGTACCCTTGCACCATGGTGCAAGGGTGCCTGCATTGGCACTAGACAGCCCAAACAGTGCCATTGTAGGGAGAAAGGACAGGAATGCACCATATTGCATAAATATGGTGCATTCCTGCCCTTTTACTTTGACGTAGGGCAGCGCAGCAAGCTGACTTGCTGTGCTGCCCTACACCAAAATCCCAAATATGAGGGCCACAGAGTGCTGACCATATATGTATGTGTGCCACAGAATCCAGCACACATAGGTAGCGGGAGTGACTTGGATGACTTCAGTTGTTTTTCCTTGTTACACATCACCTGGGGTGACTATTTGATTTGCAACATTTCAAAGTTTACCTGGCATGAGATACATGACATGTCTCATGAACCATGGTAGTTGCATGGAGACACCCCACAATGCCGATGGAACCCCCTCACTTGCACACAGTGATGGTACACTGCATTTTGCCCAGTGTTGCATTGCTCGATGCCTTTACGACATTCATAGGCACACAAAGTGGCTTTGCGTGTCTTAACATGTGTGACTTGGGTATTTGCTTTACACATGTACCATGAAGCATGGTGCATGTATGACGCACACCCCTCATACATATGGCTCTCTCTCCGTCAACAGACACAGAGATGGCTAAGCTGTCATACTTTTGTTACTGCTAGTAGTTTTGTTATGTACTTCTGATTTGCTTACCAACAAGTAGGCCATTTCCCATACCACCCATTCATGAAGCGCTCATTGCTAATGCAGTGCCTTAAGATATAGGGTTCATGCGCACTCCCTGAGTTTTTTGCCAGCATATTGGTGACCATCCCCAGATGATCCAAGATGGCCTGGACGTTGATAGAGTAGGTTTGCTTTGGGTTCCAGTACAAGTGTGATGTTGCTGCAGGAGGTACCAGTTGCCCATGTGTGCAATCCATGGCTCCTAGCACATGTGTGAATCCAGCAATGGCATAGAAACCTTGCTTGGTGTCCAGCTGCTGTTGTTGTGTCTTGGAGAAGAAGAGGTACTGGGGTGTTAGGCGGATGATGACATCCAGGACAGAAGTTAGGAAGGCAGAACAAGATGGCTGTGATATTCCAGACACTCTGGCTGTTGTGATCTGGAATGAACCAGATGCCAGCATGTGGAGGACAGCCATCAGCTTGACCGCTTGACCTGCAGAAGGATATTGTGTGCCTGGCAGTTGGTGGCTGGAGCCTTGGCACTATCTGGTTCAGCAGTTCAATTATGGACTCCCTCCTGAGTCTGTAGTATGTGATGACCTCATCCTCCCTGAGGTCAATGAGGGAGATCCGCTGTCGAAAAACATGTTCCCTTCTCCTACACTGCCTATGTGGTGGGGGGGTTGGTTGTGGTAGTGGGGGTCACATCACAACTACCAGCTGCAAAATGAGCACCTCCATGGTGTAATGAAGCTTGTAAAAGTGTTTTGTGTGGCTTGTGTTTATGTACCAAAGACAATGCATCATTTATTACGCCTTGTTTGCCGATGTGCAGGAATTTAATGCATTTCAGGCTCTGCATGATGCTTGAAGATGATGCGTCACACATTGACAAAACCATAAATATCACTGCATAATTTTTACAGTGGATTTTATGAGGGGACGCCTACCTTGAATATTTTATTCTCTCAGTGATGCAGTTGGTTCTGGTGCAGGGAATTTCCGATGCAGGCCTACCAAAAATGACGCATTTGTCCACATGTGACAATTTGCAAATATAGAGTCCTGCCTGCAAGGCTGTTGCTTCAAAAATAGTGATGCAACGGCGGAGCAGGCATCTCATATATAAGCCTATTAGAATGCAATGTTAACCCTTTTGAGGAGTCAGTTCGATATCAATGGTTTGAAACTGCAATTTCAGTTGAAAGCATTTATATATATTACTGTAATTTGTAAGGATGGGAGGATGCTCCTTTCATGACCCCTCCTCCTTCTGAATTGCATAGTGAAAAATGTGAACTGAAAAACTTTAGGTTTTACTTATATTTACTACCTGCATTCCACTGTTCAGAAGCTATGCTGTACAGTTCATAATTGAGCCTTTTTCAGGACCAGGAAGCTAAAATGGCTGCTATTCAGATATGAATAAAGCATTGCTAATGAGTTGTGGAAACATCACAGCACTACAAAGCACTGTGCTTGTGCTCACAACTTTAAAATAATGGAAAAAAGACTACAGTTGCATGTTATTTTACTCTATTCTATTATTTAAAACTATTTCCAAACTTTAGCATGCTTGTTAAAGAAAAGATTGAGTGTGCTTGCTAAAAAGACAATTTATAAAATACTACAACAGAGAGTCATTGGCCTTACAACTTTTATGTTTTTCCAAAGTTTTATTGAATATGTTTGCAAAGCCCCTATTCCATTATAATATTCTTCCAACATGGTAATCTTCTCCTTTGCTGTCTTGATGGCATATATTGAAAGAGGGAGATTTTTAATAACTAAAGCTGCTTGTTGGCCATTTGCTCATATAGATTTTCCTATGAACCGGCAGGAATGCCTCCACAGAGGCAGAGTACATATTGTTTTCACATACCTATATGCAGCAATAAAACGATGAATATAATGTGCACATGCGCAGGTGAATTCAAGTGAATTGAAATGGATATACCACCCATCCTCAATGGAATAGACGTCTGTCTGACCTTGAGAGAAATCTCATGACGTAAAGCAAACTATGGTTTGCAATACTTTTACAAGGAGACACAGACATTTTATTTTCATTTGAAAGAATAGGTTAGGTCCTCAAAAGTTCTAAATGCTTTCTCTGACAAAGTAAATGTATGAATCATACAATTGACAAAACTAGGAGTTTTAATTATATTTCAGTGATTCAGTACGATTTCCTCTCAAGTGTTTGAAAAAATATAATAAGGCCTTGCCTGATTATCTGCAGCACCCAACCATTGTAAGTAAATACTTCCTAAGGATAATTGACCAACTGGAACCGACCTCCCACACGTAAGTTAGGCTCTCCTGATATTATAGTCAGGATTTCTACTGTTTCTCAGAGAATTTCTGCTTCTGAAGATACTTGTCCGAGAAGCTGTTAACATGACATTTATTGGCAGACTATTGTTATGGTCTTCAAAAAGGCTTGCTGAAGAATTTACCCTCTGAGGTTACAGAAGACAAGGAACTAGACTGTTGAGGAGCCCTAAACAATGAAGAGTGCTTATTTTCTTTGAAGAGTTTGTTCTTTCTTCTAGCTCTTCAGGTATCCACAAAGGACATTCGCAATGCATACCACTTCTGTGAAGAACCTGCATGCCAATCATCAACATGCAGATTACGTCTGGCAGCTATCAAAGCCCTCCGTCTGCTAGGGTACATGCTGCGACTACATCAAAAGAGATGTCAGACTAAACTCAGTTCATCCCTTCAAATAATGCAGAACACTCAGAGACTTCTTTCACCTCTTTAAAAGGTTTCTTGAAGTCTACAACTAAAGACTGAGCAGTATATGCTCCTTAAATGTCAACCCTTCTAGCAAGATACACTGGGGCATATTAGCAAGAACGGCGTTAAAATTATCGCCGCTTTAGCGGCAGGAAACTGCAGCTAAAGTGGCGATAATGGGCTTGATAATATGCCCTTGAGAATTCCAATAGAAGCCCAGGATCACAGTAGAACATGGGCTTCTATTGGTATTCTCAAGGGCATATTATCAAGCCCATTATCGCCGCTTTAGCGGCAGTTTCCTACCGCTAAAGCGGCGATAATTTTAACGCCATTCTTGCTAATATGCCCCATTGTTTCAAGGGCAGAATCAATCCTTTTGTCCGTTGAGCCTTTGATGGTTGCTTCCTCAGCTTTCGATCATCTACCCACCAAGCTGTCAACCACTGAATCCACTTGCACTGACTCAGGCATCTTAGCATCCATGTCGACCAGCAGATGTACTCAATGAAAGAAACCATGGCAGATTACTTTTATCCACGTCTTTCTATTCCCTCATATTAACATCTAGAGCATAAGTATGAACAGTAAGCCTATTTGAGGAGAGCACTAGAAATTATAGTGTCTATTAAAGTGCTTGGTTCTGGCAGTACTAGAAACCACATGTTTTCTTTCACATAATTCAAAGTAACAGAAAGAAGTCTTTTCCAATGTATCACTCCTCTTGCTCTTTTGGGTGAAGCTCAATCACTCCACTTTCCAATTCCGAACATTCACTGGTGAAAGCAATGAATTGATTATCCGTCTGTGACTCGAGTAATCAAAGCTGGGCTTCTTTTTTTAAACTCCAAAAGTTTTGATGGTATATTTTTCTTCATTTTTCCTGATTCAAGTCAGCAGCACTAGAATGTCTCCTATTCTTGCAAGAAGAAGGAGACCTGGTTCTGAAGTGAGAAGTTGACGAAGACAATGAGGAAGAGACAAGGTGAATCCTCTTTCTGTCAAATACTGAAAACTGCAGCGAATGCTCAAGACCAAAAGTAAAAAAAGCCTAAGAACACACCACTGGAAATCGTATCACAGACACTTTCCCATGGTGTCCTCGAAAAAGGTTCAGGTAATTTCACATAGATTACTTTGTATGGAGAACATATCATACCGTATGTTGCAATGAAGTTTGATTTTTCCTCGTTTCAGTATGTTCTTTGCTATATATTGGCCTTCTCCTCAATACCGCAAATCTTTTTGGTTAAAGTGTTTTACTGAAGTGAAATAGCTGTTATATACTTAGGGGCCTATTCACAAACTGCATTTTGTACTATGTGAAGGAGTACTACAGTAGTTCTAGTCTTGCCCTAGAAAATGCGATTCACAAACCTATCGGCAAAGACTTCAGCCTCCACGTCTCTCTTTTCTTGCGAGAAACTCTGCCAATATGGCAGGTTTTCTTTACATATAAGTAAACAATTTAGGTGCACATGTAGGTGGGACCAGGAAGCGTGGTGAGAAAATGGGAAGTAAAAATGTGTGGGGTTTAGGGAAATGTAAGGAGGGATTTAGTGAGGGACTTGCTAATGCAAACACACAGCCACAAACCAAGAATATCATTGCTATTCAGAAAATACTTATAAAGTTATTAAAGATCTAAGGTCAAAACAGATATGTAAAGATACTCCAGTCCAGCCTTGGAGTAAGTCTAGCACTACACATGGCCACTCACAGGTACTGCAACACACGTCCTTAAATCACAATGCAGGCACAGGAATTTAATTATCATCCCTCATGCAATCTTTTAAAAATAATTATAGGTATAAACAGTGTTTAAAATGTGTACACAATTAATAATTATATATTTTCATATTTATTAATTAACATATTTTCTTGCGGCTTGCTCCCAGGGCTACTAGAGTGACTCCAAGGGCTAGTTGGCAGGCTTCCTGTGTGAGCTGCAGGGACATAACAAGCTCCAGATTCTTTTAACCCTACATCTAGCCTCTGCCTGGAACGATTTCTTTTTAATTTAAATTCTTTTTATAAATTTTACAAACAAGGTTAGACATCAGTGTGCACAGTAAAGATACTCCAGTCCAGCCTTGGAGTAAGTCTAGCACTACACATGGCCACTCACAGGTACTGCAACGCACGTCCTTAAATCACAATGCAGGCATAGGAATTTAATTATCATCCCTCATGCAATCTTTTAAAAATAATTATAGGTATAAACAGTGTTTAAAATGTGTACACAATTAATAATTATATATTTTCATATTTATTAATTAACATATTTTCTTGCGGCTTGCTCCCAGGGCTACTAGAGTGACTCCAAGGGCTAGTTGGCAGGCTTCCTGTGTGAGCTGCAGGGACATAACAAGCTCCAGATTCTTTTAACCCTACATCTAGCCTCTGCCTGGAACGATTTCTTTTTAATTTAAATTCTTTTTATAAATTTTACAAACAAGGTTAGACATCAGTGTGCACAGTAAAGATACTCCAGTCCAGCCTTGGAGTAAGTCTAGCACTACACATGGCCACTCACAGGTACTGCAACGCACGTCCTTAAATCACAATGCAGGCATAGGAATTTAATTATCATCCCTCATGCAATCTTTTAAAAATAATTATAGGTATAAACAGTGTTTAAAATGTGTACACAATTAATAATTATATATTTTCATATTTATTAATTAACATATTTTCTTGTGGCTTGCTCCCAGGGCTGCTAGAGTGACTCCAAGGGCTAGTTGGCAGGCTTCCTGTGTGAGCTGCAAGGACATAACAAGCTCCAGATTCTTTTAACCCTACATCTAGCCTCTGCCTGGAATGATTTCTTTTTAATTTAAATTCTTTTTATAAATTTTCCAAACAAGGTTAGACATCAGTGTGCACAGTAGAACAATGGTTCAGAATAAGCACATGCCTACATTTGACATTTACAGATATAGTGTGCAGTTCCACCTAGCACAATGTGCCTGAAACAACACAGGAGGGAAGGGAAAGGGTGGGGGATTTACTCAGCTATTACAGTGGTAGAACATCCATTGTGGTTTGGCAGTTCAGCTCCAGGATTGATTGGTCGTTGTGGTGCCTTGTTATCTGGTCCTGTCAAGCCTTTACGAGGGGTACTCACTGCCTCCGCAGCTGCTTTTCCTTGGCTCCCAGCCCCATCAGTGCTCACATTCACATCTGTCCCCACCTGAGCTGCCAAGTACGCCTCCAATAGAGACCATATAACTTTGGAGCATGCGCAAACCGGCATCAATTCTCAATAGTTATTCAATTGCTCCTGGCAATAGACTGCATCCTTAAGCCAATCAGCCACCCTCGGCATAGTGCGCCGTTCCCAGCACAGCGTAACACGTATCTTGGCAAGCAATGCAGTCAATTTACGCATCTCCGGAGGTGTCTCCTGTACATAACCCAAAAGCGCAACGTGCAGGGAGTGCTCCAACACCGTGCCTGTGACTGCAGCCAGGGTCTCAAACACCCCCACCCCCCAATATCGCTGCACACCCTGGCAATCCCATGCAAGGTGTAAAAAGCCAGCGCTGGGGGTTGCGCAGCGCACACTGACTGCATCGGCTATCAAACCTCTCTGTGGGCGATAGAGCCTATGTAGGTAGTTAAAATGTACCAGACAATCTATAATTGGGAGAACGTGCACGGGACTGAGCACAGCAATAGCGCCATTGATCATCCATAAGGGGGGCATCATGTTGGCCTCCCATGCTCCCCGTGCAGCAGGGACCCACACCGGCACACTCACCTGCATCCTTGCATCCTTGCATATAGTCTAGTGATCAGTCCACAAGGTGAGGGGGATGTGATATCCATCTCAAGAACATGAAACACAGGCAGGGCCTCTGGAAATTAGTTGTGGGTGGCCCTAATAGCTGCTCTGAGTTGATGATATGTATAAATGTCGGCATCCTGTAACACCATTTGTGTACTTAAAAATTTACCCTCTGGGTAGACAGATCCCATTGATGTCAATTGCATGTTGCGCAATCGAGTGTGAGTGCCCGTATCTAGGGTGATGGGTAGCAAGGGGTGCCTTATAATTGGCACTGATGGGGCAAACAGGTGTTTCAATTTAGCTCATTGTCTGAGCTCCCTCCAGGCCCACACTGTACAAGCCACAGTATCGATCTGCACTCCTGGGCATTTGGGAGTCTGAAAAAGTGCCATTGGTTGGTGGCTTGGGGCAGCCAGATCATGCTCAGGGGCAGTACGGGCTTGAAATTTAGTGGGGTAGAGCCAATGGTGGGCAAAGCACGCCTGAACACTGTAATAGTATAAATCCATATCCGGAGTACCCAACCCCCTGCTCAAAAGGAAGCATCAATATTTCCCAGGCAATCTGAGGTTGCCTTCCAGCCCACGCCAGGGACACAGATCTGTCTCCTAAAGTATAGCAGTAGAGACAATGGCAAATTTATGAATAGGTACAAGAATTTTGGGAGAATCACCATTTTGACAATGGGCAACCTCCCGTTTAAAGACAGCGGAAGCCTCCGCCAGCTATCCAGGTGGTCATCTGGTCATGTCATCATAAGTCCATAGTTATTCTTCAGGAGTTCATTTATGTCCCACCTGAGCCATATCCCAAGGTATTTTACTTGGCCATCTGCCCACTCAATCTGGTATTCGGGAGAGAATTTATCGGATGCGTTTGTCAAACGGGAACAGGACATGTCCCCCTCATCAACGCAAAGGGAATCATGATCATTCCGTTCACACCTATGCGGGCCCTCAGTTGATTATATAATAGCCCGATTAATCGTAAAAAGCAAGCACTCACTCTCACTCTCTCTAAAAGAGCGAATAGGTATGACTACTCGAGGAAGTTAAACGCCTTAGTGGCGCCTAAAAAACAGCCACTGGGCACAGAGATGGCTCAATGGTGTGGAGGAGGGCAAAGAAGGTACGCAGATTGTGTGACAAATCTGATTTATTCGGATGAACCATAGCGGGCAATAGCTGATGCAGTCGCAAGGCAATTAATTTGGCAAGTATTTTGTTGTCCATATTAATCAGCGACAACGGGTGATATGAGTCGTAGTGTCAGGGGCCCTTGCCAGGTTTAAGAATTGTCACAATTAAAACGTCCCTCAAAGATGGTAGCAATACCCCCATGAACAATGACTCCTCATACATCGCAAGGCGGTGTGGTGCCAATAAGTGAGCATATTCCATGTAGAATGCAGGTGTAAGGCCGTCCAACCCTGGTGCCTTATCAGCTGCCAAAGCATTAATGGTGAGGACCACTTCCTCAACTACAATGGGTTCGTCAAGGTATCTTCAATGGCCATCCTCCAGCCACAACAGTTGTGTTGAGTCAAAGTAGTCCTCTAGAATGGGGGTTTGCGTTCTTTGCCGTGACTGATATAATGCAGAGAAGAAAGTGATCATCTTCTCCTGCACCGCCTCAGTGTCGGCGTGTATGTGATGCTGTTAATCATATAGTTCTACTATGTAGTTGCTAGCCCAGCATCTGTGCCAGAGTTCTCCCTGCCCAGTTTCCCTCCCCATATCACCGCTTTGGGTTTCCTTACACAGGTAATGTGTTTTTCACTGCCTCTTCAAATTCTGCCAGTTTGCCACGTCTGGCCACCAACATGGTCGCGCTGCCCTCCAAAAGTTCCAATTTTCTTTTTTCCTTTTCTAGCCCTGCCAACTCCCCAAGCTGCACATGGACCATCCCAGCCTGCTTGGCAATACAATTGCTGCGTATTACCACTTAAAGCACCAGAGTGTGGTGCGCGTCATTTCAGGTTTATCATTATGGTGAAAGTACTCCGCTATAGCATTCCTAATGTCTTCCCTGAACACTTGATCATGCAAAGCTCCCGGTGGAAGTCTCCTGGCGAAGGCGGGCGAGGGGCTGTCCGGTGTACAAATTCAAGCAGGACAGGGGCATGGTCCAAAAATGTCCGAGGCAGGTTGGTCACTCGTGTGGTCCACACATCAATATTGCACAATGTCAACCAGTAATCTTTGCGCGACCACGTGTTGTGTGCAGCTATTTTATTTATTTATTTGAGTTTTATATAGCGCTGGCTAGACCCGGAGGTATCAGAGCGCTTTACATGAGGAACGGTGAGTTACAAGTTACATCTGTTACAAGAGCATAGATAAAACATAGGACAGAAAGGCAATGTTACGGTAGTTCGTAGGTGGGAGGGGGAGGGAAGGCCACATGAACAGGGAGACGGGGAGAGACTGTGCCCAATGACCGGCTGGGTAGGTGACGGCAGAGGGGGTGAACCAGGGCCGATCTCCTCTATAGCTGTCGAGGCAGCTCCACCGGGCATCAGTCAAAGTGCTCGGACTCCGCTGTCAGGATGGTGATCAGGGTTTATTTAAAGAAGGTCAAGTTCAACTGCTATACATGTGCCTTCAGAAGTGTTAGAATGCCGGGATCTCCAAATGACACATGACTAAAAATCATCTATGATCATGCGCAGCTGGGCCGTTGCTCGCAGATTCGGGTGCCATGTATCGCTTGATCTATGCGCAATCAAATCTAGGAAAACATTGAAATCTCCACCCCAAATAATTGGGCCCAAAGAACTAGCCAATTGCCACACCTCAGCAAAGATCTGGGGGTCATCAACACTTGGTCCATATACTTCAATAAACTAAATAGGGTGGCCGTTCAAAATGTAAGTCTTTCACTACTTGCCTAGTTTGGAACAGCAATCCTTTACGAATGAGTACGGCCACCCCGCATGCATAATTAAGTAGTATGCTGCATGTTTTTTTCCCACCCATCCCGCCCGCAAATGTGACTGTGTACCTTCTGTAAGATTGAACTCCTGCAGGAAACTAACATCTATCGAATGGCACTGCAAATAGGCCAGAATGTGTTGTACTTTACGGAGGTCATATATTCCAGGTTAGGACCTTAATTGGGTACATGTATGAAGAAGAGCTCCCCATGTAAAGCGCGCAGCATAGGAGTCACTTGCCATTCGCACATGCCATCTAGAACCTGCCACTAAGCCATATATGCATGGCCTATATGCTGGGTAGAAGAAAAGAGACAGAGAAACCAAGGGAAAAACAGTTTGTTTTGAACAGCATTAACCTGCAAAAATTACCCCCACTATCCACTTTAGTCAAACAAATGGGCCAAATTTGACAAAACCTCCCATTTAGCAATCCCCAACTGTGTGATAGTAAACATTTCCTGAAACTCATCCCGTGGGGGTGAACTAGTGATCCAGTGTGCGCCCCAGCCACAGCAAGCCGGGTGGCCGGATGTACCATTGCATAGGGAGTGTAAATGCAGAAGTCATATTAAACAAGGAGAATCAGGGGAGCAGTCACCAGCATGGGCCCCACACATCCTCCTATGACAAGGGTGTTGCACTGTCCAACCGTGTACCCTTTATCTCTTTAACTAGCAACTGTGTAAGGAGAGTGCGGTTCTTACGGTACCTCATCCATTCAGTCAGACCATCTCGTTGGGGTAATCTTGCCCCCGTGGCGAAGTCATAACTAGGGTAGGAGCAACAGCTCTTTCTTATACAGGGCCAGACCAAGTAAATGAGCGTGGATCCCCAAAGTGGTGCCAATAGGACCCAATGAGGCCCCATGGGGTGCCCACTATCAGCCCACCGCCATCCACTGGGGAACCACTTCCATCAGTTTACATGTTCAAGATGTATCATTGTCCCTGGCCGAGCGACCATCTCATTCAGCAGGGTAATTCAGCTAGTCATTGTCACTTAGATGTGCAGAGTCTTCCCTACTGGCTGTCGGTGACAATCCTCCCGTCTTCACTGGAATTGTCTTGGCGACGTTTGCTGTGAGCTTAGGGTCAGTAAAGTAATGCATCTTCCCTTGATGCAATATGCACAGCTTGGCATGGTATATCAGAAAATATTTCACCTCTGTGTGGTGGAGCATGCACTTCACTGGTAGGAATTCTTTCTTAGCGGTGTCTGAACTGCCAATGTAAAGTCTGGGGAGAGGGACACTTCATTTCACTGATATCGCAGCAGTCGTCTCTTGCTATCCTGACGTAACTCATTAACTCGATCCCTGAAAAATCAACCGGCGGGCTATTATAGGTCGGGCATAGTTCCCAGGGGTGGCCTTGGTCCCAATGACTGGTGCGCTCATTCAATCGAGAACATAGTGGAGAGTACCTCACAGAAGAGAGCCTGGAACATCTCCTCTACATAATCTTTCATCCTGTCCATTGCTGTAGACTCAGGCATCCCCAGTATCTGTATATTATTTCTTCTTGAACGCCCTTCTAAGTCTTCATTTTTATTACGGATTACTTCTAATACTTTTTAGAAACTCAGCAATTTTTCTCTATTACCTGATGGCACATCTTCTACTTCCGAGGTACGGTGCTCAAGCTGTTCTATTCGATCCTCATGTTTATCGACTTTTTCTTTCAGACGGTCAAACCTCTCTGCTAGGAGGTCCTTTTTCATATCAATTGGTAGCAAGACTTTTCTTGAGGTCCAGAAACATTGCCCTAATGTTAAGTTCCGGGCCCTGGGCAGTTCCACGTTCTTGTTCTGTATGGGATCCACAACAGGAGGATCCATTGTATGCGACTGCCTTCTGTTCTCGAATGTGAGCTTCACCTGCTTGGCATCCACTTTGCCCATCTTCTGCGAGTCAGTTCACTCAAGGATTCTCATTGACCACCAGTGCAGTATAGGAGCTGGTTGTGCCCAACTTCTTCATTAGCGCCAGGGGCCCACCACTCCCAATCCACCAGCCTTCAGGGGGCACGAGAAGACCACCAGCACTAGCACCGTGCTGCACTTCAAATCAACAATGACAGTTTGCTCTCACCTACAGTTCTAAAGCACATTGCAGACAGAAAGGATCGCCATTCCCGACATTCTGCCACTCCTCACACCGAATCTCTCAGGGGGCATGAGCAGGCCAGGAATCCACACAGCAATGGCGCTAAAAAAACGTTGCGTCGAACCTGGTACATGTGGCGCCTCGAGTAACCTGCACCTCCTCCTCTCGTGTTCAAAGCATGGCAACAGTAATCCACCCTCGTGGTCACAGCTCAACACATCCCACGCGACGGTTATACACATTTGATCACCCCTGCACCAATATGGCAAGAGCCCTGTTATTACCACAACCCAGGGCAGCCTAGTTGCACCTTCTTTACCCATGTGCCTGTTTTCAATATGTCTCCTCCATAGGGCATCCACACTCACTCATGTACTCCCCACGCTCCAATATAGTCCTTAATCACTGGCTTCACTTGCCTGCACCTACCCTACGGTGCACCAATAAGCCAATCGGCCTCAGGTTCCTCCGTTGCGCCTCACTCGCAGCTCACTTACTAGGGTGTCTTTAGGCCGCAGGCAGCAGCGGCGGGCCGGCGCCAGCTCCAGAGGCTAAAACCCAGTCGTGCAGATCCTCTCAGCCGCACGTCTGCACACTCGCTCCCCAGTCTTCAGAGCAATGCTTCGGTATCTGCGCTCCTGGCGATCTCGTGATCTCCCTCAAGCATGATGGCATCTGGACACAGCACCACTTCCAGCAGGCACAGGTCTAACATATGCTGCAGGCCGACAGCCCCCAGCTGTTTGCCACCAGCCATGCCATCTACCAGGCAGGGGTGCTGGTGGCCAGTCCCAAGCAGGCCACAATCAACAGGGGAACCAGGAGCACCTCCCTCAGCAGGCTGCGCCACGCAGCGCTTCCCGTCCTCACCCTCAGGATCAATTCCAACCCCGCGGTCCACCGTCCGGCGCTCTCACTCGGAGTGGCGAACCACTCTGAATCAAGGTCAAATTAATTTAATCTGTGCTTAGGGGTATCACGGACACTGGCCAGCAGAGCCACACTAATATGAGACCATATTGCGACTGGGCTCATTGGCGACCCCGTCTTGGAGTGATTTCTGACCCCCTCAATGGTTGCCTACCAGACCTGGGCACTTGGAAGTGATGCTAAATGTGCTCCTACAGCCAGAACCTGAAGTATAGGAAGATTTTTATTAACAAAGTGGCCTGAGAACCCACAGGAGACTGGGACCTACCTGCTCAGTGATCCACCCAAGGTCCATCGCCGGTCAACCTGACTTTGAGGTAGCTCCTGCTGAGTTCTTCTCCTCAGCAGCAACGGTATCCAGCCTCATGGAACCCTCATCGGCTTCAGCATTCAGCTTTGTCCCGCTGGAGATTTTTGACTTCCAAAAAAGTGACAAAGTCCGAAAGTAGAAACAGTAGAAATCTTTACTGCGACTCTATCCAGCGGCTCCCTGGTGATGACGCCTCTTCCTTGGACACTGCTGGCTGACTTGCCCCGCTAAACTTTACCTTCTCAGAAACTTTTCTTCGAAATTTCTTCCAAGTCCGAAGGTAAGCCGAGACCAAGCCCAATCCACCTCACATTGCCGAACCACACTCCAACGTGGTCAGCCTCAACTTTTGACTTTGCCCGGTCTTGGGCGACCAGACACCCGATTTTGGTGCTTTGATCTTTTAGGCGCTATATTCAACAAAAAATTTTAAAAATCATAACTCCAGTTCTACTGATTGGATTTAATTTGTCTTGATGTCATTTTATTTATTAATTTTTACTCTATGTTTCTAATTCGGTATCTGATTTTTCTTGTGCTGTGCTTTCACCTAACACTGTGCCTCTAAGTTCAGCCTGACTGTTTTTATGCCAAGCTACCAGATGGTTAAAAACAGGTTAATTTAGTGACTTTTGTGGTTCACCCTGAGAGGGATTTAGGTTGTCGCTTGAGAAGGGTTTTTATCCACTACAATCAAAAACCCAATTTCCTACAACATGAAAAAGTTATTGGGTGAGTTTCGAAGGTCCAACTTGAAGGTCTAGGATTCCTCAGTTACTTCCAGTTGGGAACACGTGGGTAAAGACTTAACTGACCCATTTAAGAGTAGGACATTCACAGTGCAATACTGAAGCTTATTTGTCGCTTCCAGGTACATTTCCATCCAGCATCAACCACAGGTGAGTTACTGACACAGGCAGTGTTTTCGAGACACTTATGCATTAAACGAATGGACAACTTACAGCACCTATGAGTACACCAATGATGTCTGCTTATAAAAGTATGTAATTAAACTGTCAATTTATGCGAGTCTTACATGTTTTTGAGCAGGGATCATATAATTTTCTACTAATGGATACAATAAGAGTTCTATCATTACATGCGTTTCCGCCATTCATTGTTTAGCCGTCCAGTTTATGCGTTAGCAATCCATTTTATTTTTCACTGTCTCAAATAGAACTAGACATTGATGTAAATGTATTCATTTGGTGCCCGTCTAACTTCACTAATTATATGATCATCGAAGTAAACGCCAGTTTTCAATAAACCGGTCCCAGGATGCTTGTTTCCGGTCCAGGGAAGACATGGCTTGGCAGTTCGGGCTGGACTGTTCCCATGAGGCACAGGGTCAGACTGATTTGCATATGGCCACGTCTGAACTGGGGTGGTGGAGTGAGCTAAAGAATGATGATGGATTAAACCCAGATCATTTGACTGGGGGTGAGTGTTTGATTTGCTCTAACGCTCCGTCCATCATCCCCTTTGGTATCGCTTTGTTCGCCCTAAGTTGGCAGGGTATGCCCAGACGTGGGTCCCTTGCTCACTTTGCCACTGGATTCAAGATAGCCTGGCTGATGAGGGTTTTGAACCCGAAATCGGTCCCAGGATGCTTGTTTCCGGTCCAGGGAAGACATGGCTTGGCAGTTCGGGCTGGACTGTTCCCATGAGGCACAGGGTCAGACTGATTTGCATATGGCCACGTCTGAACTGGGGTGGTGGAGTGAGCTAAAGAATGATGATGGATTAAACCCAGATCATTTGACTGGGAGTGAGTGTTTGATTTGCTCTAACGCTCCGTCCATCATCCCCTTTGGTATCGCTCAGTTTTCAATAAAAAGCATCAGCACCTGCATGGAAAGTATTATTGCTTACAGTGCTTTAGATGAAGGGCAGAAACAAAATGGATTACATGCTTGCATGAATATGGTGTTTAAAACTTAAAAACATGTTCTGAGTGACGGGCAATATCTTTTAAGTGTTTAATCGATCACAGTCTGAATCAATTGGTTGAAAAGATAGAAATAAGAATACCTGATGTACTATTGTTTGGCAGAAGCCTCAGATAGTGTGGAAGGAATGAAAATGTAGTTTAAGATTGTAAAAGTCATAAAAGTGCCTAAATAAGTTCATTAATGCAACATATATATCAACGCTGTTTCTGGTGATCTCTTTTCCCCCCATAACGCCCATACTTTGCAGACCCTGAATGATACCTTCAATGCTCTTAGAATGTTCCTTGGAAGAGCTGTCACTATCAATGGTCAGGTACCAGGGTATGTTGTCGGAATAAAGTTTGCCATAAATATCATCCACAAAAATATTGGCCCTCTGGTGTAATAACAAGAAATCTACACCCAAGGGGGCGATATTTTTCTAAACAAGATCAATGGCTCGATATTAATGTCAGATGATATTTCTGAATATTATATTCCGACATAGAAGCTGGAATATTATCCCAATTCCATAATCTTCTGTTTTCGGCGGGTCGTCACCTATAACAAATGGGTCGTTGCTCTCGTGTTTGTATTTATTTTTTGAGAGCATGTGATCTGATGGACCTTTGATGAACATTCTGGGCCTGATTCACAAATGTAAACTTTTTAACAATTCACAAAGTACTTTTTCGAGTAGTATCTTTACTGCTGCGGAGTCTTCACACTCATGGTGTAAACTTCGCCCATAAAAAGATAGGCAGTTGTAAAGATATTACTCGTAAAATTCCTTTGTGAATTGCAAAAATCATAAACTTACACAAAAGTGTAAGTTTACCTTTGTGAATAGGGCCCTATATGTTTAAAATTCACTTCTTGAGATATTGACCTGGGTCATTTATCAGGATACAATTGATGTAAGTGGATAGGTAGGTGGGGGTATATCTAGGTAACAGTGAGGGATGGAAAACAGTAGTATATATTGGCACTCCTTTTACATGGTGCTAAGTGGGAACTATTGCATTGTTATATTGTAAGGGCAAGAAAGGCTGTCTAAAAGGTTATGTTGCTGTGATGCAAAATTCCTCCAGTAATTCTCAACACCACAGAGAAATTCATGAGCTTCTATAGCAACTGACATCAGATAATATATGTGAAGTGTCTTTTTTTCTTTCATAGGGAATGAAATGTTAGAGATTGTGTAATACCTGAGGAGGTACAACGTAAAAGCACAATAACTAACCTACTATTACATCATGCCTTTAAAAAGATTATGTGGAAAGATTGGTCAGATATTGAAAAACATAGATACTCATTTGAAGAGTTTGAAGACGAACTGCCTCCTGCCCCGAAAATGGATTCTGTTCAGGCCAATATGATGCATCAGTGTGGGAGTACCTAAGGAATACCACCCTTCTGATTAGGTGTCACTAAAAGAGATTGTGCTGCTATGAATTTTAATTTGTGAACATCAATTTCTGCTGCCTACACTTTGCACTATTTATTAAAGTACTGCCAGTCATTATTTGATCAAGGTAATAATGTGCTTCAGATAATAGGTAATACGGAACAACAGATTCAATGTTTAAAAGAGCTTACGTTTGACGATAATTGCTCCATGTGCCCATTTCAGGTGCAGCTACTGTAGCCCGTCGTCGGATGTGGCTATGCCGCTGATCAGCTGCAGAGTATGGTCAAGAAGATTATGGAAGGCAAAGAGATGTTGCTTCCTCTCTGTGCACAAGTGGAAAGAGGTCGTACTTGTTAAATCTTTCGGTGGCTTAATCTTTTCTACCTCAAAGTTGATGTCCATATCGAGGAAGGCCAAAAAACAAAGGGATCCACCCTTATCGGAAAGTATAGAAGTGTTCCTCCGGACTACGTGTGTCTCCTACAATGGTGTTTTTTGAGAACGCTTGGGGACTGGTAACTCTTCAGTTGTACTTCCAAAGCCTGGATCTGAATCTTGAGTTCCTGGGTCAACCGTGTGGCCGTTTTGATGATTAGGATGAGCCAGTCATGGGTACAATGCCATGATCTCAATGACCAATCCTTCTTGAACATCTTATCGTGCTGGAATATGAAGGGTTCATTGCGGACGATTAGGCCCTGTGGTGCTGCGTTCACCCTGAGATACTCTGTCATCAGCAAACCATGAAGTGCTGTCTTGATCTGAGTTCTCCTCAAAGTTGCCAACTCATCCCAATCCCCATTATTTGGACCGGGTTCAGAGGTATTTAACCCTTCAAAGGGATTGATGGAAGCCAGGATTCTACCCACTTCTTCCTCTGAAAAAGTGAGGCCAGTTATTTCAGCCATGGTCAAAATATTGGGACTCTGGTACTTGAAAAATAAAGGTGATAGAAGTGTGTGTTATGATTGTGTCTGAGATTCTAAAGGGTTCAATGACTTCCTATAGTATTGATAATATTTCCGATACCTAATAGCCAGAAATACTGGATCGCTCTCACAGCTGCACGCTGTCGTTATATCAAAGTAACACAAGAAGGGAGTGAAGAGGTAATGCTCAAAAGAGCAGAAGAGGTGGATATGTCCTCCTCAAGTTATAGTGTCAAAAAACAAAGTGATCCACCCTTATCGGAAAGTATAGAAGTGTTCCTCCAGACTACGTGTGTCTCCTACAATGGTGGAAAGCACACAGCTTTGTTTAAATACCCCTCACCCACCAAAAGGACCCTTGGTGGCATGGTTCATCATCGGGTCTTCCCGCCCCGCTGCGTGACGGGGCGTGCTACGACCTACGACTACGTGGGAGCACTGGTTATGAAAAACAATACTATGTGTGGTGTAGGAGTGTGAGTGGAAGGGTCAGAAGTGAGTGAATGGTGAATGGTGTAAGATTTAAAAATACCTGGCTCAGTGGAATTTTTTTTTTTTAATGTTCCTTTGAGCTGGTATAGTTAAAAGTGGGGAATGAGATGGAGATACTATGCTTTAATGAGCAGTGTCTCCTGTGTCGACATGTTTCGAAGCCCTCCACTGGCTTCTCATCAGGACCTAGAAGAGATCCCTTCTACACTCAAATCAAAACAACTGTGTATTTACATATAATCCTAACTAAGTGGTGTACATAAATTTAACATGCACAGTATACTATACCCCAGTAGGTATATTGCTGAATGGGTTCTGGAAGAATAAAAACAGAGTTAAAATAACATAACACATCCAAACTGCACCATCTGTGGTGTTGACCTGTAAAGAAAAGTGATATATTTCTGTGATATATTTTTCTTATCTTTATCCGTTATAATTGGTAATCAGTGCTGTGTTATGCCAGCGAGATGGGACTATACAAAAACATACACACACAAAACATAAAACACACACTCTATATCTAAGGACCGCGTAGTGTGCGTATCCATATGATAAGTATAACTGAGAGTATCTGTTAAATATATCTCTCCTTCAAAAAACAGTTTAGTGACAGATAAAGAAGCCTCCAAAGTTTAGGCTGTTCACGTACTCTTATATCGCCCAGATAATGCCCCATGAGCCTTCAAATCGGGAGGGAAGGGGTACCTATAGTCACACACTGTTAAAAGAAATTGAAAAAGAAAAAGAAAAGGAAAACTGTTGGATTTGAGATCCTTCCTAAATGAGCAGCGTTTCACTATTGCAAATTGGCTGTGCCGTACTTACAATATCAAGGTTACCTCCTCACCAGGACACTGCCTCGCTGCGGCTCCGTGGAACATTGAGCCAGTGTGGGCAGTGTCCTTAAATACTGAGCATAATTTGTAGTTTTGCCGCCAAAAAACTGCACTAATTGGTACAAACACTAGACCGTCAGAAAATCCAAGATGGTGACCTAGAATGGCACCTCCGGCTGAATGTGTTTGTTCCTCACTTCCTGTTGCTCAAGGGTGTTTGTTCCTCACTTCCTGTTGCTCAAGGGTGCCTGTTGTATAGCCCTAGGAGCGAAAAAGACTAGTGCGTTAACTAAAAGGACACTACCTCTTCCTAACTCTTTAAACTATCCGAGCGTAAAATGTGGACCAGCCGGATAATGAAAAAAATAATAATAATATTAAAAATAAAGTAAACCAGGTCTGGGTAAGTATTTACTAATGGTACATGTAATCGCGTTTATGGTAGACATTGTACCAAGGGAGTGTGCAGCCAGACATGCGGGTTACTCCAAAGTGTTTTTTTCATGATTCATAATATGCACGACAAAAAGTTGCTTCAAAAGATTTTTATGTAGAGGATATATAGTGGTAATGACACCTCTCTACAGAAGGGTGAGCTCAAGATGGCAAAAGTGAATAGGAGTGGGAAAACGTGTGGCAGGACACTAAATTCCACAGGGTAATGTACAGGCCACATTATTTCAGGGGTGTTTTTCTGCTGGCCCCAAGTGTTTAATAGAAGGTTGGCTAACATAAGGGTTATGCCCAGTCGTTTCAAGAGTTTCTATGCAGTGTATTTGCAGTAGTTTTCTCTTCCCAGAGATAGTGACAAAAGTCACTGGGAGATACAAATCAGCTAAATTGTCCCCAGGGGATGTCGTCGTTCAGACCTGTAATGTGTGTCCCCAAGCGGAACACCCACCGCTGTTCCTTCTCGAGAAGACCATGTTCACTGTTCAGTTGTTCGATAATGGTCCACTGTAGGTCTTCCATTGTGTGTTGGGTTGTCAAGTAGTGGGTAGCCATTTTCGTAGTGCTTCTTTTGCAACGTACGTTGCTCCTGTGCTCTCCTATGCGTGTCTTGACAGGTCTAGTTGTCATTCCGACATATTCCATTCCGCATGGGCAAGTGATGATATAAACCACATTCTTGCTGTTGCAGTTCATAAATCTCCTCTGCTCCCATTCCGTACCATTCCTGAATTTTATACTTTTGTTTTTCTTCGTCAGGTGGCAAGTGCTGCAATTACCACAAGGATAATGGCCCTTCACTGGGGGTAGGAGGGTATTTTCTGCCTCAATTGCTAAGGTGTGTCGTGTTCTTGTGTGGACCCGCATGTCCCTCAGGCTCCTTCCCCTTTTGTGTGCAAACATCGGTTTGGGAAGGTTGAGGTTTCCGCATGCCAGGAGTCTCCAATGTTTGTTTACAATTTTTGTCACTTGATTGGAGTTGGTATTGTAAGTAGTGACACATATTGGTCTCTCTTCTGGGTCCTTAGGTACTCTCGGTTCCAGCAGTGCTTCCCTATTGTTGTTACGTGCCCTCTTCATGGCTCTGTCAATGATTCGTGTAGGGTAGTTGCGTTTCTTTAGTTTCTCTTGTAGATCAGTAGCCTGCCTCTTGAAGTCTTTAATCTCCGTACAGTTCCTCCGCAAGCGGAGGAACTGTCCGTATTGGAGATTGTCCCGAAGGTGGCGGGGATGGAAGTTGTTATATAACAGCAGACAGTTCTTTGCTGTAACTTTAATGTGAGTGGTAGTCTTTATAACAGATCTGCGGACCCCCCCCCCTCAGCGCCTTGAGACCCTCACGGGTGAGTAGCGCGCTTACAATTCCCTGATTGATTTAAAGTGCCCTCATCTGGGTAGATATTCAATTCCAGGAAGACCAAGTTGGTCCGTGAGGTTGTGCTGGTGAATTTCAGATAGATGTTTTGTTGGTTCAGCCAGGAGGTCATAAAGTTTTCAGTTGATGTAATGTCTCCTTCCCATATAACCAACACATCGACTATGTAACGTTTCCATGTTTTTATGTTGTTGACAAACGGGTTACTGGGGTGTAGGATCTTCTTCACTTCTAGGTGGTAGACGTACAGGCCAGCTATACTGGGAGCAAATATGCTCTCCATGCTGGTCCCGTGCTTCTGTAGGTAGATGGTATCCCCGTAAGCAAAGAATTTTTTTGTAAGTGCCAGGAACACACATTCCATAACCACGTTACGTGGTGTGTGGTATCCCCAATCGGTGGTGAAGAGTACCTTCTCAATGATAGTTAGTGTCTCATCATGTGGGAGACCGGTATACAGACTCTCCACGTCCAGTCCCATCAGGAGGGGTCTGTTGGGGTCAAAGTCAATTCCTTGGAGTAGCTGTAGGACTTCCTTTGTATCCTTCAGGTATGTATCAGTTTTTTGGACCAGTGGGCAAAGGAAAGCGTCCGCAAACTTTGATAGTGGTTCTAGTATGGAATCAATGCCCGATACTATGGGGCGGCCTGGAGGTTGCACAAGGTCCTTGTGGAACTTGGGAATGGTGTAGAAGTAAGGGGTCCTTGGTGATTTTTTGGTGAGGAAACCAGCTTCCTTTTTGGAGATCCAGTTGTGTGCTGTCGCTTCTTCCACCATGGAGGCTATCCGAATCCTGATGGATTCTGTGGGGTCTTCTCATAGAACTTCATAGTTCCTGCGGTCTTCAAGCAGTCTTCTGCATTCGTTGTTATAAGCAGTGGCGGTTTGTATGACAATTGCCCCTCCTTTGTCTGCTGGCTTGATCACGATGTCACTGTTGGATGAGAGTTGTCGTATTGCTTCTTTTTTTTTCTTGGTTGGGTTATGGAAGGTATGGTTATTCACGGTGGTGATGTTCTCCACTTCTTTAATCACCGCTTTCTCGAAAGTTAGTAGTTCGATAGGGAGTGTTGAGTCAGGTGGGGTGAAAGAGGATTTTACTCGTAGTCCTGTGTCCTCTCGCTCTTCCTCAGATGGTTCTTTTCCTTTAAAGAAAGCACGTAACTTGAGTTTTTGAATGAATTCCTTCATTTCGGCACAGAGTTTGAATCTGTCCAGGTTGTTGGTTGGAACAAAACCCAAACCTCGTTCTAGAACAATCCTCTGTGCTGGTGTCAATTCATGGTCTGTTAGGTTGACCACTAAGTTATCTTCCGGCTTGTTGATGGTTGGTTGGGCAGGGCGCCTGTCATGCTCCTGGTGGAGGCGCGTGACGCCTCGTCTTCTATGGTTGACCAGTGGACATTGCTGCCCTCTGGTTACGACCCCTTCGTGGTCCAGGGCGTGCCCCTAAAAAAGGTGGTGGTCCATAATAATTATAGTCATACACCTGTGGTGGGGGTCACCAGTGTGGGTAGGCCCCTCCCATTGGTGGTGGGCATAGGGATACGGTGGATATGCTGGTGCCCCTTGATAGTGCCCCCATCCTCTTCGTCCTCTGTTGAGGGGTCTTTGGTATTGTCCACCCCCTCATTGGTATCTTGGGCCGATCCCTCTGCTGGAACTGGAACTATTCGACCCTGAGTTTGATGCGTCTCCTTCTGAGCTCTGATCTTGGTTTGAGTTCCTAGATACGTAGTCGTCACGAATGTTTGGGTATACCTTTTCGTGACTGAAACGCGCTGTGTCTTTCTTCAGCTTGTTGTATTTGCTTTGTTTTAGTGTTATCTCAAATTCGTTCATTTGCTGGTTTAATTCTTCCAGGCGTTTTTGGAGAACGCTTGGGGACTGGTAACTCTTCAGTTGTACTTCCAAAGCCTGGATCTGAATCTTGAGTTCCTGGGTCAACCGTGTGGCCGTTTTGATGATTAGGATGAGCCAGTCATGGGTACAATGCCATGATATCAATGACCAATCCTTCTTGAACATCTTATCGTGCTGGAATATGAAGGGTTCATTGCGGACGATTAGGCCCTGTGGTGCTGCGTTCACCCTGAGATACTCTGTCATCAGCAAACCATGAAGTGCTGTCTTGATCTGAGTTCTCCTCAAAGTTGCCAACTCATCCCAATCCCCATTATTTGGACCGGGTTCAGAGGTATTTAACCCTTCAAAGGGATTGATGGAAGCCAGGATTCTATCCACTTCTTCCTCTGAAAAAGTGGGGCCAGTTGCTTCAGCCATGGTCAAAATATTGGGACTCTGGTACTTGAAAAATAAAGGTGATAGAAGTGTGTGTTATGATTGTGTCTGAGATTCTAAAGGGTTCAATGACTTCCTATAGTATCGATAATATTTCCGATACCTAATAGCCAGAAATACTGGATCGCTCTCACAGCTGCACGCTGTCGTTATATCAAAGTAACACAAGAAGGGAGTGAAGAGGTAATGCTCAAAAGAGCAGAAGAGGTGGATATGTCCTCCTCAAGTTATATTGCCAAAAAACAAAGGGATCCACCCTTATCGGAAAGTATAGAAGTGTTCCTCCAGACTACATGTGTCTCCTACAATGGTGGAAAGCACACAGCTTTGTTTAAATACCCCTCACCCACCAAAAGGACCCTTGGTGGCATGCTTCATCATCGGGGTCTTCCCGCCCCGCTGCGTGACGGGGCGTGCTACGACCTACGACTACGTGGGAGCACTGGTTATGAAAAACAATACTATGTGTGGTGTAGGAGTGTGAGTGGAAGGGTCAGAAGTGAGTGAATGGTGAATGGTGAAAAATTTAAAAATACCTGGCTCAGTGGAATTTTTTTTTTTAATGTTCCTTTGAGCTGGTATCGTTAAAAGTGGGGAATGAGATGGAGATACTATGCTTTAATGAGCAGTGTCTCCTGTGTCGACATGTTTCGAGGAAGGGCCAGTGGTGGTGGGGGTCCTCTTTCCAGCAAGCTTCTCAGACTCACACCTCCCAGAGTTCAGCAAAATCATGAATTGGCAATAATCAGGGCATTCCAGTGGAGGTTTTGGGCAGGAGGAAACAGTTAAAATTTTAGTACAACAATGTCAATCAACGATCCAAGATATTTGGGTTATTCAAACCCTAATAATTGGTTATTCCATGGACTTTTCAGAACGTCAAACATTCCTTCAAACACCTCTTTCCAGAGACCATTTGTACAGGGACACTTCAGTATCAGGGCAATGATAGACAAAAAGGCAATGGAATGGTTCCTGTGGAAGAGTATTCCACAGCATTTTATTTAGTACTGTTCCTGATACAAAAATTGGAAGAGTACAGACGAGTATTGACTCTTCTCCCTGTAAACAGGTTCCTTCAAGTCAAGCCATTCCAGATGCTAACACTGCAATCTCTCCTGTTGATCAATTCTCTCGACTCTAGGTTTATGAGGAATCCAAGGTGCGTTTGCATCCATCAAAATCAGGTTTTAGGACAGCCTTGGCTATTAGGATGTTTACTGGAACATTTCATTATTACTATGCCACTGATTATTTTTGAGATTCACAATAGAATTTCGAGTCATTGACTTTGGCCTGGCATCCATTCCAAGGATGGTCATAAAGGCACTTCCCCCTTTCGTTGCATATTTGCATGAACAGGTTATTAGAATTTCTCCATATCTTGATGAATGGCACCAGCTTCATTTTTCCTAAGGGTTGAAAGAACAGATAGATCTAGTGCATCAAGTTCTTCAGCTGCTTAACATCTTTCTGAATCAGGAGTAATCTACTTTGGTACCATCTCAAGATATTCAATTAAGTGAGCCACACTCTTCAAACAGATCTGCATATATTTTGCTTACCAAGAGGCAGGGCCCTTTATTTCCAGGGTCTGTTGTCAAAGATCATAGAATCAATCCAGTCATTAGCACTACAGGCAATCTCTCTTCATGGACACCTAGCAGCAACAACAGTAGTGGTACCATGGACCAGATTGCATTGTTGATCTCTGCTGTTCCATCTAATTTCTTACTGGTGTCTAGCGACTCTGGAATGGAAAACAGCGTTTACAACGCTGTCATCACATCGCGTAACTATTACAACGCGGTGGTTACAACGACTGCGTTGTTAGAATGCGATGCCTTTACATCGCAAGTCATTAGATCGACTTGCTGTAGGAGGCACTCTAACCTAAGGAATAGTATAATTTACTATTCCAACACCTTCCCTACTGTTGCGCAGGCTGGAGTTGTAATAGAACGCGATGTTATAGCATGCGATGTAACATGCTATATATATTCCTCTGGAATACAAGTGCCTGATTCTTGTGCCAGACACTGTCAGGCAGCAGTTAGCTTGGTGAATGGAGTTATCCTATCTTCTAAAATGGTCCTATTGTCTCCCACACCCCAAATTAAACTGGAAACAGATGCCAGCTGTGTACACTGGGTTTCTGTCGTTCAGAGGCAAGAGGTTTCAAGTGACCTGGTCATGGGAGGAAGGTTCCTAGTCACCCAAGTAGAAAGAACTGACAGAGATTCTGTGGGCCTTGATTCATTTTGTCCATCTTCTAGAGGGTTACAGAGTCCTTCCTCGGACAGACACATAGCTATTAAGATCTCATGTAAACAGGAAAGCCAGGAATATTTATCGTTGGTCAGAGGTGCACTTGATAGCCCTGTCAGCAGTGTATCTGACACGGAAGGAGAATTGCATGGAGCCAAATTGAGCCAAATATTTCCCTCCTCAGTCCACGTTTGTCTCCATCCACACATTTTTCATCAGATCAGCTTGAAACGGGGGACTTCCCATTAAAGATCTGCTTGGAAGTAAAGAGGATATTCTTCTTTTGACATTCTGCTCTGTCCAGCCAAGTCTCAAGGCATGCAAACAGGATACAATGTCATTTCGGTAGCTGGAAGGCCTTCTGTGTTCATTTCCCCCATTCCCTCTCTTATCCAGGGTACTAATGAAGATCAGGGGCAAGAGGGTGTCAGTGATTTCAATTTCACGTTGGTGGTACCTAGGGGCAGATTTACAAGCCCCTTGCGCCACTTTTGCGCCGCCGCTGCGTCACTTTTGTGACGCAGCGGCGACGTAAACCATGCGCCACGTTGCGCATTATTTACAACGTGACGCATCTAGGGAGATGCGTCACGTTGTAAAGCCCTGCGCCACATGAAACCTGCGTCAGGTTTCATGTGGGCGTTCCTCCGCAGGGTGGGCGTTCCGTCGAAGGAATGCCTCGTAAAAGTGACGCAGTGAAATCTACAAGATTTCACTGAGTCACTTTTCCGACGCCGCTGCGACGAATCCTTACGCCTGCTTCAAGCAGGCGTAAGAAGTGGCGCACCACGTTAGGTATGGGCGGCCCACGAGCATTGCTGGAGTTGCGTCGCGCTTGCGACACGACTCCAGCAATGCGCCGCCCCTGCGCCACAGGATGCGACACGCATCGGCCTTTCCTTGCGCCACGGTGCGCCGCATTGTAAATGCGGCGCTTCCGTGGTGGCGCAAGGAGAGAATTGCGCGTCGCAACTATTCTGGCGCATCCCTGCTGATTTGCAGGGATGCGCCAGAAGTTGTAAATCTGCCCCAAAGTTTCCAATCCTGACACATATGACAGGAGACTCTCCTGGGACCCATCCAATTCATCCTTCTTTCCTTCATTTTCCTTAACTGTTGCAGGCTGTGTTGATGGATCTCTACCTCAAGGTTTGGAATCTAAACAACAAGGTCGCCAAAGAAAATGTTGTTTTGGAGAAGTTGCAGCTGATATTAAAAAATCTAGATGCACAGCTATCCTGAGTGCCTATAAGAAACATTGGCATCATTTTTCTAAATGGTGTACTTCTCTTGACTTAGGGGCAACATCTTGTGAACCTTTCAAGATCTTAGTTTATTTGCCTTCTTCCTCACAGGCCAATGGGCATCTATTTAAGTCTTTAGGGAACATGTGCAAATTTGTCTCATTTTGAGCCTTTAGAGACGAGATTACTAAAGAGTTTTGATAATTGCAGACCTTGAATTTTTCCACCTGCTATTTCATGGAACTTTCAGTTAGTTCTTTGTGCTCTTCAAAAGGCCTCATTTGAACATTTGCAGTTTGCTGCCATTGCTTACTTACAAAGTTCTTTTTATGATATCATTAACATCAGTGAGAACGATATGTGAGTTAACTGCTCTTTTGGCATACTCTCTATTTATTAGATGATTTTTTTCCATGCTGAGTGGTGTTGAGACCAGATCTAGTCTCCCACACTAAAGGAGTTTTAAATTAACATCAATATATTGTTCTTCTGTCATTTTTTCCTGATCCTCAGATTCCAGTAGAGATTGGTGTACATTTCTTGGCTCTCCAGAGGGTTATATTAATTTATTTACATAGAATAGATGCGTTTACTGATTCACTTTTTGTTACTTTTGGTCCTTCTTCTGAAGGAAATATACTGACGATTGGTACTTTGAGCAGATGGATTAGAAAATCCATTTCAGGAGCATACTTGGTTTCTAATGTTCCTCTACTTCTTATATTTAAGCTAGGTAAGTATCAGATTCCTGGGCTAAAGCTAATGTAGTTTCATTGAAAGACATACATATGGTGGCCCCATGGTCAACCTCTCTCACATTTGTAAAACATTGTAGATTTCAGTACTCAATGGCATTTGGAGAAGAAGTTTTGTCTTCGGTTTATGAATGATTGTGAGGATAACAAATTCTGTTTTATAAGTTGCAGAAAAGGATTAATTTAATAAATGAAACAGCAATTTAGTTTGTCTGAAGTTTATTACTGCTTGTTATTCCTTGATCAAAAAGGAATGGGATGGGAAAGGCAGACAAGGAGGTAATGATTATTTACATAGTGGTAATCTTCATTACTTCAAGTCTATGCCTTTCTTGTCACAGTAATAGTATTCCACCCTCTCCCTGTATTTTATTATTGTTAGGTTATGGATATACAGGATGAGGAGAAGTAAGAATGAGCTATTTCCAGTGGAAGTCATGGAAATGTTGGATTCACAAAGGAAAGAAATATGTTGTTGTTGTTTTGAGCATTATTGTGTACCTAATTCAGTGAATGTTGGCTTTCCAAATAAGGGCAGTAGGAAGTCTGTCTATGGGAAGAGAAATGCTCAATAAGTGCTGACTGTGATGAGGAAGACATGTACTCTGATTACCATTGAATAAGGACCTGTGTTTATTTACACGAGCGATCCAAAACTCTTACATCGCATTGACCACTGTATCATCTGGAGTCATAATGTATAAGGAACCATATTTATGTTTACAACTTGGCTGTACCATTTCAATGTTGGATTGCTCTTTCAAAACTTTTTCCTTCTCTGCCAAACTATGTATTACATAGACACTAAGAAGTTTGTAAACTTAATAAAATTGTGTTTAAAAAAAAAAAGAATAAGGACCTGAATTGGGACTCTGAGAATGTAATAAATGTCCACGCTCCAAATAGGATCTCATCTATGTCATCCCTATTCACTGGAATAGGCTCCTCCCTTGTCCATGACTCATATCTGATTTGCTGTCAAAGATTGCAACGTTTGGAACCACTTCTATTTTATGTGCACCTTAGAAATTGTAAACCAGCATTTATGTATTCAAATGTTATCAAACCCATGAGGTCATTTCAGAGGTGAAAAGTTTATAATGCCTCAAATGAAAAGAAGGAATCTTGGAAAAGGAAAACTTACAAATGAATTTGATAAAAGTTTTATATTGTATATTTGACATGGAAAACAATATGAATGAACAGTTTGATAAAAATGCTGCATGTCTCGTAATGCTTCTATATTTTTAGACTTCGAAAGATCCGAAGTGTTTTAAATAACCATGTGCTACTGAAATATACAAATACTCGTATACCCATTAGTTATTATTGATCTAAATTTCAAAATTCCACTATTGCTTGCTTTACGAAAGATCAACAATGCAGTTTCTAAATCTCCTGACTAAATGCAGCACTTTGCTCTACTCCCTGATTATCACCTGCAATCTCATACATCTCACTATGATTCAGTTATTGCTATCTATTGCTCATTTGCCTTTTTTAGAGTCAATTTAGGTTCCTCCACTGCAGAGCCAGCACATATTAATGCTTCTAACCAAGAACCTCAGACAATCTCAATTCAAATGTCACTCCCCTTTTGCACACTAAACTACATTACTTTGCTGGGGGAACAGCACAATACAGACTCTTCCTTAAATTCTTCCATCTTATGGAGACTTTGACCAGAGAAAAATATAGCAACTGGGCATGGAACTGAAGTGAAGCTCAAATAATGTATACTATATTGAAATATTTCCACAATACTGATTAAATACATTCAGGGGATCAGCACTCCAAGAAAATAACACCTTCATACAAGAATCACAACTGCACAAAATGGAATCACTGAAACTCCAGACCAAAGAGGTTGGGGCACACAAACTGAAACATGACCATCATCTCTTCCAAATCTTAAAATAAAAGTAAATGTATGTGAGTCACTGCCACCACCCACAACTTGTCATTTTTTCATCAACATCTGCACACCAGCTAGTGTGCACCAATATTTTCTTTAAATAAATCCAAGAAGAAGTCAGGGTAAATCCTTACAACAAAACATAATAATATGAAGTGATTTCAATACATATGTAGATGGCATCATGAATAAAAAAAATGAACACCAGCAACGAACAAACCCGATTTAGAAGTCCTTCAGAAGATTGATTGGTGATGAAAAATGCACTGCCATGTGGCTTCTGGCTCATCCCTAAACACAGAAATGAACTTTCTATTTTACTCAACATAATCTCATACAAGACTAGACTACTTTTTCACCCCTAAACACAATCCTAGCTGCATATTAACCTCAGATTTTACCCACTCACTCTCTCTGCCGCTGCCTCAATTACTCCCAATAACCAATTGCAACAGAAAGCTTCTTCTAGTCAGTGACTCAGTACTGAACTTCTGAACTACTCTATCACAGGACAACACCATACCTCATTCAGGAATAACTTCTTTAAAATCAATGATACTTTAGATATCTCAACAGATGTAATATAGGATACCTACAAGACTATTCTAACAAGAGGAATACTGAATACAACTTCGTAAAAGAAGAGATAAGTCCTAAGAAAATAAAGACAACTGAGTTAAAAAATGGGAACGACATAAATGAAAAGATAAGGGCCAGATGTACAACATTTTGTGCGGTCGCAAAGGGGATTTCAGCCCCTTTGCAACCGAAAAATAGGTCAGCCCAATGTACTAACCCTATTTTGCAAATTGATAATCAATTAGCGACTCACAAAATAGGGTTAGCGACTCGCTATTAGGAAGGGGCATGCCAAGGGCGTCCCTTCCTAATAGCGACTCCAAAACCTATGTATGAATGTTTTGCAACCGCAATTGCGGTCGCAAAACACTCGCAGTTTACCACCCTTCTCAGAAGGGTGGTAAACCACTCAAAAACAGGAAGGGGTCCACATGGGACCCCTTCCCCTTTGGGAATGGATGCACAAATATTTTTTAAGAACATTCAGTGGTCCCAGGGACCACTGCCTTCCCTTAAAAAATTAAACTGAAATGTTTCATTTATATTTTTTAAATGCATCCTGTTTTCCTTTAAGGAAAATGGGCTGCATTTTTAAAAAAAAACTTCTTTATTGACAAAGCAGTCCCAGACATGGTGGTCTGCTGACTCCAGCAGACCACCATCCCTGGGAGTGCCAGCCATTCCCAATGGGGTCGCAAATTGCGACAGCCTCATTAGTATTCATGAGGCATGCAATTTGCGACCCTATTGGGAATCGCAAACAGTGTCTGAGACACTATTGTACATTGGATTTTGCGACTCGCAATGGTCGTACATCTGGCCCTAACTTCTTTAGCACTAACCTGCTACATCTTTTTAATCAGTGGAAGTGATCACAAGGCCACAAGAGACTGTCTCCCAAATCCCCCACTAAACTACTGATGTTGTCATGAAGAGGACTCAATAGCCACAGATGCCCAGCAGAGGAAAGGGTAACAGGACAACAGAAAGAAAGAGAAGAGAATGGCTCAGTTGCAGGTTCCTCATGTGCCTTCAGCGAATTGTCAGCAACCGGGCTACATTTGTCAAGCTTGTGTTTTCAGTCCAACCTGAATGCCAATATGACGGTTGCTGGCATTTACTTTAAGACTTTAACCTCCACTACTGTATTCGTTAATGGACTTTAATTAACCAGTAGTTCCCTCTGCTAAGATCTAAGGTGTTTCTCTGTAATATTCATTCTGCAAAAGAGTGATAACTAATTGTTACAATGTTAAAGCACCTTAACTGCTTGCTACTTTACTGTTGCTTTAAAGTATTTTCCTCTTCCAGATTTAACAGAGTGGAGAGGTGTGGTGCAGCGGCCAGGGCAGCTGACTTCGGAGCACAGGGTTCACGGTTTGATCCCCGGCTCCGGCGGCAGCTCAGCTCAGCACCATGTGACTCTGGGCAATAGCTCACTTAATTTCCACGACGGCCCCCAGCGCCTTGAGACCCGTAAGGGTGAGTAGCTGCGCTATATAAAAACGGACTTACTTACTTACAACAGCCTGTGGAGCATTCTGAGGGTATGTTACCTTTACTATGAATCATTTACAACAACATACATGTTTTACATTACATGTTTATTTACATTGCATGCATTTACAACATATATGTTAGCTATGTTTTTAATTAGAATTACTTTTACTATATGCTATACTTTAAAAAAATATTAGTTCTATTTGTGAATAATTAGTAAATTCTGTTTTATTTTTATTTGTGTTTTGAAAATATGTATTTTAAAATTAGGAGCGGGTTAATTAAAGTTATAGATGCAAAAAGAAAAATTGTTGGACAGAATGCAGAACAATGTCATACATTCACCCCAGTACACAGATCTGGGCCTAAATCCATTATTTTGTGCTCCCCATGCCATTCCAGTTTGAACCCTGCCTTATGCAAATCAGTCTTGACCCTGTTCCCAATGGGAACAGTCAAGCCCGAACGGCCAGGCCAGGTCCTCCATGGACAGGAAACAAGCATCCTAGGACCAGTTTCGGGCATTCACCCCTCATCAGCCAGGATAGCTTGCCTTTAGTGGCATGGAGAACACGGGACCCATGTCTGAACATACCCGTCGCAATCAGGGTGACAAATACAAAAAGAACAATTGATGGACGGAATGCAGAACAATGTCATACATTCACCCCAGTATAGAGATCTGGACCTAAATCCATCGTTTTTTTGCTCGCCATGCCATTCCAGTTTGAACCCAGCCATATGCAAATCAGTCTTGACCCTGTGCCCAATGGGAACAGTCCAGCCCGAACTGCCAGGCCAGGTCCTACCTGGACTGGAAACAAGCATCCTAGGACCGGTTTTGGGGTTTCAGCCCTCATCAGCCAGGATAGCTTGACACCAGTGGCATGGAGAGAACAGGACCCACGTCTGAGCATACCCGTCCCAATCCGGGTGACAAATGCAAAAAGAACAATTGCTGGACAGAATGCAGAACAATGTCATACATTCACCCCAGTACAGAGATCTGGGCCTAAATCCATCGTTCTTTTGCTCCCGTGCCATTCCAGTTTGAACCCAGCCATATGCAAATCAGTCTTGACCCTGTGCCCAATGAGAACAGTCAAGCCCGAACGGCCAGGCCAGGTCCTCCCTGGACAGGAAACAAGCATCCTAGGACCTGTTTTGGGCATTCACCCCTCATCAGTCAGGATAGCTTGCCTCTAGTGGCATGGAGAACACGGGACCCACGTCTGGACATACCCGTTGCAATCAGGGTGATAAATGCAAAAAGAACAATTGATGGACAGAATGCAGAACAATGTCATACATTCACCCCAGTACAGAGATCTGGGCCTAAATCCATCGTTTTTTTGCTCACCATGCCATTCCAGTTTAAACCCAGTCATATGCAAATCAGTCTTGACCCTGCGCCCAATGGGAACAGTCCAGCCCGAACTGCCAGGCCAGGTCCTCCCTGGACTGGAAACTAGCATCCTAGGACCGGTTTCGGGGTTTCGGCCCTCATCAGCCAGGATAGCTTGCCTCTAGTGGCATGGAGAACACGGGACCCACGTCTGGGCATTCCCGTCCCAATTGGGGTGACAAATGCAAAAAGAACAATTGATGGACAGAATGCAGAACAATGTCATACATTCACCCCAGTACAGAGATCTGGGCCTAAATCCATCATTTATTTGCTCGCCATGCCATTCCAGTATGAACCCAGCCATATGCAAATCAGTCTTGAACCTGTGCCCAATGGGAACAGTCTAGCCGAACTGCCAGGCCAGGTCCTCCCTGGACAGGAAACAAGCGTCCTAGGACCAGTTTCGGGCATTCACCCCTCATCAGCCAGGATAGCTTGCCTCTAGTGGCATGGAGAACACGGGACCCACTTTTGGGCATACCCGTCGCAATCAGGATGACAAATGCAAAAAGAACAATTGATGTACAGAATGCAGAACAATGTCATACATTCACCCCAGAACAGAGATCTGGGCCTAAACCCATCGTTTTTTTGCTCACAATGCCATTCCAGTTTGAACCCAGCCATATGCAAATCAGTCTTGACCCTGTGCCCAATGGGAACAGTCCAGCCCGAACTGCCAGGCCAGGTCCTCCCTGGACTAGAAACAAGCATCCTAGGACCGGCTTCAGGTTTTCGGCCCTCATCAGCCAGGATAGCTCCTCTCCAGTGGCATGGAGAGGACGGGACCCACATCTGGGCATACCCGTCCCAATCGGGGGGACAAATGCAAAAAGAAAAATCGATAGACAGAATGCAGAACAATGTCATACATTCACCCCAGTTCAGAGATCTGGGCCTAAATCCATCGTTCTTTTGCTCCCCATGCCATTCCAGTTTGAACCCAGCCATATGCAAATCAGTCTTGACCCTGTGCCCAATGGGAACAGTCTAGCCGAACTGCCAGGCCAGGTCCTCCCTGGACTGGAAACAAGCATCCTAGGACCGTTTTCAGGGTTTCACCCCTCGTCAGCCAGGATAGCTTGACTCCAGTGGTGTGGAGAGCATGGGACCCACGTCTGGGCATCCCCATCCCAAAAGGGGTGACAAATGCAAAAAGAACAATTGATGGACAGAATGCAGAACAATGTCATACATTCACCCCAGTACAGAGATCTGGGCCTAAATCCATCATTTTTTTGCTCCCCAAGCCATTCCAGTTTGAATCCAGCCATATGCAAATCAGTCTTGACCCTGTGCCCAATGGGAACAGTCAAGCCCGAACTGCCAGGCCAGGTCCTCCCTGGGTCTGAACTGAGGTGGCGAAGTGAGCTAAAGAACGATGATAGATTCAACCCAAATCTGTGACGAGGGTGAGTGTCTGAAAAGTTTCAGTGCTCCGTCCATCATCTCCTTGTGTTTGCTTTGTTCGCCCTAAGTTGGCAGGGTATGCCCAGACGTGGGTCCCTTGCTCACTTTGCCACTGGATTCAATCTAGCCTCGCTGATGAGGGGTGTTACCCCGAAACCGGTCCCAGGATGCTTATTTCCAGTTCAGGGAAGACCTGGCTTGGCAGTTCAGGCTGGACTGTTCCCATGAGGCACAGGGTCAGACTGATTTGCATATAGCTGGGTCTGAACTGAGGTGGCGAAGTGAGCTAAAGAACGATGATGGATTCAACCCAAATCTGTGACTGGGGGTGAGTGTCTGAAAAGTTTCAGTGCTCCGTCCATCATCTCCTTGTGTTTGCTTTATTAAAGGTATAGGGCAAAGGTTTCGAACTAATTTAATTTTAATACATTTTTCTCAATTAAATTATTTTAAAAGTTCTATTTTACAATTTAAAAAGATAATTATTACTCAATAATATATTTAATGTAATACAATAGTAATTCTATTTGTGAACAATTTGTAAACTATGCTTTGAATTTGTTTGTGTTTTTCAAATTTGTATTTTAAAATTAGTATTGAGATATTTACTGTAGGAAAAGGGATGGGAAGTAACATTTTTATTTATTATATGAAACTTTTTAGGAATTCTAGATTAGAGTTTTTAAAAATTAAAAATCAAGTGTTATGCTTTCTGATTTTCATATTTTCATAATTATATTTGGATTGTTTTTTTTTATAAATTCTGTTTTAGAATTAAAAAAAAACAAGAATAAGACAGTTTATTTTACTTCACTTCATTTTTTAGATTTTTTTTAAAAACAATAATTAAATATCTATATGATAATGCTTTCTATTAATTGTGTTTTATAATAATAAATATAGTGTTGAACTGTTTTAAATTATCAACCTCAATATTTTTTTTAACATTGATGCATAGGGCCTTATCACGGTGTCGGGCGGACGTCCGTTTCGGAATCGGTACCGACCGACCCCCAACCGGACACCACAGAGAGAAGGCAGCCCTGCTAGTGGCCCCCAAAGTTGCTGTCCGACAGGCTTTCCATGTCGGAAAGCCTGACATGGAAAGCCTGTCAGAAACCGACATTGTAATCCCGACGGTGGATATGCCGTCCATAGGGATTACAGTGATGCCTCTGGCTGGCCGACGGGCTCCTTGAGCCCGCCGATATCCAGCTGGAATGACCAGCTGGTTTCACTTTCGACCGCCTGCATTGTAATGCAGCGGTCAGAAGTGAAAATAACGATGTGACTCGGAAAGCCTCCGAACTGTGGTCGGAGGCTTTCCGAGTAACATCATAATGAGGCCCATAATGTGCAATACATTTAGGACCTGATTACAAGTACGGCAGTCCTGGGACCACTGTACTTGTGGTGGCTGTTCGACTGCCACCACCCCGGCAGTCCGACTGCCACCACCCCGGCAGTCGGACCGCCATATTACGATGGTGGCGATGGGACCACTGGCGGAAAGGCATAGGAAGGGGCCCCAACAGGTCCCCAGGCAAATCTGCTTAAGGGGGTGCGTACAGGGAGCACATGATGTGCCCCCCCAAAAGTGCATGGTTGTGTGCGCACTGTGTGGCATGCACAACATGGTGCGCTGAGGCAGCCATGAAAAGTGTGGCAAAGAGGAAACAAAGGGGGCCCTACAGGGCCTCCTGTTGCCTCTGCGCCATGGGATGCAGGCAGGGGGGTACATGACGTGTCCCTCTGTCTGCATGCACCCCCAGTTCCTGCAGGGCATGGACTTGACAGTTCATGCCCTGCAAGGAACCTGTAATGGTGTTCTCATTGCAGTGCCTGGTACGGATCTCATATGAGCCTTTAAACAGACACTGTCGTGGGCCAGCCGCCGTAGGACTGCCTGACCTGGATACCAGTCGGTATCCGGCCGGGCAGTCTAATTATGGCTTTGACAGTGCTGGAGCGCTGGAGTGGCGGCTCGCTCCAGGATTGTCAAAGTCATTATAAGGTCCTAGATGTTTTTGAACACAAATTAAGAATTCACAACATCCATTTACTTTTTAGAAGAAATTGTTTAAACAATTTATTAAGTTAAAACTGAAAAATATTTCATTTTTTAAAAATATTAATTTTTGATAGAAGATTGTTACCATAATAGCATTTTCAACCACAATATTTAAATCAACAGACTTATAAACTAGGGTAAAATTATTACCTTAGAATAAAAAAAGTATTATTGTATAAATATAGTCCAAGTTATCTATACCAAAAAAGAGGTAGCATTTTAACAGTATGCATTGTAAATGCTGATTTAATAAACCTACATTGAAAAGTGTTATAAGTGTATACATTAAAAAAGCATTGTAATTAAACACATTGAACTTGTTTCCAAATTAATGACTGATATCCATTTTGAGGATTCGCTTGATGGTAAACCTATGCTGCTGCACTCGTGTTACCTTACTTTGAACACAGTTCCAAATTTTTCTGTCTGGTCTTATTTTTGGTAGGCAGTCTTCAACTGGACCGCCCTGAGGCTTTGAGAATTGGCCGCATGAAGAAAAACAGCTGTTATGACCATGATACTCAGGAGCACAGGTAAGGAAATCACCAGTCTTCACAGTCTTTCAATAATAAGGGAGAAGGCTTGATCTGATGCGGTTTAAATACCATGTTGTGCCCAAGAAAGGCGCTTTTTCTGAAAGAAAGAAGAAGTATTTCTGAATAATTACTGGAACTGGAAGGTTCATAATCATAGCCCCACCAAGGGAGAAATAACAAGAAGTAATGTATTCAGGGAACAAGGTGGTTTTGACACAGGTGGAACTTGATTGACATCTCTTTTGACCTGAGTGTTGCTGGGCAGGCATCACAATTACAGTCTAAACTCAAATTTGACAAATGTTGCACTATTGCAGCTAACCACACACTTCTGAGCTCCAAACCTAAATATCACACATGTGATAACAGAGTGGACAAATTGGCAACTATCTTAGGGCGGTATTGCGAGTCTGACGGTCCACGGACTGCCAGACTCGCGGGGGCACAGTGGTGGCAGTCCTCCAACCACCCCATTACAACCAGGGCTGTTTGGCCACCGTGGGACCACCTCAACTGCCAGGGATCAGAGATTCTTGGCAGTGGTGCAGCAGTATTAAGGCCACAATATGCTTGGTGGGGCCGCTGCAGCCCCGCCAAGCATATTACGAGTTTTCTCAGCGCCACAACTTCATGGCGGCGCGAAAGTGCGTCAGTAAGGCAACAAATGGGGCCCTACAGGGCCCGCTTGTGCCTCCCGCCATGTGGATGCACACAGGGGAGCTGAAATGCACACATCCACATCAGAGTATAAACTAAATAAACCAAACATGAAAATCTTAACATTTACAAGCCTTTCCCTCAGACAACATTTCCCAATTTGTCAATGCAAATAAAACCTATCACACACATCATGTCTTTGAATTCTCTTTGAAATATATATATTGAAGCCTCTGCTGACCCAAACTGAATATGGGTTCTAAATGACATTAACGCTATTGGAGCTCAATAAAAATCTGTGTTAAGTATTTTTCTGACATTTTGAAGTGGTTTTCTGGAAAGGGGTTTTCTTTGTTAGTTAGTGATAATATAGAAAAGCCATATATTTTCAAAACCTTTCCATCACTCTATAGATAAAATTAATATTTGTTACCCACCCTGTTGTGAAATCACACAGTTCAAGATAGGAAACAATTTCCTTTGAAAATGGTAAGTACCAATACCATAGAACAATATACAAAGGACTTGATTCCCAAAGATAACTTACACTTTTGAGTATGTTTACTAGTTTTTTTGTATTCACAAAATCCGCGTGTAGATTACTACTAACAAAAGGATAGTAGTAGTGTAGCACCACCCATGGCCAGCCTCTAGTACTGCAACACCCTCCCACAGAAAATAATGTTAAATTAAATTAAACTATTTAGAATAGTTAAACATAAAATTAAAAATAGTTTGATTTTTATTAAAATATAACTGAATTAATTTTATGAATTCTATGTATTACTGTTAATTAACTACTAATGCGTAATAATTTTTTTCTTTAAGTAGGAATTTATTTTCAATTTCAAATTCGGAAAAAAATAATTGCATTTAATTTAATATATTTCCATTACTTAAAGCTTTATTTCAAAATTAAGTTAAGAATTGGTTAGTATTTTATTATTTTGTTCTACATTTATAAAAAATATGTAAAATTAGTTTACATTGACATTTAACAAAAAATATTTTCTTAATTTTCCTGACACTTTACCATAGGGAGACTCCCAGAGTCCATTGTAAGCAAAAATATTGTTACATTAATTTTTAAATTCAATAGAGAGTATTAAAATATTACATAATGAAATAATAACAAATATTCACTATTTTTATATATCTTTTTAACATTGAATTATATTTATTCACCATCGTCATGTTTTTTTCGGGGCCACTACCGCTTAAAACATACACGATTTGCAAAACACAATAAGATAATAAACAAATCACTCATATTACATTTACAAATCAATAAATCTTTTTAAAAATAAATATTTTTTGATAGTTTTTAATGATTTTAAATAAATCATTCCCAATTTAGGGCCCCATTAGGATGGCGGGCGGACTTTCGTCCGCCCGCCACCTAGCGGTGTTGGGACCGGCTGCCAGACGTGCAGCGGTCCCGCACCACTGATTAGGATGCGACCGCCACCCTGGCGGTCGCATTCCGCTATCTTGACATTGTGGCGGGTGCTGCTGTAATCAGCACCCGCCGCAATGCCAAAATGGCATGTTGTGCATTGCCATGCACAACGTGGCAGGCACCGTGCGGTGCCTGCCACCTTGTGCATGGCAATGTAGGGGGGTACCATAGGTACCCCCCAAGTGCAGCCTCCCACCCCCCACCTCCCCGGGGGCCCGCAACGGGACCCCAATGCAATTCCCGCCAGCCTTTCGATGGTGGCATCGGCGCCATGGAAAGGCCTTTGAGAACACCCATCCTAATATGGATGGCGGTGCCTGGTAGGCACCGCCCCCATATTAGTGCCCAGTTCCGCCAGGCCGGCAATCGTAACGATTGCCGACCGGCGGAAAAGTGGCGGACGCACTTTGCGTCCGCCGCGATACCCCCCGCCATGTTAATATGGCGGGGGTAAATAAGGTTGTGATGGCGGGTGGATCGCCACCGCCGGCCGGGCGGTGGCGATCAGCCCACCATCATAATGACCCCCTTAGTGTTGTATGACAGCAGTTTCATGGAATCTCTGTAACTACTGTTAACCTTATTGTGAGAAAGACATAGGGGCCGATTCCGATTCGGGCCGGAAATCTCTCCGACCGAGCCGGACCCGGAGAGATTTCCGACCGAATCGGACCCGTGCAGCCCGACCGAACGAGTACGATGCGTCCGTATGCTGTCGGACTCGATTCGGTCGGACTCCCATTGAAGTCAATGGGAGCCTGTTGTACGACGCGTACACGGGCTCCCATTGACTCAATGGGTGCGATGCGGACAAGGGCGCCCCCCACAGCGTGTACGCGGCGAAGCGATTCGCCCCGTACACGCACAGGTAGGGGGGACCCATGGGTCCCCCCTGTGTGCGACTCGCGCGGCTACGCGTTCAGGGGGGTCCGACACGGACCCCCAAAGTACGGCTCCGACAGCTCTTCTGAGCCGGAGTGTGCGGCTCGGTCGGACTGCTCGCGGCGCGCATCGTACTCACCCGGCCGGGAAACGTCTCCATTGCGCGGTGCGAGTCGAGTCCGAGCGAGTCGGTCGGTGCGGTTCGAGCCGGGAACGAGTCGGTCGGAGCGGTCGGGAAGCCCGGACGAGTCGGTCGGCGATTTCGCATCGTACTCGCTCGTCCGGACGCGCGTACGGATCGGTCGGGAAACAGGCCTCCGAATCGGATCCGGTAAAGCCGAATCCGATTCGGAGCCCTACCGGCCGAGATCGGAATCGACCCCATAGCGTGATTTTCATTTTTGTTTTCTGTGCTTTTGTGGCAATTTGTAATCTTATTATGTGGATGTCATCTGTATATGTTTTTCAAAGGTTTCAGCAGATGTACAGAAAATAAAGTTATACTTTAAAGAAATGGTTCACAATAAAAAACATTTTTTGGGTACAGCGCTGATTTTAAGAAAAGTAAATATAATTTGCTCTGATTTTGTGATGCCTTTAAATGTAATTGAAAATTAACAACAGTCTAGATGTTCTGGTTTGTTGTTAAAATCAGCGTCTTTTGATTGAAGTATGTTGCATCATTAAAAAGAAACTTTATGAAATTTGTTTTTAGTATCGAGGCATACCTCGGGATTTCGTGCTGTCTGCTTGTTCTCAAAGTCTTTTGACAGTTATGGCATTTGACCCTAAATGGTATCATCTGGTGGTTTATCATGTTCTTCTTTATAACTGTGAAATTTCTTTTCCTAAGTGAGATATCATTGGAAAGCTCATAGTGTCTACATCCAAGTCAGATAGCTGGAAAGCTTATTAGCTTTTACCTCTAAATAAGCCATTCCTTAAGTCTCTCAATGCATTCTTTCTATTACTATTGGATCACTTGGTATAAGTGCGGTATCATTGGAATCGTCATAAGTATTTGCGAGTTTCTTGGTCAAATTAGTGAAAAGGTCATGCCATTTGACCTTTGACATCCAAAAAGACATTTTCGTCTTGTCTCAAGGTCTTCCGTCTGTTCCTGTTTTTAAAAGTCTAGTATCAGGGACATCGCCATGAAAGTTATTTCAATTTTCCTTGATCAGATTGTTGGATTCTGCATGTCATTTGACTATTGATCTCTAATTATTCTTTTTCTATGTGTTTGGAAGTTTTTATTTTACCACTGTTTGATAATTTTTCTTAGTGAGCTATCGTGGGAATTGTCATGTTAAGTACTTTAATTTTGTTTATTAAAATGACATGCCATATGTTTTTGGGGCCCTAAATAGACCCTTTCTACATGTTTAAAAATCATTACACGGTTACTGATAGGTCAGTTTTCTTAAGGTTTGGTATCTCTGGAATCATCATAATAGCTATAATGGTTTAATTGGTGGAAAGTTTGCGCTATTTGACCTTTGACTTCTGGTTTTACACTTTTCATTCGTTTTTATAAGTTTACTATCACTGAATTCATCATGATAAGTACTTGCAGTTTTCCTGGTCAGATTAAATAATATAGTATGCAATTTGAACTTTAACTCTCTAAATATTTAATTTCTACATGTTTTAATGTCTTTCTTTTGTTACTGTTTGATCATTTTTTATCAGTGTGGTATCATTAGAATTGTTAGAATAAATACTTGCAATTTTCTTTGTCTTATTTGTTAAAGGTGCATGGTATTTGACCTTAGACCTATAAGTGTTTTGAAATCTTTATTGTGTCACCACTGGAATTTGTTTTGGAAGTGAAGTATTAGTGGAGTCATCATAATAACTTCTTGCCTTTTTTGTTTTTCAAAATTGTTGAAAGGGCATGGGGACTCCATTTTTTATGGTCAAGAAGCGTTGTTGTGAAATAAACGGTAATTGTTTTTTCACAGCTGTTAGCACTAGGAAAAGCTAATTCAACTGACATTGTAGTGTTATTACAGCACCCAGGGGTTCAAGCCTTATCCTAGAGCATGCATGCTGCAGAATGAGTCTCACTTCGCTTTACAGATATGTCCTTGGATCTCTGCAGATGTGCAATGATAACGTTTTACTAAATAAAGGTAAAGGTTGCACTTTGGAGCAAGGTCAGACTCAAATGTTATACAACTGTACATCCTAAAAGATGTATTTTACGACTAAAAATGAGTGTCACATAGAAGAGCTGGAGTAAGTTTTGTAATCATAGAGGCCATGCATCATAACAGAAGATTGAACCACATATATGCTCCTTCTTGCAGCTGAAATTTACATTACACTGCCTTATTTTATGTCAACAGATTAGTGTTGTGGAAGTGTCTAGGAGTACAGATCTTGAACTAGGGCATTTAGTCTGTTTTTTGGGGCTACACCAGACGTTATATTACCCTGTTACAGGGGAAAGTTACAGGCTACAATCGTGAGTGGGGCTAGACTCCAGTCTAGACATCTGAGCAGGTCAAACTCTGGTAATGTATATTTTCTTACGTGTCACATGGTGAAGATGGTTCAGAACATACTTTGAACTAAGTGGTGTGCTATGAAATGTTATCCAATGGTCCGACTGAAGTAAATTAATGCTACAGTGCAAAATAACATCAGACACTGTTCAAGCATGCTTTGCTGCTGAGTCGACATGAAGATGAACTTTTTGAACAGGGAAACAAGCATGGCCCTGTTTTGAGGTGGGTTAGGCTCAACTAACAAACATATGGGTTGGTCAAATTGTAGTGACATACTCTTTTTCCAACACTATTAATATGTGTGATATGGATGAGCCAAACTTCTGTATACAGTCATGACACCTTGTTGTAAAATAAAAGGTTTAAAAATGTACCTTTGATGGCTGAAAGCACTAGAATCAATGAAAAGACAACCAGCTGCCTTATAAAAAACAGACTAGTATTATTAGGGTGATCAGGTGTGCACACCTTAACCTACGACATACTTGCTGAAGCATGAGACCTCCATTCTCTACACAGATGTCTTTGGATCTATGCAGGTGTGCAATGTTACCCCTTTACTACTTTCTCTGGAACAGGGCCATAACCCAGTCTTGTACACCTGTACACCCTAAAACATGGACCTGTGTACACTTTTTTCCTACCGAACATTTGTGTCACATGGAAGAGACAAACTCAAACCTATTGTGGCCAAACAATCTTCAGTGCCTGTCTACTTACCAACAGTGCCTGCTGTTGCAATGATCCATGTGCCATTATCAACATGTTCTTCTTCTGTAAAGACCTTGCAAAAGTACTGGGCTAAGGTTTTAAGCATAATTGTTTAATTGTTTACCTGAATTCAAATCTATTGCTGAAGAAACTCTAGCTATAATCCCTGAATACACACCATACAGTAACCAGCATAAGAACCAAAAATGCTGGGTCTACTCACTGCTATTGCTCTCCAAACAAATCATTGCAATTTAGGAAGACCATATTCCACCTCCTCTCCCACACTGGTCTTGCGGTACTCAACTCAAAAATGGCACAGACTTCAATTTGACATTGCAGGCAAAGGCCCATCACTTGCATATTCAAGAAACCACAAGACTCTACTAATTGTTGTTTTATAAATTCAAACCACTACCCCTCAGACACATTCCAACATGCGCCCTAAGAAAGTGAACAAACTACCTTGAAATCAAGTCTTACAATAGTATCCTTTTATGTTAATTTCTTTATTTACACCTTGAAGTAACTCTAGTGCCCCCGCCTATCTACTAACCGACCGCTATACATTAATTTGGAGTTCACATTTTCTCAGTCCAAATGCCACACACAGGCTCATATATTTTACACTCTACACTACTCTAATAGTAGCTTATCTTGACTGTTCCCCCCTCCCTGTCATGTTTTTGACTGTTACGCCGACCATTCACTGTCACCACACCTTTCTTAGACATGTGTTTTTTTCCTGTAAAAGTATGCTGACGAAAAATGAAACCTCCATTAGCAGGCTTGTATTTTGAAAATAATTCCATTGTTTTACAATGAACAGCACCTTACACTTAAGCACCTTACACTTACATGTGTAAGTGCTAACTACACAGTAGCTCATTGACTGTGGTTGTACCTGCGCTGCTTTTGTTAATTCATAAATTTCAGGACAGCAACATGGTTAAAAATAGAGTATTTTAAGAGGGCAAGTGCATAGTGTAGAATGACACCCTCTATACTGCAATGTATCTGGGCACAAGGTTGGTGTGAGCTGTGTGCTAAATGGGAATGTGGGTGCAAATGGGAAGAATATCTCTAATGTACAGTCCATCATGAGAGGTGCTGCAACATACCCTTTATACCATCTTTAAACTCATTTACACTGTCTTAACTAACTGTATGCTCTCTATTAAGTTCAATGGATCACCCTCCCTGCAAACCATTCTCATCAAAGTTTTTTGCATTCTATTTCTTTAATACTCACCTAATTCAGGAGCAAATGGATATCGGGCTCCTGTAATCAGCACTCGAATATACAGCTGCACTTCTTCCATAAAATGTTCGGCCATTAAAGAAAAAAACATTATCCACAACAGTTAAGATTTTTGACTCTGTCAATGCTTGTTTTTTGATTATTTTTACACGTTCCAGTTTGAGGATATAAATCTGGGAAAACTTTAACAATCTCAAAGTAAGATACCCCTCTGAAAATTATAATGGAATATGTACTCCTTAGTTTTATGTGGAGTATAAATCATTGGAAAATAGTTTTTACATGGGTTTGCCCAACCTCAACAACAGAATTTATTTGCTTATATTTCTGAAATGGATCACTGACATAATATTGATTAATAAAATAGCAAAACACAAAAATTTCAGAAATTAAATATCGATAACAAAAATATCGACTCTGTGTACTTAACTATAACACCACAAATATCATTGTTAGAACAATTTATTATTACATATATATCGATAACAAAAATATTGTTACCTTTAAATGAACACAATGTCAACTACAATATTATCGTCTAAACAATTAAATAATCATTAATAAAAAGATAAAACACTTTTCACGAAAAACATTTGCTTTAAATAAACCCAAAACCTGTTTATACATATATTTAAATTAAATAAAAATATATTGCATCAACAAAATATTTACCATTTACCCCCAAAAATTGCATATCTAAAATATATATGATAAAAAAAACATGAGTGTTGACTACAAATAAAGAACCTAAATATATATATATATATATATATATATATATATATATATATATATATATATATATATATATATATATATATATATATATATATTATCTACTGGCGGTCGCCAGTAGATAGTTATAGTTAGGACCTATTTTCCATAGGAAATCCGCAACATTCTATTTGAAATAACTCTTGCGTCGTTTGACGAATCTTCGCGAACTTTTCAAAGTTTATGGCCCGCTCCGGTCCGCTCCTACCCTGAAAGTTTCGGGGTGATTCGTCAAGCGGGGGCCGAGAAAAAAGGGGGGTCCCAAAACGTGTTTTCCCCATTCATTTTCCCATAGGAAAGTTTAGCCACGGCTACAGTCCGAACTGCTGAACGGAATTACACAAAATTTGGCAAAGAGGTAGTTCTTGGTTCAGAAAGAACCCTTTTTGTTAAATGGTGTAAATCCGTTCAGTAGTTGCGGAGAAATTAAAAAAATAAGAGTCAAAAAATCAATTTCCCATAGGAAACTTTATGCAAGGCTACAGCCCGAACTGCTGAACGGAATTACACCAAATTTGCCAAAGAGGTAGTTCTTGGTTCAGTAAGAACCCTTTTTGTTAAATGGTGTAAATCCGTTCAGTAGTTGCTGTGAAAATCAAAAGTAAAAACACATATATATCTGGGCGGAGCCTAACCACACATGTCATCGTGAGATCTGATTGGCTGTCAGCACTTCATCCTGGAATTGCTGGCAGCCATCTTGGGACCAATATAAATGATAGTTCCCCATTGAAATGCATTGTAGTGAATCGAAGATTTTGAGGGTTACCAAAAGGAGAACTATAAAGGGTGATAACAGACTTTAGTTACATTAGAATTCATTTGTTGATGGTACCATACTAATTTCAGGAATTGTGGTGTGTTCTAAGGTGATTTTACCCTGTGAAAAACCTTCTGCTGGGATATCATGAATCATGTTTGAGAGAAAACTATTTTCACATGCTTGTCCCATACAGTTTTGGAAGGTGCTCCAGAAGCTAAAATGAGAGCATATTTTCTGTAAATTCACATTATCTTTCTCAGTCATGTGAGAATGAAGTCTGACATTCTCAGTAAAACATGTACATCCAACAATGGCAGAGACTGTCAGTTGATTCCTTTGTGTTCTACTGCAGCTTCCCAGAGTGTTCTAAAGAACAACTAGAGTGCTAACAGCCTTACTTATGACAAAAGTATGGCACACCTGAAGCCATCTTGATTGGAATAAACTGGTAACACTTAAAACTTTTAATTTAAAAAGGAACAAAATGATGGGGTTCATTTTGTCATAGAAATTATGGTTAGTGCTTTAGAAAGAAAAATTAGGACATGTTTCAAGTGTGATCTCAAATATCTTCCTGTTATATTTCAACAGGAGCAGCCTGTCAGTTGATGCCTTTGTGTTCTACTGCAGCTTCCCAGAGTGTTCTAAAGAACAACTAGAGCGCTAACAGTCTTACTTATGACAAAAGTATGGCACACCTGAAGCCATCTTGATTGGAATAAACTGGTAACACTTAAAACATTTAATTTTAAAAGGAACAAAATGAGGGGTTCATTTTGCCATAGAAATTATGGTTAGTGCTGTACAAAGAAAAATTAGGACATGTTTTAAGTGAGATCTCAAATATCTTCCTGTTATATTTCAACAGGAGCAGCCTGTCAGTTGATGTCTTTGTGTTCTACTGCAGCTTCCCAGAGTGTTCTAAAGAACAACTAGAGTGCTAACAGCCTTACTTATGACAAACGTATGGCACACCTGAAGCCATCTTGATTGGAATAAACTGGTAACACTTAAAACATTTAATTTAAAAAGGAACAAAATGAGGGGGTTCATTTTGCCATAGAAATTATGGTTAGTGCTGCAAAAAGAAAATTTAGGGCATGTTTTAAGTGAGATCTCAAATCCTCTTCTATTTCATTAGAAAATTCTGACATGCAGACTGAAACAATCACTTTCAATACCAGCAGTAGACTTCCAGTTAACTCCTTGGTGAGCAGTAGCTTTACTACAGTGATCTAATGAACAACTAGAGTGCTAACATTCTGAATTTATGGCAAATGTGTGACACATCTGAATGCCTTCTTGATGGAATCAAAGTAAAAAACTGAAAGCATTTCCTACTGAGGAGACTGTAGTAAATGAGGAAATTAGGAAACTTCATAACAAATAAGTCTCCCAAGATGGCCACCAGAGAAAAAAGAGCCCAAATGTAGCACAAATATCACCCAGAGGTAGCCCACGTATATCCCAATGACAGAAGTGTGCAAAACACTTTATATGTTTTGTTTTTTTGCAGTTATATATAGTGCAGACTGGTCAGGTATTGGAGTGCTTTACATGAGCATTGGTTACATCACACAAGGACAAATTCACGTTGGTTGACCCCTACACTACCCAAACACCACTGCACTACCCTAAACCCTAAAACACTACCCCCAGCACGACCCCCTTCACTACCCAAACACAACTGCACTACCCTAAACTCAAAAACACTACCCCCAGCACGACCCCCTACACTACCCAAACACCACTGCACTACCCTAAACCCTAAATCTACCCCCTACACTACACAAATACCACTGCACTACCCTAAACCCTAAAACACTAGAACCCAGCACGACCCCCTACAGTACACAAACACCACTGCACTACCCTAAACCCTAAAACACTACCCCCTACACTACACAAACACCATTGCACTACCCTAAACCCTAAAACACTACCCCCAGCATGACCCACTACACAAACACCACTGCACTACCCTAAACCCTAAAACACTACCCCAGCACGACCCCCTACACTACCCATACACCACTGCACTACCCTAAACCCTAAAACACTACCCCCAGCATGACCTCCCACACTACACAAACACCACTGCACTACCCTAAACCCTAAAACACTACCCCCAGCACGACCCCCTACACTACCCAAACACCACTGGACTACCCTAAAACCTAAAACACTACGCCCAGCACGACTCCCTACACTACCTAAACACCACTGCACTACACTAAACCCTAAATCTACCCCAGCATGACCTCCCACACTACACAAACACCACTGCACTACCCTAAACCCTAAAACACTACCCCCAGCACGACCCCCTACACTACCCAAACACCACTGCACTACCCTAAACCCTAAAACACTAACCCCAGCATGACCCCCTACACTACCCAAACACCACTGCACTACCCTATACCCTAAAACACGACCCCGTACACTACACAAACACAACTGCACTACCCTAAACCCTAAAACAATACCCACAGCATGACCCCCTACACTACACAAACACCACTGCACTACCCTAAACCCTAAAACACTACCCCCTACACTACACAAACACCACTGCCCTACCCTAAACCCTAAAACACAACCCCCAGCATGACCCCCTACACTACACAAACACCACTGCACTACCCTAAACCCCCTACACTATACAAACACCACTGCATTACTCTAAACCCTAAAACACTACCCCCAGCACGACCCCCTCACAACACAAACACCACTGCACTACCCTAAACCCTAAATCAACCCCCAGCACGACCCCCTACACTACCCAAACACCACTGCCATACCCTAAACCCTAAAACACTACCCCCAGCATGAACCCCTACACTACCCAAACACCACTGCACTAGCCTAAACCTTAAAACACTACCCCCAGCACTACCCCCTACACTACACAAACACCACTGCACTACCCTAAACCCTAAAACACTACCCCAGCACTACCCCCTACACTACCCAAACACCACTGCACTAACATAAACCCTAAAACACTACCGCCAGCACAACCCCCTACACTACACAAACACCACTGCACTACCCTAAACCCTAAAACACTACCCCCAGTACGACTCCCTACACTACCCAAACACCACTGCACTACCCTAAACCCTAAATCTACCCCCAGCACGACCCCTACACTACCCAAACACCACTGCCCTACCCTACACCATAAAACACTACCCCCAGCATGACCCCCTACACTACACAAACACCACTGCACTACCCTAAACCATAAAACACTACCACCAGCATGACCCCCTACACTACTCAAACACCACTGCACTACCCTAAACCCTAAAACACTAACCCAGCACGACCCCCTACACTACCCATACACCACTGCACTACCCTAAAGCCTAAAACACTACCCCCAGCACGACCCCCTACACTACTGCACTACCCTAAACCCTAAAACACTACCCCCAGCATGACCCCCTACACCACCCAAACACCACTGCACTACCCTAAACCCTAGAAAAGAAACCCCCACCCCATGCCCAATCCCCCTTACCTCTCACTCCTCGTGGTTCCTCTCTCCTCGTGGTTCCTGCTTCACGTTGTCTCTGAGGGGCGGTGCACGTCGTTGTGAGGAAACGGAACAGCCTCTGTTTCCTTACAATGACATGGATCGTCTACATGTTTTTAGAACGCATGGTCATTTACCATACATACCTTTACAACAAAATTTGTTGTAAAGGCATGCTTGGTAAATGACCATGCGTTCTAAAAAAATGCGTAGTAATGACTTCGTGATGTACAACGCATGCGTGGTAATGCATGCGTTGTAATGGTATCGCAAAGTAAAAAAGTCGTTGTAATGGCTGTTTACCGATCGAAGCTGGCCCCTGTTCTTCAGTGAGACGTTTATTTGATTAATTAGGAGGAAGGAATGTGTTTTTTTTACCGAAAAGTGCATTCCCGGCTGTTGTATTGTGAAAGTGTCCGCGTGGCCTGGTTTCACTTCCGGTGAGAGAGTGGAAGAGTCTGTTTGGATCTAAAGGAGTTCTGTTGTTGGACGGGGCCGGCGCGACATGTCATCAGAAAACATAGCTAATGGAAAGCGTCCTCCCTGAAGTGTGGAGCAGTGCCATGAGAGGTCAACGAGTGTGCGTCCCACCGCAGTATGACCGTACCGCGTGACCCATGTGCCACCTCCAGGGTACAGGAGGCAGAAGCGGCATCGCAGGTCCTCTTGAAGACCGTTGTAGCACTAATTCTACATTTTGGTACTAGGGCATTTTAACTTAGTTGTTCCTGCCAGATACAAAGAGAAGATCCTGTGTTATTCAGTGCCCTCGTTACCTTTTTTGTGGGTTGTGGTGCTTGTCACTTCGCTGCCCCGCCGGTGCACACGACTGGGCACCCCACCTCGTGTGCCATCTGCAGGGCCTCTGCCCTCGGATCACTGGTTTCGGTTTCTGGAGTGGCAACATAAACAGTTGCTCCCAAAGGACTAGCCTGAACACTTAGGTGAATATCCCCTGCACCAGCATTCCACGGAAATTCTTTCCTAGCTCTCCCACGTCAACGAGGACGTCATAATAGCACGGCTCCGCTCGCGACACCGTATGACGTCATCGGAGCCATAAGAGAACCTCGTCGGCGTGCTGACATCAGTTCCACCCATTTTTTCCGTGCCACCGAGGCAAACAGGGGACCGAGACATTTTCACATGTATACATAGTATAATAAATATATATATATTCACTGAAAAAACCATAGGTTTCAGGCACGTTATTGTTAGAAATTAGCATTTAAAAAACCTTAGAAATTCACTGAAAAAACCATAGGTTTCAGGCACGTTATAGTTAGAAATTAGCATTTAAAAACCTTAGAAATTCACTGAAAAAACCATAGGTTTCAGGGGCGTTATAGTTAGTTGGACATTTCACTCGTACAAAACCATAGAAATTCCCCCGTTATAGTTAGTTCAGCTAACTATAACTCGCGCGCCCGCAATGCACTGCTGATGACGTCACATATTACATCACTCATGACATGGTCAGTGACATCACTCATGACATCACTGATGACATCTCAAATGACATCACTGATGACATCACTGATGACATCATCCAGTGAATGTGTGTTTTTCTGAAAATTAAATATGTTTTATATATGTATATCTCAAGGTCGATGGAAGAATAAATGGGTATATAAGTGTCTAAATGGATGATTTTGTTTTGTAAAATTGATTGTATAACTGACTAAGTGTATCTTAGTGAATACATGGGTTAGTGAGTAATGTTTAAATATGACAATATCTGTATCAGTCTCTCACTTTGTGTATAAGTGGCTGCATGGGTTGGTGAGTAGCTACATGAGTGTCTATATGGGTTATTAGTTGGTTTTTTGAGTATCAGTATGAGTGTCTGAGTGTCTGTATGGTTCAGTGGGGTGTATTACTTAGTGCATAGATGCATGAATGAGTGACTCACTGTTTGTATGTGTTGAAGACAGCATGTGTGCAGGACTGTATAGGTGGATGAGTATGTGTATGGGTGTGTTAGTGAGTGAATGACTGTCTCAATAGTGTCTTTATGAGTAACTACATATGTTTTAAACTAGTATATGTGAGTATTGGTGTATATAAGTGAGTATATGTGAGAGTGAGAGATTGGAAGAGTTCCTGTACAAATAAGTAGGTGTTTCTATAAGTGATTGTTTAAGAGAGTAAGTATGTGTAAGTTTCTGTAGAAGTAAGTGTGGTAGTGTGTGTATAACTGTATATGCAAGTAAATGGATGTTTGATACTTTGTTTGCATGTGTGACTATGTGTGTGAGTAACTCTATGGATGAGTGGCGGTGTGTAACAGGATGTATAGGTGTATGAGTACATATGATAAGTGAGTACATGTATGAGTGACTGTATAGGGACTGTTGGTGAATGAGTGGATGTGTGTGTAGATCTTGGAATTACTGAATAGGTGTGTTGTAACTGGTATTGGTATGTCCATTGTTTTGAAAATGTTAGTTTGTATTTTTGAGTGTGTGTATCAAAGGTTATATTAGGGTGAGAGGAGGTCTGCCACTCTATCACAAGGATGATGTCATCAGTGATGTCATCAGTGATGTCATTTGAGATGTCATCAGTGATGTCATGAGTGATGTCACTGACCATGTCATGAGTGATGTAATATGTGACGTCATCAGCAGTGCATTGTGGGCGCGCGAGTTATAGTTAGCTGAACTAACTATAACGGGGGAATTTCTATGGTTTTGTACGAGTGAAATGTCCAACTAACTATAACGCCCCTGAAACCTATGGTTTTTTCAGTGAATATATATATATGTAGAAATAAATGTATAACCAAAAATATCAAACTATATTGTATACATATAAAGTAAAACCTAAGGGGGTCATTATGATGGCGGGTGGATCGCCCCCGCCGGGCCGGCGGTAGTCACCGCCGGCCCGGCGCGGGTGATCCGCCCGCCATCCAGACAGCAAAGACCCCCCGCCATATTATGATGGCTGGGGTGTCCGCGGCGGACGGAAAGACCGTCCGCCGCATTTCCGCCGGTCGACTCGTCGACCGGCGGAAAACAGGGATAATATGGTGGCGGTGTCTCCAAGACACCGCCATCCATATTATGATGACTGCGGAGTGCAGCCTTTCCATGGCAGCATTGCCGCCATGGAAAGGCATACGGTGTTGAGGGGGTGGGGGTGCACATGGGGGGTACCTATGGTACCCCCATGCATATGTATGCACAAGGTGGCAGGCACCGCGCGGTGCCTGTCACGTTGTGCATGCACATGCACGACGTGCATTCACAGCATTGTGGCGGGCGGTGCGGTGAGCACCGCCCGCCACAATGCTGTGAATAGGGCTTGCCACCGCCATGGTGGCGGTGGCATCCTAATAGCATGTGCGGGACCGCTGCACCCCTTGCGGACGGTCCCGTATTCCACTGCGGTGGCGGGCGGACTTTGTCCGCCCGCCATCGTAATGTTGCCCTAAGTTAGCGTTTACCATAGAGGGACTCAACTGATAAAAGAAATTCAAACTATACTACATCAACCAATAAAATAAAATTATCAACAACTTTAACAAATAAAATCAAACAAATAATAAGATCAACACTGTAAAAGACACACTAATTTAAACAACTAAATACTTCAAAAACGAAAAACGCTGCAAGACAAGGAAACTCTGCCGGACTTCCTCAACAAACCATAAAAGAAGAAATGTATACATCTGAACAATAATATAACCAAGTGCATAATACTTATATTTAAACTAAAATGTAACTGTTATTAAACTTAGAAATGCTAAATAGCAAATAAATATTAACACACTCTCCAACTTTTATCTTTTTACATAGACTTCTTAAAAGAAAAAATTTGCAACTTGAAAACTGATAAACTGCCCGAAAATACCAACTATCACAAACCAGTGAAATGATCTAAGAAAGTAAGTATACATAAAAAATAGCAAATAATAAACTCACCCAAAGAGCGAAAAAAAATAAACCTAACAACCTCACCCTCTACAAAATATCGACAAAGTACCATTTAAAATGTAACAAGTTTGTTTTTCATTCAACAGAAAAGAAAGCAGCAGCTCCACATTAAAACACTCACACATAACCATCTATCAATTCATCAGGGGTTGGTAAAGCGCACTACTCACAGGTTAGGGTCTCAAGGTGCTAAGGGGGCAGTAAGTGCAGCTCCATTGGGGTCATCTGAAGTGCCAGGTCTTGAGATCTTTCCTGAACTAGAGCAGTGTAGGGCTTTGCCAGAGGTGGAGGGGGAGGTCATTCCATCTCTTGGCTGTGAGGTAGGAGAAGGACTTTCCACCCACTCTGTTCCTGTAGATGCATGGGACAGTGGCAAGGGAGAGGTCGGCTGAATGGAGGTTTCCCTTGTGGGCGTGGAAGGAGAGACTGTTTTTGAGGTATTGTGGTGTGATGTTGTGGAGGGCCTTGTATGCATGTGTGAGCAGCTTGAAGGTTATTCTTCTTTCGATGGAGAGCCAGTGGAGATCGCGGAGGTGTTGGGTGATGTGGTTGTGCTCGGGGATGACGAGGATTAGTCTGGCTATGGCGTTCTGGACAGTCTGGAGCTTGCGGAGGAGTTTTTTGTTGATTCCAGCAGAGAGGGTGTTGCGTAGTCCAGTCTGCTGGTGAAGAGGGAGTGTGCGACCGTTTTACCGGATTCGGAGGTGATCCATCGGAATGTTTTACGGAGTATGCAGAGGGTGTTGAAGCAGGCCGAGGAGACGGCGTTGATCTGGCAGTTGATAGTGAGCGATGAGTCCAGTATGATGCTGAGGTTATATGCATGGTCTGTCGGGGTGGGTTTCAGAGGGTGGGGGCCACCAGGCGTCATCCCAAGCTGAGGGAGGGGAGCCGAGGATGAGGACTTCTGTTTTTTTCTCAGAGTTTAGTTTCAGGCAGCAGTCCTTCATCCAGGTGGCGACAGCTCTCATCCCTTCTTGGAAGTTGTGCCTGGTGATGTTGGGCTCCTTGGTGAGGGAAAGGATGAGCTGGGTGTCATCAGTGTAGGAGACGATGTCGTGCCTGTGGTTTCTGATGATGGTTGCGAGGGGGACCATGTAGATATTGAATAGGGTGGGGCTGAGGGAGGATCCCTGGGTACTCCGCATCTGATCTCTGTCGGTCTTGAGAGATAGGGTGGGAGTCTGACTCTGTGTTGTGCCTGTGACGAATGAGCGTATCCAGTCTAGGGCCTTTCCTCGGATGCGGGCGTCATGGAGTCTGGTGGCTAGTGTGTGGAGGGAGATGGTGTCGAAGGCTGCTGATAGGTCCAGGAGGATGAGGTCTGCTGTTTGGGCCTGGTCGAGGAGTGCGCGGATGTCATCAGTGGCGGCGAGGAGGGCGGTCTCAGTGCTGTGGTTGCTGCGGAATCTGGATTGGAAGATGTCTAGGACATTGTTGGCTTCAATGAAGTTTGCTAGCTGGGTGTTGGTGGCCTTTTTGATTACCTTGGCTGTGAATGGAAGCAGCGAGATGGGCCTAAAGTTCTTGAGGTCCATAGGGTCTGCGGAGGGTTCTTCAGGAGGGGGTTGACTTCGGCATGCTACCAGTCATTGGGAGATGTGGCGGTCTCGAGGGAGCAGTTGATCGTTCAACATAGCTCGGGTGCGATGGCTGTGGCGGCCCTGTGGAAGATGTGGGATGAGCTAGGGTCTGAGTGTGCCCCAGAGTGGATGCTCTTCATGGTCTTTAATGTGTCTTCTGTTGTGAGCGGGACTGTTAGGGAGCATCACTGGGGGTGGGAGTTGAGGCGGTGCAGAGTTCTTGGTCATCGAAGTTGTCGTAAAGCATCTTGATCTTGAGGAGAAAGAAGTAGCTGAGTCTGTTGCAGAGGTCTTGGGAGGGTGGGACATTTGTTGTTTCGCTGTCTGGTTTGGCAAATTCCTGTATGATGGAGAAGAGTTCCTTGGCATTGTGGGCGTTGGAGAGGATTTGGTCTTGGGGAAGTTCTTTTTTGTGGATTTGATGAGTTGGTGGTGTACTGTGGTGGCTGTTTTGTAGTTGGTGCGTGCTTCAGGGGTTTTGCTGTTTCTCCATGTCTTTTCAAGTCATCGGCAGGAGAGCTTGGATTCTTGGAGTGCCGTGGTGAACCAGCTTGCTTTCTTGTTGTGTCGTCCTGTATCCTTCTGGAGGGGGGTGAGTGTGTTGGCGCAGTTGGTGATCCATCGGTGGAGGTTGCTTGCCGCGGTGTTGGCGTCTGGCGTCATTGGGGGTGGAGTGCTGGTGAGGGCAGAGGTGAGGTGAGGTGTTCTTAAGTGACTTTGTTCAAGCTTCTGCGTGGGAGGTGGCGCGTGTGCTTGAATGCGGTGGGTTTTCTGAAGGAGAAATGGATGCAGTAGTGGTCCGTCCAGAGCAGTTCCGTGGTGTCGCTGAAGAAAACGCTGTTCCCTCCTGAGAATATGGGGTAGAGTGTGTGTCCTGCTGTTATATTCCACATAGGTACCCTATCTAGGCGCAGGTAACAGTGCAACCTTCCACCTATATTCTTCCCTACATTACATACATAACGGTTCTTAGGCAGTGACCTTTTACCTAGATATGACACTGCATTCAGAATGCGGGTTCTTCCCTGGTTCGATTCTCATACATAATGCATGAGGCTTCTTGGAAGCACAGCAGGACTAACAGTAGGATTACCATCTCCTGTATAATATCTCTGTATAAAGTTCAGGCCCAACGTCATCCTTGAGGCCGACACAGTAGCACAGCAAGGTAGGACCCCTGGGGAGACCTATGGGTATATATACAGCACATCTTGCTTAGGAAGATAGAGGAGACTGTGACTTCCCGGCTGACACACTGACCAGAGACGCTGAGGTTCCTGCATGCAGATGCTCCAGCTAGCAGTGGTCTAACATCCCTCGCGGGGTGTCCAACTCAAGACCAGGATGGGGTCCCACATTCTCTAAACTCTCAGGTAATGGGGTGGACTAGATCCTAGAGGGATTCTTGGCATAACACCTACACAGATGCAAGGTACATTTAGGTACATCTAGTTAGGCAGGCATCGTAGGAGTACGCAGTTTTTATCATGTGTCTTATGTACTTGTATATATTCATGATTTCTGCAAGATGGTAGAACTATACCATCCCTTTACTTTCGTAGTACTGCTAATCATATATCTCTGCTACTGTCTAATGGTTGTTGCAGCTCATATATTCTATATTAGAATAACAACTGTTATGTTGTTATGTTAGCACATTTGTATAGCGCACAGCTGCCCCAGCAAAGGGACGTCCCGGCACTATTGCTGTAGAATCGCTATGGTGTCCGTGTAGCTCGCACCCAGGTCACTCAGGCAGGGAAGAGGTAGGTTTTAATGGCTTTGCGGCATTGGGCATGATTACTGATGCTCCTGATGCCCATGGGGAGAGAATTCCAAAGCTTCGCGGCTAGGGCACGGAAGGAGCGCCCTCCTGCTCGGACCTTTCTTGTTTTTGGGACAACAGCCAAGTGTTGATCTCTTGAACGTAGGCACCGAGTGGAAACATAGGATGTGAGGAGGTGCATCAAAATGTCCGGGGCCTGCCGATTTAGGATTCTGTGAGCTATACAAAGGGTTTTAAACTCGATGCGTTTGACCACTGGCAACCAGTGTAGTCTAAGGATAGCACTGGTTGTGGGACAGCTTCTCAGCAGGCCAAGTAATGTCCGCGCAGCTGCATTTTGCACACTTTGAAGGCGGAGGATCTCAGCTTTGTTCATCCCCAAATAGAGAGCATTAGCATAGTCCAGCCTAGAAAGAATGCTGGCTTGGACAATTACCTGCCGAGTAGTGGGATCAAAAAATCCTAGCAGTGGTTTGAGCCCGCGCAGAAGACCAAAGCAGGTACCAGCTACCGCTTTGGTTTGGGCCTGAAAGGAAAGGGCAGAATCTACCCAAACTCCCAGATGTTTAACTGTCTGCTTAGGGACAGGTGGACTGCCCAAAATAGGTGGCCACCATTGCTCGCTCCATAGTGTCACATCCTTCCCAACTAACAAGATCTCTGATTTGCTAGCGTTCAATTGGAGGCAGTTGGTTGTCATCCAGTCTGCTATGGCTGTTAGGTCCTCTCTAAATTTGAACGCGTCCTGTGAGAGATCATTGGAGAGTGCCATGACTAACTGCGTGTCATCTGCGTATGACACCACGGTTAGTCCTCTGCTCCTCGCCACTACAGCCAGAGGTTGGATGTAAACGTTAAATAGAGTGGGGCTGAGCGCCGAGCCTTGGGGGACCCCTTGCTTGATGGCATGTACGTTGGAACTAAAAGGGGGCGCTGATACTTGGAAAGTTCTGTCGGAAAGGAAGGAGGCAAACCAACCCAAGGCTGGGCCTCCAATACCCGCCTCCCTCAGGTGCTGCAACAGGATCTTGTGGGACACTGTATCGAATGCAGCGCTCAAGTCTAACAATATCAGAGCGGATGTCTGCCCTACATCCAGTGACTTCCTTAGATGTTCGGTCACTGGCAGAAGCGCCGTCTCCGTGCTGTTCAATAAATCCTTATTGACAAACGCCCAGTATGGTTATTCTGTGTATCTCTGAGACAAACTAAGTAAGCACGAGTGACTGAGCCAAAGGGAGTATATTGTTTCCACGATCCTGGGGGAACAGGGTTGTCATGTTCTGAGGTTGCCAGAATCTATTCTCTCCGTGATAAGAGGAGATTATAGTGGATCTGTGAGCTAGCTAATACAGACAGGCTAACGTATCCGGTGGGGGTGCTCGGAATCAGTCTGCCACCAATCCCACAGTTTATGTTATCCAAACGCGCAGATCCTGTATAGGTTATATAGGAACTACACGACATGGCACCGCCAACGTTGGTTGGGTACTTATTTTACAGTAGAATCTGAGTAGTTCAGTCGTGCTATTCTCAGAGACACCTACTCACAAAAACACCAGAGACGTCTGGAGTGGGTGGGCACAAACTCCACCACAGCTGAGTAGGCTAAAAAATCCTATGTATTGGCTGTTGGTTAATCAAGCTTGAAGGACACAGTGTTCCTAAAATTGTGCATAAACACCGTATCTTGGTTTCCTTGAAAACTATTTTAGTGTACTAAAAACAATGACTAACGGGGTCTTAGACCCACTGCAACTAGCACTGCCCCTCACAGACGAGGAAGATGCAGACACAATACAAATTGCACCAAACTTTAGAAATACGGTCACCCTGAGACTGCTAGAGCATGGTCTATCATCCAGGGGTGGCATCATAGTTTTCGTGATTGAGGCACACAAATCAAACAGAACAGAGGTATTTTATTCGTGGGTTACATTCCCAGCAGCAAATGCAAGAACAAAAACATTTCACTCCTACACAGAAGGAGAAGCACCAGCGGAATACTGTCCTTTTGAGGACATAGAGGTTCCGCTCATGTACCAGGAACATTTATACTGGTTTAAAGGCGCCCTACCACTTGGGATACAGTCTTTGCTGCCATTTATACCAGAACTCATGGTATCCCATCATTAGCAGTAGTACCAGACGTATTGAGATAGATACAAAATGAGTACGGAGCAGAGCCTGCCCTAAACTTAGGGATGAAGTTACTAGGTAACTATGCCCAGGTATCAGCCATAATACTAGCTAACATTAAGGAGGGAGCAGCTTCAGTGGCTATCCGCCAACGCCTAAGGGAGTTCAGTCCTTTAGAACAGGAACACGAACTGCCAAAAATAATTGAAACTGTATATGCAGAGACAGTTTGGGTGGGAAAGCTTTAAAACCACAACTGATGGGCAGTCCTGAAAAGGACACTTCTAAGCAGACACCTGCTTTGACAAAGAAGAAGTGGGACAATAAAAAACAACAAAACTTTAAAGGAAATAGATCTCAATCCCGACGTAGATCTCCTCCACAAGAGGCCTCCGAAAAGAGGTACAACCTTAGGAATAGGGAAAATATTAGGAAACCTGACAGGTATCAGGATACTGATACACGTTCCTCTCGTTCCTTTCAGGGTTCATCGAAAAACTCCAGGAGGGAAGGACGGTCAGACAGACAAGAAGAGCGTACAAAGTCCAGAGACAAGCAGCATGCTCAGGATTACACTTCTAAAAAAAGAAGAGAAGCCAAAGCAAAAGCCACAGTTCAAAAGGAAGAAGGTTGCAGGTCTAAAGATCAGACATGCCCAGAATTATGAGGACTCGACTACTGAACGGGGAATGGGCTCTGATGATGCTAGACAGTGCGGCTGAAGTAACAATAGCTATTCAGAACCTGAAGGAATTTCTGGTGACAGCGGACTTGGATGATTATATCACAGTAGAAACACCCGATACTAGGGTAAGTGTCCCACATGAAGTATATGAAATAACACTCCAAATGGAGGGGGAAAAACGATGAACAATGAGAGGTCTCTTTTGAGAGAACCTGATGTTTGGCTATGATATTTTATTAGCTGAACAAGATTGTCCGCCAGCATTCGTCATGGATTGCCCTAAAGGAGAAACGGTAATTCTTCTGGCCTTCTCAGACCATATTCCCAGGCACTTGCAACACACATATGCGCAGGAGTGGGCGGTAGCCCAGGCTCCAGCATTATACAAAAACCATGTTGGATGGGATGAGGATTCAACCCACCACATTATTCCTTTAAAAAATACTCCAACTGCACAGAGGCAGTATCCAATAAAGCAAGAAGCTAAAAAACAGGTCAGGGAGATCTTAGATCAACTTGAATACCAAGGGGTGATTGAAACTTGCATCTCACCAATGAACAATCCGCCTACTCCTGCGCATGAAACCTGACAATTCATATCGTCTAGTTTTAGATGATAGACATTTAAACTCTTGCACTAAGACATTTGCAGTCCAAAATGCACACAGTGCCGCATTAATGAATACCATTGTGCGGAAAAAATATAAAACAACACTTGATATGTCAAATGGATTTTTCTGCCAGAATATAGCGCCTGAAAGCGGGTATCTAACAGCATTCTCAGCGCTAGGGTCCCAGCGTCAATTTTGTCGACTCCCCAGAAGTATAAGAACAGCCGAGGGTTGTTTTCGACCAGAGTTACTTCAAAATTTGGATGAAGAGGCATTGCCCTATGTGGATGATATTTATCTAACGGACGATGATCTAGAGGAGCACTTGAACAGAGTGAATACCATAATTTTGGGATTTGCATCTGAGGGCTACAAATTCAACTTTAAAAAATCAAAAATTGCCCACCTCAGTGTCCTGTTTTTAGGATATGAGCTTTCAAGTGAAGGAAAAAGCCTGGCAGTCAATTTTTAGAAAAATGCACGCTGCTCTAACCTCCAAATTCATTGAAAAATGTACAGTCAATTCTGGGATTCCTAAATTTTGGTAGAACATACATTTTGGATTACGCAGAAAGAGTGAAACCTTTCTACGATTTAATAAAACCTGATTTTTCAGTAAAACAATGGACACAGGAACATACAGATACACTTTGTTCCTTACAAGCTGACATGATAGCTTCCAAACACTTACAGACACGCGTAAACATACGCAACCTGGTGATCCGTATAGTTGCGGGTCAATCTGGGTACACCTATCTAACATATAATGAAGGTGAGACAGTACCAATTGCATACAAATCACATTTGTACACAAATGCTGAGATGCGATTCGCATCTACAGAAAAGATTCTGACAGCAGTTTAGACTGCTGTAGTGAGAGAAAGAGCACTGGCTCAGGGGAAACGAATAATAGTAGTAACTCCGGTTCCAGCCTTAGAGGCTGCGACAAAGGCAAGCATTCCTAATGCTAAAGCTTTAATCCGAGATGGATACAATGGGCTAATTCTCTCACTGCAACAGATGTAGAATACAGGTACGACCCAAATTTAAAGACACAAGCATTCCTGCAATACGAACAAGAATATCCTCTACTAAACGAAATCGGGCTTACAAGGAGGCCATGCGAGGTTTGGGTGTAGCATTGCGGTACTCATCTCCGTACCATCCCGAGGGAAATTCGGTTGTGGAGAGAAAAAACCAGGACTTAAAGCAATCTTTAACAGCTAGAGTATTAGGCACGGGTGAAAGTTGGGTAAAACATCTGTATAGAGTCCAGCGAGCTTTGAACAACATACCAAGAAGTTCTCTAGGGGGGTCACTCCATATGAGGTCCTATTTGGGACAAGAATGTGGGTACCTGAACTTGATTGTGAAGGCACAGTGGCGGATGAAAAGCCTTTTGACATCCATGATCGTTTGGCTGTTTTACAGGATCTAAATGAATCCAGGACACAACAAAGTAATGTCCACATGAAGCAGACCGCCACTGGGGAAGTCAAATCAGTCACTGCAAGGCCTGTCTGGATCCCAAAAGTTGGGGATCTGGTCAGAGAGAAGATAGCGGACAAGAAAGAATTTGGGCCATCATACAGAAAGCCTGTACCGGTCCTAGCAATTGAAGGAACAAGAACTGTACTTCTACCGCCTCTTGCCGGAAAAAAGGAGAAAAGATTTGTCTCAATTGACCTAATCAAACCACATTATGTGGCCAATACTGAGTAGTAGGCCAAGTGGACTCCAAAGTTGCAGATGCCCTCCTCTCGCTACAATTCAAGAAGTTGAAACGGAAAGACTCATCACGTTTGAAGAGCCCTCTGCACGAAATGAAGGACTATGCAACAATGCTATGGAACTCGTTCCTCTGGAACCTGAAGTTCAACTTCAAAATCAAACTCAAAATGACAGCCAAATTGCTATTAGACCAAATACAGTTGTCTACGTCAATGTGCCTCGACAAGAGCAAAGTACGATTTCAACAAATCCTGATGCAATTACAATAAATTGATCGAACTGCTTCTGGCTACTTCATAAACTTTGATACATTTTCTTCGGATCCAAGTGAACCTGAAACGATGCCAGCCAAAAAAATCACGCAAACAGCAAGTAAAAGACTTTCTGAACTTTCTGAAAAAGACTTACCTGGTGTCACCCTGGGTAGAACTATGGATAATCACTGGGATACTTTTCTTTCTTTTCTGGCTCGGCTTAGTAATAGTTTTTAGTATGCTTGTTAATGGAAGATACCTTCGTCAAAGCTCTGCAGCCCAAAGGGTGAACTTACTTTTAAAACCACACCTATCATCTCATTGAGAACAAAGAGACTTGTCATCAGTGAACATTACAGCAGTTCATATACCGGATGGTATAGTTTGGGACAAGGTTGATTTCGATATAGTTGGTCCGACCGAAATTTTAAAAATTCCACATTTATTTAAAATATCATTAAGTGATATCATTACCTCAAGTACATTTTCCGATGATTGGGATTTTGAAACTGTTAATAACATGTTATCTAATTTGGAAAAATCTTCTGCGTTTTCTAATAGTGAAACATTGGAAGACACATCAGATTTCGAGAGTATGTATTGTTATCAACATTATGGTCATCATTTTCTGCATAAATCTGCAAATCCTAGAAATGTGTTCACATACCACCAGTGGGAACATTGTCCAACACCACCGAAAGGTAGTTCAAAAACATTTACACAGAAATTTCCATATTTTTCAGGGTTCAATATGTCTGACCCAGCCTCATATTATTAGAAGGTTGCACCAACATCAGCACAGAAAAATATGTTAACAAACACCAAACAGATTTACTCTGCTTCCTTTATTGCCCAGATGTCTGAACAAGGTTTCGACTTATGGAAAGACACCATAGACTTAAAATCAGTCTGGGGTACTAGAGAATGGCAAGTTCAGGGAACAGAAGCTTTGTTTAGAGCATGCCTCATCCCTCAACAAATTGTGTTTTTGAACGAGACAGTGCAACAGACGTCTTGCCTTGGACTAGCCAAGAACAAGGACTTGAACACACCTCGGCTGCCGACTCCATCACACACCGAGGGTAACATAACATCATAGGAAGAGATTACAGTAGATGACATCATACAATACAACAGATCAGACCCCGATTGGAAAAAATGATTGATTTGGCCCACAGACACTAATAGTTGTCAGGCAAGACTCATGGGTAAAGCCAAAGGGATTAGTATCCATAGGCCAGATCCACGTTATGTACAGAGACAACATCCAGGGATAGTGACTTCCTACAGTGTTGGGAAGTTGTGCCTCGATTGGCTAAAAACCTCAACACTTACACAGGTGAAACAACACTTATCCTTACTGTCACAGGATGTGGATCTTAGGGGTTTTTTAATGGGTCCCAGGAAGCCACATCAGAAACGTTTCTATTATGCTGTCTATAATGAAATATGGAAAATATCCCAACAAGAGGCCGCAGAGAGACTACGAGAGATAGACCGTATAAATCTAGAAAAATCTCTAGCAGTGGTAGACAATGGGTTAACTACATTGACCTCCAAGATATATTCCTTAGGCAACATTGTATCTTCTGCGATAGACATACTAGAACAAGATTTGGCCATATTACAACACGGGCAATCACAGTTACGTTCTATTATGTTATTAAGCTGGACGCTGCAATCTTTGCGTGCAGGCTACGTGCCTTGGCGTTATATCAACAGTATGTCTCTGTTTTCTGAATACAATCTCACAGATAAACAGATAGAAATGGCACAAAGGGGAGCTAAATATACAATGCTGCGTATCGAAAAACTGGATAGATTAGCAATTACAGTGGCAGAATCACCATCCACAGAATGGCTAATCCATGGCCACATAACTCTACCGGTCACTACTTTTCAGTTGCAGTATTGCCTTGAACAAAAGCAAGTAGGCAGATATGACGAAATGGGTAAGAAATACATTAAGGAATAATGGGTATTACCATATAGATTTCGATGCCAGAGTGGGGATCGAGAAGTGTTCCTGAGCGGTACAAACTGTGAGAACACTTTCAGTGGATCACTCATATGCCAGGATATAATGCTGCACAGGGCTTGTAATGGTTCTGTAGCGAACTTGTCCTGCCATTTGAGGGGTGCCCCAGCTGCAGTGATTACTCCAGCATTCAGGCTACTTTCAAATGGGAGAAGCTTGATGCTGAACAGTCAAGGCTGCTGCGGCATGCTCCCGGGCATCGCATATCTGGTAACCGTGAGCTCCAGGGTTACTTGTTGTATGCAAGTATTGTTTCCACCGACATATACAGTCAGGGAGGCGCCGTTATGGACTTCACTGAATGTTTCTTTAATACGGTTTAATACTCGAAGCAGAATGAAAGCCATGCTTCTACAGAAGTCTGTGCCCTTAACCTCTGTTCAAGAGAGGGTATTTAAACTGCACCCGAACAGCATACCTTGCTTAGCCTCATTATCCCCTGGTGCTTACCTGACTCCAGTCGAGCTCCTGTGTTTCCCTGACGGCTTCATTCATCGCGACCTTCCAGTATCCTATTCTCCAGTTGCGGTCCGGCCCCTGGTGCCTCTCCATCTTCATTCCGGCCCCTCTTCCTGCTCGAAGATTGAATCCCTGCAAAAGAAGAGCAAAAGGTTAAACACATTTTAAAAAAGACCCTTGCAAGGACATCACGGTAAAAGCTTATCTTTCCTTATTATTCCGGTAAGGCTTTTTTCAATTCCTCACATTTCGATAAACCTGAAGCAAAACAATTAACGCCAGGGCCGGACTGGCTACCGGGCGTTTTGTTGTGCTGCCGAGCTGGGGGCTGATTTCGTTGATGGGGACCTGCGTGTGCTTAAAAACATTCGTTTTGCTTTGTTTATTTCGAAGCTCACGCAGGTCCCCATCAACGAAATCAGCCCCCACCGCAGTGAAATCAGCCCCCAGCTCGGCAGCCCACCAAAACGCCCGGTAGCCAGTCCGGCCCTGATTAACGCTTCACCTTTTGAAGACTCTAGACAGAGCGCGAAAGTTATTCCTGACAATAATTCAACATAGACTCGAAAGACATTTCAGGAAAATACATTTTGTGAACATTGCAACCATATTAGGTTAAATAGCACTTTTCAAAGCATTTTGTGATGTAACAGAAAGTAAGTGGGTGCATTAAGAATTTCCAAAGACACTATCAGCGCTAATCTCTAAGCAGTCTGTTGTTTATTATTCTTGTTGTGTCTTTCCATTCATTTTATTTCAGATATTTTTATCATCTGACGGAGAGTCGTCAGGTATGAAAAGTATGTAGCATTATAAAATTGTAACGCATTTAAAAGAATATCATTTAAGCAAAGCATAATTATTATCTTTTATGTATCTTGACAGTATCAACAGATGAGCAATGGCACTAATATTTTAAAGCTGAATATAACCAATCCAGAGAGAGTCGTATCTTGTTAATTATAAACCTGGTAGGATTTCTATGATTATATATATATATATATATATATATATATATATATATATATATATATACTACGTACTGAAGCATAGCATTATTCCAGAAATATTATTATTGAATTATACTCATTCGTGCTTTCTTTTAGATGATTATCACTTGCAAAGTAGAACAGACACAAGAATTCCCGAACTTCTGCCTTCCCTGAGAAGAGTCAAGTTCAATTCCGGACAGAATTCAACATATTCCAGTCTTTTTTCTCTCTCTTCTCTAATCCAATCCCCCTTCCCTCTGGGAGCTAGTTAGTTGGCAATATATATATATATAAAATCTTGCCACTTCATTTTATCTGCCAGAGGGATTGGAGAACAGTCATCTTCAAGAGAGGAACAACCAGGAGTTCAGGTGAGTGGCTAGGCATAATAGAAGGCTAAGTCACAAAAAATACCTTGTTCCTCTTTTGACTAAGACTATCATGGAGTACGATCAATCTTCTGCTGGCGCTACCCCTCCTTAACTGACATTACTCATAGATTAACGGAGGAAATGCAGCAACTAAGGCATGAAAATCATATGCTTAGAGAGGAAGTTACTAGAACTAAAACAGAATTCACTCAATGGAGAGATCCCAAGCCATCGGACACTCGTCCACTTTTAATGCCATCTAAGTTTGGTCAAACGGCCTTTCTCCCTCCTGGTTCTTCTAGCCAACGCCCAGATCAAAACCTTCAGGTTACGGTAGTAACACCAAATCCAGTTCCGTTAGCTAATCTAGAACGCTTTACTGGAGACAGTAATCGTTTTGCCTCTTTTTTGAGTCAATGCCAATTGCATTTTTTATGTGAACCACAGATCTTCACCACAGACACTTTTAAAATCGCCTTTATTATCTCCTACTTAGGGGTGTAGCTGCAAACTGGGCAATACCATTAATAGAAAATAATGATCCATTACTACATAATTTTGTTGACTTTAAGGATGCTATGTCTCGCCTCTTTGCCAAGCATGTTTTCATTCAGTCAAGTGATAACGAGTTATTAAACTTGTGACAAGGTTCTAAAGATCTCATAACTTATATTACTAACTTTAACAGATTGATCTCGGAAACACATTGGCCTGAGGAAAAACATACATCCTTGTTCTACCGTGGACTCAGAGATGAGTTAAAAGACTCTTTAGCGCACATAGTGAATTTACCAGAAGATTACACGGAATTTATAGACTTAGGGGCCGATTCCGATCTCGGCCGGAAGCTCACCGAACGGGATTCGCCTGGGAAAAATACGAGCCGTGCGCGTTTTTACTGACCGACTCGTACAGCTATCCGAACGAGCTAGTACGATGCGAATGTACGCGTTGATTCCGACCGACTCGTTTTCGGGTCTGAACCGCTCCGACCGACCCGTACGGATACGACTCGCACCATGCAATGGAGACGTTACCCGACTGAGCAAGTACGATGCGCTTCGAACAGCCCGACCGACTCGTACCGTCCGGCTCCAAAGAGCTGTCGGAGTCGGACTTCGGGGGTCCGTGTCGGACCCCCCTTCACCCGTAGCCTTGCGAGTCGCACACAGGGGGGACCCATGGGTCCCCCCTACACATGCATGTACGGTGCGGGTTGCACCGACGCGTACCCGCTGTAGGGGGCGCCCTTGTTCGCGACATACCCATTCAGTCAATGGGAGCCTGTGTACGCGTCGTACGACCGGCTCCCATTGACGTCTATGGGAATCTGACCGAATCGAGTCCGGCAGCATACGGCCGCATCGTACTCGTTCGGTCGGACTGCAGGAGTCCGGTTCGGTCGGAAATCTCTCCAGGTCCGGCTCGGTCGGAGAGATTTCCGTCCCAGATCGGAATCGGCCCCCTAGTTGTACAACTAGATCACAGACTAGGAGAAAGGAAAATTGAAAGACCACGTGGAGACTCCAGGTTGGTCATAATAAAAACAGAGAAAAAAGATACTGAAGACAAACTGAATAGTGTAGAACCCATGCAGATAGGTGGAGTTAAAGGTCCACTATCATCAGAAGAAAAAGAAAGACGTAGAAAAGGAAACTTATGTCTATATTGCGGCAAGGCAGGCCACTTTGCTAAAGAGTGCCCAATAAAACCTAAAAAGAAGAAAAGCATTGCGATTAAAAGACAGATTGCAGGGCGGAAAACTGATTCTCTTGGAGGGATTGGAGATCGTCCCCCCGGGAGAGGCAAGAATTCAGATCTCGCAATATGTCACTAATGTGATTAATCATATTCCAAAACACATGACCATAAGAGTTAAATTTATAATTTCTGCTCAACAAAGACAGTGTATTTCTGTTCTGATTGATTCAGGTGCTACCGGTAATTTTCTTGATCTAAGCTTAGCAAAAAAATTGGGAATATCGCAAGTGATCAAACCAGAACCTGAACCGGTTAGAGCAGTGGATGGGTCAGCCCTATCGTCAGGATTAATCAGATTCCACACGGTACCTTTGACGTTAGTTAGTGAGAATGGCCATACTGAAGAAACTGTTTTGGATCTGATTGACACACCTACCTTTGGAGTTATTCTAGGAGTACCATGGTTGGAATTGCATAACCCTAAGATAGATTGGGTTAAAAGGACTATTACATTAGATTCTGCTTATTGTAAAACTCATTGTTATCAAGAAGCTCAGGACCCAATCATTCCATTATTCTGCGCCAGTACTCAAGCCATGATTTCTCCTCCAATGGCGACACCATCTGAATGACCAAATGTGTATGAGGAATTTGTTGACGTTTTTGACCCTGTTCAGGCCACACAAACTACCACCACACAGGTTGTATGACTGCAGAATAGATTTATTACCTAACGCAGTTTTACCATGCAGCAGGATTTATGCACCTACACAACCAGAAACCCAGTATTTAAAAAAATATCTGGATGAATTATTGGAAATAGGATTCATCAGACATTCAACATCTCCTGTTTCATCGCCACTCTTTTTTGTAGCAAAAAAGTCTGGCGATCTTAGGGCGTGCATAGATTATCGCGCGATTAACAAGGCTACCATAAAAAATTGTTACCCACTTCCTCTCATTCCTGTCCTCCTTAATCAGATAAAAGGCTCTACCATATACACAAAATTAGATCTTTGTGGTGCTTGAATGGAAGACTGCCTTTCGTACAAAATTTGGTCTATTCGAATATACTGTCATGCCGTTCAGGCGTTTTCATTAATGAAGTACTTCACGATCTTTTGGACATTTGTGTTATTGTCTATATTGACGATATATTGATTTTTTCCAATTCAGAAGAACACATTCACCATGTACGATTGGTGTTACAAAGACTCAGAGAAAATTCCTTATATGCCAAATTGGAAAGATTTGTTTTCCATGCTAAATCAGTAGAATTTCTAGGATATTGGCTTTCACCAGAAGGAATAACAATGGACCCTAAGAAAGTAGAGGCTATTCTAAAATGGTCTTCACCCACGTCTGTAAAAGAAGTACAATGAATCCTAGGATTCGCGAATTTTTATAGGTGGTTGATTGTTAACTTTTCAGAAATAGTAACTCCAATCACACAATTACTACGCAAGGGACAGATTTTTGTTTGGTCCATTGAGGCAGAGCAAGCCTTCCAAACCTTAAAAAAGGCATTTTCTACAGCTCCAATCCTAATTCATCCTGATCCAGATCAACCGTATTTTGTGGAAGCGGATGCTTCTCAAAATGCGTTAGGTGGAGTCTTGTTACAGAAAAAACCAGATACAGGTCACTTACATCCTATTGCGTAATACTCAAGTAAGTTGTTACCAGTGGAACTATACTGTGGCAGAGCGTAAACTTTTAGCCATAAAGGCCTTCTTCTTAGAATGGAGGCACTAGGAGCTAAACATACAGTCACCATTTTTACAGACCATAAAAATCTGCAATTTTTTACTTCAGTAAAAGCACTTACTCCAAGACAAATGCGCTGGTTGCATTTGTTCAGTGAATTTGATTTTTTAATCACCTATCGTCCCGCTCAGAAACTAATTTTGTCTGATACATTGTCAAGATTACATGACAATGATCATAAAGAAGACCAATGTTCTCACAAAAGTATAATACCACCTGAGAAGGTAGTGGCAGCAACTCAGGTTGATGATTTTCTCACAGAAGTAAAGAAAGGATCCTTAAACATTGATTTGCAACAATGGTTACGTAAAAATGAAAATTCATCTCATGATGACCTTTTATTCCATAATAATAAACTTTTCATTCCAAAAGATACTTTGAGACAACAGGTTCTCAAGTGGAATCATGACTCTTGTATAGCAGGGCACCGTGGCATAAATAAAACTTTGGAATTATGTTTAAGAAATTTTTGGTGGGACAGCATTAGGACAGATTTCAAGATTATATTAAGACATGTTCAATATATGCACACAATAAATCACAACACATAACCCCAGCAGGATTATTGCAACCATTGCCAATCCCTTCAACACCATTGCATACAATTAGTGTAGACTTTATCACCGATTTGCCTAAGTCCAATAATTACACAACCATTCTTGTGGTTGTAGACATGCTTTCCAAAATGAGCCATTTTATTTCATTAAACAAGTTACCCACAGCCGCAGAATTTAGTGACATTTTCTTACAACATATTGTGAAACTTCATGGCCTTCCTAGTAAAATAATTTCCGACCGTAGCCCCCAATTTACTTCTAAATTTTGGAAAACCTTGTGTACTCAATTGGGAATTGAGGTAGCCTTATCATCTGCATTCCATCCCCAGACTGATGGTCAGACCGAAAAGGTCAATCAATACCTTGAACAAAGTTTACAGTATTTAACCTTTACCATCACATCACAATGTGATCTAGCCCTCCCTATAGCAGCATTCTCATACAACAACAGCGTACATTCAGCATTGGGTTGTTCCCCTTTTTTTCTTCTTAACTGGCTTTTATCCCCGGTCTCTTCCTACCTTGTTACCCATTAAACCTGAGATAATGCCCTCAGTGTCATAAAGGTTAAAATTGTTACATGCATTACAGGACAAAGCCAGAATTAGTTTAGCAAAAAATAAAATTTGTGCCAAAATTAACTCTGATAAACATAGAACACCAGAACCATCCTACAAAACTGGTGATTTAGTATGGTTGTCAACTCGAAATATTCAATTAGAAGGCCCTAAGAAATTGCAACCAAAATTTAGCGGCCCATTCCCCATCCTCAAAATATTGAATCCAGTTTCGGTTAAGTTACAATTACAAGAGGAATTTTCTATACACCCTGTTTTTCATGTATCTCTCCTTAAACCTTGTCATCCATCCACAAGAAAGGATAATCCACCACCACCAGTGGTTATAGGAGATCACCTTGAATATGAAGTGCGACGAATTATAGATGCAAAAAGAATTCATGGTCGTTTACATTATTTAATCGACTGGAAAGGCTATGATTCCTCAGAACGAACTTGGGAACCAGAAACTCATGTACATGCTCCTAGATTGATTCAGCGTTTGTATGCTACAAATCCTGGGAAACCCCGCCCCACTAGGAGAGCTTTGGGTGGGGGGACTGTTATGAGTAATAGAGGCAACAGAGGTACTTGAACATCACATGCTTATTAACATCATTTGACCAAGGCTTGTTTAAACTTTATTGTTGTAATCTGCAGAAAGATGTTTTGCTATTTTTTACATTGTGTTTAATCCCTGAAATATATTGTGTCATTGTGTATTCAAATATCTAAATAGCCTTTGTAAAGTATACCATGAGACTTGTTTTGGCATCCACGAAAGTTGTACTTGTATTGCATGTGGAAGATGACAGCGCACATTGTTTCTGCCTCATTATCATGAAGGCAGCAGAAAAGATTAACCGGCATTGCAGGGTCACGTGTAAACTGGCAAAACGTGCACACGTGAATACGGACTTAATCGGAGTGCAAGGGTATTTAAACTGCACCCGAACAGCATACCTTGCTTAGCCTCGTTAGCCGCTGGTGCTTACCTGACTCCAGTCGAGCTCCTGTGTTTCCCTTACGGCTTCGTTCATCGCGACCTTTCAGTTTCCTGTTCTCCAGTTCTGGTCCGGCCCCTGGTGCCTCTCTGTCTTCATTCCGGCCCCTTTCCTGCTTGAAGATTGAATCCCTGCAAAAGAAGAGCAAAAGGTTAAACACATTTTAAAAAAGACCCACGGTAAGGCTTTTTTCAATTCCTCATATTTCGATAAACCTGAAGCTAAACAATTAATGCTTCACCTTTTGAAGACTCTAGACAGAGCACGAAAGTTATTCCAGACAATAATTCAACATAGACTCGAAAGACATTTCAGGAAAAGACATTTTGTGAACATTGCAACCATATTAGGTTAAATAGCACTTTTCAAAGCATTTTGTGATGTAACAGAAAGCAAGTGGGTGCATTAAGAATTTCCAAAGACACTATCAGCGCTGATCTCTAAGCAGTCTGTTGTTTATTATTCTTGTTGTGTCTTTCCATTCATTTTATTTAAGATATTTTTATCATCTGACGGAGAGTCATTTGTCAGGTATGGAAAGTATGTAGCATTATGAAATTGGAACGCATTTAAAAGAATATCATTTAAGCAAAGCATAATTATTATCTTTTATGTATCTTGACAGTATGAACAGATGAGCAATGGCACTAATATTCTAAAGCTGAATATAACCAATCCAGAGAGAGTCGTATCTTGTTAATTATAAACCTGGTAGGATTTCTATGATATATATATATATATTATGTACTGAAGCATAGCATTATTCCAGAAATATTATTATTGAATTATACTCATACGTGTTTTCTTTTAGCTCATTATCACTTTCAAAGTAGAACAGACACAAGAATTCCAGAATTCCCAAACTTCCGCATTCCCTGAGAAAGGTCAAGTTCAATTCCGGACGGAATTCAACAGATTCCAGTCTTTTTCTCTCTCTTCTTTAATCCAATCCCCCTTCCCCCTGTGAGCTAGTGAATTGGCAATATATATAATTTCTTGCCACTTCATTTTATCTGCCAGAGGGATTGGAGAACAGTCATCTTCAAGAGAGGAACAACCTGGAGTTCAGGTGAGTGGCTAGGCGTAACAGCTGGGGTCCAGAGGCGGGTGAAGGTGTGGTGGCAATGTCAGCAGGAGATCGGGGCTTGGGTGCTGCTTGGCATCGAATGCTTGCAGTTGTTGCTGCGTCCGGGGTTGAGAGCGTGGAGGGTGCTGGGGTCATAATGGCAAGGGGTCAGGGGACCAGGGACCCTGGTGCTGGTTGCGGTCGGGTCATTGACGGATGCAGACGGGCTTGCCTTTGGCGCGCGCTGCGTGTGGTCGCCATTAAGTAGAGGTCGGGGAGGGCGGACAGCTGGGAGGCGGGAGAGACATGCTGGAGGGGGAGGGGCCACGGAGGCAGCAGCGACAGAGAGCGCGGGAAAAGGGACAACCGGAGGCAAAGAGAGAGAAAATCTAAAACAGAAGGAGCAAAAGAGAAAGGGCAAAACAGAGGAGCAAAAGAAAAAAAGGGCAGACAGAAAGAGCAAAACGAGAAAAAAACGGGCACAGAGAGCAGAAAACAGAGTGGAATAGCAGAAGAGCAGTGTGCTCTTTCACTAGACCACCAGGGATGAGGCGCAGGCAGGAGCCTGTGGGTGGAGGAGGGCCTCAAATACCTACCTGGCACGGAGCTCGGGCTCAAGGGCAGTCCCTCAACAGTGGAGCTGTGTGGAGGAGAGCAGTGATACTGACCAGGAAGGTCAGTGGTCTTCCATAACAAGGCAACTACCACCTATCCCCACTTTAAAACATTTAATTGCATGAACTAAAAAAGCCTACAGCAATAACGCACCTGCCCCTAGAAGATGTCCAGACATAGACATATCTGGACATTTAACAATTACACATAATGAGGAACCTTTCTTTTTACATGACAACCTTAATAATGATAAACAAATTCTAATGTTGTCAATAGTAGACAACTTAATAAAACTTGGATGAAGGATGGAACCTTCAAAATGTGTACACCATATGTGGTGAATGTCAAAACACAAATATCTCTTTTCTATATGCCACACTACCAAATAAACAAAAGCAGCACTCACTACGACCATATAAGACATACAACAAATAACTACTCCCCCCAAAAAATAATCACAGACTTTGAGCAAGCTATGATTCAAACAATTCTAAAAATATCCCTCCACACAGCCATAGAAGACTGTTACTATTATTTCAATCAAAGTATATGGAGACACACAGGGCCTGACTATGACATCGGTGGTCTGTTGCCGGACCGCCAATGCTGCAGTCGAGAGAACATTGCGGTGCCCCGACTGCCATATTATTTGTGGACCGCCAGGCTGCATCATCTGCATGTCCCTGCACTGTGTGCCATGCTCCATGACCTTTTTGGGGCCCCTTCCTTCAATTTCTGCCATACAAATGTATATAAATATGATTTACCTGGTTTTCCATTATTAACAAATAATTAAAACATGTTTTATTTACCTATCTTTATATATCTCTTTATTTTTACTTGAAGTAAATAGGTTTCAAAATGTAAAACTAAAAATGTATTACCTTTGAATTTAAATTTCAAACATAAATTTTTAAAAACCTCTCCAGCTTTAGCCCCTAAAAACCCAATATCCTGTTACAAAAAAAATCCAAAAATTAATTATAAACATTATTACAACTAAAAAGTAATACAAATTTCAACAATTTCCTAAACAAAATAATCTCTTACTAGAAACACAAATAAAAAAATGATAAACACATAGAGTCAAACACACTACAATACATTGCATACTAATTAACACTTGCAAATAATATTATATACAATGATATTTTCAACATCGATATTTTTTACAACAATATAAAAACCATACTAAAAATGTTTTAACCTTCGTTATTCTTGTCCATAATATTTTTAATGTCTTTTTGACGCAATATTTTTGTATCACAATATTATTTTTCTGATGTTTTGTACTAACACCTTCTAAAATGATGTAAGCGCAACATAAAATATTATGTTTGTTTTTAAATTGACTGGAAGAACCATTATGAATTCCAATCAAGTATCCAGACTCCCCTTGAAAACTTTGAGGAGGAAAATGAGAATATTCCAGATTGGGTGGGGTCTACAACAAAAGTGAATACGTGAAATAAAAGCATTTATTTCACAGTGGGTAAATTAAAAAGGGTAAAATAGAGGATATAGTTTGTTCTACAATAATTATTTTTGTATTTTGCTAATTATATCTCAGGATGTCAGTGCTTGTACAGAAAACACCTGATTCACTGTACACTCTACAGAGATACCTTTGGTGGATGTGGAAAAGAGAAAGTACCCTAATGCCATCATATAGTACAAATGAACACTAAGGGGCCGATTCCGATGTCGTCCGGAAGCACACCTAACACTATTCGTCTGGAAAAAAACCAAGCCGAACGCGTGTTCTCCGACCGATTCGAATACCCCACCGAACGAACAAGTACGATGCGCACAACAGCCCAGATTTCGAGCGAGCCGTACTTACCCAATCCAGCTCCTGTTCCCCGCCCGAGCCGGATCCGCAAACGCCGATTCGAGCCGCACGGAAGCAAATACACAGCACCTTCTGGCCGGACTAGTACGATGCGCACTCCGTACGCGCCAAACCCGTCGCTACGTCCGGCACGTTTCAGCATCCGGGAGAGCCGCACATAAGCTCCGATTCGCGCCACAAGAAGATCCACGGCTACGAGACGAATAAGCCAGCGACGAGTACGAGTCGAAGACACGCGAAACTCGAACGAGACGACCCAACCATGAATCCCATCGCGCAGGTCCTACCTATACTATTACCGGGACCGGTTCGGACGCGTACGGCGCAGACGGTAAGTCAAACACCCACGACACAAACAAACGACACGTACCCGAAATATGTCACACACACATAGGGATGCACAAATGACGTACACTAGCAACAGCACAATCATAGGGGTGGGATGGGCATCACCAATGCCATACACACCCATAGGGGCCTGGATGCCTGCCACCACCACCACCCCTACTCATGGGGGCATGGATGCCCATCACTACTACCATCCCCACTCATGGGGGGCTGGATGCCTATCACTACTACCATCCCCACTCATGGGGGGCAGGATGCCCATCACTACTACCATCCCCACTCATGGGGGGCAGGATGCCTGCCACCACTACCATCCCCACTCATGGGGGGCAGGATGCCTATCACTACTACCATCGCCACTCATGGGGGGCAGGATGCCTGCCACTACTACCATCCTCACTCATGGGGGGCAGGATGCCTATCACTACTACCATCCCCACTCATGGGGGGCAGGATGCCTATCACTACTACCATCCTCACTCATGGGGGGCTGGATGCCTATCACTACTACCATCCCCACTCATGGGGGCTGGATGCCTATCACTACTACCATCCCCACTCATGGGGGGCCTGGATGCCTATCACTACTACCATCCCCTCTCATGGGGGGCTGGATGCCTATCACTACTACCATCCCCACTCATGGGGGGCTGGATGCCTGCCACTACCACCACCCCTACTCATAGGACGGGTAATGCATGACACAACCAGCATACTCCCACATAAGGAATCACAGAAAATTACATCCACTCAAACAACATGACAAGCGTGTGTAGTCCATGTCAAATGCCAACGACACAAAACATGACAATGAACATACAATGTGACCCACTATCACATGTGTGACACATAAAAGTGTGTGGCCTCCACAATACAAGCCGACCATGGCCACTGTGGCAATGGGGCCCAAAGCCCCATCACCACAGTCACCAAAAGGTAAGTGTGGGGTCCAAGGCTGATGCACCTTTTGATCAGTGTGGCAATGGGGCCTAAAGCACCATCACCACAGTCACCAAAAGGTAAGTGTGGGGTCCATGGCTGATGTACCTTTTGATCAGTGTGGCAATGGGGCCCAAAGCCCCATCACCACAGTCACCAAAATGTAAGTGTGGGGTCCAAGGCTGATGCACCTTTTGATCAGTGTGGCAATGGGGCCTAAAGCACCATCACCACAGTCACCAAAAGTTAAGTGTGGGGTCCATGGCTGATGCACCTTTTGATCAGTGTGGCAATGGGGCCCAAAGCCCCATCACCACAGTCACCAAAATGTAAGTGTGGGGTCCAAGGCTGATGCACCTTTTGATCAGTGTGGCAATGGGGCCCAAAGCACCATCACCACGGTGATCATAAGGTAAGTGTAGGCATGGTAAAAGCTGCCAAAGACAAACTGTATGGATGAATCCTGGTCACACAACAACTAAAACATCTGTGGCATAGTAGTAATTGTGTCCCATTGCAACATAGATTGGGCGAGGCTAACAGTGCAGTGACACAGAAACATCGTTTTGGCCATGTGCATACAAACATCACACATGGGGGACCACATTGCCAACAATCAGCCAATTACACAATGACAGAAGTGACCATCATGATGCTGACCCACATATCTGCACCTATGGACACACAAATGTATATAACCTGTGGAGACTGTCGATGTCAGGTGAACAAATACCATACCATGGCAGGAATGGGACATACAAACCATGATCATTGTGCTGACTGATGACCCAGAAGTCCCAGGGAGAGCAGGGGAAAATCACCAAACAAGATACAGCCAATGGCACACTACAGAAATGCCAATGCAGTGATGCAAATGCACTAACACAAACAGGCAGACTCACACTGCATATCAAACACAAAGGTGTGTGCCAGTGTCCCCAGGCAACCATACAACACATGAGGAGGCCTGAATCCCAATTACACAGATGTGTATACAGTGCCACACACAAGTAACTCATGGATTGGATTCCCATATGTGGGCAATCTGGCATTGTTAGATGAGAGGGAGCCCAAATTACACATGTCACACAAGCTTGTAGGAACAGCAACTAACACAGCAAGAGACACACCCATCACAGCACTACCCCCAGGGACCCCACATTGTGCAGACACTAGCCTGCATGACAATTCCACTGTGATGACAAAGGTAGATGTTGATCACACTGTGAACCACAGCCATGTGTCCTCAGCTACAAACTACCATCACACCTACACAAGCTCCAATCAAAAAGCAGGGCCTGCCAGCCAAGGCCAATATGGAGGTAGTGGTCTAGCCGTGCAACAACTCACATTTGCACACTCAACACCACACACCCTGATCTCCACCAATGTGCAGCAGTGAAGCTCACATGGACTGGTGACATTGCACATGCACCCATGACAATCCCAGGGGTGGTGGGGGGAACTAAGGTGCAGAAACCCATCACACATGCCCACTCAACATGACTCGTCTATGTATGACACACAGCACAGTACGCCGTACATGCGCATGATGTGAAATCCACCACAAACAATGGGATCCTGGCCATAGTCACACACCAACGAAGAAGCCAAGGTGAGACACAAAGAACACACGTACACAACTTCCAACATTGCAGCTCTGACCCTGAGGAGTGGCAGCATTCACACACACAACGCGTCACAATCACTGAAAGCTACCACAAACTCAAAATCACATTACTTGTGTAAACAACAAGTGCCAAGGGGAATCCTGAATGTGTCCCATCAGCGTTTGCCCACATCCCCAGCCCTGACAACAAAGACAACCTGGGATGACAACCTCATGAACATCAGTTTGCCATGCACCCACATCATGGAGTAACCAGGTCCAAGATGCTGGATGAACACATACCAACTCTGCAAGCATCACAAACAGGAACATCCCTAGGGACACAGCCTGTGTATGAAAGGGAAGGAACATGCACAGACATGCTCACACAACACACAACACGGGCACATGCAATGTCACCAGATTACACACAGCCATGAGGGCACTCCACTCCTGTGGAAGGTCCACTGTGCCAAACCTGGGGGATGGAGGTGAGAGACTGGGTGGGTGACTTGCAGGGCGGTGGCGGGGTCTTGCTCTTCCGGGTCCGGGGGGACTTGCGGGTGGGGGGCTCACTCTGCCTGCGCCTGGGTGAGGGTGTCCGGGGGCGAGGGGCACTCCCCTCTCTGTGTGTGGACTTCCTCTTCCCCTGGTATGCTGGATCAGCGGGATTGGAGGGGAAGAGGCCGAGGTCAGAGAGGAAGAGCTGCTGTGTATGTGGGGTTGCAGGTGAGGCAAGGGAAGGGGTCTTGGAGGGAGAGGATCTTGAGGATTGCGGAGTGACTGTGGTTGCCTGTGTGTGTGTCAGTTCCCCATCCCCTGTGTGTGTGGAATCAGTCCCCTGAGGATGCTTGTGTGCACGTCTTGCCTTGGTTTTGGGTGTGTGTGCTGCTCGTGTCTGTGTGTTTGGGTGATTGTGCAGCTGTGCATGTGCTTTGGACAGGTAGGGTGGTAGGAAGTGTGGATGGGGCAGAGGTGGGAGGGGTGAGGGACTGTTGGAGGAGGGACACTGCTGCCGTCAGGGAGGAGTCCATGGACCTATTGCTCCTCTGTAGGGCAGACATACCCGTTGAGATGCCCTCCATGAATGACACCAGCTATGTCAACAGAGTGGTGTGTGCATGGAGGACAGTCAGCATTGCTGTCTGCCCTACATGGAGCTGCCGAAGGAGGTACACAGACTCCTCACTCAGGGCAGCAGGGGACACAGGGGCAGGGGGTGCGGTGCCTGGCTTGAAGGAGACACGCTTCCGAGCATGGGAGCCTCCACGGACCTCAGGAATGGGAGCCAATGGGAGGGCGGTGGTGGTGGTGGTGGTGGTAGTGGCGGGGTCAGACAGACTAGCTGGGGTGTTGTGGCTGCTGACACCCGCATCCACAAGGGAGTCATCCTCCGAGCTGCTGTGGTCCCCAGCTGAGGTGGATGGTGCTGAGGACTCCTCGGTGTGGCTCCCCTCGCCCTCCGTGCCACTGGGTCCCTCTGACCACTCGTCGGACGCTGACCCAGTCTGGCTCCGCTGCTCCTCCTGGTCCGTGGAGCTGTCCCCTTCTGTGGCTGTGGATGTATCTGCAAACAATTAGGGAAACAGACAAACATCAGTCACCTGCACTGACCGCACATACCACAGTAAGTACAGCACATCACAGAGCAAGCCCTGGCATCTCTAGTAGAACATTGCCAAAGTCATCACACAGATTAGGATAAGTCAATTGTCAGTCTGATGGTCAACCATGGAACAGACACCCCTCCTGCCCTTGCACCCATCTGTCTGGTGCCTGTCTGATGGTAAGACCCCAGTGTGGACACATGCACCACCTACACAGTAGTTGGACATTGCTGAGAACACAGTGAAGTATGTGAACATGCCCCCGTCACATCTCTTGCCACTGAGTCAGTGCAGGTGTCTGTATAAATGGACGGCCAGAGTCTAAATAGAAATGCATGTGATGCATACCAGCACCAGACCCCATGAAGCACCCATGTCCGGATAGTCAATGCCACAATGGGGTGCATGTTGCACATGTCACTCCCCTGCAGGATCACTCTTAGGAAGTTTAATGCCATGACACAGGCATGCCTGCAAAGTCTTACATCACTGTCTCCAGTCACATGGCCATGGCAGCCAGCCAACAACAGTCTGCACTGTGTCACAATCCTAGGACATGGGGAAGGCAAGTAATGTAACTGACAAGTGCACATGTCCATCCCCAAAAACCACATCATCTGAACTACTATTTGTCCACGTCATACCAATTGGACATATGGGGGACATGAAACACAACTCTCTGAACATGAGCACCTCACAGTGTGCTGAGAATGAAAAACAGCTGCCTGAAAGTCACAGTGGCATACACCTGTCTGCACAGTCATGTGATCAAACACCTATAAGTCACAGAAGTCTTGTCTCACATGGTCCAATAGCAGATGGCATGCTGACCCCTAACCGATAAATATCACAGGAGTCCCGACAACGTAGTCACAGCACAACGACACAGAGGCAGACACCTGAGGGAACATTTCACTGAGCACAGCATGTCAGCTGATACACGTGAGTGGGAGTACAGAGTGTATTGTATGCCCTGGAGTAGGCATGACTGTCCGGCTCCACCTGCAAGATGGATGAGCCCTGGTCAGTAGGCAGGTGGCTAGGCATGTGTGACACACTTGACATACATACTCCTGAGGCCCAAACATTTTACCCACCCGCAGCATAGGGGGGTGGAAAATACCCCAGGGACATGTGGTGATTCTGATCTGCAAGTGGATAACATATCAAAGTTACAGCCAGACTACATTGCACGACTCAGGCATTGTGTGAGCAATTGACCCACCCATGAAGGCTAACACAATATCACGGGAACAAAAGCTGTCACCCACCTTGAGCAAAGCAAAATGCAAGGACCCTGTACCCGAGTGACACAATTATCCTGAGCGTAAGGAGCACACCGGCCTATCAGATGGGTAGTGGCCATGTCACAATAGAGGGACATGGGTACTGGACAACAAGACTGATGTACTGGGGAAGTTTAACCACGCCACAGGAGGGCACATAGAATGTCAGACAGAGTTCACAGTGCAGTCTTTGACTCACCCCCTCCTTGCTGCTGTCTGCCCTTCAGCTGCCCATCCAGCTCCGGGAAGACCACCGGCAGGATCTGGAGCATGTGGGGGGTCAGGGTCTGGTGGCCGCCCATCCTGCGAGGAGGCGACAGCTTCAGCTGGACCCTTGCAATCCTCCGGGTCCAGCCCCGAAGGTCCTGCCACCTCTTCCGGCAGTTGCGGATCCGGTGCTTGTAGACCCCCACGGATCTGACTGCCCGGACGATGGCCAGCCAGATATCCTGCTTCTGATGGGCATCAACCTGTTAGGATGACAAAGTGAAAAGGCCATTACTACACATGCAACATATCCGTGCATCACACAGTTGGAAATACATGTCTCAATCACTGGGGCATATGATGTACACAGGCAGTGCAACGAGGGCTATGGACAGTTTGCCAGCAGTAACTACATGGTATCATTGCATGGGAAGTGAACCTTGTTTGAATGCACTGTTACTCCACTGTACCTGTTCAGTGCATGTGACTACACACTTTGGGGGTGAGTACTACTCAGTGAGCATGCTAGCCAGTGGTGTGCACACTGTAAATCCTGCTAGTCAGACAACATGCACAATTAGTAAGGCAGTGGACAGCACACTCACCTGCTCCCCTGGTGTCCCATACAGCTTGCTGTACTGTGGAAGGAGGTTGTCCAGCAGGGCCTGGTTCTCCTCATGGGTGAAGGCTGGGGCTCTCTCCACAGTACGTGCCATTGCAGTAGCCAGAGGATGCAGAGACAGCAGCAGTGTAGTGGCAGATGTCGTCCTGGAGCATGTAGTGCAGGCAAGTGAGCCCTCAGGGGAACAGCCAGCATTATATGTGTGCTGCAGAGGCAGATACTGTGCCATGTGTCCAAAGTGATAGGTCCAAGTCGTATGCATCTTATGAATCTGACCAATCCATGGAATTGCAGCACCAAGACACGCCCACAGCATCCTTCAAAAATGTCAACTTCATGACACCCATGAATTTGCAACATTGTTGTGGCTGGCCCACTTAATTCACTGCATCAGACTCGTTGAAGCTTCAAAAACGCGTCCGTTGCCATGCCAGGCCCCAGCCAATGCGTGCGCACCGATCGGACCATTGCTGTACAACGCGTACCCGCTCACATTCTATGCAATGGTCCGTGCGGGCACACCGATCGGACCATTGCTGTACAACGTGTACCCACGATACAACGCGTACCCGCTCACATTCAGTGCAATGGTCCGTGCGGGCACACCGATCGGACCATTGCTGTACAACGCGTACCCGCTCACATTCAATGCAATGGGCCGGCCGGGCACACCGAACGGACCATTGCTGTGCAGCAGCGTACCCGCTCACATTCAATGCAATGGTCCGTGCGGGCACACCGATCGGACCATTGCTGTACAACGCGTACCCGCTCACATTCAATGCAATGGGCCGGCCGGGCACACCGATCGGACCATTGCTGTACAGCGTGCCGCGCTCACATTCAATGCAATGGGCCGGCCGGGCACACCGATCGGACCATTGCTGTGCTACGCGTACCAGGCATACAACACGTACCCGCTCACATTCAATGCAATGGGCCGGCCGGGCACACCGATCGGACCATTGCTGTACAACTCGTACCCGCTCACATTGAATGCAATGGGCCGGCCGGGCACACCGATCGGTCCATTGCTGTACAACGCGTACCCGCTCACATTGAATGCAATGGGCCGGCCGGGCACACCGATCGGTCCATTGCTGTACAACGCGTACCCGCTCACATTGAATGCAATGGGCCGTGCGGGCACACCGATCGGTCCATTGCTCTACAACGCGTACCAGGACAGGTCACAAGCATATGTCACCATGCTGGTCACTGGTGAACCTATGCCAGCCACATTTACTATCCAGGGACTCAGGGGCACACCTCCAACACCACACCCAGTCCACACTGTCTATGAGGCATGTGTGGCAGCATAACTTTATCTGTGTATGGGGGTGAACATGTGGATTTTGGGGTGGCACTTGGGGCAGAACACCCAGGCTGTGCACGTGTTAATGGGGACAGGGTCCTTTGTGTGTTGTGCACATGACCACTGTGGTGTGCAACTTTTCATTTCTGAGCATGTGTCATGGTCACATTTCCAGGTTGTGTATGTGTATGACATGTCACATACCCCCAGGCTCACATGTGGGAAGGCATGTACGTCACAGGGTGGCCCATTCCAACAATAGTGATGTCCCTCCACAGTCTGTGTACATGTTGTGTATCACATGTCTCTGACTCCATGTGCACAATGGGAGACAGTCTCCACATCCACGTGGTTTGTGCATGAACTTTGATGGTGTGTGTCACAGACGTCCATGTCTGTCCTGCAGAGGCTACAGGGGCCACCACCTGTGGGTGTCATGTTTGTTTTTCTGACGTGTACATGATACGCCATGTCATGCCAGTGTCCATGTGGCAAGACAGGCTCCATGGGAATCTACCTGTCAATGAGCTGTGATGCCTGTGGAGCATCTGTCCAGACATGTCACTGTGGTAGGTATGTGTGTGGAATGTGAGAGCAGTTAATGTGTACTGTGACACAGCCTAATGGTGTCCCATAGCACAGCCTGGAACCAGTTGTCAACACTTGTTGAACAGAGAGCTGTTAGATGATGTCCATGTAGGTGCCATATATGTCCAAACGGGACGACACACACATCAAGTACTTGTGTATGTTGATGATGTGTCATGTGAAATTGAGTATGATGAACGGCACATTGGTGGGGTGACTGACAATCTTGCTTTCTTCACCTATGCACTGCAGGGCTCCTGCTGTCCATCGACCATTCCCAGACCTGGCAACGATGGTGGAACGTGACAGCATCCGACGGTACCGCTTCACCAGGCAGCTGATTGAGGATTTGGCAGTGCGGTTGGCCCCACATTTGCAGCCTGGCCGGCCGTATCCTACAGCGCTGACCCCCAAGGTGAAGGTGATGGCAGCCCTACACTTCTTTGCCACCGGTACCTTTCAACACACTGTGGCAACTACTGGTGGGATGTCACAGACTATGTTCAGCCGTGTGCTACGCAATGTTTTGGGGGCAATGTTGAGACCATCTATTTCCCAACACGTCAACGACTCACTGACGTCAAGAGTGACTTCTATGCCCTGGGGAGGATGCCACATGTAATTGGCTCCATTGATGGGACACATGTGGCTTTGATACCACCACAGGCACATGAGCAGGCATACCGGAACCGTAAACATTACCATTCGATCAATGCTCTGGTGCTATGTCTTGCAGATATGACCATCACACATGTGTGTGCCCGTTTCCCCGGTTCGGCACACGATGCCTACGTGATGAGGAGTAGTCGCATCCCGAGGATGATGTCACAGATGCCGAACCAGCGTGCCTGGCTTGTTGGTGTGTACTGACTTTGTACCATTGTGTGTGTTCTGCTATGTTGTTTTCCGCACACATTTTCAAATCGGCTAATGTGCAATTGTCTGTCTGTAGGTGACTCGGGATACCCCAACATGCCGTGGTTGCTGACACCCCTCAGGAACCCTGTGACACCAGCCCAGATGCGCTACAATGAGGCACATGGTCGGACGAGGAGGGTGATTGAGCGGACCTTTGGTCTCCTGAAGAGCCGCTTCCGCTGCCTGGACAAGACAGGAGGGGCCCTCCCATATGCCCCAGCAAAGGTGTGCAAGATTGTCATCGTCTGCTGCATGCTACACAACCTGGCAGTGCGGAAGGAGTTGCCTCTCATCCTGGATGACGATGACCAACGTCCGCCACCTGTGGAAGATCCTGGCCTGGGTCACGATGCCAGTGAAGATGATGATGATGATGATGGTGATGTCCGCACACAGCTCATCACCAACTTCTTCAGCTGAATGTGAGTCTCCAGAGGGTTGTAATGTCAATGATTTGAGTTTGCATGATATGTGTGTGTGGTGCTCTGGTGCTGTTTGAGTATGGCCATGTGCTACTTGACTGGATGCGTCCAGCGATGTGTCCTTGCAGGTGGTCTGTACTGCCCAACAGTGTTGACATGCTAACTTGGTTTTGTGGTAGTTATATCGTGACATGTATTAGACATGAGTATTGCCGTTCTGTGCTGTTCTTCAGTGGTTTTGACTGTGTGTCATGTCTGTCCTTCACAGGGTGCTGCTGGAGTTGTCTGATCAACTTGGATCCCCCGAATCCATGATTCAACTTCCAAGGTGGAAGCAGTCGTTTCCCTACAGGTGATGTGCCACACACCCCTGGACTTTCTATCTTCTTCACTTTTTGACTTTGTGGCCACAGCCAGGTTGGATTAGCTTGCATTTGTAGTGGAAACGACATGTTGGAAATGTGTAATAAACCTGTGCTTGACTTTGGGATGTGCGTTGTCTGTAGTCACACATCTGACTGACATTTGCTTACTGCACCTGTTGTCTAGTTGACAGTGACTGTGAATAGGTGGCTTGTCTGTACATTCCACTGTACTTCGTTGCAACATCAGTATAGGTGATGAGTCTGATGGCCCTGGTGTGTATGTGTTTTGTGGCCCTAGTGGTGTGTCTCCCTCATATGTGTCACGTCACCATGACTGACATGACAGTGTTGGACTTGCTGTAGCAGTTAGCATGCACAGTGTAATTTAGAAGATCAACATCTACATGACAAAAACGATGTTGGAATCTCAACAGAGGCAGATATGGTGTATTGGTGAGTTTATTTACATACAGGTGTGAGGATGGTGCACAGGATGGTGGGTGCTGTACATAGAAATTTGGATCCAAAGTTCCCATGTGAATTGGAAGTCTTGGTAGCTGAAAAGTCCAGAGTAAAGTCCACAGTCATCTGATACATTTGGTCAACTAGAGCTCCCCATGTCATGTGGGAGAGTTGGCTTGGCTTCAACAGGGCGTGCAGTATGCACACCGAGGAAAAGTTCCAGAACAGGTGTTGGCTTCCTGGGGGATGTAGATGGCCATCGGCCTCTCAGTTTGGCCTCCTCGGACGGCCCCTCTTCTTGGGGGGGGGACCCTCAGGTGCAGGCTGCGGCGGTGCAGGGGACTCTCTGCCAGAGTCCTCCTCCCTCCTGTGGCATTTGCAGTTGTTTCAGCAGCAGATGTGGGCACACAGGGAGGTGAGGCCATGTTGGTGCTGATCTGGCGGAGGCATGTCAGTATGTCCCTATGCACCGCTGTCAGTTGTTCCAATGTGTCCCACTTGGACTCCATGCCACACATGTGTGTCTCGACACGTGACGTGTGTCTCGACACGGGACATGTGGGAGTCCAAGCGGGCATGATGGGCAGCCTGCTGCTGTTGTATGTCCTTGAGGATCCCCACTACCTGGATGACCTCTCCGGTGCTAGTCTGGTACGCATCCGCGATGCGTGCCAGTTGTGGGTCATCATACAGTCCAGACCCCTCTGCAAGGAGAGACCTATGTCTCCCACCCCTCACACCACCCCTGGCGACACGTGCAGGACCTGCAGTGGCACGCACAGGTGACCGTGGGCCCACTTGGGTGTTGTTCCTGGGCTCGTTGTCAGCAGCTCCAGTTTGGTCCTGGGTCCGTGCGCTGTTGTCATCTGTGGTCCTTGGTGTGTCCGTGTTGGCAGGGGTGGCCTGTGTGTTGGCAGTTGTTGGAGGGGTGGGTGCAGGGGGTGCAGATGTTGGTCCTGCTGGTGCTGCATGATGACTCACACCGGAGGGTCCAGCTGGTTCATCGCCATCCGAGGAGTGCAGAGGCTGATCCACACCAGTGAGCTCAGTGTTCTCCGGAGCCTGGGACAGGGAGTTCTCCTGGTCTGCTGCTGTGTCCCCATCATCTCCTGTTTTGGGGAGAGACACAGATTGTATGTTATGTTTCTACTGGCATTAATTGTTCAAACACCTGACAGTTGTGACTGTACCTCTGGATGTGGGCCAGGACATTGGATTCTCCTAAATAGTGACAGTCAGTTAGTGATATTGGTGTAGCACATTGTCCTGCCAACCTGTGGCATGTCAATGTGAATGTTGAGGTGTGTGCATGACCAGCATTGGTGGTACTTGGTTACCATCCAGGCATCCTTCTCCCCCCAGCCCAGTTATCCCACCATGCAACGTGCTTGCATTGCAGGGAGTTCAAGTTTGCTTTCAGGATGTCAGGCAGTGGTGTTGTGCTGTTTGTTGGTGCACAGTTCCCAGCAGGGCCTTGTGCTCCCCACAGCAGTACCCAGTGTCAGCCATCTTGTGAGTCCTTATCCACTCCCTGTGATGTGAGCATGGTTGAGAGTGGTGTTGATGGGCCAATTGTGAGGGTGAGCAATATCTGTCCCTACAACTCCCATCATGCTATTGCCTCCACCCCCCTTCCCAGCATGCCCATCCTTCCTTCCTTTTGACTCTGCTTCCCTGTGGGGTGGGGTGCCTGTGCTGACAGGATGGCTGGGAGTGTTGTCCTGCAGTTGTTTGGCTACAAGTCCCACGAGTGTCCCTGTGCTTCACACAGCATAACCCAGGGTGGTGGTTCTTTGTGGGATCTTCAGTTAGGCTGTGAGGCATTGCATTCTCCCAGGTGGGTTATGTGGAGTTAGTGTTGAGGGGGTGTGTGAGGAGAGCTGCTTGTAACTATGGTCAGTGCTGTGAGTCCTCCTTCCCACCCAGCCAGATATCCCACCATGCAACGTGCTTGCATTGCAGGGAGTGCAAGTTGGCTTTCAGGATGTCAGGCAGTGGTGTTGTACTGTTTGTTGGTGCACAGTTCCCAGCAGGGCCTTGTGCTCCCCACAGCAGTACCCAGTGTCAGCCATCTTGTGAGTCCTTATCCACTCCCTGTGATGTGAGCATGGTTGAGAGTGGTGTTGATGGGCCAATTGTGGGTGTGACCAATATCTGTGACTACCACTCCCATCATGCTATTGGCTATACTGACTTGACCAGCATACACAGAATTCCTTCCTTTGAGTGAGCTTCCCTGTGAGGTGGTGTTCTAGTGGTGGGTAAATATCTGTGAGTGTTTGTTGGTTCTATTTGTGCCACTGCCTTGCTGTATTTGTTGCTAGGTTTGTAGATCTCATGACACAGTTACATATCACTATGAGATGGCAGGTATTGTGCTTGTCTGACTAGCATTCACATCTTGGGATGAATATCTTTTGATTGCTCTGTATTTGCTAAGTGTGCATGGTTTGCCTATCCCCTTGACTGTGATGTGTGTGTGTTGTCACACCATATTGTATATATTAGTTGTGTACTCACCAGGCTCTGGGATGTCTGTTAGTCCGTATACGCTCACTGGTGGTAGGATGGCCCGCACCTTCTCCTCCCAGGGCCTGAGGTATACTGGTTTTGCAGGAGGGCCACTGCCGGGGTGCTGGCTGAGGAGGTAGTCCTTTTTGAGTAGTTCCCGGACCCTCCTGCGCACATCATACCACCTGTTCTGGATGTCTTCCTTTGTGCGCAAACATGGTGATTGTGCATTCACCCTGTCGACAATCCTCACCCACATCTTGGTTTTCTGCGACATGGGGGTCTGTTGTACCAATGTACCAAACAACTGTGGCTCTACCCTGAGTATCTCGTCTACCAGGACTTCCAATTCACAATCTAGGAACTTATGGTTCTTCTTTGGGGGCATGGTGATGGGTGGTGGTGGTGATTGATGTGTGTGTGTGTGTGCAGGTGGGGGTGTGAGTGTAGGTTTAGCTGGGTGTGTGTGAGGGTGCTATTTGTAGGTGTGGAAATGGTGTGTGGTTTGTGTGATGTATGAGCTGTGAGTGTGTCTGTGGTTGCTGTGTGATGTGTTGTGTGCTGGCAGGTCAGTGGAATTTGCAAAGGATCATGGTAGGGATTTGTGGCCTTTATGTAGGTGGAGTTGGAGGTGTGTCCTTGTTCCATTTTTTCCCTCCCTGTATTTATTGGCTTGGTGGTTGCTTGTTTGGCCCTTTTTTTCAAATTTTTCCTTGGTGTTTTTGGTGCATGTACGAGTCGTTCTTGTGTCCGAGTAGGACGCTGCAGTTGTCTGGTGCGATCTTGTCCGACTCGTTCCCGCTGTGTGTCAGCTAGGTTTCATATGCGGCGTACGAGTCGGTCGCGTAGTATTGGGTTTCTTCGGCTGGGTTTTGTATGCGTGTCGGTCGTACGGCTTGTGCTCCGGGCGAGTAGGTCGTGTTTTGCACGCACAGCATCGTACTACGTGGGTCGGAGTTCGCGGGTATGTTTCGTTCGGGTTCAATCCGAGTGCGTGTCGGTCGGTTCGTTTCGCCTGATTTCCCGGCCGGATGGCTTGTTTCCGTCCGGCTCGGTCGGTCGTTTTGTATTCCGTCCGAGTCTGTCAGATTTCACATTCATTTCATCGTACTACCCGGGTCATGCGGCGCCGGTCCGAGTCGGTCAGACTAAATGCCCGTACCGAGTCGGTCGGTACGTTTTCCGGCCCGAATCGGAATCGGCCCCTAAATTGAGATCTTTAGACAATGCAGATCCTGGATCACTTTTTCTAATACTTGTAAAAAGAAAAATACTGTAACTTTGCACAAGAGTACGGTGAATTTATGTAAGGTAAATCTTTAACAGAGTCCTTGGAAAATTAGAATCTGTCATGAAGACAGCTATTTGGAAGTGGTAGAGGATAACAGGAAATATACACATTCATGGAGAGATTAATAAACCCATTTCAGAAAAACTAAGGCCCTGATTTAGTCATTTAGTGACAGACTTTGATCTTGTAGTGGAGCACATTACATGCTAATGAGATGAGTATTTTACAAGGCCATTTAATGTAGGAAATATCACAATATGATATCATTTGCATTAGCAAAGTCTATTTCAACAGGGAAACTAATGTACATTATGAGACCTTGCATTTTGAACTATAGGATATTGAACTCAAACCGCATAGAAATAATGACAGTACTTAAGAAGAAGTATGTCAATTCAATTCAATCGACTTAATTTCGGCTCAACTGAACCATAAACGTACACAGTGCAAAACAGTATAAATACTTAAAAACATTATAAACAAAAACCTTGGAAAAAGTCCTTAAGAGGGAACTCATTAGGGGTCCGCTATGTCCCCCGGGAATATCTAAGCAAGAGATCAGCTATATTAAGGACAATCAGTACAAAGATAAAAAACATCACATAAAAGCAGTAGCCCTCTGCTTGAGGGTGCGTTCAATATATGTGGCAGCAGAGAACCATATCTTGTTCGTGGGTAAGGTTTGCAGGTAGATAAAGGCGCTCTACATTAAGGAATATTGGCCTCCTTGAGGATGGGCAACAAATAGCAATTCCTCAGCAACTAATACAATTTACAGAACAACATTAAATGTAGGGTAGTTTGGGATGATTGGTCATCACATGGGCATAAAAGAAGTTGTAAAAAGTATGTGCCTTGTGACAGAAAAGCAGCAAGAAAGTGCACTGTGCATAATCTGAGTCTTGTTAGTAAGAATTTGTGATGCATATTTCCCACCCATACTAAGTACGGTGCAGGACTTACAGCCGGACAAATCTCCATATAGGTCTGGACCGTTGGTTTATCTACTGCACTCCGCATTCTATTCTCCAGGCATCCCTCTAAAAATGCATTTTTCAGAGTCCTAGTAGAGCTGGCTAATGCATTGCTAGGAGAGGTAAACAAGTCCTCCCGTCCCACACTATGACATAAATTCTGTGTATACTTCAACCAAGGAATACTCAACCAATGGTCGAATTTTAAGCAGTCTGCAAGCACAACCCTATTAAAGGATGTCTGACTTTTGGTCCAAATTCTGAGCCACGAAAGGTGGGGTTGGATTTTGATGAGATTGCTAATATAGCCAATCCCTACCTCAGTGTGGCACATGAAGGAACTAGTGCTTTGGGGGACAGCTACCAGTCTCTTAATAAAACCATTCTCAATTTTTTCAAGGGCCCCTTGATCTTCAATGCCCCTTACCCAAGCCCCATTTGAGGCAATAGCACAGCATTTGGCTTTATAGACTGTCAAGAATTCCTTTATATGTTTCTGACCAAGTTTGCAGGCAAAATTAAGGACAACCTCCACTGATTTGAAGAAGGCAACAGCTGTACTGGTCTTCAGATGTCCTCATGAGAGACATGTATCAAAGGGGATGCCAAGGTAGGACAAGGTAGGAACAGAACCACCTTTCTTGCTGTTTACCACAAAGGAGACATTATCCTTCTTCCTTCCCCCAAAAATAATTATGTGGGTCTCCACAAAGGAGACATTATCCTTCTTCCTTCCCCCAAAAATCATTATGTGGGTCTTATTTTGGTCAACCATAAGGTCTATATTGGCCATAAATTCGCAAAACCCATCCAGCAGATGTTGTAAGCCATTCACAGTCCTGGCAATAAGGACAGTATCATCTGCATAAATTAGTGTGGAGATACTCCAAGTACCTACACAAGGGCAATCTGCCCTGAGGTTAACCAGTTTATCCTCCAAGCTGTCTGTATAAATGGAGAACAGAAAAGGAGCCAGGACATAGTCCTGGCGTACACCCCTTGCCAAGTTGAAAGATTGTGTAGTTTCTCCACCTGAGCCATACCTTACACTGGCAGTGACATCATTTTTTTTATTTTTTTTTTTTTTATTTGAGTTTTATATAGCGCTGGCTAGACCCGGAGGTATCAGAGCGCTTTACATAGGGTTCCACAAAGTTACAAAATTACATCAGTTACATCAGTTACTAGAAAAACATTTCAAGAGCGTAAAGACGAGATAAATGGAGCTTAGAAGGGAGAGGGGTAGGAGGGAAATAGGGTGGAGAGACGAGGGAGAGTCTGTCCAAAGTCCGGCTGGGTAGGTGACGGCCGAGGGAAGTCCACAGCCCATCTCCTCTATAGCTATCAGGTAGCTCCACCGGGCATCGGCCAAATATCTAGGTCTCAACGGAAAAACATTTAAAAAGCATAGGGGACAAAACAATGGAGCACAGAGGGGAAAGGGGGTAGGGTAAAGGGGTGGGAGGGAGAATGCGAAGGCGAGACGAAGGAAGGTCTGCCCAAAGCCCGGCTGGGTAGGTGCCGGCCAAGGGGGCCATCTCCTCTATAGCTATCAGGTAGCTCCACCGGGCATCGGCCAAAAACTAGGTCTAGCGCTTAACATAAGGAAACATTGCGTTACAAATTACAAAAATGATCACATTAATTACAGAGAGGTTACAAATTCAATACAGGAGTTATTAGCGACCGTGAAAAACAAGATCCACAGAAAAGAGAGGGAAAAAAGAAAAAGGCCAGGGAGAGCAGGGCGTCCACGGGGAGGGAGTCAGCAGCGAAGAAAGATAGGAAACATAAGTCAGAGGTCCGGCTGGGTAGGTGGACGGCCATAGCGGTGTGCCAGAGCCTGTCTCCCCTATAGCTGTCAGGGCAGCTCCACCGGGAATCGGTCATACATTTCGTACTCCGCCGGATAAAAATGAGAATCAGGAAGGGACCAAGAGTCAGCAGCGGAGAAAGAGACGAGACATAAGTCCGAGGTCCAGCTGGGTAGGTGACGGTCATAGCGGTGTGCCAGAGCCTGTCTCCCCTATAGCTGTCGGGCAGCTCCACCGGGAATCGGTCATACATTTCGGACTCCGCCGGATAAAGATTAAGAGAAACAAGCTCTTTCTGCACAGCATACAGGTCTTACCTTGGTTCCTGGCCCTGAGATACTCTAATGGCAGAATCCAACCGGACAAAAACACACCGGTAACGCACAGGAACTCAGACACAAAAATTATGCAGATCTCTACGGAAATTAACAATGGAAAGATGTAAAGATCAACTCCCATGTCGGTCATGATGTCACACAATTTAGACCTGTTTACACAGTCGAAGGCAGAACCTGAATCCATAAAAGGCAAATACAACTTGCCACACTTGGCCACAGTGTATTTGGCAAATAACAAATATAGATTTAAGGACTGCTCGACCATGGCTAGGCCGGAGCAGAAACTGAATTGGAGATTCAAGAGTATGTTAAGTTCCTCTGCTCAAAGCTGCAAACGGTCCAACAGAATTCGTCCCATAATCTTCACGGTGGAATTAATCAGTGAAATAGGACAATAGCAGTGGGGGTCAATTTTGAGCCCTTTTTAAAAATAGGAGCGATAGTCGCATGGGACCAGTTCTTAGGAGGGCCAGCCACTAAGGCGGCATTAAAGATTTTGTCGGTAAAGGGGCCCACAGTGGGATATTGGCTTTAAACATATCAGAGGTAAGCCATCTGGACCAGGAGCACGCACAACCGAACAACTAGCCACAGCCAGCATAAACCATTTCAGTTCAATAACTGGACCCGCAGAAAACTTAGAGGAATGCTGGGACACATTTAAGGTGCTGGTCTGTGGCTGAGGAGGAGCTAAAGGGCTATATGGTCGGGGATCTCTAGGTTCCCTAAGCAAGTGTCAGTGTAAAGCTTGGTGAAATGGGCAACCCATGATTCAGATGGAATAACAGTATCAATGTCAGGCACTTTATTGGCCTAATAAAAACTGCAATTTACTGTTGCCCAGATAGATTTGCAACTCCAATATTTCTAATCACATTTACTAACGCATGTAAGTTGGTTGAGGTGAAAAATTATCATTAAAGAGCATTTTGAGGTTTGATGTTTCCCCTCACTCGCATAAAATCAAGAATGTGAACCCAGAGCAATGGAGGAATTTATGCAATACTGCTGGTGGTGATTATAGTCTCTGTATTGATTTAGTCAAGCTATTATGTAAGTAGTAGTAAGTAGCAAAAACACAATTATTTCTTCCACTAAAAAGAAAAAGTGTAGTGAATGATTAGTCATCAAATGCGGATGAATTGTGGTGAGACAGCCTGGGAACAGTTGAGCCTTGTGGTAGCACCTGCCCTTATTGGTCCATAAGATTTGAATTTAATCCTGATTCAAATGTAGTCAGCTTTAATTTAGCTTGGCTGCCTAATAAGCTAAAAAACAGATAGAATGGCCTGCTGAGATTTTAGAATAACCTGCATACAAGACACCTGATAGTGACAGATTTCACCATACTATTATTTTGCATGCAAACCTATTCAACTTTTGGTCATGCTTGTCATTAATATTATGTCTTTTCTCTTTTGGGTATTCCCTTATTTGAATTACATGTGCTAATCAACCAATTGAAGGTATATATGTGTGATTGCTAGAATGCACATTTAGTTTATGTTATTTTGTTTTGCTTGAATATATTTGCAGTATTTAATCAAAAAGCTGATTGTTCGGTTTTACAATTTTAGTTTTTGATTTCTGAAGAGTTTCTAGTCAGTTGATAACTATGTGCCTCATCATGATGCTGGTTGGACCGACCGTTTGACCGCCGTCTTCATGAGCCCTTTCCCACCGCTGAGGCCGGGAATCTTCCCCCTGCAGTATTACGATGTAACCGCTGCCACTGCGGCGGTCGCAGCTACGGCAGAGCACATATCCCCGAATACATTGCTGCAAATGTGTACAATACTCACAGAAAACATGTGATATGTACACAAATGCATAACATATGTGGAGATATGCCTTGTGCACCCCATACCCCATTGCTGGAGTGTGGCAGAATATGCACAGTCCAGTCAATGCAGATACATACCGCAGAAGGACTTACCTGGATTTCGACGCCCACAGGATCGTTGTCATCGGGGCTCAGCTTCCGAGGTGTAGGGGGTCCTGGAGGAAAGGATTCACAGTGGAGACTGCTGGAGAGAAGCAAATTGGGGTAAGTATGCACCCCAAATCCTTAGTTTCTGACGACTCAAGACAGCCAGTCAGACTGCCACAGTCATGTAGTCGGGAACCCACATCGTAATCTGGATGGTGGTTGGAGATCCCTATTCAGCTCTATTGATGCAGTTTGTCTCCGACCATTATCTCGGCAGTCGGGGAAAAGCTGTCGGAGTCGGCAGTCTTTTAGCAGTCAGTCGGAGTACAGGAAGCATGCATCGTAATCCGGCAGTCGGACCGACCCCTTTCAAAGACACCTTCACCGGTCCAACAGCCTCCAACAGGACCAAGGAAGCCGGTGCGACCGGCATCGTAATCAGCCCCAATGTGTCTTGTTCATTGTTATTATTGAAAAGAACACAGTCTTACAGAATGAAAATAAGTAAAGGGGCATGCGGCCATTTTTCTGCAAATTGCTTATTCTGGGAGCTTCAACAACCGTAAAAAGAGCAGGGCACAAAGAGTGAGGGGTTAGGGGGGAATATTTACTCCAGGCACCAATGTGAAAGGCTGTACAGAATTGCATCAATTTTCTAGATTCTTGAGAAATTTTCAATGGCACATGCAAGAAACCAAGTGTTACATCTAATGGAAACATCAATTGTAATTTTGGGTACTTCCTTCAACATATATAGGTTTAACTTATTCCTATTATTGTAGGTTTATCGGTCGCTTGACATATAAAACGTAATTCCCCATTCTGATGTCTGTTTTCTGAATGTGGGTGTTGAAAATGGGGCAAGCTCCTATTCCAATAGGATAAATGTTACGGTACCAGTCACAAAACACCTCCTTGCTAAGGTGTCACTAACAGGGAGATAAGGTAGTATTTGTTGTAAATGCACATGATGCATACCCTTTTGAAATATTTTACTGATGAGTACAGAATGATGCTGTGGATCCCAACACTAGTAACTTTCAAACATTCGGAATTGCACCACTACCACATAATTATGAACCCTATCCTGACTTGGAAATCTGGATATGGCATCAAGAACTCCAAGAGCCATATTACAGAAAGTGCCCTGAGAGCATAACAGGAATTTGCTGCCTCTTTGTGCATTCCAGTGGCACTTTGGTTTCACAGAAGGGGCAGGAAATGCTTGTGTGTCCCCTTCTGTAATACTGATAGCATGGTCTCACCATCATGAAAAGGGTTGTGAAACAGTGGCACCACCAGCATATTACTGCCAGTTTCCTGACCATCGGCGCAGCAGGATCCTTGATAGTGGTGGAGCCGGCAGTCTGGTGGCCGTCAGACCGCCACACTCATAATATTGCGGGTGGGCCCGCAGTGTGGCGATGGTTGGACGCCACCATGAATATGGACCACTGTACTCATAATCAGGCTCTTAATCTTTAAAAATTCATATCTCCAGTTTCCTACATTGGATCATAAAAATATTTCCTATTTATATAAATTGGTATTGGATTTCTATTGTGTGTTGGGTCTATTTAATGTATTGGTGCATTTAAAAGCTTTACACACCTGTCTCCTAAGTTAAGCCTGCATGCTTGCAGCCAGCTACCAAGGGTTGAGCAAGAGAATAATTTATTGAGACCTGGGCTGGACCTTATATTGTGATTGTGGCCTTATTACTAGTGGTAGGTACCTACCTACACCTAATAATAAACCACCTCCCAACAGTTACTAAGTGAGGCAGTGGCTGTCTATAGACAACTTCAACAGTATGTTTTACCAACGAACGCTATGGGAGCAGTTGCTCCTGGACCTGCCCATTATGGGCATGCCATCATGGGCAAAGCACCCACAAAGCAAGATTAAATTACATTCTTGATTGGTTTCAAGACCAGCCCATTGGAAGAGGTCTAACCTCATACTATGACCCAGGTTAGGCATAGAATTTTGACTGTGTCTCCCCCTTGGGATGGCTCGACCTTTACAAGATTGTAACACCTTTGGAACAGTTTTAGCAAGTGTATAGACTACTACTCATAGCACACCGTCATTTTCGATGCTACTGGAGGTGTTAAAACAAGGACAAAATGAAGGTAGAGCTGTACTTGCTTTTAATTTAAGGATGAAGTTAGTGGATACTTTTGTGATAATCTCGTTGATAATTTTGAGTAATATTCATGTAGAACCTGCAGTTCTGGCAGTGTGTAAGTGGATGGCAGCTGTTCCCCTTTACTATCCCTAATGGCAACGTCCAACGATTACTTCAGAAGTTTACACCTCTGGGGGCAGGTACTTTGGTTTCAAGGGATGTTTAATCACATCTCAAAGCAAAAAATGAGATTGAGAGTTCCTGCAAGGAGACAGCCATGCCGGAGACTAAAATGAATCTGAAAGTAAAAACAAAATAAGGTTGATCTCCTTCAACACAGGAGTCCAGACAGTTTGGATATAATTTAGGAACCATGACAAACTTAAAAAGCAAGATCGGTATCAGTATAAATATATCCTGGCTTCATTTTTTGGATGCTTATGATAGCAAGCATTTTCCTCCGTGGTACTGGAAGAACTCAAGGAACAATATGCACTGGAATGGACTGTGTTGTATAGAAACCAAGCGGGGTGTGACAAAGAATTTGCTCCACGTGTAATTCCCTTAAGGATTGATCCCCAGATTCAGGCTCAGTTACCTTTGAGGTCAGAGGTTATGTGTGATATAAAGGGACTTAATCAGCTACAATATCAAGGTATAATTTTGCATTCTAGTAGTGGTATTGATTTGAAGCTAGATGGTTCATATAGAATAGTTTTAGATAAGAGAAATTTAACTGCACATACGCGCACATATGCTGTACAAAAGCACTCACATTTCTGGACTAATGATGAACTTAGTGAGGAAAGAAGATAAGATGACTTTGGACATATCTAATGGATTCTTTTGACAAAATATACTGAATCTCAGAATCTAACCACTTTTTCCCTCTGTGTTTTTCGCTACACATATACAAGATTGCCTATGGGTTATAAGAATAGCCCTGGAATCCTTTCAGCTAAAATCATGAAGATCTTTCAAAAAGGATGTTTTGTAAAGAGTGTTCATACTGTTAACTGTTTTTCACACTAAATAAACTATACTACTCCTATCGAGTGGCAGTCTTCTTTCTTCACTACCTAGTGAGAACATGATCCATTCACCCACTTTTTGTATGATTGTAGAAACCAAAGTACCTCCATTATGAATTCTACCATAATCTCCATTTGTGTACCACTCAAAGAAACACACACAGAAAATAGCAGAAGTTGTGGACAATCTGGGTTATCCCCCTTACAAGGATGACTTCAGGTACCTGTCATCTTGCCTCAGAAGCCCCAAACTGAGTCTAAACCTCATGAATTGCCAAAACTAACATTCATGCATATGTAGTCTGTCAATCAGATCACAGCAGACAAAAACCAATAACTCACTTGTTCGTATGTCAACGTCCCTTCCTGGAGTAGAAAGATTGTATGCTTCTAGCCAGGCCTCCAAATATGTAGTCAAGTACAGTGGAACCATTTGTACCACTCCAGTTTATTAGGCTAAGGCATTTCACTATCAAGGAGATCCCATAATTTCATGTCAAGACAGGAGGCTAGCTTTATGCCTATTACTTTTATTCAACCACTTCTGAGCAGCAACCATTAAAAGCTCAAAAGAACACAAAAACAACACAATCACCAAAAAGAATGTTCAGTCCATTAAGTAATCTGTGACCTCCATCTTCCTCCTCCTTTGTTCATGAACTTAAAGAATGCATTTGGCTTCATTATTAGGACTCATTTGTGGGGACTATTTGACGAAGATATGATGGTGTGATTGATAAGTGATCTAGATGAGGTTTGACCTAACCAAGGAACTTACTATATTAATATCCAAAATTTGTATGGATAATTCTTAGGACAGCCAGTTTGATCTCTTCCATCCTAGTCATAACCTTGAATTATCATACTAATACTTATACTGCTTACAGATTCTTTAATGACTTTGACTTCTTATTTTGTCTCACCATGTATTGTTACCTCTAACAAAATCTCTGAAGCTCTGTGTCAGTTTCAATTAATGTTTCTCCTATCCCTTTCACCTGGGATGTTAAATTTGTCTTGCCAATTGTATGGCCATTCTACAGAATGTTTATGACTTCCGACCATTTATTTTAGAACAATGGTCCCAAACCTTTGACTTCAGTGGGCCCCCCACTTAATCATTACTGGAATCCAGGAACCCTCACTGAATCAGTAATGAATCCTGGGAGCCCCACAATGAATCACTATTGAAATCCGGGGACCCCGGCCTAATCAATTTTGATTATTTGAACCCGCAAAAGTAGACACAAAATAATAGGGAAAAGCATTCATCAAACAAATATACAAATTATGACATATTTTATTCTATTCACAGACACATTTTTATGGAAATTCTTGCAGCTTTTCTAAATTCAATTGAGACCACCTCTCGTCAATACTACATTCAGTTTGATGCACTCACGCTGCTCCCATGAATCAATCTCAGGATATTAACTTACATTTTAGCCTCTATTTTCAAATTCCATCACATTTACAGAAAGTTTTAAAATGTTAAATTTTACTTTTTTTTTAATCTACACTTTATTAATATGTTAATATTATTTTATTTTCTAAGCAGTTGCGGATCCCCTGAATAGGCGTCATAGACCTCCAGGGGTCATTAGAGCACAATTTAAGGACCGCTGTTGCAGAGCCCCAGGTATATTTCAGGATGCTCCCTGCTGCGTGCATGCACAGTGCCCTCTGTGCATCTTATATAAAAAGTCTTAATACATAAAATACATAAAACAATCATTTTAATCAGGACTGGCCCAGATATTTAGAGAAGAATGCAAAAGTTGTGTTTATATTCCATTTTAAAAATAAACAATCAATGTAAAAGAACACCCATGCAAATAGGAAGTCGCAAAATCGTATGTACGTCCAATGCAGAGGCGAATTAGCGACTCAGTCATGAGTTGCATTGCAATTTTGGAAATCTCAAATAGCGAGTCTCAAATTGATCACATTTCGCAAATGCAGTCACAAATTACGATAGCGTTCGCAACTAGCGACCGTATTAAAAGAAATTGGCTTTCTGCTTCCTGGGTCAGAGGAAGGACCCTAAACACAGGAAGTGCTGCCCAGGGGAAGCCAGGAGAGTAGGCACAGTAAGGAGGAGAGGCATGCAGCACAGCCATAGTGAGCAGAAAAGCCCAGAAAGCAGCCTAAACATCACCAGAAATGGCTAGCCAACAGGGAGAGTAGGAAGCAGGGCAGAGGAAAAGAAAATTAAAGTTCTCAGAATGGGAACTCGAGATCTTAACAGAAGAGTGCTGCAACTATCATGAGCAGCTCTTTGGGTGCACTTCAATGTCTGTGACAGAGGCGCAGAAGAGGAAAATCTGGAGGGAAATGCAGCAGCGTATCAATGTTGCTGGGGTGGCTGGCTAGTCAGTGGAAGAAATAAAAAAACATTGATACGACCTGCGCTCATGTGCCAAGGAAAGGGTATGCAATACAGCTGCGGGACTCCTGACCTATAGGAGGTGGTCCCTCCACTGCACCCCACCCTCAACATCAGAGGCAATGGTGGAGATGACCCTTGCGAAAGAGGAAGTTGCAGAATTTGGGAGCATGGACACGCCAGCTCCTACACCATCACCAAGTAAGTGTGGAACTACCACCATGCTACCCCTTATGCTCTTAAAGCAGGTGGCTACATGCATGTATCACAACCTTACTCAGAGATTTCTATATGGTCCAGGTGCATGTAGACAAAATCACACATGGTGCATGTCAGAAATGTAGTCTCACACATTAACAGTGCATTCAGTGTCAGTTACCATCAGAATGACGTTGTCAGACAAATTAGATAGTGTGTTACACGTAACATTTATTTGTCATTCCCATTATGCAATTAGGGACACCTGTGGAAGCACTTGAAGAGCCAGCAAATGAGGCAGAAGACCAGGGCAAGATGGATGAACTTCCAAGTAGAGAACTCTAAAATCAAGGGGGAAGGGAGGAGCTAGCAATCGTTCCATTCAGCTTCCCAAGAAATACCAATAAATATCAGAGAGTGGAAGAGCACAATACCGAGGATCTTCCAAAAACTTTTTTGTAGGACCCACAGCAGTAATGATCTGTCAGTGGCATGTTTCTTGCTGACTTACTGATGACTGATAGTAACATCATCGGATCTGTCCTCCACCAGGAGGAAATGTCTCTCATGCCAGAGACAATCGGTGATCCATAATGTAAAACAATGTGCTTAAAATTACCTTCTACTTCCAAAATCTTATGCCTTTATTAAAAAAGATATTAAAAAATGAGGGGGTAGGTGGGGCAAAATTAGGAATCCCACACATCTATTTTAAGAAACATCTGGTCAACATGTTTCAGCCTACTTGCACCCTCTTGGGTCAGTGGCTTTCGTCAGGACCATAGGGTGATATTCTGATCCCTTCCGAGAACCAGTCGGGACACTTTCCCCTGTATTGTGGTAGTTTTCTCACAATGGAGAATTTTAAGGACACTGTGTCCTTACCTGGAAGTACAAAAAAGAACTAAAGTTGTATATACATAATATAATAACGTAGCGTGCATACAGATCACTGACAGAATATCGACAACAAAAATGTCGAGGTACAAAAATATCGAAACAAAATATCGTTGTCAAAAATATTGTTGTAAAAAATATCGGTTTCTTTAAATGCTTAAAAAATAATGTAATATAAAGTAAATAATACATATAATTAAAAACATAGGGGGTCATTAGGATTGCGGACGGATCGCCACCGCCCGTATGGCGGTGGCGATCCGCCCGCTATTTCCCACTGCCCGCCTCACATTTCCCCACCGCCATATTAGTATGGCGGTGGGGACCCAGGCGGACGGCAAGACCGTCCACCGGTTTTCCACCGGTCGACCAGTCGACCGGGTGGAAAAGGGGCTGGATATGGTGGCGGGGTCTGCTAGACACCGCCATCCATATTATCATGGGCAGCAGTGCAGGGCTTTCCATGGCAGAGACCCCGCCATGGAAACCCATGCGGAGTTTGCTTTTGGGGGCCCGTTGCAGGCCCCCAGGGTATTGGGGGGGTGGGGGGTGCACATGGGGGGTACCTATGGTACCCCCCTGCATTGTCATTGACATGGTGGCAGGCACCTCACGGTGCCTGTCACCTTGTGCATGACGATGCACACAGTGCATTCCCAGCATTGTGCCGGGCGGTACTATGAGCACCGCCCGCCACAATGCTGGGAATGGAGGATGCCACCGCCACGGTGGCGGTGGCATCCTAATCGCCTGTGCGGGACCGCCGCACCACTGGTGGCTGGTCCCAGCACCGCTAGGGTGGCGAGCGGACGAAAGTCCGCCCTTCATCCTAATAGGCCCCTTAGTTAGAATTATTAGAAAATGTTTAAAATAATAAATAAATATAATGTTAAAAATAATTAAACATACATATATATAAAATATAATATATAAATTTACTTAATAATAATAAATAATTATAATAAATTATAAAATGTTAGAAACATACTAAAAATTATAAATACCTATATATATATATACATATACCAGTAAAATAAAAATAAAAATAAAATATATATATATAATAATTAAAAAAATTAAAATATTATAATCTTTTACAACTACATTAACAGCAACAGTAGGGAAAATGTTGAATAGCGGAGGGGATAAAATTACTATGCCCACTCCAGGGAGTGCAACAGTAGGGAAAGTGTTGGATAGCGGAGGGGAATAATTTACTATTTCCACTCCAGTGAGTGCAACAGTAGTAAAAGTGTTGGATAGCGGAGGGGATAAAATTACTATTCCCAGTCCAGCAAGTGCAACAGTAGGGAAAGTGTTGGATAGCGTAGGGGTAAAAATTACTATTCCCACTCCAGCAATAGCAACAGTAGGGAAAGTGTTGGATTGCATAGGTGAATAATTTACTATTCCCACTCAAGCAAAATAATTAAAATTAATTATCAAACAATTAATTTAAAAAAATGTAACTCCCACCATATTCCCCTATAAATGACACCCCCAATATTGTAAAACATAACACTATTAACATAATTAATTAATAATTAATTCATTAATTAAAATTAACAAGCAATTTAAAAGCAATCAATAATAAATTAATTCACACTATTAACACTATAAAACAACTTAAAATAAATATTATAATAAAAAAATTAATAAAATATATTATAATTACATTTCTTCCCAGCCTACTCCCCTATCAACCCACAACCCACTCTTAAAAAATAACACAAATAACATTATTAATAATTCATTATTATGAATAACCAATTAATAAATGATTAACAATAAATTATTTATCACAATTAACAGTATAAAATTTTAAATACATAAATATCAAATAATTAAAAATATAAATTAATTAATAATTATTAAATTACTTCCCACCCTACTCCCCAATAAACCCACAACCCGCTCCTAAAAAAATAACGCAATTAAGATATTTACCAATTAATTAATAATAATTAACAACCAATTAATAACGAATTAATAATAAATTAATTACCACAATTAACAATATAAAATATTAAATACATACATATCAATTAATCAAATTTATTTATTTATTAACTATAATTAAATTACTTCCCACCCTATTACCCTATAAACCCACAACCCGCTACCGAACAAAAACGCAAAAATTTATTAAAATAAATTAATAACTTATAAAAATTATTATTAAATTTATTATAATTAAATTACTTCCCACCCTATTCCCCTATAAACCCACAACCCGCTACGAAGTAAAACGCAAAATTTACTTACATTTTTTTATTAACTTCTAAAAATGAAACACATATATTAAAAAAACAAATGCAATACTTACACAAAAAAATAGAACACATACATATAAAATACACACTAAAATACATAACACTAAATAAAACAACGATATTTTTAACAACGATATTTTTGCCAACGATATTAATTACTTCGATATTTTTAAAAATGATATTACTTACCTTCAACTCAATATTCTTGACAACGATATTCTGACTGTCGATATTTTTGTAGTCCGAGATTTTGGACACGATATTACTGCTACTCGATATTTCCAACTCAATATTATGTCTGTTCACCATGCATACACACAAAAATGTGTAATTTTGTTAACAGATACATGCATGCTCATGAAAAAAACATTGGGTCTAGAAGACACCAGGAAATCAGAAAAAAGTAGTATTGTAAATATTATCTTATGTATATATAACTTTTGTTCGTACACAAATGTGCATGATCAATCGTAAATTGACCCTGGGATTCAACAGCATCACCAAGCAGCAAGCAAAAAATCACGCCCACATGGACAATAAAATGGACGCTCTGACAGGTGCCATCACACAATTCTGTACTGAGCTGTCAGACGACAGGAGCCTGCAAAGGCATAGGGAGAAGAGAAGAAGTGGCAGGATGGATGCCATGACTAGGGCCATTGGGAGGCTAGTACAGGCTACCACTAACCTGTCAAAAGGCACGGTGGCCCTACAGCTGGAAATGGGCCACTACAGTGGGGACGTGTCATGGGGCCTAACACAGATAACAGCAGCAGGGGAGGCCATCCAAACTGGCCACATTGCCAGTGGGGTGGGTGCTGAGGCGCCAGACAGTGAGGTGTCAAACTTCAGCAGTGTGTCTGCCGCTGATGTCCATGGTAGTCGCACTCCATTACCTAGGCATTACACCAGCACACATACTCAACATGTTTCACAGAAATGAGTGCAGGCTGAAATTATGAATATTCTTTTAATTTTTTCTGTTCATCCCTTTCAGTTGGTGGTGAGGTAACCGACCAACATGTGTAATCAGTGTATGAATGATTATGCATGGCAGGCAGGCTTTCTCTGCTTGTTGTACCCTGGCATTAAAGGGCACCTTAATTTTGAGCAAATAATTACTTGGTGTCACCTTTTCTGTCAGTACTTAAAGTGCAAAGTAATGTCTGGTAATGTGGTCCTTGCACTTATGCCTTCCGCTGCTCTACTTGCCTTGGTTTGTTGTTGGGCAGGTGGGGCAGGATCCTCATCCTCTGAGTCACTTCCGGTCACCTCAATTGCTAAGCCTCTCCTGCAGGCAGTGCTGTGCAGTATGGCACAGGTTGCCACAATCTTGCAGGCAGTCTTGGGCGCATACTGCATTTTCTACCCAATCTTGTGCAGGCACCTGAAACGGGATTTGAGGAGCCCAAATGTCCGCTCAATCACCAACCTGGTGTGCCCATCTGCTGCGTTGTACCACCTCTCATGTGGGTTGTTGGGAGACAGGTAGGGTGTGAGGATCTATGGTCTCAGGGCATACCCACTATCAACTTACAAATTAAAGCTATGTGTGAGACCACATACAAGGAGTGATTGTTGGCCAATAACATATGAGTCGTAACATTACTTTCCAGTACCTAGTAGGTAACCGTCATCAAACTCCCCTCTTTCCAGTTGTCAGTTAATCCCACTGTGCCTAAACATGTAGGAGTCATGGGTGCTCCCTGGGTATTGTGCCACAATATCTGTGATGATATTGTGTGCATTGCAGATAACTTGGATGTTCAAGGAATGGGTGTTCTTGCAGTTCCTGAATAGGTATTCCAGGTAGGAAGGGGGACAAATGGGCACTTGGGTCCCGTCTATACACTGTATGAACTGTGGGAATCTGGCTATCTGGCAGAATTGGAATTTTTTTGTTTGCATTTCCATATCACCCCTGGGCAGGTAAATATGTTGGTGTATGCAGAGGAGCATGGTGACTAAGAATTTGTGAGATAAATACAAAAGCGCACTCTGAGACACCCCTCCAGCCATAGCTATCACATGTTGGTAACTGCCACCGGCCAATAGGTGGAGGGAGCACAACACCTGGACATGGTTGGGGACTGCGTTGCTGCATTAAAGGTGTGGCTTCAAGGTTGTGTGGGGAGTGTCTTACCTGTGCCAGGTCCGGACACCAAACCATTGCAATCCCTCAATAAGCCACCTAGAAAAGGAATGAGAAAAATTGTAACCCTCTGGATGTGATGTTTAAAAAGCCTGTTTCTCTAAGCAGGCAAATCAAGTCAGCCAATCCGCACCCACCAAGAGACAGAAGAAGGAAGTGAGGAACCCGGAAGGGGTGGTGCCGGAAGAAGCCGATGCGGAGGAGAGTCACGGGAGTCCAGAACCTGGAATTGAAAGAAGAATGAGAGGCCCAATAGCAACATCCCTGAGAATGTGGAGAGAGGACTCGTCAGGACAGGACCTCACAGAAGACCTTACCAAAACGGAGAAGGACCGCCCAGTTAGTCGGCGGGACAATGAAGATGCCGGAGCGGGGAGGCGTGGCTAGCTTGGTTGGGAGGAAATAGATGCCATGGCCGGTCCTGATAAGTGGTGGTTGGCCCCGGAGGGCACTTCCTGACTGCCGCAACTCTGGAGAGTTGAGGCTAGGTGGGTGAGTGTTGGGGTTCAGAATTTAGTGGGAGGAGGGAGGGGGACGACAAGGTACACACATGGAATGGTGAAGGGAAGCACTGCGATAATACTTTTCCCCCGAATGTCCTCACGTGCACACACCCAAGATAATAGCAAAACTATCACTACCCGAATGCACTGCCTAATGAATGCATGGAAAAGGGAGGTCGCAGGCATTAATACTTATTGAGAAGAGGAAATTCAAAAGTAGATTTTCCGTATCTAATTTTTTTTTCTTCTCTCTCAAATCTTCCTTCTCTTTATATTTGTTTTTCTTCTTCCTATTGTGGCTATAGTTTACCTATAAATAAATTATATATATTTTGGCACATTATTTATTTATTTATTTATTTGGCTGACAAAGAAAGCATGCAAACCTGAACTTGTCTCTCCCTAAGGAGCAAACAATTCATCGCTCATCCACTTTTGACACTCAAGGTGTGGGGACATGAGAAAGAGGCTCAATGTGTGAGCTAATACTTACCACCCGCTTGCCTTTTCTTTATTTTTATTTCTCTCTTCCTGAGACTCCGGGGCCCTCCAACCAGGTTAAATACCTTGAGGAGTAGAGAAGGCGATGCTGGTTAAATTGTCCTCTGGAAGAAGCTACCATTTTATTTTTAGGACAAACCCATTTTTTCATCTATTTTATCTTCAATAAAGAGACATCATTGAGCAACCACCTAAGCCTCCTCACCTTACTTCCGACCCAGCCTTTTAAAACCCCAACAGGTTGCTATTAGCTCCAGAACAACTCACCCTGTATTGTTCCTATATCTCCTCCTCTGTCTTCTCAAACATCATCAGCCTATCTCGGAACACCCTCTCCTGTCTCCGCCTCCTCTGCTGAGCAGCCAGTATGTGTATCCTCCTCGCAATAACATACAGGAAGCCATTGTGGAAGCCCCTGATGCATTCAAGGGCTGCTTTTATACTGTGGAACCAGTTACCACCTGAATTGAATTGGTGGTGCATTGCATGTGCAAACGGACAATTTCGCAACTAATCACAATTTGCAGCTCACTTGTACATGCCATTTGCGACTTGAAATTAGTGATTTACTAATTGTGAGTCTGTAATTCTGATTGTAAAAAATACTGAGTCTCAAATAGGTTGCATCGCTATTCTTGAATGCTTGTCGTACATTGCGTATGCCCATTTTAGCATTCACAAAATGATTTACCGCCAATTGGCCACTCGCAAATCATTCGTACATGTGACCCATGATGTTCTATTCTTGAACCACATTGATAGCAATTTTGGAGGTGTTTGCGTTATCTGCCCGAGGGTTGAAGAAATAACCATTTTATCAAAAAACGTGGTGTGATGCATATGGCGCTAAATCATTCAATATAATTATCATTCAGGAATCCAGAATGAATGCACAGGGTCATTAGAAAGAACCAAATTGAGTGTGCTGTGATTTAATGTTGATACATTTGCAATTCCGATGTCTAATTAGAGAACCGTGAACCCTGACCCATTCTGGTCAAGCGTTATCAGTCCTAAAGTTCAGTTTAATTAATACAAATATTAATAACCACATTCATAAAGATATTATTACTGTTTTACTTCAAGGCACTGAGGCTACCATTATTTGTCATTCTAATGCTACCTTCAATTAAATAGAAAAAACAAAAATTTCATAGAAAATGACAACATAATTAACAAACAGCAGCACAATAAGCTGCACTGGGCAAGGTGGTGCCTTCTTTGTTTCTGCGTCAATGACAGCTAACTACTCCTTTACTGTGCTTGTAGCATTTATTAAACCTTTTATTTATGTATTAGTTCTCTTTAGTTTGTATTTCACTGTTGACTTTTACTATTTTATGCCTTCTAGGTCGTTTTTTTCTTTGGCTATTTTTCTGCTTTGCTATATAGTTCCTTCTCTACATGATGCACTCTTGGCCCTTTTTTCATTGCATTGTTAATGTGCAACATTTGCCTTTTCTTACTATCCTGCTTGCCCTTCAACCCATGACCATCCTGACCTCATCCTGAGGAGAGCAATAATCTCAGAAGATAATGTGCTGTGTGAACGGAAGAGAGCAGAACTGCACCACATCTACTTGGAAGTGGAGTACTTGTGTCTGTCATGCACCAGCACAGGTGCTACTCAGCATAAATCCTGTGCAAGAAAGATCTTCCTGCACAACAACTATGCTTTAAGACATTTTCCATTTTGTATGTGTGATGCAGCACAAATGCTAAGAGAAAAAAACAAGGAGAAATACATTTCTCCTCATGACAGCTGCTCCAGTGAGGCAGCATTTTGCCTCAAATCCATGTCTGCATTTATTTGTGGATAGGGATTTGTGTCAAAACCCATAGGTGGTTGCATGCGAACACCCATGCACCACACATACATGCATCGTTAACACAAAGTAATGAAATGCAATGGATTGTGCTGCTTTGCATTACTTTGAGTTACAAACTACCCCAAATTGTGATTTGCGCTGGTTTGTAAACACCAGCAGTAGAATTTGCATCAGGTTGCTTTAAAAAAGTAAAGTGAACCTGAAGCAAACTCTTTGATATGTGGGCCTCAGTATGTACCATACTTGGCACCCTGAATAATGTGACAGCCTTGTTTTTCAGGAGAACCTAGTCTGTCGCATTTTCCCCCTTTATGAGTGACCATCATTTCCCAAGTGATGCTGTTTTGTTTGCATAATTCCTTCCCCTTTCAGTCATCCTGCGTCCTCCGAGATGCCCCCTGGATGATGCATTCTTGACTGCATGAATGTCCATTCTTTAAGGTTTGTTCTATATTATCCCTCCTGTGCATCAGTACAGATAACAATGCCAGTCTCCCGAACACAGTAACTAGTAACCAGTGCTTGTCCTTCGTTTGTTGAGCGATGTACAGCTCGCACTATTGGACTTATTACGAATTTTACGGTCTGACTGCCTGAACACCTCTGCCACAGCCACCAGGAGCCCGCAGCACTAGCGGTCTTCCCACTGCCGTATTACAAGTTTACCCCGGTACCTGCGGTTTGGCTGAGGAGATTTTGCAGCGGTGGTGATTACATTTCCATATGTATCAATGCCTGTGTGAGCATTTCTACTACATATGTGTCGAATGCACACATATGCATGATACATGTGTAAAAATACCACCTACCCATTGTCCGGAGTCTGGCCCATATGTGGGCAGTCCAGGAAATAAGTATATGGTACAAAAAGGACTCACCATAAACAGGGTCGCAATCCTCAGGGTGAAGATGTTGCTGTGAAGGGGGGACCTGGAGAAAGAGATCCATGTCAAACTCTTATTGAAAGAACAAGAAAGGAGTGACTGCACACCCACAAATCCTTAGTTTCCACCAACTTGAAGCAGGCGGTCTCACTGCCACGGTCAGCTCGTGGAAAAGCCAAATAGTAATACAGATGGTGGTGAAACTTCCCTGTACCGCCCAATGGCAGTTGCTTTTCCCCAACCGCGACCCCGGCAGTCTGCGGTGTGTGCTGGCGGTGCCGGTGGTTCAGCCGCTGTCTTTGCAATAGCAATCCTCACATCTCATTATACAGCGGTTGGACTGCCGAGCTTGTAGCATTCAGACCGTGAGCCCAGGAACGGTGGTTCACGGACCGCCAAACTCATAATAAGGCGCTATATACTTCTACCTGTTGGAATGCACTTCAGCCATTTCCTTTTGCTGATTTATTTATTTTATTTCATTTATTGGACAGCAGAACTATTTCTCTCACAAACGTGTTTCATCACAACTTTAACTGTGGATGGGACGGAGAGGAAGGGGTTGTTAAGTAGTTTAAAAAATTGGAGTTGTTGTGCAGGTTAATTACATCATAAATGTGGTGGTGATGGTGAGGACACATTTAACTAAGCCTATTACAGATTAATAGTTAATACATTATACAGCCATACATGCCTGCTGACATCTTGCCCATTAACGTTACCTCTTTGTTCCCAATTTCCCTTGTGACAGTTCCTTATCAGATCAGTCCCATTAAAGAAAAATGAGAGATATGAGAAGGCAAAGGAGGTTAACTCTTAGATTCTCTGACAACAGGAGAATTTCATTGGTAAAATAAAAAATAGCAAGTGTAGGGTTCCAGATTTTTCTTAAGAGTCCTCCACCGATGGCACTGAAGTCAACCTTGACAAAATCAAGGTTGCCTTCTCTTCATTCTTGACTCTACTTGTACCTCTTTCATACATGCCAACATTTTGAACCTGGTAAGAAGGAGGTTTTGAAAACAACTGGGGGAACTGATTTTCCCCATTGACTTTTATTGAAGCGGAGGAGAGTTTAGGTGGGAGACACCTAAAATAAAGCCATTTCAGGTTTAAAAATTGAGAGTCTCCCACCTGAATCATTCTGTTGACATGTATGCTCTTTATTCCACCATCCTGAAATTCCTGTCTCTCTATCCAAATCTAGAGGGTTCTTTTTCATCCCCGGTTTCTTCCTTTGTTGCTGTTTTCCTAACTGTTCTTTCTCCCCCTTACTCTTTTTTCTTTCTCTCTCTTGCTCGGTTTCAAAGTCTGATCATGAAAAAAAAGAATTCAGGGGCATATTAGCAAGGCGATTATCGCCACTTTAGCGGGACTTTTTCCCGCTAAAGCGGCGATAATATTATCGCCTTATCAACAAGCTGTCGCTAACTGCTGTTAGCGACAGCTTGTAGGCGATAGCGACCGGGTTGGGTGCCGCTTTGCATGCCAGCGATATTTATCGCTAATGGCATGCAAAGTAGGCGTTCCCCACCTAACAGCGACTGGAAACAGTCGCTGAGGTCGCTAACGCCTATCAGCGAGGCAGGGGCGGTGATTAGCGAACCAGCGCTAAACACGTTTAGCGCTGGTTTGCTAACACCTGGTCCCACCCTGACTTAGCCATGTAATCCAATGAGAGGTGGATTACATGGCTAAGTCCCCCTCGCACTATCAGCAAGCAGAACTGGGGAACAGTGTGAATATCGCCTTTTTTCAGGCGATATTCACACTGTTCTCCAAGGTTTCTATCGCTTTGGAGATTAGCATTGCTGATTGCACGCTAACTCCGCGATAGAAACCGGCGATGCCTGGCGATAATTATCCAAGCGCTAATTGCGCTTTGCGATAATTATCGCCAGGCATTGCTAATATGCCCCACAGTCTCCATAAATGAGTGCTGATGCCCACCACCGGTACAAATCAAACAGTGCAGTGGAGTATTTTGTCATTTTCAAACTGCTCATTAATATTATGTTTTGTCAACATCCAGATATTTATGGAAGCAGGGCCTTGATATATTGTTATTATTATTTATTTGCACTCATTCTCCTGTTTAGGATTATTATTCATGCTTCACTTTTTGTAGCATGGCTTTGAGGTTTATTTGTCATTAATGGATTTTGCCCACTTCAAAACCCCTTCAGTCTTTAACATCAAAGGTCACATTTTCCCCTTGATACCTTGTTTGAAGAAGCAATATTGCCGGCCCTTCAAATGGCCTTTATAACTTTACAACTGGGGCAGTCTACTCTTCCTACACTGTCCTACTTTGACCCAGTTGGCAGAGGTACACAGATGCACCTCTGTTCCACCTTCAGATCTGTTAGATTTGGGGGTCTCTAGTTGGCAGAGGTAGGTACCTTTGACCAAATAGGGACCCTTGCGTCTAGTCAGGGTAAGGGGGTACACTCCTAAAATAACCCCTGCTCACCCCCTTGGTAGCTTGGCACGAGCAGGCAGGCTTATCTCAGAGGCAGTGTGTAAAGCATTTGTGTACACATACAGTAATCAAGTGACAACACTACAGATGGACACCACACCAGTTGTATATTAAAAATAAGTATCATATATATAAATTTAACACAAGACCACAAACGATAAAAATCCACAATACTGTACTTCAAAAATGGTAGAATTAGCTCAGTTCTCTTTAGATGGTAAATGCGACACTTTGAGTTCAATGTACCTTTGGATGCGTAACGCTATACAACGAAAGTGTTGCAGGGAAGGTGATGCGTCGGTTCCTTACACGCAAGAACGGTGATGCGTCGAGTCCCTACTGATGCGTAGGGGATACGTCGGTTCTTCTCGGCGTGGGGAGGTGATGCGTCGGTTTCTTACTGCGCTTCCGTGGCGATGCAACCAGCAACGCCGTGATGCGATGAAGATCCGGTGCAATGAAACAAAGATGGTGTCTTTTTCTTGATGCGACACGATGCGTGCACGACCGACGGCCGTGTGGCGACTCAACGAGTCTTCTGAGCCGCGACAGGCCCTGCGACACGCTTCCCGATGATGCGGCGGCATCTGGTGCGACGTCGATCCTCTTGTCCGGCGATGCGAGACGCTTCGGCGATGCGATGCGACAGCGGCGACACCCTTCTTCAGCGATGCGACGACAGCGGCGACACGCTTCTCCGATGATGCGGCGGCGTCCGATGCGACGTCGATCCTCTTCTCTGGCGATGCGAGGTGCTTCTGCGTTGCGAAGCGACAGCGGCAGCGGCGACACCCTTCTTCAGTGATGCGACGACAGCAGCTGCCGGGGCGACACGCTTCTTCTTCGTGAGTCGCGCTTCCAGCTCCTTGCGACACGCAGTCCCTCAGAAGGCCCAACACAACAGCAGGCACTTCAAAAGAACTCTTGGGAGCTGGTGGGTGAAGTCTGTTGTCCCTGAGACTTCAGCAGGAGGCAAGCTCTCTCTCAAGCCCTTGGAGATCTTTTACAAGTTGATGAAAGTACACACAAAGTTCCTTTCTCCTTTCTTTGGCAGTTAGGCAACCACTGCAGGCCAATCCCCCAAACAGCACTCAGCTTAGGGATAGTCTCCTCCTCAGTTTCTCTGGTTCCTCTCCTCAGCAAAAGTTCTTCTTGTTTCCCAAAGTGATCTAAAGTTCTGGGGTTTGGGTCACCTCTTTTATACTCATTTTCCCTTTGTTCTCTGAAGGCAGAGGGGCCTTTGCCTAGTCCAAACCAGTTCTGATCAGTCCTGGAGCACTTTGTTGACAAGACTCCTTCTTTCCTTTCACAGTGTAGGCCAGGGACATCAGATGCACCACAGGAGGTGGAGCCAGCATTGTGGAGGGAAGGCACAGCCCTATTCAGGTCCCAGGTGCAACTCCTCCCACCCATCTCCATGCAGATCTCTCTATTCAGCCCTGTGCTGACTCACCCTGTCTCCTGGAATCCCCCAGCCCCTGTCACTCACAAACCAGACAAGGAATACACAACCTAGCAGAGGCAGGCTTGGATAGTTAGGCAAGAAAATACCTACTTTCTAAAAGTGGTATTTTCAAACACAGAGGGGCCGATTCCGATTCGGGCCGGAAAACGTACCGACCGACTCGGTACGGGAATTTAGTCCGACCGACTCGGACTGGCGCCGCACGACACGGGTAGTACGATGAAATGCATCTGAAATCCGACAGACTCGGACGGAATACAAAACGACCGACCGAGCCGGACGGAAACAAGCCATCCGGCCGGGAAATCACGCGAAACGAACCGACCGACACGCACTCGGATTGAACCCGAACGAAACGTACCCGCGAACTCCGACCCGCGTAGTACGATGCTGTGCATGCAAAACACAACCGACTCACCCGGAGCACAAGCCGTACGACCGACACGCATACAAAACCCAGCCAAAGCAACCCAATACTACGCGACCGACTCGTACGCCACATATGTAACCTAGCTGACACACAGCGGGAACGAGTTGGACAAGATCACACCAGACAACTGCAGCGTCCTACTTGGACACAAGAACGACTCCTACATGCACCAAAAACACCAAGGAAACATTTTAAATAAAAGGGCCAAACAAGCAACCATTAAGCCAATAAATACAGGGAGGAAAAAAAAATGGAACAAGGACACACCTCCAACTCCACCTACATAAAGGCCACAAATCCCTACCATGATCCCTTGCAAATTCCACTGACCTGCCAGACAGAACTCCATCACACAGCAACCACAGACACACTCACAGCTCATACATCACACAAGCCACACACCATTACCACACCTACAAATAGCACCCTCACACACACCCAGCTAAACCTACACTCACACACCCCCACTTGCACACACACACACATCAATCCTCAGGGTAGAGCCACAGTTGTTTGGTACATTGGTACAACAGACCCCCATGTCGCAGAAAACCAAGATGTGGGCGAGGATTGTCGACAGGGCAACGCACAATCACCATGTTTGCGCACAAAGGAAGACATCCAGAACAGGTGGTATGATGTGCGCAGGAGGGTCAGGGACCTACTCAAAAAGGACTAACTCCTCAGCCAGCACACCGGCAGTGGCCCTCCTGCAAAACCAGTATACCTCAGGCCCTGGGAGGAGAAGGTGCGGGCCATCCTACCACCAGTGAGCGTATACGGACTAACAGACATCCCAGAGCCTGGTGAGTACACAACTAATATACACAATATGGTGTGACTACACACACACATCACAGTCAAGGGGATAGGCAAACCATGCACACTTAGCAAATACACAGTAACCAAAAGATATCCATCCCAAGATGTGAATGCTAGTCAGACAAACACAATACCTGCCATCCCATAGTGATATGTAACTGTGTCATGACATCTACAAACCTAACAACAAATACAGCAAGGCAGTGGCACAAATAGAACCAACAAATACTCCCAGATATTTACCCACCAGTAGAACACCACCTCACAGGGAAGCTCACTGAAAGGAAGGAATTCTGTGTATGCTGGTCAAGTCAGTGTAGCCAATAGCATGATGGGAGTGGTAGTCACAGATATTGGTCACACCCACAATTGGCCCATCAACACCACTCTGAACCATGCTCACTTCACAGGAAGTGGAAAACAACTGACAAGATGGCTGACACTGGCTACTGCTGTGGGGAGCACAAGGCCCTGCTGGGAACTGGGCACCAACAAACAACAGGAACACACTGTCAGCCATCTTGCCATTGCTGTCACACTCACACACACTGAAGTCCACTCAAAAGGAAGGAAGGATGGGCATGCTGGGAAGGGGGGTGTAGGCAATAGCATGATGGGAGTGGTAGTCACAGATCAACATCTCACACCCACATGGCCCAGCAAGTTAGCACTGAAGCATGCACACCTCACAGGGAGTCAAAAGCCACTTCAAAGATGTCTGACACTGGCCACAGCTGTGGGGAGCACAAGGCCCTGCTGGGAACTGGGCACCAACAAACAACAGGACCACACTGTCAGCCATCTTGCCATTGCTGTCACACTCACACACACTGAAGTCCACTCAAAAGGAAGGAAGGATGGGCATGCTGGGAAGGGGGTGTAGGCAATAGCAGGATGGGAGTTGTAGGCACAGATATTGGTCACACCCACAATTGGCCCATCAACACCACTCTGAACCATGCTCATATCACAGGGAGTGGAAAACAACTGACAAGATGGCTGACACTGGGTACTGCTGTGGGGAGCACAAGGCCCTGCTGGGAACTGTGCAACAACCAACAGCAGGACACCACTGACTGACATCCTGAAAGACAACTTGCACTCCCTGCAATGGAAGCACGTTCCATGGTGGGATATCTGGCTGGGTGTGAAGGAGGACTCACAGCCCTGACCATAGTTACAAGGACCTCCCCTCACACACCCCCTCAACACTAACTCCACATAACCCACCTGGGAGAATGCAATGCCTCACATCCTAACTGAAGATCCCACAAAGAACCACCACCCTGGGTTATGCTGTGTGAAGCACAGGGACACTCTTGGGACTTGTAGCCAAACAACTGCCAGGACCACACTCCCAGCCATCCTGTCAGCACAGGCACCCCACCCCACAGGGAAGCAGAGTCAAAAGGAAGGAAGGATGGGCATGCTGGGAAGGGGGGTGGAGGCAATAGCATGATGGGAGTTGTAGGCACAGATATTGCTCACCCTCACAATTGGCCCATCAACACCACTCTCAACCATGCTCACATCACAGGGAGTGGAAAAGGACTCACAAGATGGCTGACACTGGGTACTGCTGGGGGGAGCACAAGGCCCTGCTGGGAACTGTGCAACAACCAACAGCAGGACACCACTGACTGACATCCTGAAAGACAACTTGCACTCCCTGCAATGGAAGCACGTTCCATGGTGGGATATCTGGCTGGGTGGGAAGGAGGACTCACAGCACTGACCATAGTTACAAGGACCTCCCCTCACACACCCCCTCAACACTAACTCCGCATAACCCACCTGGGAGAATGCAATGCCTCACATCCTAACTGAAGATCCCACAAAGAACCACCAACCTGGGTCATGCTGTGTGCAGCACAGGGACACTCTTGGGACTTGTAGCCAAACAACTGCCAGGACAACACTCCCAGCCATCCTGTCAGCACAGGCACCCCACCCCACAGGGAAGCAGAGTCAAAAGGAAGGAAGGATGGGCATGCTGGGAAGGGGGTGGAGGCAATAGCATGATGGGAGTTGTAGGCACAGATATTGCTCACCCTCACAATTGGCCCATCAACACCACTCTCAACCATGCTCACATCACAGGGAGTGGAAAAGGACTCACAAGATGGCTGACACTGGGTACTGATGGGGGGAGCACAAGGCCCTGCTGGGAACTGTGCAACAACCAACAGCAGGACACCACTGACTGACATCCTGAAAGACAACTTGCACTCCCTGCAATGGAAGCACGCTTCATGGTGGGATAACTGGGCTGGGGGAGAAGGAGCCCTGGATGGCAACCAAATACCACCAATGCTGGTCATGCACACACCTCAACATACACAGTGACATGCCACAGGTTGGCAGGACAATGTGCTACACCAATATCACTCTCTGACTGTCACAATTTAGGAGAATGCAATGTCCTGGCCCACATCCAGAGGTACAGTCACAACTGTCAGGTGTTTGAACAATTGATGCCAGTAGAAACATAACATACAATCTGTGTCTCTCCCCAAAACAGGTGATGATGGGGACACAGCAGCAGACGAGGAGGAGTCCCTGTCCCAGGCTCCGGGGAACACTGAGCTCACTGGTGTGGATCAGCCACTGCACTCCTCGGATGGCGAAGAACCAGCTGGAACCTCAGGTGTGAGTCATCATGCAACACCAGCAGGACCAACATCTGCACCCCCTGCACCCACCCCTCCAACAACTGCCAACACACAGGCCACCCCTGCCAACACGGACAGACCAAGGACCACAGATGACAACAGCGCAGGGACCCAGGACCAAACTGGAGCTGGTGACAATGAGCCCAGGAACAACACCCAAGTGGGCCCACGGTCACCTGTGCGTGCCACCGCAGGTCCTGCACGTGTCGCCAGGGGTGGTGGGAGGGGTGGTAGACATAGGTCGCTCTTTGCAGAGGGGTCTGGACTGCATGATGACCCACAAATGGCACGCATCGCGGATGCGTACCAGACTAGCACCGGAGAGGTCAGCCAGGTAGTGGGGATCCTCAAGGACATACAACAGCAGCAGGCTGCCCATCATGCCCGCTTGGACTCCCACTTGTCCCGTGTCGACACACACATGTCACATGTCGAGACACACATGTCACGTGTCGAGACACACATGTCTGGCATGGAGTCCAAGTGGGACACATTGGAACAACTGACAGCGGTGCATAGGGACATACTCACATGCCTCCGCCAGATCAGCACCAACATGGCCTCACCTCCCTGTGTTCCCACAACAACTGCTGCTGAAACAACTGCAAATGCCACAGGGATGGAGGAGGACTCTGGCAGAGAGTCCCCTGCACCGCCGCAGCCTGCACCTGAGGGTCCCCCCCCCAAGAAGAGGGGCCGTCCGAAGAGGCCAAACTGAGAGGCCGATGGCCATCTACATCCCCCAGGAAGCCAACACCTGTTCTGGAACTTTTCCTCTGTGTGCAAACTGCACGCCCTGTCGAAGCCAACCCAACTCTCCCACATGACATGGGGAGCTCTAGTTGGCCAAATTCATCAGATGACTGTGACTTTACTCTGGACATGTCAGCTACCAAGACTTCCAATACACATGGGAACTTTGGATTCCAATTTCTATGTACAGCACTCACCATCCTGTTCACCATCCTCACACCTGTATGTAAATAAACTCACCAATACACCCTATCTGCCTCTGTTGTGATTCCAACGTGGTTTTTGTCATGTAGATGGTGATCTGCTAAATGACACTGTGCATGCTAACTGCTACAGCAAGTCCAACACCGTCATGTCAGTCATGGCGACGTGACACATATGAGGGAGACACACCACTAGGGCCACACAACACATACACACCAGGGCCATCAGACTCATCACCTATACTGATGTTGCAACTAAATACAGTGGAATGCACAGACACGCCACCTATTCACAGTCACTGTCAACTATACTACAGGTGCAGTAAGCAAATGTCAGTCAGATGTGTGACTACAGACAACGCACATCCCAAAGTGAAGCACAGGTTTATTACACATTTGCAACATGTTGTTTCCACTACAAATGCAAGCTAATCCAACCTGGCTGTGCCAACAAAGTCAAAAAAACAGAAGATAGAAAGTCCAGGGGTGTGTGGCACATCACCTGTAGGGAAACGACTGCTTCCACCTTGGAAGTTGAATCATGGATTCGGGGGATCCAAGTTGATCAGACAACTCCGGCAGCACCCTGTGAAGGACAGACATGACACACAGTCAAAAACAATGAAGAACAGCACAGAACGGCAATACTCATGTCTAATACATGTCACGAGATAACTACACAAAACCAAGTTAGCATGTCAACACTGTTGGGCAGTACAGACCACCTGCAAGGACACATCGCTGCACGCATCCAGTCAAGTAGCACATGGCCACACTCAAACAGCACCAGAGCACCACACACACATATCATGCAAACTCAAATCATTGACATCACAACCCTCTGGAGACTCACATTCAGCTGAAGAAGTTGGTGATGAGCTGTGTGCGGACATCACCTATCATCATCATCATCATCTTCACTGGCATCGTGACCCAGGCCAGGATCTTCCACAGGTGGCGGACGTTGGTCATCGTCATCCAGGATGAGAGGCAACTCCTTCCGCACTGCCAGGTTGTGTAGCATGCAGCAGACGATGACAATCTTGCACACCTTTGCTGGGGCATATGGGAGGGCCCCTCCTGTCTTGTCCAGGCAGCGGAAGCGGCTCTTCAGGAGACCAAAGGTCCGCTCAATCACCCTCCTCGTCCGACCATGTGCCTCATTGTAGCGCATCTGGGCTGGTGTCACAGGGTTCCTGAGGGGTGTCAGCAACCACGGCATGTTGGGGTATCCCGAGTCACCTACAGACAGACAATTGCACATTAGCCGATTTGAAAATGTGTGCGGAAAACAACATAGCAGAACACACACAATGGTACAAAGTCAGTACACACCAACAAGCCAGGCACGCTGGTTCGGCATCTGTGACATCATCCTCGGGATGCGACTACTCCTCATCACGTATGCATTGTGTGCCGAACCGGGGAAACGGGCACACACATGTGAGATGGTCATATCTGCCAGACATACCACCAGAGCATTGATCGAATGGTAATGTTTACGGTTCCGGTATGCCTGCTCATGTGCCTGTGGTGGTATCAAAGCCACATGTGTCCCATCAATGGAGCCAATTACATGTGGCATCCTCCCCAGGGCATAGAAGTCACTCTTGACGTCAGTGAGTCGTTGACGTGTTGGGAAATAGATGTACTGGTTGAGGTATCTCAACATTGCCCCCAAAACATCGCGTAGCACACGGCTGAACATAGTCTGTGACATCCCACCAGTAGTTGCCACAGTGTGTTGAAAGGTACCGGTGGCAAAGAAGTGTAGGGCTGCCATCACCTTCACCTTGGGGGTCAGCGCTGTAGGATACGGCCGGCCAGGCTGCAAATGTGGGTCCAACCGCACTGCCAAATCCTCAATCAGCTGCCTGGTGAAGCGGTACCGTCGGATGCTGTCACGTTCCACCATCGTTGCCAGGTCTGGGAATGGTCGATGGACAGCAGGAGCCCTGCAGTGCATAGGTGAAGAAAGCAAGATTGTCAGTCACCCCACCTATGTGCCGTTCACCATACTCAATTTCACATGATACATCATCAACATACACAAGTACTTGATGTGTGTGTCGTTCCGTTTGGACATATATGGCACCTACATGGACATCATCTAACATCTCTGTTCAACAAGTGTTGACAACAGGTTCCAGGGTGTGCTATGGGACACCATTAGGCTGTGTCACAGTACCCATTAACTGCTCTCACGTTCCACACACATACCACAGTGACATGTCTGGACAGATGCTCCACAGGCATCACAGCTCATTGACAGGTAGATTCCCAGGGACCCTGCCTTGCCACATGGACACTGGCATGACATGGCGTATCATGTACACGTCAGAAAAACAAACATGACACCCACAGGTAGTGGCCCCTGTAGCCTCTGCAGGACAGACATGGACGTCTGTGACACACACACACACACACCATCAAAGTTCATGCACAAACCACGTGGATGTGGAGACTGTCTCCCATTGTGCACATGGAGTCAGAGACATGTGATACACAACATGCACACAGACTGTGGAGGGACATCACTATTGTTGGAATGGGCCACCCTGTGACGTACATGCCTTCCCACATGTGAGCCTGGGGGTATGTGACATGTCATACACATACACAACCTGGAAATGTGACCATGACACATGCTCAGAAATGAAAAGTTGCACACCACAGTGGTCAGGTGCACAACACACAAAGGACCCTGTCCCCATTAACACGTGCACAGCCTGGGTGTGTCTGCCCCCAAGTGCCACCCCAAAATCCACATGTTCACCCCCATACACAGATAAGGTTATGCTGCCACACATGCCTTATAGACAGTGTGGACTGGGTGTGGTGTTGTAGGTGTGCCCCTGAGTCCCTGGAAAGTAAATGTGGCTTGCATAGGTTCACCAGTGACCAGCATGGTGACATATGCATGTGACCTGTCCAGGGACGCGTTGTAGAGCAATGGACCGATCGGTGTGCCGTCCGGCCCATTGCATTGAATGTGAGCGGGTACGCCCTGTATGCCTGGTACGCGTTGTACAGCAATGGACCGATCGGTGTGCCCGGCCGGCTCATTGCATTGAATGTGAGCGGGTACGCGTTGTAGAGCAATGGACCGGTCGGTGTGTCCGGCCGGCCCATTGCATTGAATGTGAGCGGGTACGCGTTGTATGCCTGGTACGCGTTGTACAGCAATGGACCGATCGGTGTGCCCGGCCGGCCCATTGCATTGAATGTGAGCGGGTACGCGTTGTATGCCTGGTACGCGTTGTACAGCAATGGACCGATCGGTGTGCCCGGCCGGCCCATTGCATTGAATGTGAGCGGGTACGCATTGTAGAGCAATGGACCGATCGGTGTGCCCGGCCGGCCCATTGCATTGAATGTGAGCGGGTACGCGTTGTATGCCTGGTACGCGTTGTACAGCAATGGACCGATCGGTGTGCCCGGCCGGCCCATTGCATTGAATGTGAGCGGGTACGCGTTGTATGCCTGGTACGCGTTGTAGAGCAATGGACCGATCGGTGTGCCCGGCCGGCCCATTGCATTGAATGTGAGCGGGTACGCGTTGTAGAGCAATGGACCGATCGGTGTGCCCGGCCGGCCCATTGCATTGAATGTGAGCGGGTACGCGTTGTATGCCTGGTACGCGTTGTACAGCAATGGACCGATCGGTGTGCCCGGCCGGCCCATTGCATTGTATGTGAGCGGGTACGCGTTGTATGCCTGGTACGCATTGTAGAGCAATGGACCGATCGGTGTGCCCGGCCGGCCCATTGCATTGAATGTGAGCGGGTACGCGTTGTAGAGCAATGGACCGATCGGTGTGCCCGGCCGGCCCATTGCATTGAATGTGAGCGGGTACGCGTTGTATGCCTGGTACGCGTTGTAGAGCAATGGACCGATCGGTGTGCCCGGCCGGCCCATTGCATTGAATGTGAGCGGGTACGCGTTGTATGCCTGGTACGCGTTGTACAGCAATGGACCGATCGGTGTGCCCGGCCGGCCCATTGCATTGAATGTGAGCGGGTACGCATTGTATGCCTGGTACGCGTTGTACAGCAATGGACAGAACGGTGCGCACACATTGGCTGGGGCCTGGCATGGCAACGGACGCGTTTTCGAAGCTCCAACGAGTCTGATGCAGTGAATTCAGTTGGCCAGCCACAACAATGTTGCAAAATCATGGGTGTCATGAAGTTGAAGATTTGAAGGATGCTGTGGGCGTGTATTAGTGCTGCCATTCCATGGATTGGTCAAATTCAGAAGATGCAAACGACTTGGACCTATCACTTTGGACACATGGGACAGTATCTGCCTCTGCAGCACACATATAATGCTGGCTGTTCCCCTGAGAGCTCACTTGCCTGCACTACATGCTCCAGGACGACATCTGCCACCAACACTGCTGCTGTTTATGCATCCTCTGGCTCCTGCAATGGCACGTACTGTGGAGAGAGCCCCAGCCTTCAGCCTTGAGGAGAACCAGGCCCTGCTGGACAGCCTCCTTCCACAGTACAGCAAGCTGTATGGGAAACCAGGGGAGCAGGTGAGTGTGCTGTCCACTGCCTCACTAATTGTGCATGTTGTCTGACTAGCAGGGCTTTCAGTGTGCACACCACTGGCTAGCATGCCCACTGAGTAGTTGTCACACCCCAAAGTGTGTAGTCACATGCACTGAACTGGTACAGTGCAGTAACAGTGCATTCCAACTAGGTTTACTTCCCATGCAATGATACCATGTAGTGACTGCTGGCAAACTGTTCATAGCCATTGTTGCACTGCCTGTGTACATCATATGCCCCTGTGATTGAGACATGTATATCCAACTGTGTGATGCACGTATATGTTGCATGTGTAGTAATGGCCTTTTCACTTTGTCATCCTCACAGGTTGATGCCCACCAGAAGCAGGAAATCTGGCTGACCATCGCCCGGAAAGTAAGATCCGTGGGGGTCTACAGGCGCAGGATCCGCAACTGCCAGAAGAGGTGGCAGGACCTTCGTGGCTGGACCCGGAGGATCGCAAGGGTCCAGCTGAAGCTGTCGCCTCCTCGCAGGAGGGGCGGACACCGGACCCTGACCCCCCACATGCTCCGGATCCTGGCGGTGGTCTTCCCTGACCTGGATGGGCAGCTGAAGGACAGACAGCAGCAAGGAGGGGTGAGTCCATGACTGCACTGTGCACTTTGTCTGACATGCTATGTGCCCTCCTCTGGCCTGGTTAAACTTCCACAGTACATCAGTCATGTGGTCCAGGACCCATGTCCCTCATTTGTGACATGCCCACTTCTCCTCTGATACGCATATGTGTGGCCCTTATAGTCAGGAAATTGTGTCATTTGGGGACTGTGTCATTGCATTTAGCTTTGCTCAAGCTGGGGGACAGCATTTGTTCCCGTGACTATGTTGTGCGATTCATGGGTGGGTCAATTGCTTACACAATGCCTAAGTTCTGACATGTAATCTGGGTGTAACTTTGATATGTGGTCCGCTTGCTGCTCTGACTCACCACATGTCCCTGGGGAATTTGGCACACACCCATGCTGCTGGTGGGAACAATGTTTGGGCCTCAGGAGTATGTGTATCCAGTGTGTCACACATGCTTAGCCACCTGCCTACTGTCCAGGACTCATCCCTCTTACAGGTGGAGCTGGACAGTCATGCCTACTCCAGGGCATGCAATGCACTCTGTACTCCCACTCCCGTGTATCATCTGGCATGTTGTGATCAGTGTAATGTACCCTCAGGTGTCTGCCTCTGTCTCATTGTGCTGTGTCTTCGTTGTCAGGACTACTGGTATGTTTATCGGTTAGGGCTCAGCATGCCATCTGAGATGTGACCATGATAGACGATACTTCTGTGACTTATAGGTGTCTGATCACTTGACTGTGCACACAGGTGTTTGCAACTGTGACTTTCAGTCAGCTGTATTGTCATTCACAGCACACTGTGAGGTGCTCATGTTCTGAGAGTTGTGTTTCATGTCCCCCATATGTCCAGTTGGTATGACGTGGACAAATAGTAGTACAGATGATGTGGTATTTGGGGGATGGACATGTGCACTTGTCAGTCACATAACTTGCATTCCCCATGCCCTCAGATTGTGACACAGTGCAGACTGTTGTTGGCTGGCTGCCATGGCCATGTGACTTGAGACAGTAATGTATGACTTTGCACGCATTCCTGTGTCATGGCATTCAACTCCCTGAGACTGATCCTGCAGGGGAGTGACATGTGCAACATGCACCCCATTGTGGCATTGACTATCCGGACATGGGTGCATCATGGTGTCTGGTGCTGGTATGCATCACATGCATTTCTATTTAGACTCTGGCCATCCCTTTATCCGGACACCTGCACTGACTCAGTGGCAGGAGATGTGATGTGTGCATGTTCACATACTTCACCGTGTTCCCTGCAATGTCCAACAACTGTGTAGGTGGTGCATGTGTCCACACTGGGGTCTTACCATCAGACAGGCACCGGACAGATGGGTGCAAGGGCAGGAGGGGTGTGAGTCCCATGGTTGACCATCAGACTGACAATTGGCTTCCCCGAATCTGTGTGAGGACTTTAGGCAATGTTCAACTAAGGATGCCAGGGCTTGCTCTGTAATGTGCTGTACTTACTGTGGTGTGTGCGGTCAGTGCAGGTGACTGATGTTTGTCTGTTTCCCTAATTGTTTGCAGATACATCCACGGCCACAGGAGGGGACAGCTCCATGGACCAGGAGGAGCAGCGGAGCCAGACTGGGTCAGCATCGGACGGGTGGTCAGAGGGACCCAGTGGCACGGAGGGCGAGGGGAGCCACACCGAGGAGTCCTCAGCACCATCCACCTCAGCTGAGGACCACAGCAGCTCGGAGGATGACTCCCTTGTGGAGGCGGGTCTCAGCAGCCACCAAAGGCCAGCTAGTCTGTCTGGCCCCGCCACCACCACCACCACCACCGCCCTCCCATTGGCTCCCATTCCTGAGGTCCGTGGAGGCTCCCGTACTCGGGAGCGTGTCTCCTTCGTGCCAGGCACCGCAGCCCCTGCCCCTGTGTCCCCTGCTGCCCTGAGTGAGGAGTCTGTGTACCTCCTTCGGCAGCTCCATGTAGGGCAGACAGCAATGCTGAGTGTCCTCCATGCACACACCACTCTGTTGACACAGCTGGTGTCGTTCATGGAGGGCATCTCGACGGGTATGTCTGCCCTACAGAGGAGCAATAGGTCCATGGACTCCTCCCTGACGGCAGCAGTGTCCCTCCTCCAACAGTCCCTCACCCCTCCCACCTCTGCCCCATCAACACTTCCTGCACCCCTACCTGTCCAAAGCACATGCACACCTGCACAGTCACCCAAACACACAGACACGAGCAGCACAGACACACCCAAGAGAAAGGCAAGACGTGCACACACGCATCCTCAGGGGACTGATACCACAGACACAGGGGACGGGGAACACACACACACACAGGCATCCACATTAACTCCGCAGTCCTCCAAATCCTCTCCCTCCAAGACCCCTTCCCTTGCCTCGCCTGCTAACACACCTACACAGCAGATCTTCCTGTGTGACCTCGGCCTCTTCCCCTCCAATCCTGCTGATCCAGCATACCGGGGGAAGAGGAAGTCCACCCACACAGAGGGGAGTGCCCCTCGCCCCCGGACACCCTCCCCCAGGCGCAGGCAGAGTGAGCCCCCCACCCGCAAGTCCCCCCGGTCCCGGAAGAGCAAGACCCCGCCACCGCCCTGCAAGTCAACCACCCAGTCTCTCACCTCCATCCCCCAGGCCACCACTCCACAGGTTCCACCGCCACACCCTGCCCCAGGTTCCCCCACACACCGATACCGCATCCCCAAACTGCTTAGGCCCTCCCCCTGCCACTTGCTCTTCCACCCCAAAACCAGACGCTCTGCCTGTTTGTGCCACTGGTGTGGAGACCGTGTCCCCCCTCTGTCCTGCCCAGCTCTTCTGCCCCCCTTCCACTACCTTGGAGTCATGCACTGCGGTGGAGTCCACAACCACCCCGTCTGACTCGGGCACTGCATTGGGGACCCAGTCCACTCCATCTGACCAGCCCACTGCAGTGGTTGCAGCACCAACTCCATCTGACTTGAGCCCTGCGGTGGTGCCAGCCCCCCTGAGTCAGACACCTCCACTGCAGTTGCCGGTGACACTCCTGCACCCACCTCCCCTTCACTGCCTCCTTCTGGCATCCCCTGATCCTGTCCCTGCGGTGCCTGGCCTGCCCCTCGTATGCCCCTCCAAGGGGGATGTCCCCTGTCCGTACCTGTGCAGGCAAGCAATAGTTGACAAGTTGTCACACATCACCCTGTTGGGACTGTATATTTGGACTGGCCATTGGCCTTAGTTTATTTTGGACTTTTGATTTGAGTTGCACACTTGCTGAATAAAGCCTATTTTTGTTTACTTGTGGTTAATCTTTGGAGGTACATGATGTAGATGTGTAGAATCATGCATTTGCTGTTGTAATAGTGTTCAGATCAGGTAAATGAAGTTTTGCTGTGATGGGCTCCATGTGGTCCATGGGATATGTGTCCTAATCTAGTCTGGATCTATAGCATCCTTTGCTGCAGTCTGAGGGTGTTATGTTCAGCATTTGACACAGGGATGTACGTTTAGCATTTGTAGATTACCATCTTTGTCCTACACTGATGCACATCTGGTGGGCTTACCACTGTCCAATGTTCCTAGTACCCTGACTGTGTGCCCGTCTGCAATGGACATGCAGTTTAGGACATCAAATTTGGAGGACTCATCTGTGTACACAGTGCAAGTTGCTTGACACGTGTCTTGGGTGTATGCAGATGACTGACGTGACACTCCCGTACCCAGGCTGATATGAGCAGAGCCTTCAGTGTGTTGTAGTTGTTGACTCACTGACCGAGTGTTCTGCTGACATGTTTGAGTCATGCACAGACAAGGTTTGGCACAGCTGACCTTCCACAGGAGTGGAGTGCCCTCATGGCAGTGCGTGATTCCGTGATATAGGCTGTGCCCATGTTGTGTGTTGTGTAGGCATGTCTGTGCGTGTTCCCTTCTCCTTTTCCTACACAGGCTGTGTCCCTACGGATGTTCCTGTTTGTGATGCTTGCTGAGTTGTTCTGTGTTCATCCAGCATCTTGGACCTGGTTACTCCGGGATGTGGGTGCATGGCAAACTAATGTTCATGAGGTTGTCATCCCTAGTTGTCTTTGTTGTCAGGGCTGGGGATGTGGGCAAACGCAGATGGGACACAGTCAGGATTCCTCTTGGCACTTGTTGGTTACACGAGTAATGTGATTTTCTGTTTGTGTATGCTTTCAGTGATTGTGACACGTTGTGTGTGTGACTGCTGCCACTCCTCAGGGTCAGAGGTGCAATGTTGGAAGTTGTCTATGTGTGTCCTTTGTGGGTCAGCTTGGCTTCTTCATTGGTGTGTGACTATGGCCAGGATCCCATTGTTTGGGGTGGATTTCACGTCATGCCCATGTACGGCATACTGTGCAGTGTGTCAGACATTCACAAGTATTGTTGACTGGCCATGTGTGATGGGTTTCTGCACCTTATTTCCCCCACCACCCCTGGGATTGTCATGGGTGCATGTGCAATGTCAGCAGTCCATGTGAGCTTCAACGCTGCACATTGGTGGAGTTCAAGGTGTGTGGGGTTGAGTGTGTGCAAATGTGAGTTGTTGCACGGCTGGGGCACTACCTCCATATTTTCCTTGGCTGGCAGGCCGTGCTGAGTGCTTTGTGCTTGTATAGGTGTGATGGTAGTTTGTTGCTCAGGACACATGGCTGTGGTTCACAGTGTGGATGACATCTACCTTTGTCATCACAGTGTGATTGTCATGCAGGCTAGTGTCACCACAATGTGGGGTCCCTGGGGGAGTGCTGTGGTGGTTCGGTCTCTTGCTGTGTGTGTTGCTGTTCCTACAAGCTTGTGTGACATGTGTAATTTGGGCTCCCTCTCATCTCACAATGCCTGTTTGCCCACATAGGGGAATCCAATCCATGAGTTACTTTTGTTTGTGACTGTGTTGACATCTGTGTATCAGTGAATCTGGCCTCCTCATGGGTTGTGTGTTTGCCTGGGGACACTGGCACACAACCCCCTCACCTGTTGTGTATGATATGCAGTGTGAGTCTGCCTGTTTGTGTTTGTGCTTTTGCACCACTGCATTGGCATATCTTTAGTTTGCCATTGGCTGTATGTTGTTTGTTGGCTTTCCCCTGCTGGCCCTGGGACTGCTAGGTCATCAGTCAGCACATTGATCATGGTTAGTATGTCCCATTGCTTCCATGGTATGGTATTTGTTCACCTGACATCTACAGTCTCCACAGGATATCTACATGTGTGTGTCCATTGGTGCTGATATGTGGGTCTGCATTATGATGCTCACTTCTGTCATTGTGTTATTTGTGAATGTAGACAATGTGGGCCCCCATGGCTGATGTTTGTGTGCACATGGCCAGAACGATGTGTCATTGGCACTGCACTGCTTGCCTCACACAATCTATGTTGCTATGGGACACAAGCACTACAATGCCACTGTAGTGTTTGGTGTTGTGTGGCCATGAATAATCCCTGCAGTTATGTTTTGCAGCTTTCACCAGGACTACCACTGTTCAATATGTGCTTCAGCTATGGAGCACACACTTACCTTTTGGGCACTGTGGTGATGGGGCTTTGGGCCCCATTGCCACAGTGTTCAAAATGTGCTTCAGCTATGGAGCACACACTTACCTTTTGGGCACTGTGGTGATGGGGCTTTGGACCCCATTGCCACACTGTTAAAAATGTGCTTCAGCTATGCAGCACACACTTACCTTTTGGGCACTGTGGTGATGGGGCTTTGGACCCCTTTGCCACACTGTTCAAAATGTGCTTCAGCTATGGAGCACACACTTACCTTATGGGCACTGTGGTGATGGGGCTTTGGGCCACATTGCCACAGTGGTCATGGTCTGCTTGCATTGTGTAGGCCACACACACAATTATGTGTGACACATGTGTTAGGGGGTCACATTGTATGTTCAATGTCATGTTCAGTGTTGTATGCATTTGACACAGACCACACACGCTTGTCATGGTGTTGTAGGCTGGGATGTAATTTACTGACAGTCCTTATGTGGGAGTATGCTAGTTGTGTCATGCATTACCCGTCCTATGAGTAGGGGTGGTTGTAGTGACAGGCATCCAGCCCCCATGAGTGGTGATGGTAGTAGTGGTAGGCATCCATCCCCCTAAGGGTGGGGATGGTAGTAGTGACAGGCATCCAGGCCCCCTGAGTAGGGGTGGTGGTAGTGACAGGCATCCAGCCCCCCCTGAGTAGGGGTGGTGGTAGTGGTAGGCATCCAGCCCCCCATGAGTGGGGATGGTAGTAGTGGTAGGCATCCACCCCCCCATGAGTGGGGATGCTAGTAGTGGTAGGCATCCAGCCCCCCATGAGTGGGGATGGTAGTAGTGGCAGGCATCCATCCCCCTTAGGGTGGGTATGGTAGTGGTGGCAGGCATCCATCCCCCTAAGGGTGGGGATGGTAGTAGTGACAGGCATCCAGCCCCCCTGGATAGGGGTGGTGGTAGTGGCAGGCATCCAGCCCCCCCTGAGTAGGGGTGGTGGTAGTGACAGGCATCCAGGCCCCCCTGGGTAGGGGTGGTGGTAGTGGCAGGCATCCAGCCCCCCCTGAGTAGGGATGGTGGTAGTGACAGGCATCCAGGCCCCCGTGGGTAGGGGTGGTGGTAGTGACAGGCATCCAGCCCCCCCTGAGTAGGGGTGGTGGTAGTGACAGGCATCCAGGACCCCCTGAGTAGGGGTGGTGGTAGTGACAGGCATCCAGGCCCCCTGGGTAGGGGTGGTAGTAGTGGCAGGCATCCATCCCCCTAAGGGTGGGTATGGTAGTAGTGGTAGGCATCCAGCCCCCCATGAGTGGGGATGGTAGTAGTGGTAGGCATCCAACCCCCTAAGGGTGGGTATGGTAGTAGTGGTAGGCATCCAGCCCCCCATGAGTGGGGATGGTAGTAGTGGTAGGCATCCAGCCCCCCATGAGTGGGGATGGTAGTAGTGGTAGGCATCCAGCCCCCCATGAGTGGGGATGGTAGTACTGGTAGGCATCCAGCCCCCCATGAGTGGGGATGGTAGTAGTGGTAGGCATCCGGCCCCCCATGAGTGGGTTTGGTAGTAGTGACAGGTATCCAGGCCCCCCTGGGTAGGGGTGGTGGTAGTGACAGGCATCCAGGCCCCCCTGAGTAGGGGTGGTGGTAGTGACAGGCATCCAGGCCCCCTGGGTAGGGGTGGTAGTAGTGGCAGGCATCCATCCCCCTAAGGGTGGGTATGGTAGTAGTGGTAGGCATCCAGCCCCCCATGAGTGGGGATGGTAGTAGTGGTAGGCATCCAGCCCCCCATGAGTGGGGATGGTAGTAGTGACAGGCATCCAGGCCCCCCTGGGTAGGGGTGGTAGTAGTGGCAGGCATCCAGGCACCCATGGGTAGGGGTGGTAGTAGTGGCAGGCATCCAGCCCCCTATGGGTGTGTATGGCATTGGTGTTGGCCATCCCACCCCTATGGTTCTGCTGTTGCTAGTGTACGTTATTTGTGTATCCCTATGTGTGTGTGTGACATGTTTCGTGTACGTGTGGTTTGTTTCTATGGTTGGTGTTTGACTTACCGTCTGCGCCGTACGCGTCCGTGCCGGTCCCGGTAATAGATGTAGAGTATAGGTAGGACCTGCGCAATGGAATTCATGCTTGGATCATCTCGTTCGGGTTTCTCGTGTCTTCGAGTCGTACTCGTAGCAGGCTTGTTCGTCTCGTAGCCGTGGATCGTCTTGAGGCGCGAAACGGAGCTTATGTACGGCTCGCCCGGATGCTCAAACGTGCCGGACGTAGCGACGAGTTCGGCGCGTACGGAAGACGCATCGTACTAGTCCGGCCGGAAGGTGCTGTGTATTTGGTTCCGTGCGACTCGATTCGGCGTTTACGGATCCGGCTCGGGCGGGGTACAGGAGCTGGAATGGGTAAGTACGGCTCGCTCAGAATCAGGGCTGTTATGCGCATCGTACTTGTTCGTTCGGTAGAGTGTTCGAGTCGGTCGGAAAACACGCGTTCGGCTGGTATTTTTTCCGGACGAATACTGTTAGGTGCGCTTCCGGCCGACATCGGAATCGACCCCAGAATGTTAAAACCAACTTCACTAAAAGATGTATTTTATCATTCTGAGTACTAAATTAGTTTTTCTACCATGATCCACGGGTCAGTTAGGATTATAAGATGTAATAATCAAACTGCCCATTCTGGCCTATGGGGAACAGGTAGCCTTGCAATAGTGAAAAACGGAAATGGCTGTAATTCACTATTAGGACATGCCACACACACCAGGGCATGTCCTACCTTATACTTACAATGCACCCTGCCCTGGGGCCTACCATAGGGGTGTCTGATATGAAGAAAAGGGAAGGTTTAGGGACTGGCAAGTGGGTGCACTTGCCCAGTCAACATGGCAGTACCAGACTGCACACAGGCTCTGCAATGGCAAACCTGAGACACACTTTTACAGGCTGCTTCTGTGGGTGACACAACCAGTGCTGCAAGCCCACCAGCAGCATTTGGTTTACAAGCCCTGGGCACACTCAGTGCACTGTACTAGGGTCTGACAAGTAAACCAAACCAACCACTCATGGAGTCACGAATACATACATCAATTTATAACAGAGAGCATATGCACTTTAACACTGATCAGCAGTGGTAAAGTGCCCAGAGTCATAAAACCAACAACAACAGGTCAGAAATTAGTGGCCTCTAGGGTCCTGGGCTTTCATCAGGGCACAAAGGGTTCCCTCCCTGGCGTTGACAATTTGTTCCCCCAACCAGGGTGGAATTTTTCTCGTACCCAAAGAAGGGAGATAAGTATACTCCCTGTTTTTACTTTGCACGAAGGTTACAGCTTTCTGTTCCTTCAAACATATATATAGAGTGAATCACTGTCAACACCAGGGAGGGAACCCTTTGTGCCCTGATGAAAGCCCAGGACCCTAGAGGCCACTAATTTTTGGGCTGAAACATGTTGGCGGATTATTAGGGTCATAGGACCATTACTCCAAAAAAGGCCCGCTTTTTACTGTTTTTTTAATATCCACTACGTCCCCAAGAATGAAAGGGATACCTGGGGAACAAAGTAGGATTTTTATCTTTAAGTCCCCCTGGCCTACATCTCCTAAGAGCTCCCTGAAATATGGTCGAGCCCACCCTGACCTTTAGGAGTCGGGGTGAACCCGATGATGAAGAATGACACCAATAGGGTGTGTGAGGGTTAAATAAGAAAAAGGATTTGCTTCCTTTCTGCATTCTGCCGTGTTCGCCACATAAGGATTTTAAGATCTCTAGAGCGTATGTTCTGGATGGATACAAGTGGGGCAGTAGACTTCATCCCCCAACCAGTTGTGTGGCAGGAGGTGCTTTTGCAGAGTGGTGGAGAAAGGGGGTGTGGCCTCCGATGACCTCTCAGCAATCCCACTGTATGAGACTTACTGGAGGTAACAAGAGGGGATGTTGGCCCCCACGGACCCTTGCAGCCAAGGGGACTTCATCTCCCAACTAGTTGTGTGCCAGGAGGTGCCTTTGCAGAGTGGTGGTGAAAGGGGGCAGGGCCTCCGGCAACTTGCAGTTTTTAATTTTTTTTTATTTATTCAAAGAAGAAGCCGCGTCGCCCCCACTTCCGGGACCCTGTGCCCCGGGGCCAGGCTCATTTTGAATGGGGGAGGGGGATGCCTCCCCGGGCCGAAATTTGGCCCTGGGGACTGCATCCCCCGGGGCTCCAGCCTTTGAAAAAAGAATAATTTATAAAGTTCAATTAAAGGGGCCTAGTGCCCTCCCTCTCCCACCGATTTTGGCCCCTGGGACCCCATCTCCTGGGCCTGGCCTTTGTATTTGTTTTTTTAATTAAATAATGGGAGGGGGGATGCACAGCCCCCCTCTCTGGGTAATTTCGGCCACGGGGAACCCATCACACGGGTCCCGGCCTTAATTGTGGATGCCCTGGTCCCACCCAGGGCACCCACTCCACTGAGGACCATAGGGGGAGCCTCAAGGCTCCAGCTTTTCCTGCCAGCTTGCTGCCTCCTGCAGGAGCCGGCACTACTCTTAGAGAGAGAAAGAGAGCTGCTAACATGCTGCCTAGGGGGACTAAGGGGTCAGGGTGTTTCTGCCCTGCCCTCTTTTCTTTTTCTTTTTATGTTTTTTCTGTGACTCGGTTCAAGCTGAGTCACAAGATGGCTGCCAACATATCCTGGTTTGAAGTGTTGGCAGCCAATCAGATCTGAGCACGAGAACATGAGGGGTCGCGAACCCTTTGTGTCCTCAGTTGTCCCAGTTGTTTATCTGAAAAACCTTTAAATACCTCTGCAACTACTGAACAGATTTGCAACAATTCACAAAAAAGTCACTTTCTGGACCAACAGCTAACTTTCTGCCAAATTTGGTGTAATTCCGTTCAGCAGTTCGGGCTGTAGCCTTGTCTATAGTTCCTATGGAAATTAACATGGGCAGACTCCCCCCCTTTTCTCGGCCCCCGCTTGACGGATCACTCTAGAACTTTCAACGCAGCAGCTGAAGTAAGCGTCAAACTAGTTTTAAAATTTCACTAGGATTTGTCCAACGACGCCAAAGTTATTGGCAAATGAAAAAATGCTCTTCCTATGGAAACTACATCCTAACTATAACTTCTTTTGGGTAATAGGAATAGTGCCCGGTGCTTCAATCTCAGTTACTGGTCCCCACCAGTATGGTAATTGTAATACATAAATAATATCACTGAGAAGTTACAAAACAACAAACAATAGTGATTCTTGTATTGTTTCTATATTTCTTTATTTTTTGATGAATCAGCTATACAGCAATACAGCCAACACGTGTTTCGCGCTCACTAGCGCTTCTTCAGGGCTGTTAAACATTGAGATCACAAATCAGTGTTTATACAAAAAAAAAAAAAAAATTCTCACAAACACATACATTGTAAATGGTTATTCCAACCTGGAATTTGCTAAAGTGTTTTATACAAGCTCAGAGATAACATAAGATCTACACAAATAAACCTCTTCAAATGTACAAAAAACTAATATAACGATCTAAAGTATATACAACAGGATGTGCATCACCTTGAATTCATAATGTCCTCTAAATCAGGTTGCACTATATTGCATTCAATTTTGCTTCAAGAATTCTACACTAGTAATTCACCGTACTTCATAACCTAGGGGAATTTTGTGAGGAACCTAATCATTGCTCTATTGACTATCCTCCTTCATGATTGTGTATTTTAGTTATAGTTTTAAGTTATCTATATTCCTCCTTATATTTTGAAAATAATTTTATTAAGAGCAATTTACCTCTCAGGTTGCTTATTGTGCTCCAATAAAAGGAATCTTGGCAATTGGATTAATCTTCAATCTGCTGTGTTCTGCATAAGTATCACTCGGTACAATAAGTAAAAGATATAGTAACTAAGTTTTTATATCCTCAATGAACTCTACCTATTATTGACTTTTCTTGTGTTTAGGTCAATACTTACAATGTCAACGTGGTGTTAATTCCACAGTTTTCCAATATATTCTAAGCGTATTTCTCACATGCATACTTCACACCAACCATGTTTATTTAATAAATTGTAACCTGAAGAAAGCCAGGAGTACTTCTTTAATACATTTCCTTATTATTGTTCCCTATTCTAAGTTCTTCTTTGTATATAATCTTTGTTTAAATTCTTACCTGTGTTAAATTATAAAATATCATTTCCAAGATTTGTCAAGTTCTGATGCTATGGTAAATGATGAATCCCCCTGATACGGGATACTGTAAATAAAATCAGTACATTGCTCTGTCACACACATATTAGTAACCCTATATTTAGAAAAATAATTTATTACAGCAATAGAGCATGATAACAATTATATTACAGGGGGGTTTCTTAGTTTAATTATCTCTATATTGGAATTTAAGTCAGATTAAATACCGGTGAATTAAAGCTTGAACCTATTTCTCAAAGTTTGTTTCTCTAACTACAGACCCTTGAGCATATCTATAACACCCACAAGTCTGATAAATTGAAAAATAGAACTTGCCTATAATCGTTTCTTCAGAAATCCATTAGCTTTGCTAATATTAAAAATAAGCACTCTTTAATGAAGCTTAGCTACGTGTTCCACGGATCGTTTGTGAAAGTTTCTAACTTCTTTCTCTTGTACAGGCTTCCCAGATGACCCTCAAGGTCACATAAAAGGAACTTGCCCTGTCTGAAAATATCCTCACAAAACTCCCCTAGGTTATGAAGTATGCTGAATTACTAATGTAGAATTCTTAAATCTATATTGAATGCAATATAGTGCAATCTGATTTAGAGGAAATTATGAACTCAAGGTGTTGCTGTTCCTGTTGTATATACTTTAGATTGCTGTATTAGCTTTTTTTGTACTTTTTAAAATGTTTATTTGTGTAGATCTTATGTTATCTTTGTGCTTGTATAAAACCCTTTTGCAAATTCCAGGTTGGAATAAACCTGTGTATGTGTTTTTGAGAAAAAAATTGTTTTAATTATAGTATAAACACTGATTTGTGATCTCTATGTTTAACAGCCTTAAAGAAGCACCAGTGAGCGTGAAACACGTGTTGGTTGTAATGCTGTATAACTGATTCATTGAAAGAATAAAGAAATATAGAAAGAAACACTACAAGAATCACTATTGTTTGTTGTTTTGTAACTTCTCAGTGATATTATTTATATATATGCCATCAACAACCTAGCCACTGACAACACCATAGTCATCAGGCCAGCAGATAAAGGAGGTAACGTGGTGATCCTCAGCTGAGACATGTATGTGGCGGAAGCCATATGCCAGCTTAGTGACCCTTTGTTTTATGTAAGGACTGACAAAAATGAATATACGAAGAGTATAACCGACATATGGACCAGCCTGTGTGACTGAAGGGATAAAGGTCTCTTAGAATAGGAAAAATATTGTTTTTTTTTAAAAGACTTTTTCAAACTCCCCGTTCTGTATCTCCTCCCTAAAATCCATAAGAACCTTTCAAATCCCCTGGCAGACCCATAGTGTCCTCCAAAGACAGTGTCTTGGAAAATGTGTCTAGATATGTGGACCACTTTTTGAGAGACCATGTGGTCACACTTCCTTCTTACGTGAAAGACACCAAAGACTTCCTCATTAAAATGCAGGAGGTCACTTGGCGGAGTGATCTTTTACTCATTACCATGGATGTCAGCTCGCTCTAAACGATCATAGAGCATGAGCATGAGCATGGCATCTCGGCTTGTGCCAAATACTTGTCCAAAAGACCTGTGAGACATCTAGAACATTCTGGTATGATCATTGAAATGATCAGATACTGTCTTAAAAACAACTTCTTCCTGTTTGATGGTAATATTTTCAAACAGATCCTGGGCACCGCCATGGGGACATGCTTTGCTCCCAGTTTTGCGAATCTGTTCTTGGGAGCCTGGGAAGAAGACATTCGCAATGATACCAGACTCAGAGACAATTTCGAAAAGGTGGTCTTATGGCTCAGGTACATTGATGACCTGTTTGTGATTTGGAATGGGACCACATGTGAAGCGACCAATTTCATACACAAACTGAACATCAACAATCTTAACCTGGTACTTACTAGTAACATCAGTAATACCTCAGTTGAGTTTTTGGACGTAAGGGTAGAAATCCTCAATAACACCATACATACCAGTCTGTTTAGAAAAGCCACGGCTTGGAACAGCTTACTCCATGCCTTGAGCAGTCACGCTGACAACTTAAACTGGAGCATCCCCAACGGGGAACTCTTGAGGGCCAAACAGAACTGCAGTTCTGAAGAATCATTCCTGTCTGAGCAGGATACCATGCTTGCCAGATTTCTTGAAAGAGGATACCCCTGTTGGGTTCTGCGCAAAGCAGTCGAAAAAGCTAGGGTGGTTAACAGAACCACCACCTTGGAAAATAGGGATAAGACACTCACTGAAACAGATGACACCACCTGGGTCATCCTTACCTTTAATGGCAATTCCAATGAAATGCAAAAATTCCTTGTGAAGAATTGGGAAATTTTAAGGAAAGATCCCATAATTGGCAATTCCATCCCCGAGAGACCACGCATAACCTACAAACAAGGGTGCAGCCTTAGAGACATACTTGTCAATAGTGATATCACCCGGGCTGATGACACCAAAGGGATCAACCTACAGGGCTTTTCCCATGCGGCCACTGCAAGGCATGCCGCAGGAGCCATATGAGAAAAGAGTTCCTCAATACCAGTACCAATGCCCCGATATACATAAAACCGTTTCTCACCAGCAGTTCTTCCTTTGTGGTATATGTCTTGGAGTGCCCATGTAATCTACGCTATGTTGGGAGCACCACGCTATTGGCCAAAAAGAGGGTCCTTGAACATATGAGGGCCATCACAAACAAGGACCAACACTACCCAATAGCAAGGCATTTTGAGACATACCACTACTTGGACAGTTCCAAATTACAGTACTTTATCATCGAACAGGTACAAGTTAAACACAGAGGGGGCAATAGAGTACTGCCACTCAGGAAGCGCAAATCAAGGTACATTATAGATCTGGGCACACGCTATTGTGGGGGTCATAATATTGATGAGGAGATTGCCAAACACTTACATGAGGATTCATTAGCTTGGCAGTTACATGTACCGATGTATATGCATGCTGTTACAGACTGTATCTCCTGTCAATGTCTTTTATCTAGTTTCTTCCAACTTGTTTTTATCTAACTTCTTCTAACTTGGTTTTCTATCTTTTTACAGGAGGAAAGGAAGGGAGCTACTGGACTGGACCGGTATTTCTACTTGAGTTCCCTGCCCTTTTCTTCGTGACATCATCCTCCTGATGTCCTGATCACCGCAGCTAAGATTTTTCACTTTTCTTCTTATCGCCGCATCTCTTTATATTTCATTATGGTGTGTCATTGTTTTTCCTTTTGGGTTTTGTGATGGAACAACTTAAATTTGAGTACTTCCACCTGATGCACTGCTCGAACAAGGGCAGTTTGCACACACTGGCAGTATTTTGACACTGACACCATGTCGCTACCTCACTAGAATTTTTTCCCCCTAAATTTTTTTCCCCCATTGTGTCAACACCACTAAGTTTTATAGTGGCTGGTATCTGTGTAGAATTACCATTCGACTGCTTTACCCACCGGGGGTAGAATATACATACTAGTGATACTCGGACATTTTCTGAAACCATGTCGCTTATTTATAGGAATTTTTCAGTGACTATGTCCATCATTGGTTAACAATGCTACACATGTGCATTACTATGCTCTTCACCCGATGGCAATGTTTGTCCAAAAATGTGCATTGCTGTATTATCTTTGATTACGTTACATGAACCACATGTATACATTATCTTTGCAAGACAATGTTGAAAGGTATACAGTTAAGACACTATGTCGAATAGCATAGCGGTACAACAGTATGCCACCAGCTGATACTGTCCAGGTCGAAAGCATTATCTGCAATTGCAGTCTATTCATTATATGTATCAATATACAGCAGTACACATTATGTCGTTACGTATTCATGTTATGATCGTATGTTAACTTGCAACATTGTGTGGTGTATCCATGCACATTACAAGATGACGACCGCTTGCAGCGGTGAGTCCTATGTTTATGTTGCACTAAGAACTACATGTCTTACTTTTGTTTCTAATGTTGTGCATGTAAACTGTTCCATTTCACTGGGCACTTTGACGTTGTGATTTAGGGAGTAATAAATCGATCGTTGTGGATTTCCTTGTGTGGCTTCTGAGAGCACGTCTAACTTCGCCTCTGTCTTGGGATTAATTACCGGCAGCTCCGCCGGCTGACGTGCCACTTCCCTCGGGTCTCCGTTTTTCTCAGCAGGAGCCTTCTTCTTTGGGATATATATATATATATATATTATCTACTGGCGGTCGCCAGTAGATAGTTATAGTTACAACCTATTATCCATAGGAAATCCGCGACATTCTATTTGAAATAACTCTCTTGCCGGTTGACGTATCTTCGCGAAATTTTCAAACTTCGTGGGGCGCTCCGGTCCGCTCCTACCCTGAAAGTCTCGGGGTGATACGTCAAGCGGGGGCCGAGAAAAAGGGGGGTCCCAAAACGCGTTTTCCCCATGCATTTTCCCATAGGAAACTTTAGACACGGCTACAGCCTGAACTGCTGAACGGAATTACACCAAATTTGGCAAAGAGGTAGTTCTTGGTTCAGAAAGAACCCTTTTTGTTAAATGGTGTAAATCCGTTCAGTAGTTGCTGAGAAAATGAAAAGTAAAAAGTTAGTGATATCTCGGGACGAGTAGGGTCCGCGTACCCTCCCGATCACGAGCTGCATGTTAATTGGTTGTCAGCTGGCTGTCAACATTCCGATTCAGGAAATGTTGGCAGCCATTTTGTCCCTCGGTAGAACCGAGGGACAGAAACAAGTGTGCAAAGCGCACAAAGGGGGCAGGGTAGAGACACCCTGACCCCTAGGTTTGCTCAGGGGTCCCACAAGGACCCCTGGGCAAAAAAAAAAAAATTTTTTTAAAAATCGGCAGGATGCGCTCAGGGTGCGCGAATCCTGCCGGAAGAATAAAATCGAGCGCGGTCTCCCGCGCTCGATGTTAACTGGCCCCCGGGTGGCCCAAGTCCCGGGGGCATGGTGGGGGATAATTTAATGTGTGGGGGCCTCAAGGGCCCCCAAGCCCCGGGGACCGCCACCCCCGGGGCTTTTTTAAAAATGGTGCGGGAGGGCTCTGAGCCCTCCCGCAGCCCCGGGGACCACCACCTCCCGGGGCTTTTTTGACATACATTATTAAACCTGTGTGGGGGCTCCAGCCCCACACGCCCCGGGACCACCACCTCCCGGGGCACTAAACATTTTAATATGGGGGTCCGTTACGGACCCCAGAGCCCCGGGACCACCACCTCCCCGGGGCTGTGTACTGAATGGGAGGGGCCGCGCGGCCCCCTCCTGGAGCCCTTGATGGCCCTGGGGACCACCACCCCCAGGGCCGGCTCCTGCAGTGTCCCGGGGTGCCTACCCCGGGACACTGTAGTTTGCTATGGCAGGACGGGAGCCTCGCGGCTCCCGTCCTGCCATAGCAAACTGCTTTGGATATTGGAAGAGAGAGCAGGGAAACCTGCTCTCTCTTCCAATATCCAAAGCGATTGCTTTTCCACATGGGGAGCAGCATGTCAGCTGCTCCCCATGTGGAATAGCAATGCCGGCTCCCAAGGGACGTGGGGAGCCGGCGGGACTGTGGGGGGATTGGGGACCCCCACAGTCCCCAACGGAGAGGGCCAGCCCGGGGGATGGGGTCCCCGGGGCAAGTAGTGGCCCGGGAGTGGGGGCCACGCGGCCCCCTCCCCCAAAAAAGAGGAAAATTAAAAAAAAAAAAAATGGAAAGGCCGGCCCCGGGAGATGGGGTCCCCGGGGCCTTAAAATGCCCAGAGGAGGGGGGCCACGCTGCCCCCTCAAAAAATAAATATAGAGGCCATGCCCCGGGGATGGGGTCCCCGGGGCCAATACAGGCCCAGGGAAGGGGGCCACGCGGCCCCTTCCCGTTTTTTTTTTAAAGGTAATTTAAAAAAGGTGTAAGGCCCTGGGGGATGGGGTCCCCAGGGCCCAAAAAAGAAAAAGGAAGGGGGCCACACAGCCCCCTTCAGGGGAGAAAAAAACAAAAAAAAAAACGATCGGGCCCGCAGGCCCGCCCCTTCCTTCACCACTCTGCAAACGCGCCCCTGGCGCGTTTGCAGAGGGGAACGAATTCCCCTTGAATACTGGGGGTCCCTGGGGCCAACTAGCCCACCAGGTACCTCCAGTATGCGCCAGGGGCTGCCTTGCAGAGAGGTGTACAGAGGCCACGCCCCTTTTACACCTCTCTGCAACGCAGCTCTGTGGCGCTTTTGGAGGTATATGGTGGGCTAGTTGGACTCCAGGGACCCTCAGGATTCAAGGGGACTTAATCCCCCAACTTAAAACGCGCCACGGGGCGCGTTTGCACAGTGGTGAAGGGAGGGGGCAGGGCTTCAGGTGACATGTGTGCAAACAGGCCCTGTGGCGCGTTTTAAGATGGGGAATTAAATCCCCTTCAATCCTGAGGGTCCCTGGGGGCCAAATAGCCCAACAGGTACATCCAGAATGCGCCACAGAGCTGCGTTGCAGAGAGGTGTAAAAAGGGGTGTGGCCTCTCTACACGTCTCTGCAACGCAGCCCCCTGGCGCATATTGGAGGTTCCTGGTGGTCTAGTTGGCCCCTAGGGACCCTCAGGATTCAAGGGGACTTAATCCCCCAACTTAAAACACGCCACGGGGCGCGTTTGCAAAGATGTCACCTCAGGCCCCGCCCCTCCCTTCACCATTGTGCAAATATTCCTCTAAAATCAGCCGAAATAGGAATTCCGATTTACTCACCTGTTATAAGGAGAGACCTCAGTGCTGTATCTTTCAGCCCAGTACTGGTCCTGAAAAGTAATTTTAACCGTACTTACCAGTAACTTGAATTTCCTTCCATAGGCTAACATTGACTGGTTTCACTTGGAAATTCTTCTAAGTGTGGAGTTTTGGAACTTTAAAATATTCCTCTAAAATCAGCCGAAATACGAATTCCGATTTACTCACCTGTTATCAGGAGAGACCTCAGTGCTGCATCTTTCAGCCCAGTACTGGTCCTGAAAAGTAATTTTAACCGTACTTACCGGTAACTTGAATTTCCTTCATAGGCTAACATTGACTGGTTTCACTTGGAAATTCTTCTAAGTGTGGAGTTTTGGAACTTTAAAATATTCCTCTAAAATCAGCCGAAATACGAATTCCGATTTACTCACCTGTTATCAGGAGAGACCTCAGTGCTGCATCTTTCAGCCCAGTACTGGTCCTGAAAAGTAATTTTAACCGTACTTACCGGTAACTTGAATTTCCTTCATAGGCTAACATTGACTGGTTTCACTTGGAAATTCTTCTAAGTGTGGAGTTTTGGAACTTTAAAATATTCCTCTAAAATCAGCCGAAATACGAATTCCGATTTACTCACCTGTTATCAGGAGAGACCTCAGTGCTGCATCTTTCAGCCCAGTACTGATCCTGAAAAGTAATTTTAACCGTACTTACCGGTAACTTGAATTTCCTTCATAGGCTAACATTGACTGGTTTCACTTGGAAATTCTTCTAAGTGTTGATTTTTGAAACATACAAATATTCCTCTAAAATCAGCCGAAATCCGAATTCTGATTTACTCACCTGTTATCAGGAGAGACCTCAGTGCTGCATCTTTCAGCCCAGTACTGGTCCTGAAAAGTAATTTTAACCGTACTTACCAGTAACTTGAATTTCCTTCCATAGGCTAACATTGACTGGTTTCACTTGGAAATTCTTCTAAGTGTGGAGTTTTGGAACTTTAAAATATTCCTCTAAAATCAGCCGAAATACGAATTCCGATTTACTCACCTGTTATCAGGAGAGACCTCAGTGCTGCATGTTTCAGCCCAGTACTGATCCTCAAAAGTAATTTTAACCGTACTTACCGGTAACTTGAATTTCCTTCATAGGCTAACATTGACAGGTTTTCAGCAAAAAAGTTTCAAAGTGTTGATTTTCACAAACTACAAATATTCCTTAAAAATCGACAGTATGACTTAAACGCATTCTTTCAACTGTTTACAGGAGATGCACCAGTGCTGGATCCAGGATCCAACACTGAGTAAGAAAAAGTAACGATAACAGTTTTTACCTGCTAAGTGAATTTCCTTCCATAGGATAACATTGGTGATTCTATGAGAAAAAGTTTCAAAGTGTCAACTTTTAAAATACAATAATATTCCTTAAAAATCACGACTGTAACCAAAACGCTTTTACTCAACTGTTTACAGGAGATGTCCCAGGACTGAATCTAGGATCCAGTCCTGTGGTTAGAAAAGTAATCCATAAAGTAACTAATTGCATTTAACTAGAAATTCACATTGAGCTGAATGTTGCATTGTGTTTGAAAATGTGTTGCCCATTGCAACAACTGTAACTACTGTACTTAAAAGTCTATTGCCTATCTGCAAAGTATTTAAACTAAAGTAATTCATTAAGAGAAAGTATTTTTTGTAATGTAATGTATAATGTAATTACAATGTAATTTAAATAATAAAATATGTAAAAAAATAGTTTCTAAAAATGTAGTAAATCAGTATTTTAAAAATGTATATAACAATTAATACATTTAAAAATTGTCATTTACAAAACCTTTGAAATTCACTGAAAAAACCGTAGGTTTCAGACATGTTATAGTTACAAATTAGCATTTAAAAACCTTTGAAATTCACTGAAAAAACCATAGGTTTCAGGGACGTTATAGTTACAAATTAGCATTTAAAAAACCTTTGAAATTCACTGAAAAAACCATAGGTTTTAGGGACAGTTATAGTTAGTTGGACATTGCACTCGTACAAAACCCGTGAAATTCCCCCGTTATAGTTAGTCCAGCTAACTATAACTCGCGCCCCCGCAATGCACTGCTGATGACGTCACATATTACATCACTCATGACATGGTCAGTGACATCACTGATGACATCACTGATGACATCTCAAATGACATCACTGATGACATCACTGATGACATCATCCATGTGATAATTTCATGCATCTTCTCACACCCTAATATAACCTTTGATACACCCACTCTAAAGTACAGACTGCCATTCGCAAAACCATAGACACTCCAACACCAATAACTACATACCCACTCACTGATTCTTAGGTCTACACACACATCCACTCACTCACCCGAACAGTCACTCATATTTACGGTCACTCAGTACAGGACTATCATATGCACTCATACTCCTATATAGACACTCAAACACCGCCACTCATCCATAGAGGTACTCACACACCTAGTCAGTCATGCAAATAATTAAACACACTACCATTTACTCACCTATACAGTTATACACACACCAGCTCACTTACTCATACAAATACTAGCACATTCTTACGCTCTTATACAATCACTGATACAAGCACACACTCATCCATACTGCCACTATCACAATCAGTCACTCTTGCTTATAGCTATTTATATACTCCAACACACATATATACTGCCTTTCACATATGTAGTTACTCACACATGTACCACTGGGACATACATTCACTCACTAACACACTCTTACACACACTTACCCACCCATACAGTCTATCACAGATGCACTCTTGAAACCATCCACCCAGTGAATCACCCACTCACACATCTATGCACAGAGTCGCACACACCCCTCCCACACAAACACTCAGGCACCCATACAGATACTCACACAAGCATTCAATAACTCATATAGACACTCATGTAGCTATTCTCAAACACATGCAGCCACTTACACAGCAACAGACAGACGGATACAGACATTCACCCAGTTTAGTCACTAACCCATGCATTCAGTAAGATACGTTAAATCACTCACTTATACAGTCAGTCACGCACCTACTAAATCATCCATACAGACACTTACACACCCACTCATTCTTCAATACGTCTTTTCCTATATATATTAAAAATATTTAAACTTTACAGAAACACACAGTCACTGGATGATGTCATCAGTGATGTCATCAGTGATGTCATTTGAGATGTCATCAGTGATGTCATCAGTGATGTCACTGACCATGTCATGAGTGATGTAATATGTGACGTCATCAGCAGTGCATTGCGGGGCGCGAGTTATAGTTAGCTGGACTAACTATAACGGGGAATTTCACGGGTTTTGTACGAGTGCAATGTCCAACTAACTATAACTGTCCCTAAAACCTATGGTTTTTTCAGTGAATTTCAAAGGTTTTTTAAATGCTAATTTGTAACTATAACGTCCCTGAAACCTATGGTTTTTTCAGTGAATATATATATATATATATATATATATATATATTTTTATATATATATATATTATCTAGTGTTAGTTTTCAGTAGGTAATTATAGATCTGCTTTTTTCGTAGAAAGAGGGTTTTTTGGTTTGCTAATAACTTTAGCCCTGTGTGACGAATCTCCATGAAATTTCCCCCCCAAAAAAGGTTAATCCACCTCAGCTCCTTCCTGGCCAGTTTTGGGATGATCCGTCAAGCGAGGCTGACAAAAAAGGGGGCCCAAAACTAGGGGTGAGCGGAATTTGCGTAGTCGCGCTACGCAAAGCTCCGCGAAATGGTAAAAAATCTCCGCAAGCACGCAAAAGTTCCGCGAACACGCGGAATTGCTTGTTCCGCCCGTTCGCGATGCTTTTTTCCTGTTCGCGAACGCTGTTTGCGTGCTCGGGGAGAAATATCTCGCGAACATGCATTTTGAAAGTGCGAACAAGCAAAAAACTCCGCGAAGCAGCGGATCGCGGAATTTTTGGCAATTTCGCGTTCTCTGCGGAATGCGAAATTACCCAAATTCCGCAAATTCCGCGAGCGGAACGGAATTTACCGCCCAGGCCTACCCAAAACACAAAATCTTCATGGATTTTCCATAGACTTCTTTAAGACAGCTTTTAGCAAAAACTGCTGAATGGATCTACACCAAATTCAGCAGGGCGCTCGATCTTGGTTTGTAGGTTGTCCTTTTTTGGGATTTGGTGTAAATCCGTTCAGCAGTTTTTGAGATATTGAGGGTCAAAAATAATTGTATATTTTGGCAATTGGGCTCGTGATTGTTCTGTGATTGGTTGAGAGGCCCGTTGTTCCCATGAGCCTTCATACTCCAGCGAGAGTGAATTCTCTGATTGACTGGCTGTTCGAATGTTAGAAATGAAATTGCTGCCATTACTGTTTACTTGAAAAATTGGAGGTGTTGTCGAAATGAAATTAAAAAGCAATATAAGAGGGCTGCTGCAACAAATGATTGACTGAATGCTGAATAAACCAAACATTCTCCCCCAGTCAAGAGATGTGGGTTAAATCCATTGCTCTTTTGCTCCAATGAGGAGAAGGGTCACGACTGATTTGCATATGGCTGGGTCTAAACTGGAGTGGCGTGGTGAGCAAAAGAATGATGGATTAAACCCAGATCTTTGTGATTGTTGGTAAATTGTTGCATTGTTCAGCATTCTGTCCATCATTTGTTCCTTTTGTTTTTGTCGCCCTAAGTGGGAAGGGTATACCCAGACGTGGGTCCTGTGTTCACTGCGCCACTGGATTCAACCTAGCCTGGCTAATGAGGGGTGATGCCCCTAAACCGGTCCCAGGATGCTTGTTTATGGTCCAGGGAAGACCTGGCTTGGCAGTTCGGGCTGGACTGTTCCCATGAGGAGCAGGGTCAAGACTGATTTGCATATGGCTATGTCCTATCTTGGGCTGTGTGCTGAGCAAAAGAACAATGGATTAAACCGAGATCTTTGTGACTGGGGTGATTTGTTCAGCATTCCATCCATCATTTGTTCCTTTTGCATATTTAGGAGGGCAGCAGCAAGTAACGCTGTCCCCCTATATTTAGAGAAGAGGTGTCAAGGGATAACTACTGTGAAGAAAACAGATGAGTATTTTGCAATCTTATGGGACTCTCACGGGATCGCAAATAGTAAAAAGGGGTAGATAAGTTCTCACTACACTTCATTAGTGGAAATTCATATGGTAGCCATTGTTTTTGGGGGGAATGATATAAGAGATAATTACTGTGATGGGTACATGGTGAATTCTTGTTTTAAAAAAAGTTATGATCCTGCGAGATTCTTGTGGTACATTGTGAAAAGTAGGAAGGAGTAGGTGATATTTGAATACATTCTAGTATGCACACTTACTACTGTATGGGGTCTTACTGGAGATAGTGTTTATCAGAGTCTACTATTTGCACTCATTGGTTTTGTAAGGGTTGGGAGTAGACTATAGTCTCTTCCCCCTCTCTACTACGGACACCCGTAATTAGAGAGAGAGATGTTAGCAGAGAGGACAGTCCCTAAACAGAGCAAGCTATGCACAAATGTAATCCAAAACAAAGGTCTCAGTGGAGAGGCTAGTCTCTCCCCAGACAGCCTACTACACACATCGGTCATCTGAGAAAGAGGTCTGGAAGGAGAGGGCAGTCCATGTACACACCTTACTACACACTCCATTTATCTGAGACAGAGATGAGGAAAGAGAGGGCAGTCCATGCAGCAAACCACCATGCACACCTCTCATGTAAGACAGATGTCTGAGGGAAGAGGCCAGTCTCTTTTCACACCCTACGACACACACTAATCATCCAAGAGAGAGGTCCCATCAAAGAGTTCAGTTACTCTTTATACTTCTACTACACACACTCGTCATCTAAGAGAGAGGTCTCTGTGGAGAGTTCACTCCCTCCATATACTCTAGTACACATATCCATCATGCAAGACAAAGGTTTGACTGTAGAGGCCAGGTACTCCCTATACTTTACTACACACAACTGTGATCTAAGAGAGAGGTCTAAGTGAAGAGGACAGTCTCTTCCCATGCCCTACTATGTATACTTGTAATCCAAGAGAGAGGTGTCAGCAGAGGGGTCAGTCTCTCCCCAAACTCTAGTATGTACACTTGTAATCGAAGAGAGAAGACTTAACAGAGGGGCAAGTCCATCCAGATACCTACTACAGACACCAGTCATCAAAGTGAAGGGTCTCAGTAGAGAGGCCAGTCTCTCCCCACACCCTGCTGTACATACCTATCATGTAAGAGATGAAAAGGATAATCTGTCCCACATGCTACTATTTCCCTACTATTTTGTTATGATCCACAAGAATCTCGCAAGTGTAGCTCACAAGCTTCAGGGAGTGAAGCTTTCTGGATGGACAAGTGTGATCTCACAAGTGGCTTGTGAGACCTGAAGGAAAATACTGAGCTTGCCATGAGGTGGTTTACAGTCCCCTAAGAGTCTAGCGAGACTGTAATAGGGAGTAGTAGAAAAAAAGGGCCAAGGCTCATCCAATAGTTACCATTCTCATTACATGGTTGAATAAATGCTGTGATTCATTGGGTACAGAATCAGAGATAGTCAACATTGTCTTGGTGATTTGGACGAGAAGGAGTCTGTTGGAGTTGTGCTCCACAGAAGTGACTGAATTTGGAAATGGGCCAGACTAGTGTTTTCAGTTGCATATAAGCAACTGCTCTAAGTTCAGGTAATTACAAATATACTTTATGAACTTTGTTGAGAAGTGTCAGTAAGTGCACTACTGTTGATAAACTTATTCTATACAAGGTTTAGTGAGTCAAAAGCTGTTTGTAGAGGTGTATGTTTCTTACTATAGATTTTGAGAGGTAGACTTTAGAATGTAGAGAGATATCACAAAGTATTGGACGTTTTGTTATAAAATTAAATGTTCAATCTGTATGTAGTTGTAAGTAAAAGAGGCAGTGTTTCTGAAATTGTAAAACAAAGAGTCTGCAATATGTTAATGCAAGGCCTAGTATTTTTATGAACCTCACTGTTCACATATTTTTCCCCTATGAGATGTTAGAGTAGAGATATTGCTATTTCTAGATTAAAATACTGTGCTCACTGTTAGGAAAGGTGTATAAAGAGAAATGTGTTACTTTACAAATTGTGAGGGAACCATGTTTGAAGGCAAGCCATAATTTAATTGTGGATAACAAAATGCAGTGTTTGATGGGATGGCATTTTTTAAGAGAAACAAATTGTGAAGTTTGTGGTACAGTACATATAAATATGTGATTGTGGGTGCAAAATATAGAAATATTCAGAGAATAAAGTGATGTATCATAGATAGGATGTAACTTTACATTTTTGGAGTATTTTGTCTTTTCCTTAGGAGGAAATAGAAAACTGAAGCTCTGAAAAACGGAATTACCATGTCACACTAAATATGAAGGAGAAAAACAAAAATGTTTTAATTCAGAAGAAAGACAGAACAGTAACTGTGAGGAAAGTCAGGAACATTTCTTAATTGCATAACTGTGTTGTTCTTACTGCCTACAGTGACATTTGTACCCTTGAAGAAGCATGTTACCTGTAGCTCTACTTGTTTTTATTGAAAAAATGATTTGGTTACTTAAACAGCAAAAAATTGCTTTATTTATATAAGGAGGGTTGTTATCTGCTTGAGCCGTAAGAACCCGGGGAGAGGTTGTGTCTGCCTGTTGAAACAATGTGTAGGCAGCTGAAGAACTGAGTAGTTTGGCTGCATGAGCTAAGTTTGCCTTGGCTATCCTCTCAGAATGACTGCATATACAATACTGAACTCCTTTTTGCAAATTTTATTTTATTTGAAGAGACTGTTTTGCCAATGAGACTGCCAGAAAAAAAACTATTAAAGGAGATATTGTTTGGCAGGCTAGGGTGGCTGAAAGAAGGAAAAGAAGATCTACATACATCAAAATCCAGTAGACAAATGACTCAAAAAGGGAAGAGATGTTGGTGAGAGTGATGATTATTTTTATAAATTAGTAGTTTGTTGATTTGTCTGTTTTACAGTTGTTGTCATATGCTAATCCAGTTGTTGTTTGTAATGTTGTTAAATTGTTTTTTTTAAAATAAAATGTTTAAAGTTACTACAAATTTATTTTTCTTAATAGCTTTCAATATTAAAGATGTCAATATTATTACAGTCTTGCGAAGTTGACTTAAAGTGAAGCTTCCATCTTCAAGAACTGTAACTGTTCTGCTGCATGCATATGTATGTTTAAGGAACTATAAAGAGATTAGTGCTTCTTTTCACTGTAGTATAAAGATTCATTCAAGCAAACGGTTTTGGCACAGTCAAATGCATTTTCATAGCAAACTATGCTCTGGTGTCTGTCTATAACCTAGTCCGTATGCTTTTCATCCAAGAGAAACTTCTCAGTATGGAGCTCATTTCTTCCCCACACCCTAGTTATAGACCTGTCATTCACCAGAGATGTCTCAGCAGAGAGGTCAGTCTCTCCCAACACCCTACTATGCATACCCATCATCCAAGAGAAAGATCTAAGGATAGGGGGGCAGTCTCTCCCCATACCCTACTACACGCCCCCATCATCCCATAGAGAGGTCTCAGCGGAGAGGCTAGTACCGCCCCACACCCTACTACAAACACCTATATTCTGAGAGAGGTCTCAGTGTAGAGGCCAGTTTCTTCCTACATCCTAGTACATACACCCTTTATGCAAGAGAAAGTTCATAGTGTTGAGGCCAGTCCTTTACCACACTGTATTTTACTTCCTTGTTGTCTTGGGGAAAGGCCTGAATGGAATGGCCAGTATCCACTATGTTGAGTGGTTATCCTCTGGTGAGGTGTTTTCGAAGAGTCCAGTCTCTCATCACTCCCTACTATATACTACTGCCATGCTGTGGAAAGCTGGGACTGGAGTGGTAACGTTTCCCCAAACTCTTAGGAGAAGCAAAATTTGTAGATACTGTAATGAAGGAGAGTGTATATTATGTGATTTAAACCTTTTACAACCTCGCGAGATTGTGAAAAACAGGTAGGGATGGTAGAGAAAATTGTTTATAGAGAAAGGTATGAGTGCACAGGCTTATGTGTTTGAATACTCTACTGTTCACACTGAAGGATACAGACCCGTTGTCCATGAGAAATAGAGGAGGTATCTAAGGTTAACTACAGTGAAGAAAATACATGTATACTGTTTTTAACAAATTTTTATAATCTTGTGGGACTTTCGCATGTTTGTGAATAGTAAAAAGGAGTAGATGAGCTCTCAATACACTCCAATAGAAGGAATTCATATTTTGGGACTTGGTTTTGAGAGAACCTGTGTCAGAGATAAGTCCTGTGTTGAGTAGATGGTTATTTTTTATGGGATTCGTTTGATCTCGTGAGCATCCCATAAGACTTGCATGGGAAAGTCTCTCACAAGGTTTTTGCCATCCCGCGATCCTCTTGCAAGATTCACATGGAAAATTACTTGGCCTGCCACAAGGTATTTTACGATCCCGCAAGAGTTTCATGGGATTTTATAAGGGGAGAAGCAAAGAAAATGGGCTAAAGGCTCAACCAGTAGGTACCATTCGTATTACATGGTTGGAGAAATACTGTTATGAGATTGGGTATAGAACTAGCGATAGCTCAGTTTGTCTTTGGTGCTTTGGGGGATAAGGAAGTCTCTTTGAGTTGTGGTCACGAGAAGTTAATTCATCTGGAGTTGAAAGAGACTGGTATGATTATTTCTATTTAAGAAAGAACTCCAAGTTCAAGTGCTTAGCAATATATTAAAAAAACTTTGTTGTGAAGTGTTAGTAAGTATACTAATGTTGGCACACTTATTCTACAATATGTTTGCAGAGTGAAAAGTTGTTTTGGGAGGTGTAGATGTGTTATATAGGTTTTGAGAGGTACAGATTAGTATGAAGTGAGATGAGACAAGGTTTGCAGATTGTTTTAAAAAATGAAATGTACAAACTGTGTGTACTTGTAAGTAAAGTAAGCAGTGTTTCTCAATTTGTAAAATAAATAATACAACAATACAAGCTATAGTACTGTCATGAACCTCATTGTACATATACTTTAGTCCTATGAAATGTTTGAGTAGCTATATTGCTATTTCTACAGTGAAAAACTGTGGTGAGTGTTAGCAAAGGTGTCTCAAGAGGAATGTGTTACTTTATAAACTTTTATGAAATAAGGTTTGATGGCATGTTATAATTTATTTGTGAAAAAAGTGCACTGGGTGAGGGTGTGGAATTTTACAGGAGAAAACAATAGCAAGTTACCGGTGCATTAAATTTAATATTCGATTGTGGTTGAAAAACCTAAAAATGTTTACAAAATATACTAATGTATCACTGTTATCAATTATTGACCTGTATGTAGCTTTCATCTTTTTGGTCATTCTGTATTTTTTCAGAGACGAGTGGCAACTTGTCTCTGAGGAAATAATTATCTGCTTACATAAGCAGCAAAGAAGAGCCTTTTTAAGAGAAGCAGGATTATTATTTTGTTCAACAATATTTAGACATAGCGTATTCAGATTGGAAGGATGTTGTGTCACCTAAGCAGTTGAGTACTTCAACAGCACGAGCTATCTCTGGATGAGCTAGGCTTTGTGAACTGTATCTTTAGATATGCTGCTTTGCCGAGACTTTATTACCACCTAGCCTGCCATAACATAGCATGATTCTAAAGACTCTTTGGCAGGCTAAGGCGGCTAAAAGACTGAAAAAGAACTGCTACCTACATCAAAATCCAATAGCAAATAAAGCGAGGGGGTTTAGGAGGTGCTTATGAGCATCAGAAAAAACCCTATGTATTTCAAAGTTGTTTTTTTCATGTTATAGTTGTTTATATTGTTTGTTAATGTAGTTGTTGTAGTTTTGTATTGTTTTTCAATTGTTTTGTTGTAATAAATACATTTAAAGTTACTTTGGATTAGTTTCCTTAATACTTATTATACATTTCAAGTTTATTATAGTATTGCAAAATTCAGTAAAACTGCCAGTACCATGTTGTAGGACTGTGAATATGCTATTACATGTATATGTATGTGAGTGGTACTATGCTCATTGTTTAATCCATAGAGCATTGGCAAAAGGGGAGCCAATTATTTTGCAATGTAAATAAGGTTAGTTGTCATGCAGCAGTGAGTTGTTCCATGCTGTAGTATTGATAACTATAATGCTAGGGAGGGATCTTCACTTAGAGTTAGGAGCATATTTATAATCTAATACACACTGCTATCAGCTTCTATTCACACCCTATTATGTATGGGTGTTGCCATAGGGAAGTATACCTCCACAATGAAATATGGACACAAGTTATCCAAGACACAGTTTTGAACAAAGAGGATACTTCATTTTATAGTCTACTATGGATATTCATCAATATGAAGAGAAGTATGTGCAGAGTGAACAGTTTGTACCCATAGCCTACTTTGCACATGTTATTGTGAGGAGATGTCTGGACTTAGAGGACATTGCGTTTTCATATCATAGTCTCTATAGATGTTATGTAAGACATACTTTTGAGCATAAAGGAAATTTCTACTCCATACTTATCTTGTATTTTTGTCATAATGGGGAGAGTTGTGACCACCAAGGTAACTCACTTTTCACACCCTAATTTGCGCAATTATCCAAGCGACACATCACCGGAGGGAGGGCTGTCTTTCCACACACTATACTATGCAGAGTTATCATGCAAGAGACATGTGTCAGGAAACAGGGCAGTTTCTCCCCACTGTCTACTATCCATACCTGTCAATGTGAGAAGAGATATGAGACGAGAGATAACATTTCTCTCAAACCCAACTAGACACACCTCTTACCCTGGTAAGATGTGTTAGCAGAGAGATGAGTTCCTTCCCAGACAGCATTGCATCTCACTAAGGAGAGGTGTGAGACAGAGGCCACTAGTTCTCTACACTGTACTCAACATCCATGTTGTCCTGGAGATAGGTGTTAGTGCAGAAAATAGTTTTTTCCTACACACTACTGTATATATCTGTGATGCTGGGGAGAGCTGTGAGTGGACAAGGAAATCCATTACCACAAACTAATAAATATGGTTATTCCCCTGGGGTGAGGTGTCAGTGGGGAGGCTATTACTTGTACATATTATGGAATAGTGAGGTCTTACATTTGAGGTGAGTACCATCCCTACCCTACTATGCATACTACTGAGCCTGGGAAAGGTATGATTGGAGACCCAGTGACTCTTTACACTCTATCCTACATACTAGTTATCTTAATTCAAGGTCTCAGTGGAGAAGCCAGTGTCTTTCCATTATCTAGTAATGGGGATTGTAAGAGGTAAGTATTGTAATGAAGGAAAATTCAAATTTTTCCTCTAAAGTATTGTTATAATCTCACAAGAGACTCGCAGACCCGTATAAAAAAGGGGGTAGCAAAAATCTGCTGCATATAAATGATATCTATTACAACAGGATATGTTCAGTGAAAATGCAAATTACAATATGAAAGTCCACTTTCGCGAGAGGCCCTCAAGAGTCAACTATGCTATGTAAGAGACCATCATGGCTCTCACAAGTGTCTTGTAAGAGTCATCAAGAAGAAATAAAAGGTAGCTGTACAAACAACATACATAATGAAAGTATGGGGTATCTCTAAAAAGAGCTTTTTAATGAACATTTTTTTGCAACTGCATTTTTTTGTTTTTTACATTTTAAACTTGTTTGTATTTATTTAACAAAGGAACAACAAAAAAACAAAGAGGAAGGAAACTAGAGAAAAAATGTTTTAAAAAAACTACTGCCTAGGTTAGCATTTATGATCCTGGATAAGCCTGTCCCCTGCAGCCCTGCTTGTATCAGAAGAAACAAATTATCTGCTTACATAAGCAGCAAAAAAGGACTTTGTTCAGATAAGCAGAGTTGTTTGCTGCTTGAGTGGTGAGTACCTGGGCAGGCACAGTGTCACCAAGTTGAAAAGATGTGGATGCCGTGATGAGTTATCAACCTCTGTAGCTTGGGCTAATTCAGATCGAGCAAGGTGTTGAGGGTACATAGCCCTCAAATGTCACCACATCCCAGTGCTACTCATGCTGTATTGTTTTTTCCGGATGCCCCTACTGAACTCCTTTTAGCATATTTTATAAATCACATATTTCTCAGACACTTTTTCCCACCTGATCTCATTTCAAAACATTTCCACACCAATGGTTCCTTGGGTGGCTGACATGGCTGAGTTGCAGGAACAGCAGTAGGGTTCGCATCTGAATCTGAGGATGACATTCTGGATATAGAAAATCAGCAAAGTCACAGAGCTAGCCAAAAAGGTTAAACCACAGCAATACCCAATAGGTAAATGAAGCAACAAGGAAGGAATGATTTTTTGATAAATAAAGACATCCATATGAACCAATAACAATCCTTCCTTGGGATGTCTTTCCTCTCCCAGGCATCTCACAGATGTCTTGCGAGAGGCCCTTGACATCGTTAAAGCAGAAAACGTTCTTAATATCTCAAATGCAACAACACACCAACTGTTTTTCTACTTTAAGCAACACTTCTCATGTCTTACTTTATTTAGAATGACGCACATATACTGGTATGAGCTTAATTCCAAATGTACGATCTCACGAGTGGCTCCCTAGAGATGGACAGGAGATACAACCCCCTCGTAATCCATGCAGGAAATTGTGTGCTTGACTCCCGCGATTGCCTCACAAAAGCCATAAGTTTGTAAACAGACAAATGAATGCAATATACATACTTTACTGACTTTGTTATTTAAGATTAGCATTCAGTAATAACTGACCACATGAAAACGATCTCTGTACAATAGATTAGAACAACATTATAACTTTATGCTCTATGCTAGTGGCCTGCGAGCTACCCGCGAGCCTCCTGTGAGAGTGATCACACACCCTAAAATTGGATGTACATAGTGAAAACACATAGATTACATTACAGGAAAGACTGATCTATTTTTATGTTTCATAACCCAGGTCTAAGTAGCAAAGCGACCTTTTTCCTACATTTGTCCTACCTTGCTCTGCATAACGGTTCCAGCAATGACCTTTTACCCAGTTATGTGCTGAATAAATGTCGATTGGGTTCCTTGAAACTAGCCTCATTTATTATGCATGAGGATTCTTAACATCATATCTTAATCCCCTGCACATGACGTACATAACAGGATTAACATACTCTGTACAAAAGTCATCGCTATCTTCATCCTCGGGCAACAGGGCTACTTTGCATAGTTACAATTATTGATTTAGGCTCATCTACATAATCGTACTCACAACATATGGATTGTGGTAGAACCCCAGAGGTTACCTTTTTGGTATAAAAGAACCGCACCTTCACTATGTAACAGAGTAGACGCTGACACTGACATGGAGGTCCCTGCACGCTGAGGCATCAACATGCAGCGGTCTGACATACCTTGCGGGGTGTCCAACTTGTGACCAAGGCGGGTCCTTCCTTCTCTTCCATCAGGTGAAGGGGTTGTGTCTTCCCTAGGGGATTCTTGGCTTCACACCCACATACATGCTAGGTACACTTAGGTACGGTCCGCATCATAGGAGTACGCAAAGATTACTGTTTTCATATATGGCTGCATATATTCATTGCTTTGCACCATAGTAGAAATGTATCTACTGTTCACTCTTTTGGTGCTTGTAATCTCTTACGTTTGCTTCTGTCTACTGATTGTTGCAGCACATATGTTTTATACTATAAGGGCGCTGGTTCAATAAATGCTTATTGAAAATGTCACTAACGTTTATTCTGTGAATCTCTCTGAGCACGATTGACTGAGTGAAAAGTACTGTACTGTTTCCACGATCCCTGAAGGGTCAAGGGTTGTCATGTTCGATGGTTACCAGAAACTCTTTCGCTCCTTAGTAGGGTTAGGGGGCTTAATGGTGGCATTGTGAGCTAGCTGGTCTATAGGCTGACATATCCTAATGGGGTGTCTGGAATCAGTCTAGACACCAATCCCTTAGTTTATGTTGTCTAGCAAACGCGCAGTTCCTATGTATTTTTAGGAACTACATGACACAATTTCTTCTTCAAATATAAATGTGAAGTTTTGTAAAGATACATACAAAGGGTATGAAAACTATGCTGGGAATATTTATGTATATGTGAGTTACACAAACTAAGAAGTTGAATTTTGTCAACATAAACAAGTAGTTCGTTTCTATGTATTTTTAAACTTTTTTTTTTTTTGTAAATCCTTCAAATTCACTGAAAAAACCAAGAGTTAAACTCATTTTATAGTTAGGTGAATTTTTCAGTGACAACATTAACATTTTGAACTAAAAAAAACACAGAAATTTACCAGTTATAGTTATCAGTACCAACTATAACTTGCGCCCCGCCATTCACTGCTTATGACCTCACATGGGATATCACTCATGACATGTTCAATGACAGCATTTATGACATCACTGATGACATCTCAAATGACATCATTGATGACAAAACCACTCTCACACACCCATACAGCCACTCACACACCTACTCATACACCCACACTGCCACTCCCACACTCACTTACACACCCACACATCAACTCACACACCCATATAGCCACTTACACAGCCACTCACACCCACACACAAGAAGTGATGCACTTATAGAAATTGCAATGGCATATGTTTGAATTCAATGTGCTGTTGTTTTACTATTCAATGTTGCAATATAGCTGGCAGACCCCTTATTTGTCTGAGGATTTGTGACGGATATGTGGATCCATAAAATTAATTTAAGAAAGAATTAGTGCATTGCATTTATAGAAAGAGTACATAAGTTACCTTACCTTATTTTTTTATGTTTTAGTTTTAAAATATATAATGAGAATAAATGTGTGAATAAAAGGTATTTATAAATTTGCGAAAATGTATATTAGCAAATTAAACTTATGGGTCAAATTGTAGCACTTTTTATATATAAAAAAAGTGAAATTCAATAAAAAAATAAAAGTTGCAAGGATGTTGTAGTTAGAAAATAGCGTTAACAAAACATAGAAATTCACTGGAAAAAACAAAGGTTACAGGGACGTTATAGTTAGGAAATAGAATTTAAAAAAACTTAGAAATTCCCTCAAAAAAACAAAAGTTACAGAAACGTTATAGTTAGGTTCAGACTATTTTTTTTTACATGTAAAACCATAGAAATTCCGCAGTTATAGTTATCTTGAGTAACTAGAACTCATCTCCTAAGGTAACTATAACTCGTGCCCTTGCCATGCAATGCTAATTATCCCACATATTACATCCCTCATTATTGTTCTTTGACATCATTGATAATATCATTGCAACATCTGCAGTGAAATTATTGATAAGAAAACTGTGTATGACAGGGGCACGAGTTACAGTTACCGTAGGGCATAAGTTAATGTTACTTCCCCGTCCTTCAGGGCTGTCTCAGTAGCTACATCCCGGGGATCTCACCCATGGACAATAGCAGTTTATCTGCATGTAGCGGTGCAGGTAGGGAAACCTGTGTTTACTCTCACTTGGCGGGAGCATTTTTTTATTTCCTGCCAAGTGGGAGCAAACACCAAGTCCCCTCCCAGAGAGTAGGAGCTTTGAAAAAGCTCCCACCCCCTGGGAGCAGACTTTTGATCTGTTTCCCCCTCCCACATTGATGCGGGCAGGAAAACAGATCAAAAGATTGTTCCTGCTCAGAGGGAGCAGCATTAGTACCTGCTTCCTGTGGGTGGGAGCAATACCGGCTCCCGCCGTATGCGGGGAGCCGGCTTGGGCTGTGGGGGCTTTTGGGGGCCCTCAACAAGAGTATGGTGGGTGCCCTGTGTGGGCACCAAGACACCCACATTTAAGTGTCAGTGCCCCAGGGGATGAGGTACTCAGGGCTAAAATCAGCCCAGGGATGGGGGCTATGTGTCTACCCTGAAAAGTACGCTAGGTTACGGGGGATGGGTTCCACAGGGTTGAAATCAGACAGAGGAGGGGGGAGTGAGTGCCCCCTCACCTAAAAATCACGCAGGTCCACAGGGGAAATCAACTCAGACTATGTGCACCTAACCTAGGTACATTTTTATTTTGCTTCAGAAGATGGACTATCTGTAAACTTTTCACCACAGTATGAAGAGTTCAGGTAGTATGATCTTTAGCACCTTCAGACCTTGGTTATCTGAAACTAATAGTCTCTTTTTTTACAACTCTTGCATAGAGTGTACACTGTTCTTAGTAGATTATTTTTTAATACTTTGTGGTTTATTTTTCATGGGAGTTTCACTGTTTGCAAACAGTGTGGCATAAAGTAAACTCTCTCCATAGTGTAAACACTGTTTACAGTTTCCACTTCTCTACTCATATCAACTTAATTTCTAAATGTAGGTTCTGTGATTGTCAAGGGTTTGAGACAAATAAAAGCTGTCTGTAGTAGAGTATTTGTTTTGGAACAGATATTCAGCATTTTTAGGAACTTGGCTTTCTCTGAACAGTTGTATATAGATTGAACACCGTACTCAATGAGGGTTTCCCATACATCTGTGGTTGATTGTTAATGTGAACTATGCTACCAGTAAAGGACATCATATAGGGTCAAGGTTGCACATAATGCATGCTTTCTACACCTAAGGGAGTTGCATCTGTGATGGCACTAATGATGCCTCATGTTCTCCTGAACCCCAAGAGACAAATATTTCCTACAGTGTTTATTTTATGGCTGGATTACTTCATTTGTCCTATGCCAGAATAGTAAGAAACACCACCCCTTTGTCTAACACTCTCTCCAGTTTTAGTTTGTTACTTGTGTGGATAATACATCTGACTTCACCAGAGAACAACACTTTCCCCAATGTTGTTCTGTTTGGGATTTGAATATTAATTCTGCCCCCACTGCCGAGTCAAAGACTTCCTAAAAATGTTGTTTATCTTGAAGTGGGAATAGTAAATCTGACTCATTGAGCATAACACTTTCCCCAAATACTGCTTGATTTGAAATGGAAAAAGTAAATATGATCATTGCACACTACCCCCGTCCAACACTGTCTTCCCGCCCATAATCTAACACTTTGCCCAGTTTTGTTTTTCTAGTGGAAATATTAAATCTGCATCTCCCCCCTCAGAGTCCAGCACTTTTCTCAAAGTTGCCTAGTTTGGCATGTAAATAATAAATCTTACCCTAGACTCTAAGATACTCACTGATGTTGTTTAGTTTGGAGTAGAATTAGTCAATATAATTCCTCCCGAGTTCAACGCCTTCCCCAAGGTTTCTTTGCTTAATGTGAGGTGGGAATAGTAAGTGTGATCCCCCCCTTTAGAATCCTGCACCTTCCTCAATGTTGCTTAGTTTGGAGGTGAGCATAGTAGATTCGGACACCTTCTCCCTTTTCCCACCCTAGAATAAAATTTTTAACATATTATAATTACTTTGGTCAGTAGAAAATGGTTTAATACTTTATCATAAAGGTCAATTCATTATTAGTAACAATGAAATAGTTGCTAGTTTATATACAGACCAGTATTTTTACATTTAAATCAAAATCATTTTTTATTTGTAGACTTTTGCATATTTTATTAACACAACATTTCAATAAGGGAAACATACATTTTCATTTAAATCAAATCATTTGTTTACTATATATTGTATTTACACCACAATAAATAATGCATGCTGTTTAAAGTAAAATTATGCACAACATATTTGCCAATTTTTGTACAATATTAAGATAAGTAGAACACTTTATATCAACATTTTTTACACACATCTTTACTTTATTTTTTCACAAATATGTTTTTGATAGTAATAAATATTTTTGACATATCAGATTCCAATAAATGTATTATTGTTAATTCAGAATGTTATAATTTTGGGATTGTTCCCTTTTCTTTGACATTTGGTATAATTTTTAACATTTTTTTAATATATTTTTCAGATAGGATCACATTGCAGTAAAATACTTTATTCAGACAATAATAGAGTCCATTAAAGTTCCAAATACAGGAAACAAAGAATTGTACAAACATAAAAGTAAAATGACTGTTGTGCAAATAAGCAGTGTCTCCCAATATGATATCTTTAAAACTTGATTTAAAAAACCTAGGGCTATGGTCAAAGTGCAATATTATAAAGTGCTAGTATCTAAAAATATATAAGACATGAGTGTCCATTAATGGTGCAGTGTAGACTATGGGGCTCATTACGATGTCAGGCGGAAAGCCTCTTCCTGACAGTCAGAATCTCCTAGACTGTGTCCGAACCCTTCCGACTGACTCGGTCGGTTTACATTCCGACTGACCAATTACAATGTTTGCGGTCGAAAGTTAAACCATGCGGTCATTCTGAATCGACCTTGCCTGGCTCCTGGAGTATCTGTGTCACTCAGAACCCCATCGTACAGCCCTATGGACAGCATGCCCGACCTTGGGATTATGATGTCGATTTCCAACAGCCTTTCTGAGTCAGCCTGTCCGACACGAAAAGGCTGTCGGAAAGTGACTTTCAGGGTCCCTAGCAGGACCCCCTTCATCCTAAGGCCTCCGGTTGGTGGCTGAGGGAGTACCTAAGGGCCCCCCCTGTAAAACCATGCACTGTGTGACAGGCACCATAGGGCGCCCGTGACAGGGTTTTACACACACACACCCCATTTCCCCATAGGAGCCTGTGTTATGGCCGGTTGTCGGGCAGAACCCGAGCTCCCATAGGAAACAATGGGAATCTGACCGATTGTTTGGTCACATCCTAATCGGTCGGGCGGAGCACCCGATCAATAGTCAGTCGGTCCTGATTCCGAGACGATGTCGGGCGGAAAGTTTCCGACCGACATCATAATCCGCCCCTCTGTGACAAATTGTCTCTTGAGTATTGTGTTTCAGGCAGGCTAAGTAGTAGTTCGTGCTTGAGTTCCATAGTGTGCGCATGTGTTTAGGGGCCTGCCCTTTTTCCACAATGTTTAGCAATTTGGGGTGGATGCCCCCGGTATTGGGCAGGCCTCACATAGGAACCAGTCGGCTTCCAAAAAGAATTTTCCAAACTGGGCTAATTCTTTTGGTATCACTGAGGTATAGAATAGTTTTAGTGCCTCTTTGCATGTTCTTGACACGTATTGCAAAAAGATTGACCTTAGGTACTTTCGCCTCTGTTGTAGCTGGCCTGCGCAGCAGCAAATAATATGGATAGCTGTTTCTGAGAGGTATTGGCACAGCCTACATCGCCCATGCCTCTGTGTCAAGCTCTTGCAGTGTGCCCTGTATTACCATATGGGCATTGTTAAAAGCCTAAGTGCTAGTATATTCTTAAAGGCTTGTATTCCAATGGCTGATTTCAAGTATGGTTGAGAATGTGTGAATTCATGTGATGCTGAGAGCCCCTCTGCTCTTCTAATGTTTCTGATTTGGTTTATATCATGTTCTCTTGAAGCCATCATGCCCTATTCCTTTAGCTTTTTCTGTAGTTGTGCTAAGGTCATTGGGAGGTCAGTCAAGTTTTCTGCGTCCATATTTAATGTTGTTCTCACCGAGCCAAGGTGCTTCGCCCACTTGCTTTTTTTATCCAGAAATGTTGTAGTTAGTGCTCTTCGCAGGGTTTCCAGGTTTGCCCTGGTCACAAGGTGGTGAATTTGATTATATCTTTTTTGCACTCAATGTCCATGCACAACAGGTTAAACTCAAGACAAATTAGAGTGTGTTTTTTGGAATGCAAAATATTTTTCTGTATGTAGCTATATGACTCATCGTATCACCTCTGTCGAGTGACTGTTTAGTTTATGGTATAGTTTGGAGAGGGCATACGTGATTTTGGCTGCTTTTCCTGCTGATGTAGTTAGCAGCAATGTGGGTTTTCCAGTGTCTGCCAGACAGACTCCGAGGTATTTGCATATGTCAGTTGTGCCTATTTTCAATGAGCCAAGTTGCCATCCAAGTTGGTATGTTTTGGTTCTATGTTGATCGCCTGCAGAGCTTTACGTGGGTTGTATATGTGCAGTATGTCTAGGGCCTGCCTCATCACAAAGCGGGTTTGATCTAAAAATACCAAATCGTCTGCATATTGTATTATTGGTAATTTCATCTTGCCCAATTTTGGTGGGAAGATTTTTCCTTTCAGTAGTTCCTCACTTAAATCTGCTGTATATAAATTCAACAATGTGGGGGTGACGACACAAGCCTGTTTAAGCCCTTTGTTGGTGAAGATCCTTGCCGTGGCGTGGGTCTGTGTTATCTTGGTCCTCACCCAAGTGTTGGTGTATAGCGATGTTATTGCCACAAGAAGATGTCTCGGTATGCTCATCCTGCCAGTTTTTTCCAGAGGATGTTGCAATGAATGCCTTCAAATGCGGCACTGTAGTCTACGAAACAGGCATAAAATGGTGGTGTATTCAATTCACAGGTTTTGGAGTGCTGACGTTATCTATTGTAGATGAGCTCAGCCTGAACCCCGTATGATCAGTTGGAATGATGTTATTCTCATTGATCCAGCATTCTAGCTCATGTAGTAGCACTTTTGCATAAGCTTTGCCATCGACATCCAGTAGGGCTATTAGCCTGTAGTCCTCTGGTCGGTGAGGATCACATTGTACAATTTTTTTTTTTTTCTTTAAGACACCACCCTTTTTGTTGCTGTGTACATTACTTCCCTGTCTCTCTTTTTTTAAGTTAAAGGAGATTGGCATAAAGGTTGGAGGTGGGATTGTGTTTCTCCAAATAACGCAAGGCTTATTTTAAACTTATCTTTCACATTATTTAGTGTTTTGGGGAGCATTACTATATATTTTGTTAAGTTTAGGAAAGTGTTTCAGTGTTAGATGAGTTTTTTTAGTTTTTTTGTATGAGTGTTAGCATTAGTGTTAGTATTAGTAAAGTATAATATGGCCTTTAAGGTTGTTATATATTTAAGCTTAAGTTGATAGTATGTCATCATTTTCTTTTATCATACTATGTTTGTGGGTTGGAGTTGGAATGTCTTATTCATGTATATGTTACAGAATAGATAAAGAGGTCCATCAAGATCAAATAAATTTAACTTGTGTTCCCATTTTTTTTTGTTTTGTTTAAAATTAGTTATTTTTGATTCTTTTTTATATTTCATCTGTTAAAATAATTCATTTATTTTTCAGTTTTCAGTAAACAACATTTTCTTTACAAAGCAATTAGCTTTTGGGGGCTTTAAGGGCTAATTCAGCTATATAGATTTCATTTTTGACTTGGAAGCATCACGTGTTTTATTAAAAATAAATTTGAATGTTGACATATTTTTCGCTATTTCATTTTTATTAATGGCTTTTAAGAAGATTTTTGAAGGTGTCTTACTGCTCAAAACTGTTTCATTTTAGATTTTTTGTGGAAGGGGATTTTTAAAATGTGTTGCTTGAACAATTTAAAAAAATACTCTCTTTGGTGTGTATTGTATTTGGTATTATTAATTGAGTTTGGGTAGTGTTGTTTCTAACGCATATTTTTGCTATGTGTTTGAACTGTTTATATATTGTGCCTTGATTTATGATTGTTTTAAGTATAGTTATATAGGCACATTCAGATTTTTGGGTTGAAAGATTTCCTTCATTGAGGTATTTCTAATACTTGGTGAATGTGGTTTTTATTTATATATTTAATAAATATTAAATAAAATAATTTATTTCTTATTTATTTGATGTAATAATATTTTTTAATGACTTTTACCTTGGTTTGCTAGGTGATTCTATTTAAAGTATAGTCTATGCTATAAAGTCTAGGCAGTCTATGGATGCCTTTTCTGTGTAAAGTGTTACTTTTTTGCATAATTTCTTGCATGTGTTGTATTTTATTTTTATAGATTTGGTCTGGGGCAGGGATTGTTGAATTCTTAGCAATTGGTAAAGGTGCTATTTTTGAATATTTTCAGGTAATCTCATACAGTGTTAGGTGATGTTAAACTATTGTTGCTTGGAATGAATTGTGCCAGCTTCAGATGTGTTGTTTGGTTTTGATTCTTTGTTTAGGGTACTGTCATATACATCCCACCGCTCTATGTGGAACCTTACTTGGCATCTGTCTCCTGAGTGGTGCAGGTGCCCAACCCAAGTGTCCTTATAGTAGTCAAGGATTGAGGTTAACTTTTCTTCCTTATAAATGCAGAATATGGATTCTATTAATAAGTCTTAGTATCTGGTCATCTCTTTAGGTGGTAATAAGGCTCCAAAAAGATGTGTTAGTTGGAATTGAAATGTGCTGTTCGTTGATTACTCTGGCACAGATTTACAAATAAATGGTCCAGGGCATCAAGTGAATTTGATGCGCTATGTTGCGTGAACGGGAGAGAGAAGAACATCGCCATACCTACAAAGAAGTAGCACTGTTTTCTCTCCCTGCTTTGGCACACTTTAAGATGCCATGCAACAATGCACCATAGTGTAACCCTGGACGGAGTTTGCGGAGTTGCGCTACAGGAAACTCCGCGAAGTGGTAAAAAAACTCCACCGCACTACGCGGATCTCCGCGAGCGGCGGAGTTTGATAGAAAAATGCTGTTCGCGGTGATTGCACAGTACTGGATGCTTGTCCGCACTGTGCGATCATCGCGAACGGCACTATGCACAGCGCAGGCTTTTCTTTTCTACCGCTCGAGTAGATTTTTATTCGAGCGGCAGCTTTCTCAACGCGAACGGGCAGTTTCTCAACGCGAGCGGTCGCGAGCATACGCGACCACTCGCAATGAGAAACCTGACCCCTCGCGTTGAGAAATCTCACCGAGAGGTTTATTTTCCACGCTCGTGCTCGCCAACTTCATGTTGACGATCACAAACAAGGAAAAATCTCGCCGGGAAGTTGATTTTCCTCGCTTACGCTCACCAACTTGGCGTTGGTGAACGCGAGCGAGGAAAAAAACTCTGCTCCGCTGTGCGAAGCGGAGTTTTTGGGAACTCCGCGATCTCCGCGTAACGCGGAGTGCGGAAAACTTCGCAAACTCCGCGAGCGGAGCGGAGTTCACCACCCAGGCCTACCATAGTGCAAGCTCTCTGCATTGTGGCCAGCATAATTTTTGTGCTTACTACACAAAAACAATGCTGAAAGGCAATTACATCTTGGTACGTGTGCTACGGAATGCAGCACAGATGCAAAGTGGAAAAACGGGGAGAAAGGAAAACATTTCTCCTTGTTTTGTGCAAATCCATGTCTACAAGTCTTTGAACCAAAGTAACACAAGGCAGCGCATTGCGCTGCAGTGCTTTACTATTGGGTTACAATCCAATCTAAATCGAGATTTGATTTGGATTGTAAATACCAATCTAATACTGCATCAAGTCTGAAATAAAAAAGTGATGCAGGGTGTTTATAAATTTAAGCCTCAATCCTCAGGGTAAATGTTTTAAGATGGTGCCAGATGGCTCTGCTGAAGTGGAAATAACAGCCCTTCCTATATCAGGATGTGTTCTATTGGGTATCACAGCAAACTCAAATTCTATCACAATTTTATTTATTGAATAGTTTTATTTTAATATTATAATATTCCAGTGTCAGTTCTGTTCTGTTTGCTTGTTAGTAATAAGTTATGAGGGGTATGTTCTTGTGTAATTTCTCATGAACGGTGTATAGCTGGTAACATAGAGGTAGGCATATTTTAAATGGTCCAACAACGAGCCTTCTAGGGCACTGTGTTAGTGTCTGTATGTTTTTGGCAGTAGCAATTATGATCAATCTTGTTTTCATTAAAATGAATTCTTCTTTAGTGTGGGCTACAGTGAAATGCCGGATGTCTATTTCTAGGAATATCTTTTGTGCTGGGTTAGCTATTCTTTCCCTTCATTTTCTTGATATCTGATCTGAGGCTTTCCTTTCTGTGATTCTGTGAAACTGGCTTGAAGGGACTTACTGACTTCTGTATTTAATTTAAAATCTAAAAGGATTTTTAATACGTTGTTTGTGTTACTTTAATTAATTTGTATTATATATTTTATACATTGTTTTTTTTCGTGGTTGCACTTTTAAGTTGTTTTCTTTTTTGTGTTGGTTCCTTAATAGGCCTTCAGTTTGTTTACTTTGGCTTTTTTCAATATAATTTCTTTGTTTTTGGAACTCCGCAGTGAGACAAAAATACTAAAAAGACATTTAATTTTATTTTATTGATTATCAAATGTCACAAATTGATATTTTTACATTGGGGGTGTTTAAACTAAAATAATTAAACTTACTTTCTTTAGAAGGCCACTGGATTTTTGTGGACAGCGTGGCAGGCAATTGTCTTCTTTGTAGGGTGCAGGCATAGGACTGATAGTTATGTTGTTTCTTTTATAAGACACTGGGGCTGAGTACAAAGTCTTCCGGAATGCCTTCGACCACTGGTCGGAGGCTTTCCGACTGACAATGTAGGTTTACACTCCGTCTGCCGTTTTACAATGATGGAGGTCAAAGTGTAAACTGGCCGGGCTAATCGACTCGGTGCCGCGGGCTCAATGAGTCCATCGGCTAGTCGGAATGGGCTCATAATCCCTTAGGGACAGCCTTTCTGCCGCCGGAATTATGATGCTGGTTTCTGACAGCCTTTCTCTGTCAGCCTTTCCGACATGGAAATGCTGTCGGAAAGTGACTTTGAGGGCCCCTAGCAGGGCCCCCTTCTCACTTGGCCCCCTGGTTGTGGCCCTGTGAAATCCCTGCACCGTGTGTGGTGCCTGCCACACGATGTAGGGATTTTCACATGGTGCAGAGATTTTCACAAACTCCCATTTCTCAAAGGGAACTTGTGCTGTGGGCGGTTTCTGCACGCAACACAAGATTCCATTTCCTAATTCCTAATTCGGTGTGTGGCCCGCTGACCTATGGTCGGCCGGTTCCCGCACCAAGACGGTGTCTGTCGGAGGCAACTCCAACCAACATCGTAATAAGGCCCACTGTTAATTATTGTTTTGTTATCAGTTTTTCTTTGAATGTCACTGGTCATTTTATATTTTTGGGCATTTTCCTTCCAGGGAAAATGCCAATTAATGTGTATGTAATTATTTTAAGAACCATTTAACATTTCAGTGGTTTATATAGCTGTACATGCATTTATTTTAACATTTTTTATTAATTTAGTTATTGAATATTCTATTTTTTTATATCTTAGTATGTGGTCATTATTGAGGTATTGGTTTCAGTATTATGTGTTTCTATATTTTATGTATCAAAACTTTTTCAATATTTAAATAATCAAGTCAAGTCACTTAAATAATCTATTTTATTATTTTGTCATTTCTATAGACTCAATTCAAAGTCAACATTGTGGTTCCTGATCTTTTTGAATTAATATTTTTATACCACAATGTTTTTGTGGTTGATACTCAGTAGCACAATCTTTGATATTAGAGGATCAGTGCAACCAGTATACATTGTTATAAAGGTCCATCAAATTTCTGTCCTTTGTATCAAAGATGATTCTTTGCTCCAACTGGGGAAAAACCCTGAGTTTCCAACAACAAGAGAACAAAGAAATGAATGATTTTCTAAATGCGTTATGTAATACCCGCCTTTAACAGCTCCCTAATATTTCTATTTTGTCCTTCAATGATTTTGAGACCCCTGCAGTTATTAACATTCCTAATTAAATTTGAGAGCTGAGAAAAATGGCACCTTGCCAGAGCATTGACATAATTTTATAGCAATTAAGGTTGGACATAGACTTTCAAATAAGGAGTACACATTCACGCTTTCATCTTTTAACCTTTATTAACAATATACTTTCTGCTAGTACCTTGATATTTTAGTGGAATACTAAGCCTAAAATGCTAGTTTTTTGTTCTCTTTCAAATTTTCTGAATCTTTGTTTAAAGTTTTCAGCCAGTGAGCATACACATTCCTGCGTTGTTACAATATTTTTTTAGCAGACTTCCATACAACTCTGTAGTGCCTCATCACTTGGTGCAGCCAACAAATTCATTCTATCCTTCTATATTCATTTTAAGTTTAGATTCTACCCACTGATCTTCTAATCTTATCCTACAATTTTTTTAATGAATCACTCTGATCATTTATTCATATTTAGGTCTGGCCACAGACAGAATTGGTACTGCTAGACTTTTGTGCCCAGTTCTTTAAAATATAGAGATATATAAAGTTGGCTTTAGAACCACCCAGTGGAGAATTTCTCCCTTACTTCTTGCTATTGGTTGTTTGGTGTATCAATCCATAGGCTTTGGAGTGTTTCCATTGCTATTCACAAAGTAGAGTTTGACATCTAACATGCACTCAATCATCACACATTCAATTCTTTATTTCATACATGTTCTCTACATGATACAAGACTTTTGGGATTATAATACCCGATCAGTGACTGCTGTTGTCCTAATGTGTTCTCTGAGGATGCGCTGGTGATTGGTATTTTTTCTCTGAGCATGTATCTTTTCTTCACCAGCATCTAGGCATTCCATTGGCAGATTCATTCTCTGAGTCTATCCATGGAGTGAATGTATGGCCATTGATTCATACCAGGAATCAGTAAGGAATTAATAAGCATGAATAGGAAACAGAAACTGATTACAGTCAACCAGTGGCTATGCTGTCTCAAGTTATAGGAGTTCACCTATGAACTGCTTGTATTGCCACAGATTCATTCTTATGGTACATAAGCATGAAGAGGAGATATAAACAGATAGCAAAAATAATATACTAGAAGGAACATGCATGAAAAACAGACTAAGATTATCTGCATATACTCAGCCCCAATGAGTAAAGTGTTCCGTGAGCATACACAGGTGATTTGTATATCGACTCTAAGCATGTAGTAACAGGTTTTTTCTGCTACTCCTGCTCTCATCATGTTGTGTTCTCCTAGTTTGTCTTGATCCGAGTCGCCTAAATTGCCTATTTTGAGTTAAGACTATGATTAGACTCTGTTAAAATTATGCTTTCGATTGCAGGTGTTTTTATTGTGACTAATCTACTGGTGTTCCTACTTCTCTCTTTAGCATAGTAGCCTAAAAGGTAATAGCACATTTTGACATCAGAGAACATGCAACAATCAGTGCCTCCAGTAGAATGAGTCTGCCCAGGGGGTGCTTTCGTTGCCATTGATTCATGTCAGGAGTGCATGAACATGAAATGGGGACAGTGTGATCAAAAAAGTTACGGAAAGAACTTACCTACAAGACATATACAAAATAATGAGGAATTGCTCAGAGACGGCTCATGTCATAAAGTCTTCCCTCAGCATGCTCTGGTGATTATTATCTCTCCTCTGAGCATATATTTATTCCTCTCCAACTTTCAGGCATTTCATTGGTGGATATGTTGTATGAGTTTGCAATGGAGTGCTTTCATTATCAGTGATTCATTCTCTGTAATGAATCGGCATAAATAGGAGACCGATACTGATTAAAGTGAACATGGGGCAGAAATGTCTCAAGTTGTATCAGTCCCCATATGCAGTGTTTTCACTGCCACCGATTCATGCCAGGTGTGAATGAACATGAAAAAGACATAGAGAGTGAGCACAAAAGTGTAATTCAAGAAAGAACCTACCTGCAAGTCATGTTATAATGATTTCAAAAAGGTCAGGGACTGTTCATGTCTTAAGGACCGTATGACACTATATTGAGAAAAACAATATCAATCTACACAAACATCTCCACAATATGTCAAAAATATAAATATTACATCCCTATACTTAAATAGTAAAGACAAAAATATTGGTAACAAAATATCGCAACAATATCAAAAATAAAACACAATTGTGAACCACAATTAAGTATTAGCTAACGTTGCCTACACATTAGCATAGTAACAATATTAAAATCATACTTTCAAACACCAGAAAATCGACATTATTAAGTCAAACACACAAGATTATAGTCAAATTTTAAACACATATAAAAATACGACCAAAATTGAGCAAAGAAACCACTGTGACCCAGGGGTGAGCTCCCCAGGACACAGCAAGTGAGCCGGCCCTTGGTATTGGGATCCACAAGCTAATAGAGGCTCAGGGAAGTGGGCTGCATGGCCCCCCTACCTTTTTTAAAATGTAGAGGCCATGGGGGATGGGGCCCCCATGGTCTGTTCAATGCTCTGGAGAGGGGCTGCAGGGTCCCCCTCCCCTCTTGATGATATTTCTCTTCCAGGGGGTGATCCCCTGGGCCTGTGATGGCTCAGGGAGGGGGGCCTCATGCCCGCTCCCCTTTTTAAATGCAGCCCTGGGAGTGGGAAACCCCAATGCCTAAAATGGCTTGGCCTATGCCCCCTCCCCTTAATTAATTAAATTGGACCCGGACCAACATTTTTTTTTATCCCGCAGGAATCGTGCTGGATCACAGAAAAACCTGCATATTTCTTTTTTATTTTAGCCTGGGCAGTCCCTCTGTGTGTCCCCCCCCATGGGGCCCATGGGGCAAGGTATCCCAACTCTGCACCCAAATATTCTTTTTCATTTATTACTTCATGACATGGGACTAAGTCCCCGAGTCCTGTTATGGCTGCCAGCAACATTTTTGTGACATTACTGGAAGCCGATCAGAGCGCTCACTCCCATGAGAGTCTGGCTCCCACAGTAGCATATTGGCCCAAGGGAAAAAAAGCTCCCTGGGCAATCAGAATGCTCCATTTTTAAACTGGCACTCCAGCGAGAGTCTCTGGAGCCTCTCATGGACCCAACCATCCAGATATGCAAATATTTTTGACGCTTAATTTCTAAAAGACTACTGGATGTATTTACACCAAATCACAAAAGGCACCATCTGCGGACCAAAATCTAGCTTCCTGCCAAATTTGGTGTAATTCCGTTCAGCAGTTTTTGCTGTAACCCTTCTTAAAAAGGTCTATGAAAAATGCTTAAGGATTTTGCATTGTGGGACCCTCTTTTTTCTCAGCACCCGCTTGATGGATCACCCAGAAACTTTCCATGCACAAATTACTCACAAAGTAGCATCTTTTGGAAAGTTTTGTAGCGATTTGTTAAATGGAACCAAAGTTATTAGCAACACAAAAAACACTTTTCCTATGGAACAGCTGACCTAACTATAAATACCCAGTGGGGACCTCTACTGGGTAATATAAATCACAATACTGATACACATGTATAACATCTTTGCTGCTTTTTTCACATGCTATGATATTAAAAAAGTAAGTAATGTAATGAGTTACATGTTTGTGAAAAATTGCTGGACAACATGTTTAAAACATTATATAGCTACAAACAAAAATGTATGTACACTACAACTATCTCATATTTGAAATTCCAACTATTGAGAAGCAAATGGTGAAAAACAAAAGAGCTTTGTTTCTAATCACCACGGTGTTCCTGGATCCTTGTTTAGGTACTGTTAGTATCCCAAAAGCATTGACACCACTTCAACTATGTATTGGGTGGGGTTCTGAGAGGCTACAAATCCTGCCTTTCACATTCAAGCATTGGTGCATTGAACTAAGTTCACTTGTGTCAACCATGGATTGAAAACATACCTTGTAGAATGGAGTCAGACATTCAGGTCATGCAATATCATAAAAACACAAAATGGAGAAAAAAATTGAAGCAGGGAGCAGTTTAGGAGAGCATGAACATGGGATCACTGGGAGCGATGATTGAGTACGGGAGGGCCAAAAACTGAAAATGCATAAAGGTGCAGAGAGACCAGTATGGGTAAGGAGGTTAGAAAGCAAAGAGAGAACAGTGGGGATGTCAGAAGGAACACATGAATAGATAGCTAAAAGAACAAAATATTCCTCAAACCAGCAGTGAATGGATGCAAGTCATCCAATCGGAGCAATCTGACATCAAAATGCCCCGTGTGTGACAAGCACAAGATTAAGAAGGAAAACCATTGAATAAAGAGCAGACACGTGAGACAGACAACAAGGCCATCAAAACATCAGCAAGGGACTGACTTAAAGCCCAATCTAAGCCCCCTCTGAATCATTACTGGAATCTGGGGATGCCCAATGAGCCATTACCAGACTCTGGGAACCCCAGCCTAAACATTTATTGAGGATGTCAGCTGCTAATTATTACACATAAAATACAGAGGCAAGCATTCATCAAACAAATAAACAAATGATGAAATATTTTATTTAATTCTCAAACAAATATGAAAAAAAAAATTCAATTTCAATAGGGAGGATGGAGCTTTTCTAAACTCAATTGAGGCCATTCGCCATCTATACTATATTTGTTTGATGCACTTGAACTGCTCCCACGAATCAATTTGAGGACACTAACTTAATTTTTAGCCTCCTACTTCAAATTCCTTCACATTTACAGAACCTTTAAAAAAAAATTAATTTTCAATTTTGCTTCTTTATGTATGTAGACTTTATTAAGCCTAGTAGGGAGGTGGTGCCTGGTGCCGCACCCACCTCTGGTCCATTCTCGTGTCTGCCTCTGCTGGTGCAGCTGCCTTTTTCTTTTCTTTCCTGCCATTTATAGCCCGGCCTTGTGAGCTCCACCTCCCCTGGGACCAACTTAATGGCGGCAGCAGTGTGGCCCCATTGAGTAGGTGCCTGGTGCCCTACCCACCTCAAGTACACTGTCCTGGCCGCCTCTGCTCACTCAGCTACCTCTTCTTTTCTTTCTTGCCGTATTTAGCCCTGCCTCCCATACTCTGCCTCCACCCAGCACCTACTTAACGGTGGCCGCAGCGCGATCATGCAGCAGACATACACAGAGGGCATGCCAAAGGCAAGCCCCTCTGTGCACGTCCATGCCTGGACCATGCCCAGTGCCAGAAACCCTGGTCCCCCCACCACTCAGAGCTACTGTTCTGTGGAACTCCATCGCCTGAACACCAGATGCAGAGATGATCCCTGCCTCTGCACCGCACTCCACAACACGGTCAGCCCCTTTTCATGCTGAAACTGCCACTTCTCATCTCATCCACACTCCAGCCACAGCCAAGCACTCAGCACCACTCCCGGTCACCACACCTGCACACCCATCATTCACCACCAACCACTCGCATGCATGGTACTCAACACCCACTCCCTCAATAACCATGCCACAGAGGTCTGGGACCTCATTTACACACAATTACCACACCTCGCCTTCATCATGAAAACATGACTCATCCCCTCATCTGCCCCAGACATCACCAACGCCAACCCAGCAGGCTACAAGATCTTGCACCAGGACAGAGCGTCAAAGCCTGAAGGAGGTGTCACAATAATTCACAAAGACAAAATAAAGTGCACCGCAACTACTGACCCTGACACTACCTTCATGGAGCACTTCCACTTCAAGATCCAGAAAGAGGGCAAGTCCACCACCAAGGGAATCCTCACCTAATGGCCACCGGTGCCCAGACGGAATTTGAGCAACCTCATTACCAACCTCATCACCCCGGCCTCCCTCAGCTTCAAGAACCTTTGCCTCCACAGCGACTGCTACTTCCATATGGACGACATCACCGGCACCAACACCACTGACATTTTAGACAGCCTCCTCAATGTCAGCCTCACACAACTCATGACAGGCCCCACACAAACAGCAGGCCACACACTGGACCCCATCTTCACCACCAGCAACACAGTCAAGGTCAGCCACACCCTCCCACTCACCTGGATGGACCACTTCCTGATCCATTTCAACAGTCTCACCCCCTACATATGCCAACAATGACACCCTTAGACCTAGGGTTGAAACATGTCACCCAGCAACCAAAAAGATGGCCCTCTCCCAGAGCAACAACAAACCTAAAGAACTCTTTGCAATCATCAAAGAATTCCCCCACCCAACAGTCACATCCAACTCCAACACCCCATCGCAGGACCCCTGAAACCAACTCTCAGACATCTTCCAAGACAAAATTCCAATATCTACAAGAATGTTGATTTTCCACCTCCTCCCACAACACTTCCTAATTCACTGGCCCTCACCACAGGGGCCCCAACGCTCTCCAACCGAACCCCGTTGAGCACTAAAGAAACCACAGATAATATGGCTGCTACCCACTCAGGTGCCCCCACGGATCCATGCCCATATTGCCGGATGCCTGGAACCACACAGATGTCACCCCTCTCCTCAAGAAACTATCTGCAGACCCAGAAGTCCTTAGCAACTATCGACACATTTCACTGCTTCCCTTCCCCAGAAAAAATAGTGAAGAAGCAATCAACAGCCAGCTCTCCCGCTACATCGAACAACACAAACTCCTTGAACACTCACAATCAGGATTTCGCAGCAAGCACTAGATGGCCCTCATTGCAGCAATGGATGACATTTGCAATATCATGGACCAAAGACACTCTGCAGCATTAATTCTTCTTGACCTCTGTGTCGCCTTCGTCATGGTCACCCATCACACACTCATCACCAGACTCCACGGTGCGGGAATTCAAGGGTTAGCCCTTCAATGGATGTGTTATTTCCTGACTGGAGGAACGCAATGGATCAGGCTGACGCCTTTGACCTCCCGAACCCAAAGACGTCATCTGTGGAGTCCCACAAGGGTCATACCCCAGCCCCACATTCTTCAACATTTATCTGGCACCCCTTGTGAAGACCACCTGCTGCCACAGCCTCAGCATCATCTCATTCACCAATGACATGCAACTCATCATGTCCGTCTCTGAAGATCCCAGCAACACCAAAAACAACTTCAAAAGTTGCATGACGGAAGTCGCCACATGGATGCGCACCAACTGTATGAAACTCAATGCAGAGAATACATACATCCTGATTTTCAGACCCAGCAAGTCCCCCTGGAATGTCACTTGGTGGCCCACCAAACTGAGGCCCACCCCAACACCCACTGAATGGGCACGAAACCTGGGCATCATCCTGAACACCAAAATCTCCATGAGACTCCAAATCAATGCTGTAACATCCACCTGCTTCATCCTCCTCTGCATGCTCAGAAAGATCTTCAAATGGCTCCCCCTGGACACCAGGAATACTGTCACCCAGGCTCTGATCACAAGCAGGTTAGACTAGGGTATGCTCTCTACACTTGGAATACCCGTCCATCTTACACATGAGCCCCAAACCATCCAAAATGCTAACATAAGACTGGGTCTCAGCCTTCTCCGTCGCACTCACATCATGCCTCACCTCTGAGAATTACACTGGCTCCCCGTGCAAAATGCTGACATTTCAAGATACTCACCTTCGCCTACAAAGCGCTGCATCAGTAGGGTCTAGCCTACCTCAACCGCTGACTGCACTTCCACCACCCAGCCTTGAACCTGTGATTTACCTCGCTATCACTCGTACACATCCCCAGCATTCGCCAAAGTAGGACAGGAGGCTGATCTTTCTCCTACCTAGCAACAAAGACCTGGAACGCCCTCCCCAGGACATCAGAGCTGTCACCACTCTCACAACATTCTTCAAGACCTGGCTCTTCGACTGTTGCCCCTGACCACCCACACCTACTCAGAATCTGGATAGCCTTGCGGTTGATTACTTCACACTCTACAAATACTTTTACATTAAATTATTCTGTTGATATTATTTAATTTTCTAGGCAGTTGCAGACAACTGAGTAGACTTCATGGACCCCACAGGGCTGCGCAGACCACAGGCTAAGAACCCCAGATGTAGTGTATTGGAAAAAGTTGCTCTGTGATAGACAGTTAAAGCTCTCTGTTGCAAGACGTATAAAAGATGCCTTGTATGAGTGCATTTCCGCAAAAGAGACTGAAATTGTTATGCTTTGCTTAAGGTCTTCTCTGAACATGCACCAGTGATGAGCGTAGTTCCCTCTGGGCATGTAGTAATAAGATCCTTTTACTTGGCAGGCTCTAATTGTGGAGTCAACTACTATTTGGGTCTGGGGAAAGTTGGTCAGGTCACATATTTTGAGCATATGCTGATGTTTAGTACCTCTCCTACAGCCATTTGGTAGTAAACTAAGCCTACTGTATATGCCTTTTTGGTCTATTTACTTACTTCTTTAGCAGGATGGAATAAATGAATATAATGCTAGGAGTGTGGTATCAGAGACCACTTTTCAAGTTGTATGAGCCCACTTACTGAGTGCACTCATTGCCACTGATGCAAGCTAAGAGTAAATGAGCATACACAGGAGACAGCCACTTACCACAAATGGATGCCTCATGAAGTGGTTGAATGAATAGTGAATGGCTAAGTAAGCACTAGTAGCATGAGTGGAAAATAGCCATCTGCCACCAACATTATTGTAGCCACCAATACACTCATGCATCATCTTGCCCACTCATTCATCCATACAATCATCTATTTATCCTGTTCTCTGTCCATGTTCACTCACCCATTCCGTCATCAATGCATTCACATATTCATATATGCACTCAATCATTCATTCAATCATGCATCTAATCACTCATTGATCTGTTGACTCATTTGCACATTCACTCACTCAACAATCCATACAATCATCTAAACAAAATCTCCAGTGAAGGAAGAAGAGCTTCTATTAAATATAAGCCATACTTGTTATTTTGCCAATATGTGTCTACTGTAACTACCAAGTCTAAACAACTTATAACACAAATAATATGAAACATATCCCTTTGCCTTATTGTTCTCCCCTTTTTCCCTATTTCCTACTGCTCTGCCTCCTTCCTTTCTGCTCCTCTCTTACTTTCCTATGGCATTTAATTAGATGTGTTCCTCTTTTAAACTCTGATGTTTTCCTTCACTTCACCATGTTGATACTGGTTTTGAACTGTTGTCGTTATCCGTCTGCCATTTTGGTACCTTTTCAGTTCTCTGTAAGATGTTAGCCCAGCACTACTTGTTATTCTGTTGTACAGTGAGCTGGCACCTCTTCTGTTGAGTTGTGCTTTATCAAAATGAGAAATAATTAAATAAATATGTGCTTGAAGGGTGTGGTTGTGCTGCTTGAGAAAAATGTCACAGAATACATATATAGAGAAGGAGCACATTTCTACAGATATGATTTGATATCCTGTCTAATTGAATGCAGCATTGAAAGGGATTCTTAGATGGTCATTATTAATGATATATGATGATGAAGATGTTGCTGATGAGCATTTTAATGGTGAAGTTTTGTTCCACTATGGATGGTCCGGTGATATGACTTTTGTAGATCTATGTACAGTGTACTTCAGTACATAACTGCAGTTCCCGTTTTGACCTCCTGAAACCGGCCAGTCATGCTAGTGCCTTCGACGCCAGTGTGCAATATGTGCAAAGTGTAACGCGCTCTATGTGTTCAGTTCCTGCACCTCTGCTTTTCAAAGTGGTTTATGGGCTGCGGGCAGTGGTGGCTCGTGACATTTGAAAGTGGTGTGTCGTAAACATTTGGGATGCGTGCCCAGTGGCGAGCCCTACCTTCATAAGGGGGGTTCTCCCCCTGAGAAAATGTCGAAAAAAGAGTGGGCAAATGGTGCATTTTCAAGCAAATTTCAGAAAGGACGATGGTTAATAAAGCAATTGTAGTGAGGACATCATTAGGGCACAAAAGAATTTAAGCCTGTAATGCGTGACAAAGGCTGATACTATTTTGCATTTTTATGGAGCCTCTGGTGGTCTTTTAACAAAGACACCTCTCTATTCCGTGAGCCTCTATGGTCCTATCGTAAGGCAGGATAGAAAACCCATGTAACTGTAAGTATTACAGAAACACACCAGAACAGTTATGACTTTATAACTGTTGAAACAGTCTTCCTGATGTCAAGCCATCAGCTCACTGAGCCATCATTTTCAGTCACCACTCTACTGTGTATTTTTTCTCTATACTTCTGCAACAATGTAATTGGATGCAGCACACCTCGATAATCAGAAAACAAATATTATAACATTAACAAAAATAACATTAAAGCCTCATCAAGATGATTGGTGTGTCGTTAAGGCACACAGATGCAGACGAAAGTTAAGCCTGTCTGTATGTTTATTACTACCCTTTCTGAGACACACGTTTAATTTACCTTGGAAGAATGAATAATAAGCTCATACCTGCAAGGATTCAAATGTATCCTTTAATTTTACACACAGCTGTTTACACTGAGCGCGTAAGCCGGTAAACTATTTGACCAGTATTAAAACTTAAAGCTACACGATACATAAGCATCTCTGTAACCAGTGCATTTACTCCACAAGCCGACCTTACATAGAATATGAGCCTGTGACACACTGGGTACATACACGGCTCATGTTAAAGTTCCAAGGTATGTTATGATAATTTAAACCTGATACCAGAGATTACATGGTGATCTCTAGCACATGCATTAACCCCCCGAGCTACCTTAGCAGTATTTTACCTGGAGTCTTTTTGGATAGACATTACATGTCTTAATCCCCTTGGCATCTTCAAAATACAGACTGTGACCTATAAAGTAAACCAAGAAAAGCTTTACAATCACATTTATCCTGCGACTTTTGGGAGGGGAATACTTGGTCAAAATAAGGCATATGGACTGGTAGTTAATAGGCAGACCATAGCGGACCAAGTCAGCCTGACCTACTGCGCAATTTGGCAGTGCCAGAAATGCCAGTGTATGGGGCTTTTTTGGCTGTTTTCTGGTCTGTTATATGGTTTGTGGGCCAGTTTTTACAGTTGACTTCCCTGATATTACCATTAACATTGTCATGCAGTCTCCCAAACCTTGCATAACGCCTGTACAGCGTGTCTGTACAAGCTGAAAACTGCTCCAGCTTGCAAATGTGGGCCACATGTTTAGCTATATGATTCGCTATTGAGGGCAACTTTAATTTTGGGTTATGCGCCTATTTTCTGTGTCAATCTGATCCTGAGGGGGACTGCCGCTGCTCCTCATTTTGCCTCCCTTCCTGACCACACTCAAATTTGTGGGTTGATGGAGTAAATTATTTTTTTGCCGCACTAAAGTGAGTTAAGGAGAGATGGGAAGTGATTAGTATCTGAGAGAATATGGAAGCATGGGAGTGGACAGGAGCATGGGAGGATAACAGGAGGGGAAGCTGTGCATTTGAAACTAGATGACCAATGTCTTGATGGAATTTACAGTGGCTCTGAAGTTTCAGTGCTCTATGTGTCCTTGACGTATGAAAAGCAAGGCTTCGTACCCTAGTGAAACCTAATGCAAGAAAATGGGAAAGAGGGGTGATCTATAGGTTAGATCTGCTGACTCTGGCACATGGGGAACAAGTTTCCCATTGCGGCCTTGGCTCATCCTGTTACTCTGCCCAAAAGAGGAAATTGGTAGTAGGCCGGTTTTCTGTTAAAGCGCTCTAGTGCCCTTGGCCTGCTCGCGCTATTGAAAAAACAGTAAACAAAATGCAACAGCATGACAGGCTTTATCATAGACGCCTGCTCGGCCTTCACCACAATCTGCCCCGCTTCTATGTGTACAGCAGCAAAACAAACCCCGGCTGACTGCTTTGAATTATAAAATGGCCTCGTGGCCCTAGATCAGCTGAACCACATCGAATTTTTCCCAACTTCAGGAATTTATCACACACTTACGGGTTTCTTAGTTATGGCACAAACTAATCTGTTCTGAGCATTCATAATCAGTGACAATGGCATGCTAGTTATTATAAAGTTGTATATGTAGTCCTGTGATGTGTAGAATGAGTGTGTTGAGGTTGGTACTTACTTCAGCAGCTGGCTGAGTGAGCGCGATGTAGTGGGCACGCACTTCAGAGGATGGTTGCCTACATGCTCAGACTACAGGATAAACTTTTAAATTGGCATGATGTTTTTTTTCTGAAAAATGCAAACAAGGGCGAACTTGCTGAAAATTAAAGACCTCTGCTGAACCTAAACACATCCCGAGAGGCGCAGACCTTTCACTGCGTCCTTTTGGCCTGGCAGGCGGATTTGCAAAGCCCCCAAAATCGGTTCTCTTACTGTCTCACGTTGTGAGGGCTTAGACTAGTGGTTCCCAAACTTTTTCGACCTGCGGCTCCCTTGATCCATTGGCCATTGCCCATGGCTCCCCACTGTTATTTTTTTTTAGAGGGTGGGTGGATGTAAGCTCGGCCTCCAGAGTACTTGCATTTTTCTCCGTGAAAATAATTGAGATGAAGCTGATGAAGGTATTATAATCATGTATGCAGGGTGTTTTGTATTATTAAGGCGGCACCTCTAATAAAATATTCCTAGTTACACTTCTTTGCCCATACCTTTTTTAGAGTACCCTCTCAAACTTTTTTATCCCACTTACAGTGCTAGATAGCACCTCTATGCATGTAGGCCCCATTGCCAAAGTGTTTCTGCACTTGAAGAATATTTGCATGCACTTCCATTTCTACACATGTCATACGTGCCAACACACCTGTCTCAGCAGGGTGACTCACGATTTTTTAAACCACAAACAGCTTTATTTTTGCTGTCTCCTCCCTAAAATTAACTCCAAATCAATGCAAGTAAAATAAATTCCTCTGATTTTTTTTTTTAAACGTCCCTCTTTCTTGCTTCTAAATGTTGGCATTATGCCGTATATGGTGTTTTACTTCCCTGTGCTCAAGGAGAGAGCAGGCCTTTCTGGAAATGTGTGTGTACTGAAAGAAATGTGTACTGGAAGTACCTATGATTCAAGTACAAATGTCAATATTTAATAATACTTAGTGTGTTTAATAGACAGGACAACTGTACTTTTCTGATAACTTGCATTGGTGTAAAATGCATTTGGGAAAAAACGAAACTTAACGAGTCTAACAAAATAATTCAGGCATCTTCCGCTTACTTTGGGAGTGTTGGAACGTGGGGATCCAGTGAAATATGGAGGTCATCTCCCTCGATATGCCATCAATTAAGCACTATGGGGCCGATTCCGATTTGGGCCGGAAATCTCTCCGACCGAGCCGGACTCGGAGAGATTTCCGACCGAATCGGACTCTGGCAGTCCGACCGAACGAGTACGATGCGTACGCATGCTATCGGACTCGATTCGGTCGGACTCCCATTGAAGTCAATGGGAGCCGGTCGTACAACGCGTACCCCGGCTCCCATTGACTCAATGGGTGGCGAGGCGAACAAGGGCGTCCCCTACAGCGGGTACGCCTCGATGCGAATCGTGCCGTACATGCACAGGTGTGCGACTCGCGTGGCTACACGTACAGGGGGGTCCGACACGGACCCCCAAAGTCCGGCTCCGACAGCTCTTTTGTGCCGGACGGCGCGAGTCGGTCGGACTGCTCGCGGCGCGCATCGTACTTGCCCGGCTGGGGAACGTCTCCATTGCGCGGTGCGAGTCGTGTCCGTGCGAGTCGGTCGGAGCGGTTCGGACCCGCGTACGAGTCGGTCGGCGATTTCGCGTGCGCTCGCATCGTACTCGCTCGGCCGGACGCACGTACAGTCGGTCGGAAAAGAGGGCTCCGAATCGGAACCGGTTAAGCCGAATCCGATTCGGTGCCCTACCGGCCGAGATCGGAATCGGCCCCTAGGTTTACAGATTTAGGCATGTCACTTACAAATCATTGACATCATGTGTTTAAGTCTAATTAGTTTAACCGAAGCCAACAGACCCTTCAACATTAAATGCATTAAAGTGCTTGGTGCGCGGCTCCCCTGGCTAGGGCGCCCAGGCACACAGTTTGGGAACCACTGGCTTAGACTCTGGATATGGGAGAGACTGAGTACAGGTTATTATATCAAACCCTAAAGATTCCCATGTTTGTTGGCATTCTGGCACAGGTACCTGGGCACACCCTATGCTCTCAAAATCTTGCGCCAAAAATATTGGTTCAAAATTCAGATTAGAAGATTCTGAACACACGGACCCTTTAAAGGGAGCCCCAAGGTGATGAAATAGAGACAACGGTACAGGAGGCACGGGGCGAGAAAGAATAATGCTGCCCTGAGCAAATCAGAACTACAAAGATTTACCGACCTAGACAACAAATTGAAAATCTTTTCTCTATGATTACAGAAATTACCATAACATTGCAGTCAAACCTGTCGAGTGCTGTTAAAGACGCCTAGAGGCGGTGCAATACTCACTGTATGCTACATTAGGATCTCATCACCTTGTTTTAGAAAGCACTTTGACTTAGAGGCATGATAATGCCCCAGCACTGCCACCACAAACGTCTTCATCATTCGGTGTCTTCTGTGCTCCGAGCTTCATTGCGCTGTTCCTCTTCGCTGTCTCCTTCTCTCTTTCACCTTTCTATCTCTTTCCCTCTATCCCTCATTATTTCCTTGTTATACCAACCTTTTTGCCTTCATCCTTACTGCCCTCTTCTGAGTCCGTCACTCAGCAGGGGTAGGAATTAAAGTGTCCATGGAGCGAGGATTGCTGGAGAGCGGGAAGAGGGAAGGGTTCATATTTGCATAATCCTCTACCGGAGTTCGGAGTTTCCCAATCCGGTGGACTCCACTTCCATGTAAAGTAACAACTCGTCATTGGTGTTGATAAAACCGGCTCACTTTTTGGGAAATCTGCAGCTTGGAGCAGGGCCAAAATAAGCCGAAGCCATGGATGAAAACACTGGACAAACGAGCAGGCGTGCAGTTAAAAATAGTTGAACTCCCCCACAGGCGAGGTCCGCCGCAAGAGCCCACCGCGCTCCGAGGCTGCTGGTCACGTGCCAACATGAACCTAACCAATCCTGCAGCTCTCTTAGCATGAGAGCAGCTGCATGATTGGATGGAGCAGGCTAACCCAGCGCTCCTTTTGAGACTGGGAGCCTGCCTGTGCAATCCCTGGCTGTTTAACACAGCGGCTATAGGTGCAGGCAGAAGTGCGCATGTTGGGTCGGCCGTCGCAAGACGGCTGGCCAGTCCGACATGCGCACTCAACACTTTTCTTGTCATCCCTTCTGCTGTCAATCAGCAGGAATCACCCGGGCCCGCCCCTCACACTCGTCGGTAGCAAGCACATCTAGAAATGGCAATGAGAGGTGAGTGAAACAATTTTAATAATGTATTTGTTGTTAGTTTCAGCAGGTGGGGCGACGCTCCTCCGACCTAGAGGAGGATCCGCCGCTGTTGGCAAGCAAGGATACTGCGCTCTGTTGCCAATGCTTGGTTAGTGTAAGATGGTCGTATGTGATGCAGTGGGCTTCTGACACCACAGCGCCACAGCATCTGTTGCCCTATGGATGGCCATGTCCCTGGAAGGGTAATGGAGATGGCACAAAGCAGTATGAAATCTGTAAAAGGGTGAAGCAAACAGGAAAAAAAGAGGCAAATCCACATAGGGTAAGTGAGTAATAGCAGGCAGTGCATCTACTTGTGAATCAAAGAAATGTGAAAAACTACCATCAAACAAAGGTGCAACCTATGTATTTCTACATTCCAGAATTCCTTTGAAAATAGGCAGTGTCATTTCATGCTTGGTGATTTTAAACATGATTTCTAATTGTATCTATTATCAAAGCTTGTAAGCGGCCACGATCCAACCTTGGTGCATTAAACATAATGGCCACCAAGCCATTGAAGGTTTGAACTAATGGATAATGTGTCAATTTTGCGTTTTAACATTTTACACAAGATGTCAGTGGGAGATGATTTCAAGATAAACAGGACCAAGTAAGCGAAAAATAAAATAAACGAATTTTTTGTTATTATTTTTCAGGTCTGACGTTGGTCGTTTGAGTTTCTGCCTCAGTCACGCTTTGCTGCTGGGAATGTAAGTACAATAGATTAGGCTGGTCCGTTTTCTGCACAAAGTAGTATAATTGTTACATTCATAAACCATTTTAATTCGCAGTGTCTAATGACTCCCTTCTACGATTCATTAAAAAGACATATATGTTCTGTAGGCATCACAATGCAATTTCATTCATAATTGCATGGTAAAAAAATGCAAATGAGTCACGTCTGGCGAGCTGACGGCTCTGTGGTTTTGACACTTCTTCAAGGGTTGTCTCCAGTTTAAATGAAGGATGCAGGCTGCAATTAGCAGCCTGATGTATTTGACTTACAATGTCCCCGAGGACATAACAGAAGAATGACCTTGTCCAATTAATACGTCCTCAATGTATGTCTTTCCTCTGGCGAACAGTTTCTTTCAGTGGGGTGATTTAATGTGAAGTCTGCCGGTGGGAGGTAATTTTCATGTTGAGATCTTAGCTATAAACTAACATCCCGCAGGGGGTTCCATTCTCCAAAACATGACCATGTGTCTGGAGATGCTGAAGTCTTACTAGCTTTGGTCATCATTCAATGTCATTCAGTCACTTCTCGCTTTGCCTCAGTCCCTTCTTTTGTTGCGCCTACTCCTTGATCAGTTTTAAGCTGCAAGAATCCTGCAAGGTACTGTGCCCAAGCAGCATTTTACATTCTAGCGTGTAGAATGAGGAATTATTTACCTTACAATTGTGGACTTTATCATTTCAAGAGGAAGGGAGGCATAATCTTAGCTCGAGTTTGAACATAATACTTGACCAAGATTCCAGGTTCCAAATCCCAGGTTTCATTCCATGCTAACCTCAGAGAAAAGAGTAAGCTGCACTTTTCCTGTTGAGTATTTCAAGACTCCCAGCCAGTGAAACTGATTTGAAGCTGACCCAATGCTCTATTTGACATCATATTTACTACCACAAGTCTAGCTCCGGACAACAATCCAAACAAGTCTATTAGTGGACAACAGTCGAAACAAGTTTATCAGTGACCAACAGTCCAAGCACGTCTATACCGGAACAACAGCCCAATTTGTGATCATTATACTAACTATTTGCACGCTAGACTTATACACACAAAGTTATTTGTACATGTTAATTTTACATGTGTAAATAGTTGTTTTGCAAACTTAAAACTACTTTTATAGTTACCTTTCCACTTATTAAAAACGTTTAGGGCATGACGTTTATAGGGTTTTACCCTTGCTGTGTCTCTGAGGTCACAAGGAAGGATGTTTGTGGAAGGATTTATGTTAAAGTATGTGTGGATATGGACGTTGATGTGGGTGTGTGTGTGTATGTGCGTGTGGGTGTCTGTCTGTCTGTCTAGGGGTGTATTTCAGAGCAGGAATGCCCTGAATGTCTGTGAATACCCACAAACGTAGGCCAAGATTCGCAAAACTGAGGTAGCACATTTTCAAGGGGTAAAATGCTCTTAAAAATGTGCAGCTGCATTGTCTTTGGGAGCTGATCTCAATTCACTAACACAGTGATTCCCAAAGTTTTTTGACTCTTGGCTCCCTTGACCTATTGGCCGTTGCCTGCGGCTCCTTACTGTTACTTTTTTTTGGAGGGTGGGGGGATGTAAGCCCGTCCTCGGGAGTAGTGGCATTTTTCTCCCTTAAAATTATTGGGATGAAGCTGATGAAGGTATTATCATCATATGCTGGGTGTTTCGTATTAGAAAGGCAGCACAGTAAAATATTCCTTGTTACACTTCTTTACCCATGCCTTTTTTAGAGAACCCTCTAAAACTTTTTTTATCCCACTTACAGTACTAGATAGCACCCCTATGCATAGAATTCGCATTGCCAAAGTGTTTCTGCACTTGAAAAATATTTGCATGCACTTCCATTTCTACCCATGTCACACGTGCCAACACACCTGTCTCAGCAGGGTGACTTACGATTTTTTTAAACCACATACTGCTTTATTTTAGCATTTTCGGCCCTAAAATAGCCTCTAATTCAATGCAAGCCAACTAAATTCCTGTTTTTTTTTAACGTCCTTATTTCTTGCTTCCAAATGTTGGCATTATGCAGTATATGATGTTTTACTTCCCAGTGCTCATGGAGAGAGCAGGCTTGTCTGGAAATGTGTGTACTGAAATAAATGTGTACTGGAACTACCTATGGTTCAAGTACACATGTCAATACTTAATAACACTTAGTGTGTTTGAGAGATAGGACAACTTTACATTCCTGATAACTTGCATTGGTGTAATATGCATTTTGAAAAAACCTAATCTATCAACGAGTCTAACAAAATAAATCGGTTTCTTCCACTTACTTTGGGAGTGTTGGAACGTGGGAATCCAGTGAAATATGGACGTCATCTATCTCGACATGCCATCAATTAAGCACTATGTTTCCAGCTTTATGCTTGTCACTTACAAACCATCGACATCATGCGTTTAAGTCTAATTAGTTTAACTGAAGCCAACAAACCCTTCAACATTAAATCTATTAAAGTGCTTGGTGTGTGGCTCCCCTGGCTAGTTTTGACAGCTCCCCAGGGAGCCACGGCGCACAGTTTGGGAACCACTGCACTAACAGGACAGGCGGCAGTGGCAGTGCCAGATGGCATGCTCACATTTCTCAGCCAGCTCTTTGCTCATAGCAAAGAAGAAGAATCTGCAATGCAATAGGCCTCGCATTTACGCGAGTTTGAGCTATTGGCACTGTAAATGACAATGCCTTTTATTTATGTTTTGGTTTTTAAAACACAAATAAAAGACATTGTCAATTACAATGCCAATAACTTAAACTCTTGCAAATGCGAGACCTTTTGCATTCCAAATACTTGAAGGCATCGCTGAGTTGCCCCCTTCTGTCTCCCATGACCCCTGAAGAGCTCACTGTTTGCTCCTAGTTAAATAAACAAGCCAGTGGTCACAACTGAGCACGAGAGACCCTCCTGCCCTCCAGCAGTAAGAGAAACTCAATAAAGAAAATAGTGCTTACAGACTAAAGAAGACGTACTGTGTAACAACCAAAGTAAAAGGGCCAGTCTTCATGGGAGGTTACAAATTAAGACAAGGCAGTACCAAGGAGGGACTAACAAGCCTAATAACGAATCAGAAGCCAGCATTTACGAAGGACAATGACACATTCCAATGACAAATATGGGGGGAGAGTGGCCTGGACTTCAAGTACATACTCCAATACAGCATGGCTCGCAGCGCATGCACTGCCGAGACTCGACCACCTAAAAAGGGCACGCCTGCTGCACTCCTATGAACTCACTCCCATGAGACATGTAGACATGCTGATGTCAGAAGGCTCCCTCCTCTATATTCACATCACTCAAGGGAGCTGAGTTGACAGGTATGGGCCTCACAGGGCCAATTATATTGACGTTTGTGTTTACTTTCCACCTCTAAGTTAATGTTGAGAATGTAGCACCTGAGTGGTGGAGTATGGGTCTGCAGTGTAGAAATGGAAAATGTCTGTTTTCTGCCTATATCGTCCCTTCTTCACCCGAAAGCTGCTTTCAAGGAAAGAGTGGTGCACCAGGTATTTGTGTATTGTTATTAAAATTAAGGATGTGCTCAAACTTGCACTTGCAATACCCATGGTATACAACCAATGCAGTCTTTTCAGGGGCTAGATGTGTGAAATATGTGCATCCCATTTTGTGCATACATAATTTCCCTTCATAAATTTGTGCATGCAAAAAAAATGAACTCTTTATCCCCATTTTGACCAACGGAGATTAGAAAATAGGGTAAGCAAGACCTCCCACATGTGTGGTGGCTTGGAAATGTTTGGAGATTTACTCCTGTTAAGGGCAGGAGTAAAACTATTTCCATGACGGAAAAGGAGTCTATTACACGAGAAAATTGAAGATTGCTCTGTCTCATTCTTTGGCTTCAACCAGTGGTCGAAGTGCATTAAGAGAAGTATGGAAACTGTGATGCTGTGCGCAAGGGGGCGGGATGAGTGAGCATTGGGGCGTGGTGTAAAACAAAATATTATGTAACTTTTTTCGGTCTTTCACCTTCAGTTACTACATATGAAATAACGCACAGCTTAAGTTAAAATTAAATACAAGTTTTGTTAGTCAGTGGGAAATGCACTATCATACATCACGCAACCTCTATCAATTAATACACTTCAGAGGTCTGTGTAACCAGAGAGCCACAGAATTGAAACCTGGTTGGTGCAGTGGAAAATAGTGATTTGTGTATGTTTAGTGCTACAAGGCAGGTGAAAATAAAGGAACAAAATCACGTACACAAGTGAGGACAATACTAGGCTGGGAAGCAATGCTGTTTAAAGACGAGAACCCTCACTCACCCTAGGGTGACATGCTTCATCATAGGGTCCCCTCTTCACACTGGGACCGCAAGGTACCCAGTGCGGGCTACAACTCCCCCATAGCAGAGGAGCAGGGAGGTTTTTTTGTGATCCCTATTTTAAAAGTCTATAGGGAAGAGAAGGGCAGAGTGCAAACAAAAATATGTTAGTGTGAGTTAAAGCTATCTCTTGGTGGGTAAGGACAACTTTTATTCTGGTACCCCCAATGGATAGGATGAAAACCAAGCTTTGGGATATAGGGATATAGATATTCTCCTATTTTATATTCATGGTCAACATGTTTCTGCCTCAATTGACCATCAGGTTCATGGCATTCGTCAGGAGCAAGATTATGAGTCACTCTGCTTGTAGTAGAAAGTGAAAAAACAAAAAATTATACTTTCAGTAATCTGGTAGCTATCCTGTCGTACTGACATCTAGTAAGGTCCACAAGGTGCTGAAAATGTATAAAGAAAAACACATGAATATTTATTTATTTGCCTCCATTTAACACCCAATAAGTGTCCATCTGTGATGGTAGATGAGATAATCAGAGTAGAACCACATTTGTTTGGAAGCATGGTCCAACAGACACCAGTAGCCAGAAAAAATCAGATGTGGGAAAGGATAGTCAACAAAGTCAATGCAGTAGGGACCACCAAGCACACCCTGAAGGACATCAGAAGGAGGTGGCATGACCTCAAGACCAGGGTGAAAGAGCGTGCCAACAAGAGCCATGAGCTGGCTCAGAGGTCTGGCGGTGGCCCTCCCATTCCACCACTAACATTCAATGAATGGGAGGAGAAGGTGCTTGCCATACTGCATCCAGAGAGTCTCACAGGAATACCCGGGAGAGTGGAGGCTGGTAAGTACCAACAAATGTCTCCCATTACACTGCTATGTACTGTCTTGCACAACTAGAAAGCTACACTTCCTAAACACAAATGCACTTACGTACAACACACTCTCCCCAACACATGTCTCACACATCTAACATTTCCTTCCTCTGAATCACCCCAAAGGTAGCTAGCAATATTTCCATGGGGGCAGGTGTACAGGCAGCCAGCACTACAACTCCCACCAGGCCCCCTTGTCCCACAGCTGAGCAGGTTGGTACACTACTCCCACTCATAACCATGTGGCAGCCATTGCATTGCTCACCTTCACCTAACAGGTAGGTAGCCTTCTGAACAGGGAGGGGTGTTTGTGGATGGGAAGCTTGCACTACAACTCCCCACAAGCCCCCTTGTCCCACAGCTCAGCAGGATGGAGCACTCCCCCCCCAGAACCATGTGGCAGCCATTGCATTGCTCACCTTCACCTAACAGGTAGGTAGCCTTCTGAACAGGGAGGGGTGTTTGTGGGTAGGAAGCCATCACTACAACTCCCCACAGGCCCCCTTGCCCCACAGCTGAGCAGGATGGAGCACCCCCCCTCTCTCCCACCCTGTGGCAGCCATTTCATTGTACTCATCAAACTTGCAGGTAGGTAGCCATCTTAACAGGGAGGGGTATTTGTGGGTGAGAAGCCAGCACTACAACTCACCACAGGCCCCCTTGTCCCACAGCTGAGCAGGATGGTACACTCCTCCACTCATAACCATGTGGCAGCCATTGCATTGCTCACCTTCACCTAACAGGTAGGTAGCCTTCTGAACAGGGAGGGGTGTTTGTGGGTGGGAAGCCTGCACTACAACTCCCCACAGGCCCCCTTGTCCCACAGCTCAGCAGGATGGAGCACTCCCCCCCAGAACCATGTGGCAGCCATTGCATTGCTCACCTTCACCTAACAGGTAGGTAGCCTTCTGAACAGGGAGGAGTGTTTGTGGGTGGGAAGCCATCACTATAACTCCCCACAGGCCCCCTTGTCCCACAGCTGAGCAGGATGGAGCACTCCCCCTCCCCCCCACCATGTGGCAGCCATTTCATTGCACTCTTCAAACTTACAGGTAGTTAGCTATCTTAACAGGGAGGGGTGTTTGTGGGTGGGAAGCCAGCACTACAACTCCCACCAGGCCCCCTTGTCCCACAGTTGAGCAGGATGGTACACTCCCCACACCCAGAACCATGTGGCAGCCAATTCATTGCTCTCCTCAAACTTACAGGTAGTCAGCCTTCTCATGCTCTCTTGTCTCACCCCTGAGCAGGATGGGACACTCCCCCCACCCAGAACCATGTGGCAGCCATTGCATTGCTCACCTTCACATAACAGGCAGGTAGCCTTCTGAACAGGGAGGGGTGTTTGTGGATGGGAAGCCTGCACTACAACTCCCCACAGGCCCCCTTGTCCCACAGCTGAGCAGGATGGAGCACTCCCCCCACCCAGAACCATGTGGCAGCCATTTCCCTCCACTGTGTCACCGAACAGGTAGGTAGTCAGTGCATGCACCCTGCCATCCTTCTCAAAAAGCATGGAGCCAGGTGACCACACCAGCACTCACATGTCAGCCAACTTGGCATAGATCCAAAAGCCACATCCAGTGTGCAGACAGCTAAGCGCACGTAACTGTCATAGAAATTAAACTTTGACTCACCAAATCACATATGAAAGTAATTCATGGCACAATCATGCACAGCACAGAATGCAATGTGTAAGTGCAATGGTGTCAGAGCATGAAGGCCCATATGAACACGAAACATGCATGGTCAATCTGACAAACAATGTAAAGTACATTATATGAAAAAGGTATGTATAGCATTCCACTGGCTAGTTCTTGCTTAGCTGAAATTGATTCCATGAAGAGCAAACAAAAAAGACGCATTACATAAAGTTGATGTCCTGCAAGTTGTTAGATGATGACATGTCCTTGTAATCACACAATCTGTACGTGGCACAAGGTTTCCATTTACATGTCACACCATGGACAAGTAATGTATGTACCTCAACACCATGTCATGATGCTCAGTATCTTGCTGCCATACCAAGTGATTGCAATGTAAAGTGTTTGGTGTATCAAATGTAACATCCAAAAGTCTAACACCAAGCTTGTGGAGTGCACTTCAATGACCATTTAACCTCTGTTCAACAGGAGATCCACAAGCAATTGCAGCAGAAAACCCCACCAACCTGCAGAGCCTGTCTCCCCCCCGGAACATGAACTCTCAGACGCAGACTCCCTACGTTTCTCAGATGAGGAGCAACAACCTGGCCCCTCTGGACTGCCAGGGCGCACCACATCTCAGGCCCTCATTGTCCCCACCACCACCACAGCAACAACAACAGCGCTGACCCCTGCTACAATGACCTGTGCGGCCTCCACCACCACCATCACCACTGCTGCCTGCAACACTCTCCCTGCCTCAGTGGTTACCAACACCACAACACAATCAGAGGATGCCAGGGGGAGCGTGCGGGTGCATCCAGTGCCAACGCCACAGGTCCGTGTCAGCAGGGCAGGTGGGAGGGGAACTGGGGGACAATTACAGGAGTACACTGAGACCGAAGCCCTGGCCACCATCACAAGACTCCTTGGGGCATATGAACAGAACCAGGGACAGATGGGCCAGGTTGTGGAAGAAGTGCGTAAGCTGCTGAGCTCCATGGACACACGTATGGGCCAGCTTGTGGACCTCATGGGCCAGCTTGTGGGTGTTCTGAGGGACAGACATGCGGCCCAAATGACAGCTCAACCCCCCTCCAGTGGCCCACCTGCTGATACTCCCACCACCTCAGCTGCGGCCACAGAGAGGGGTGAGCTGCAACAAAATGACTCCTGAGCCTGCAGCAGAGGGCCCCCCTGCCAAACGCACGAGGGGCCGTCCGAGAAATACCAGGGGAGGATCACGTGGCCATGCACCATCCAAACGCAAGTCGCTGAGCCAGCCATGATGGCACCTGTGTTCCCCTTGACATTGACTTTGTTAACTATCCTTACCCACATTGCCATGTTGATGGCAGGAGTCTGTTGGACTGTGTGACTACATCAATGTGGTGACTACTCTATTTGTCTCATTTACCATCACTGACAACTCATAAATTCACTTGGCACAATTTTGTAAATAATCACTTCTCTGTCACAAATACTTATTGTAAAGAAACACTCTTTACACACCTATGTCTTTGTGTCAGCTCCATGTTTATCATAGTATGTACAATGTCAACTCAGATTCCAATGTACCACAAGCTCTGATTGTGACGAGGCATTGAGAGGGTGAAGGAACCTAGAAAGACACAAGAGAATGACATTTACTTGTCAGGTGATGCCATTACAGCTAAAACACACCACTAGTCATCAACGTACAAAAACCAGCATACATAACAATGAGCAACAACATCAACATAGACATGAGGCACATGGATAGAAATACCCTGTGCCACATACATCAGCCATTAGCCCAGAGCCAACAACAGCCAGCAGTCAAAAAGATCATCTATGCCTTGCCACTACCATCAAAGCCAACAGACAATGTCACTGTTGTACAATGTCACTTACACTCAAGGAAGTAGTTGTCGATGAGCTGTTGACGCAGGTCAACACCTTCCTCTTCTCCACTATCGTCGTCTCTGGGAATGTGTGGGCTTGCAAGGGGGGCATCTGCTGCTCATCATCGTCCAGGAGCAGGGGGATCTCCTTGCGCAAGGCCAGGTTGTGGAGCATGCAGCATGCAACTACGATCTGATACACCTTTTGGGGAGAGTAGAGTAGTGCACCTCCGCTCTTGTCCAGACACCGGAATCTAGACTTCAGAAGCCCAAAAGTACGCTCCACCACACGACGTGTCCTCCCATGTGCATCATTGTAGCGGCCTTCACCCGGGGTCCTTGGATTCCTCAGTGGGCTCAGCAACCAAGGCCGGTTGGGATACGCAGAGTCACCTAGGTGTGACATACAGAGAACAATTTACTAATATAAACAGTAGCTGAGAACAGCATGTCACACGTACAGCACACTACTTGACTCGGTGTACTCACCAACAAGCCACGCACGCTCCGGATGCAGATTTGCCATCAATTGTGGGAATGCTGTTACGCAGTATGTAGGAGTCATGGGCTGATCCGGGAAATCTGGAACAGACATGGGAGATAATCATATCCGCTTGGCATACCACTTGCACATTAATGGAATGGAAATGCTTCCTGTTCCTGTATATGTGCTCACGTGCCTGTGGTGGAACCAGGCCAACTAGTGTGCAGTCAATGCATTAGGTATGTGGCCAAGGACATAAAAATCACCCTTCACAGCTGCAAATTCATGTCTCCTTGGAAAATGGATGTAGCGGTCCTTGTATGTCATCATTGTGGACAGGACATCACGTAGCACCATGCTGAACATCGCTTGAGACATCCCACCGGCGATGGCCACCGTGTACTGGAACGAACCAGTTGCAAAGAATTGCAGGGCCGCCATCACCTTAACTGTTGGTGTCAAAGCAGTCAGATAGGTTCTGCGAGGCCTCAGATGGGGCTCCAACTGACCACATAGGTCTTGAAGGGTAAGGCGATCCAGACGGAATTTTCCTATGATGTCCTCATCCTCCATGTTCACCAGCACTGGGACCTTACGATGCACATTTGGTCGTCTCCTACATAATATGAAAGGGGACACATGTCAATTTAATTCCCCTATGAGATGTGTCAAACATCTTACATCTTGACTGACGCAGAGCCAACAATGACTGGACTGTAACAACAGCTTAATGCACAAGTCACATGCAGAGACACCTTGATCTCATGTAGTCGTACATGTGGTCAGTATGTACATACTGACTACCTCCAAAACAGATTCTGACTATGTGAAGGGTAAATGGTACACTCCTACATCTTGTGTCCCCAGCCCTGGGAGTAGTTGACACAGCACATGTTGGAAACAGCAACACTGCTGACTTCTACGTAGCTGCTGTACCTGCCACACCTTCTTGCTTAAGTTGCACAGAGCACAACTTTTCTACACAATGAGCACAGTGTGTGTAAGCTGATCAACTACCAAAATCAATACAGCAATGTGCACAGTGAAATAGGCACATTATGTGGTCAGTCCATCATTACTGTGGGTTGATTAGCCATCTCACACATTGAGATGTTCACAAATATGAGACTCCATTACACACCAGATCTGTGTACATGCACACAAATATCATAGGTGACATGTGAGGAAGTACATGCCAATGCATGTAATCATGTGCACTGACATGGCATGTGTAGGCATCAGTGAGTTGAATGTCACACTAGCATTAAATTTTGCAAACAGGTGCTCTAATACATTGTGAATGTATAGTGTTCAATGTTTAAAATTGGCTATTGCCATTGCTAGAGCATATTGTGTCCATAGGTGCGGTATGCATGCTCCACCACCACGATCACGGTCATTGGCCACAATTGAAAGATGCAGGATTGCAGTAGCCACCGCCTGGACCCTTGGTGTGACACCGCCAATGGCATTGCAGCCAATAGGAACTGCGATCGCGGTAGTGCAATACATATTTGAAACCTGCGGTAGGCGTGCTCCGCTACCGCGGGCCCGGGCATTGGCCACAATTGAAAGATGGAGGATTGCGGTAGCGACCGCCTGGACCCCGTGGTGTGACACCGCCAATGCCAATGGCATTGCAGCCAATGGGAACCGCGATCGCGGTAGTGCAATACATATTTGAAACCCGCGGTAGGCGTGCTCTGCTACCGTGAGCCCGGGCATTGGCCACAATTGAAAGATGCAGGATTGCGGTAGCGACCGCCTGGACCCCGCGGTGGGTCACTGCCAATGCCAATAGCATTCCAGCCAATGGGAACCGCGATCGCCGTAGTGCAATACATAAATAGAAACCCGCGGTCGGCTTGCTCTGCTACTGCGGGCCCGGGCATTGGCCACAATTTAAAGATGCAGGATTGTGGTAGAGACTGCCTGGACCCCGCGGTGTGACACCGCCAATGCCAATGGCATTGCAGCCAATGGGAACTGCGATCGCGGTAGTGCAATACATATTTAAAACCCGCGGTAGGCATGCTCCGCTACCGTGGGCCCGGGCATTGGCCACAATTGAAAGATGCAGGATTGCGGTAGCGACCGCCTGGCCCCTGCAGTGTGACACCGCCTATTCCAATGCCATTGCAGCCAATGGGAACCGCGATCGTGGTATCAAAATACAATTTTGAAACTCGTGGTAGATGTGCTCCGCTTCCGCGGTCCCGGTTATTGGATACAATTGAAAAATGCTAACCAGGCAGACCAATTGCAGCAGCTGAGTATCACTGAAACAACCCCAGGGGCCTATAAATCTCTGTGAGAGAGCCACACATTTCACTTGCATTCAGACACTGCTGCCTGCCATTCTTCACCACCAACTGCTGCTGTTCCTGTATTCTGGACCCAGTGATGGTGAGAACTGAGAACATCAGGGCCCGTCCCTTCACCACAGAGGAGCTGGAGGTCCTGGTGGACGAGGTCCTTGCACAGTATGGGAGGCTGTATGGTGCTCCAGATGTACTGGTAAGTGTTACTGAATAAAAGTTTGAGAGTGCTCAGAATGCTCACATGATGTTGCTCTGCAGTAGTATGTGCCTGTGAGTGCAAGTCAATGTGAATGCATCCATATTTTTCCTATAGCCTGCTCCATACATGGCCTATTAAGAATTGCATTTGAGTATGTGGGGAGGATGGCAACATGGGCACTTCTACAGCCCTTCTTCTGCAAAAAACAACAAACGTTGGTCTGAGACTGGTTAATGTAAAAGTGTGATACACTGCCTAGCATGCTGACTTCATGTCAATGGGGTGTGTAGCCTTATTTCCACAGATCCAAAACTGCATTGAAGGATGGGAGTGACATGCAGTGTATTTTGCATCCATACAGTTACACTGCTGGTTTGAGTCAGTCGAAGTCTGAACAAACATTGCCTGTGCTATGTGATGTCATAGTCCATTAAGTCTTCACATGCTCATTTGTGACATTACAAATGTATTTTGTCCAGAGGGTCCTGAATGATGTGTGTGCAGTTCTCAAATTGCCCCTATGGTGATGTGTGCATTATGCACAAGAGTACAATGCCTGTGTGTAACACCCTTGGTGGTAGTTCACCTATGACACATCAGATAAATGTAATTTGGAGATGTCATCCTTCTATTGATTACATTATGTGTTCAGTCTCGCATGTATAGGCCCTGTTTACCCTCTCATATTGTAGATGCATGTGATTTCTCTGATGGCCCACATTTAACCTCAGTGTGGGTCCCTCTGGCCAGCACAGAAACTGCCCAATGTTACAAGGACCCATCACTAAATGGAATGAGTGAAACATATGTGTTGTCCACTACCCTATTTCTCAATGAGCTATCTTAGGCCTGAGGATTGCACAAGACAGGCCTCCACCTTGTGAGAAGAGTGTGAGAATGTCAGATCATGGCCCTAAATGTGACCACCATGACACATGTAGCCATTCACTGGTCAAGGACATTGAGGGGTGTGTGGTGTTATGACACTGTGAGTCAGCCCCGACACATCATTCCCAATGTATTGTATGTCATGCTCACTCACATAATGCATCACAGATGAGGGTCATTTTCACATTGGTTGCTGTGCTGGCACTCTGCATGGGTATGAGATGGCCATGTACTGTGTCCATCATCATACATGTATACATTTCTATGGGATTATCCGATGCAAGTGTACTATGTGTCATGCTGTATGGCCTCTGCTCAACATTTATGTATTAGTGTGCTATATATTTTCATGCTCCTGTACTGACACACAGTGGTACATAAAACAGTGTCACTGAAACTTCCTCTTCTTGTCTCCCATGCCTGCAGCTTAAGGTCCACCAGCATAAGGCGATATGGAGGGCCATTGCAACCAATGTGCGGGCTCTGGGTGTCTCCAACCTACGGCACACACACTGTCACAAGAGGTGGGATGACATCTGCCAGCTGAGCAAAAACGTGGCAGAGATGATGCTGGGGGTGCTCCCTCGAAGTGGCAGGTTGGCGAGCAGGAGCATGACACCACTAATGGCCCGCATCTTGGCAGTGACACAGCCAGAGCTGGATGGACGCTTGAGGGCCCATCAGCAGCAAGTTGGGGGTGAGTATTCTGCTAAGTTTGACTTTGGGTGTGAGTGACAGCATGAATCCCAACCGTGAGCCAGTGGGAAGCTCTGTGATGTCTCCAGTGTGATGCATGGCTTCTAAGTGGCCTCAGTGTTGAGTGCAGCGGTTCTGCATTTGTACAACATGTGGTTTCTCATGTGTTTAAAACCATGACCCTTGTCATTGACAGATGAGATGTGGCCTTGTGACATATGCTGCAGTATGAGTGTCATAGACATCACCTGGCAGTGAACAGCAGTGAGCATCATGTTAGTGTGCATTCATAGATGTGTTCTGTGCACAACAGATAATTTGTGACATCTACACAGCAGACACCAATGTACAACTGTAGTTGTGCTTCGAAGCACAACATGGTGGATATCAGGAGCTTGTAGCCATTGAAAAAGGACATTTTGGAGTTAGTAACTGTGGTTTTCCCTTAAAGAGACTCCATATGTGACAGAGATAACATGTTTTGATGTATAGCTATCTCACCTACAGGCACGTAGGTATGCTTACAGAGAATAGTATGTGTGGTTACAGGGAGGCACAGGGCCAGCTATTTGGCTGTGTCAATGCCACATGGAGCATTACTATCAACTATGCATGTTTCCATGCATCTTCTGATGATTGCATAAATGTAGCACATGCTGAATGTACATGGAGGAGTCCAACATGGGAGTATCATTTTAAAGTTGTGTGCTTTGCTTGCATATGAAGTTTGTGAGTATGGCACTATACTTAACCTATGTCTCTGTCTCTTGCAGCATCTACAGAGGGCAGGGAAGGACGGGGGACGGATACCAGTGGGGGAGCTTCTGGCACGACTGCTACACATGAGTTCACTGACACTGATGTGACCAGTGCCTTGGAGGGGGACAGGAATGCCCTGGATGATTCACGCCCGGAAACACCAACCTCCACATCTTCAGACTCCAGCGGTGACTCCTCATTGTTGGTGGGCACATGAAGTTCCAGATCTGCCTCTTCTTCCACCACACATCGTCCAGTGCCCACCCCCCGGATGCTCCCACAAGTGCTGTCCATGCACGCAGCCCTAGGAAGGGTAGAGTCTCCTTCCCCCCAGGCACTGCTGCCCCTGCCCCTGTCTCCCCTGCTGCCCTCAGTGTGGAGGCGGTAGACCTTTTGCGCCAGCTGTGTGTGGGTCAGACTGCTCTCCTGAATGCCTTCCAGGATCATGACAAGAAGTTGGCACAGGTAGTTGCCTTCATGGAGGGCATTCATTCTGACGTGGGTGGCCTATACTGAACTGTCCAGTCTTTGTCCTCCACAGTGACGGCAGCCATTCAGCGGTCACAGGCTCCCAATCCAGCTCCTGTCCCTTCAGCAACCACCCTGCCAGTGGCACCACCTGACGAGAGTGCCCACACGCCAGAGCCCTCAGGCACCAAGTCCTCCACACGCAGCACACAACAGCAGCACTTGAAGCGTACCAGACCACAGACACCATCACCACAACACAAAACAGGCACACATGAGCGCAAAACCAAAAGCCCATCACTTGACACTCAGGGGCATCCGGCCAAGAAGCAGGCATCAAGATCACATTCATCAAAATCACCACCATCCAAGGGCACTCCCATCCCCACACCTGCTCCCAAAGATCCACAAACACTTGCCCTGTCTGCTGTGAACCTCGTGCCTGCAACGACTAAGCCCAAACACATTTCAAAGGCAGATTCACCCACAACGTCAACTCCCACCCACACCCCTGTGAAGCAGGGACAAGAGAGCAAAGTGGGTGGTTTACCTCGACAACAGGAGATGGAGGGGAAGAGGCAAGGCCACCCCAAGCGTACCACTAGGTCCAGCAAATCCCCACGGGGAGAGCCACCTGCACCTGATACACCTTTGGTGGAGAGTGAGGCTGTTGTGCCCACCTCACTTGCCACTCCGGCCAAGACACTTGTGGGCTATCAAATCCCCAAAAAGTTGAGGCCCAGCCCTCAACATTCACCCTCAACCACTGTGCCTCCACGCAGCATGTCTCCAACCTCCCCGTGCCACCACTCCACCCGGTCCAAGCAGCCCTCAGGCTCCCACAGCCACGGATGCCTCTACCTCAGCCGGTTCTCTCTCTCCCAGGTCCAGTCCTCCACTGGCCCAGACAATCAGCCCCCTCCTAGTTCAACTTAAAGCCAAATATTTAAGTCAAGTCCTCCTCCCCACACCATTTCTCCAACAGCGGTGCCTGGACTGCCCTTATGTGGCCCCTGAGCTGTGGTGATTCCCATGGCAGTGGCCGGTGTTACCCATTTGATGTGCAAGTTCTCATGCACACATGTGCGGACTAGAAATATGGACTGGCCAATGGCCTTGCTGTTTGTTACTTTTGTTGCCCATTTCCTGTGCAGTTTCTCATGCACACATGTGCGGACTAGAACTATGGACTGGCCAATGGCCTTGCTGTTTTTTACTTTTGTTGCCCATTTCCTGTGCAGTTTGTCATGCACACATGTGCATACTAGGAATTTGTACTGGCCAATGGCCTTGCTGTTTTGTACTTTTGATGCCCATTTCCTGTGCAGTTTGTCATGCACACATGTGCATACTAGGAATTTGTACTGGCCAATGGCCTTCCTGTTTTGTACTTTTGATGCCCATTTCCTGTGCAGTTTGTCATGCACACATGTGCATACTAGGAATTTGTACTGGCCAATGGCCTTGATGGTTTGCACTTTTGATGCATATCTGGATATTATGTAATACAGACTGTTACTCATGTTGTCTGCTTTGTCGCTGCCCTTGCTAAATAAAAAGTTTTATGTATGGGTATAGGTTCATGTGACATGCTCTGAATGCCACTTTCACATTGGCAATTACTTAATTTACTTTTTCAGAGGTTGCCAGAGGTGACAGGCACTTTTGTTCTTCTTGACTCTGAGGCTTGAGGGTGCAACGATGGTTGTTTGTGAGGATCTACTCTTATCCTAATCATTCTATGGTCAGGTTTGCTAAATTGTACACATGTCATGTTAGGATGCAATACCACAACAGAGGTGAATTCTATCCACAGGATTACTTGCAGGGTGGCCATGGTCCGTCATATCTGTGGGATCTTTCTTGATGTGTGAACAGCAGTGTTGATGTGTAGTCGTCTTGTGTAGGTCTGCCTTCATAGTCAAATGGGTACATTTGAATGTGTGCACTTGAGTAGTCATACAGTGTGATTGGCCTGTCATTGTCAGTAGTGTTGAGGTGTATGTGCCCCTGCACAATCAATCAATCACGTGTTTGTTAAGTGCTACTACTCACCCGTGAGGGTCTCAAGGCGCTGGGGGAGGGGGGATCACAGGTTCCAGTCCATCAAGGAGGGGGTCTGTCGAAGAGCCAGGTTTTGAGATTTCTTGTGAAGATGGGGAGAGATGTTGTCTGTCTGAGGTGGAGAGGTAGGGCATTCCAGGCTCTGGCCGCGAGGAAGGAGAAGGAGCGGCCGCCTGATCTGGTCTTTCTGGTGTGGGGGACCACGGCGTAGGAGAGCTGGGCTGAACGTAGGGTCCTTTGGGGTGCGTGGAATTTGAGTCGGCTGTTCAGGTATGCTGGTCCGGTGTTGTGGAGGGCCTTGTGAGCGTGGGTGAGCATCTTGAAGGTGACGCTAGCTTCGATGGGGAGCCAGTGGAGGGTGCGCAGGTGCTGGGAGATGTGGAAGTGTCTTGGCAGGTTGAGGACCAGTCTTGCGGCGGCGTTCTGGATGTTCTGTAGCTTGCATGTGAGGTTTTTGTTTATTCCGGCGTAGAGTGCGTTGCCGTAGTCGAGTCTGCTGGTGACCAGGGTGTGAGTGACGGTCTTTCTGTGTTCAAGGGGGATCCATTTGAAGGTCTTGCGTAGGAGGCGGAGGGTGTGGAAGCAGGAGGACGAGACGGCGTTGATCTGGCGGTCCATTTTGAGTTCGGAGTCCAGGATGATTCCCAGATTGCGTGCGTAGTCCGTGGGGGTGGGCGCACTTCCGAGGGCAGGGGGCCACCAGGTGTCGTTCCAGGCGTCGGGGTGTGGGCCCATGATGAGTACTTCCGTTTTGTTGGTGTTTAGTTGAAGGCAGCTGTTTTTCATCCATTTGGCGACAGCTTCCATGCCTTCTTGGAAATTGTGTATGGCGGTGTTGGGTTCGTTGGATAGGGAGAGGATGAGTTGGGTGTCGTCTGCGTATGACACAATGTTGAGTCCTTAGGTTCTGACGATGGGGGCGAGCGGAGCCATGTAGACATTGAAGAGCGTGGGGCTGAGGGATGACCCCTGGGGGACTCTGCAGGTGGTTGGTGTGGGGACTGAGAGGAAAGGGGGAGTCTGACTCGCTGCGTTCTGCCGGAGAAGAAGGAGCGGATCCAGTCGAGGGCCTTGTCTTGAATCCCTGCATCATGGAGTCTGCGTATTAGGGTGCGGTGAGAGACTGTGTCGAACGCTGCTGAGAGGTCGAGGAGGATGAGGGCTGCAGTTTCTCCTTTGTCCAGTAGGGTGCGGATGTCGTCTGTGCTGTTGTTTTTTTCTGAAGCCGGATTGGGAGGAGACGAGGATGTTGTGCTCTTCGATGAATGTGGCGAGTTGGCTGTTGATGGCTTTCTCGATGACTTTCGCTGGGAAGGGGAGCAGGGAGATGGGTCTGTAGTTTTTGAGGTCGGTGGGGTCCGCCGAGGGTTTCTTGAGGAGGGGGTTGATCTCTGCGTGTTTCCAGTCATCGGGGAATGATGCGGTTGACAGGGAGGGGTTGATGGTGTGGCGGAGTATGGGTGCGATCGTCTCGGCGGCTCTGTTGAAAATGTGGTGGGGGCAGGGGTCCGTGGGGGCCCCGGAGTGGATTGAGTTAATCGTCTTCAGTGTGTCTTCGTGGTGAGGGCTGTCCAGTTGTCGATCGTTGGCTTCATGGTGTCGGGGGTGGTTGGTGAGGGTTCAGTGTGTTGGTTGTCTTCGTCGAAGTTGTCGTAGATGCTCTTGATTTTGTGGTGGAAAAAGGTGCTGAGCTTGTCGCAGAGGTCTTGTGAGGGTGGGATGTCGGCGGACTCACTGCGCATGCCAACTACACACATGTATGATCCAGGTAATGAGTGCCAGTTTGTTTACATTGTCAGACATGTGCTTCAGATTGTGGACACATGGATGAGTTGTAGGTTGAGCACTGTGCAGTGTGTCGGTGTGTCCTTGCACTCCTGGGGGACACCTACTTGTTGTCGCTGTCAGTTGTGAGTATGCAGAGTGTGTCACTGCAAAGTCTGTGTTGTGTTTTGTTGATCAGCCATAGGTCTCGTGTAAGTTTGTGCTCAATGTGCTGACCTGCTCAGCCACACTGACATTATTTGTGAGTTTTCTCATGCATTGCTGTCATTTGACACATTTTTGGGACAAGTATAGTATGTGGTATGAGGAGTCATACCATCCCCTATGGGTGCTTCTGATGCCTACACATTGTGAGTTACTCCTCTATGTATTTTTGAACTGTACACTCCTCACCTGTCCAATACTGATGTACACACCACTTCAGTCTCATGTCTTCCACCCCATGCCTTGCCAGTGTGTGACCCTCCCCAACACTTCATAGTGTGACACTATACTGTGGGAGGATGATATGTGTACAGGACCAATGTGCCACTCAGGACAGTTTCACAATTAGTTATGCGTTATTTTCTTCTACTTGGTTGCAGTCATGGTTGCTCATGTGCAGTGCATATTTTTGAGCAGCACAGTCCTCTAGTCATGTTGTTTGCATCTGGGTTTTCCTGAGTTGTGCAGCTGTGGGTGATGGCTAAGCTGTATGTCTGTTTGCTGAGGTACTGCTACCCTTCCTGAGTGTGATGTGATCTGTGTGCTGTGATGATTTGTGGTGTGGAAGTTCATGACGGAGCACTCAGATATGTGTGCTACTGGTTTTGTTGGTGTTCACACACTGCTTACTGTGCATGCAGTGCTGTAAGTGTATGTTGCCTTGTACTTGCCTGGTGTGCATCCCCCTGATGTCCAGCTGAGTTGACTATGTGATGAATTGTTTTTTGCACATGTTGTGTTTTTGTGGTTGATGGATGTAGTGTTTGGCCTGTGTTGGCTCTTTCTACTGACAGGTGCATGTGTGTGTGATGTTCTATTTGCATGGCATTGTGTGAGAGTAGTTTGTGCATTGTAATACATTCAGATGTGTGTTTAATGCGTAGTGTGCATTTCTTGTGTGAATGTCACATGCAGCAATGTGGAGTCTTGTTCATGAGCTTGTTTTGAGTGCACAATAGTGCTATGTCCTCCTATATTTGACCTGTCACTTGTCAGGATTGTGCATGTGCATGCTTGTGGTACACATTGACACCATGCTCACTTGATAACTGGTGTGGTGTCTATGTCTGTGTTAGCTGATTTGTCCCATTGATCACAGTTAGTGTTCATGATTGGCATTTGATAATGCAATTTTTGATTGGGTTGGGGTATGGTGTCTGTGCATTTGTCCAGAGTGAAAATGTTGTGTATTCCTGTTCAGTCTAGGGTCACAATGCCTATCCACTGTTTGCCTGCACATGGCTGAGCTTGTTGGACTTCTTTGGATGTTGTTTGTGAGATTTGTGTTTGGCTATTGGTTTTTGATCAGTATTGGTTCAGACATCCCTGAGTGGGAGTCTGACATTTGTAGATACACACCAGGGTGTGTGATTGGTTGTCAGGAAACTCACAGAACCTTATTTGCACCTTTATGTGTGTTTCTCAGAGGTGTTGAGTATTGCAGGTGTGAGATGGGTAGATGAGGGGTATGTGTGAAGGTCCTACTTGGGTTTGACAGTCAGTGAGTGTGACAATGAGCCACGTGTGTTGTGCTGGTGGCATACACATGTCAAGGTAGTTGACACAGATGTGGGGCTGGTCACTGTATGGCTTCTGACACTTCCTATCATTCCTGTGGCTATGCATAGCTTGCATTGCTGTATCCCAGAGATATTGCACAAATGTCACTTTGGTTTAATTTCAATCACTCTGCCACCCATGTCTGATTTGATGGCCCAAGGGTAGTGTGATATGTTCCTCCTCTTGCATGTCATGTACAAATGCTATGTGGCTTGCTCCATGGTTTTCCAGCACTGTGCACTCCACTTTGGGGTAGTCCATTTATTGTCATACATTGCTGCTGACCTATGGTATGTGTATGTGGCAGAGTGTCAGTGTGGGATCTGTCTGAGGGACTTGACATGCAGTGTGAACAGTTCAGTGGTTGTTAATATGCAGAGTGAGTCTTCATTTCTTAATTTACTCAGTTTGATTCAAATGAGTGGAAGGCAGGTGTGAGGAGGAGGGTTGTCTAGCCCCTGACCTTCTGTGCAGGGTGTTCATCTTCACCCCCACCTTCCCAGTCAATCTACCTTGCCCTTTGATGTGTGAGGTGCGAGGTCAAGCCACACCTGGCTGCTAAATAGTGCATTGAGGGGGGGGCGCACAATAGGGGCACACAGCATGTGCAGAAATGGATGTGGGAAGAGTGCTGTGGGCTGTGGCCATCTGATGCAGGCCACCATGTGGGTAGGGTGAATGTGGAGCCCTGGGAAGCTGCCCAGACTGCCCATGCCTGGCACCGGCCCTGCCTACTACATTGTGCACAGGTTTTCCCGCATCTTCACCGCTGCAGTGACGTGACCTGGACATTGCAGTGATTTCGATGTTGATGGGTGACCCCGATGCCGAGGTGTGGATTTCTAGCAAGCAGGACATGTGTGAGTACACTGGGGGATATGTTCCTGTCTCCACCAGAGTGTCTGATGTGGATAGGACCCGTATTTCAGCACAGGAGTTGTGTGTTGTGGTTGTATGCGGAGATGTGTTATTTACGTATCTGCGGTGCAGACGGCGGCGGCGGCGTCTTATCTGCTGGTAGTGGATCAGGTACAGCAGCGGAAGGGCTTGAAGAGCTGGATCCATAGCGGTCAGGAACGCGTGGAGGTGGCCGGGATTCAAGTTTCGCGCTACGCAGTAGTGCTTTCGCCGTCTCCGAGTGGCTGGTTTCTCTGCTGCGTTGTGATGGGCTGTTTGAGGCATCGTGATTTGTACGGTGGTCGTAACATCATTCTGCACGGCGGTCTTTCTCTATTGGTTCCCTCCACCACCGTTGCAGAAGGAAATTCCTGGCAGATCCCGAAACTCCACAGCGGACGGGAAATGGGCTATCTTTCACCATTGTAATACGGGGGATGCAAGGACCGCCGCTGGAGTGCGGAAATGGACGTTTTCCGCCAGCAGCGCGGATGTGCCAAACACCGCCATCATAATCGGCCCCTTTGAGTGAGATAGTTCATTAGGAGTAGTATGATGGGTGGTGCTAAATACTCCAATCAGACCCTTTTCTGTGAGATACTAGTGCTACAAGGTCCCAGTCTGGGACAGGAAGCACTGTGAACATGTAAGTCATTATTTTACACTTGCATTACAAATAGTATAAGATAGGCTGCTACATAATGCGCAAAAAGGTTTAAGATAAAAAGTGTTTCCAAAATATAGATTTATTTGCAGACTGCATGTAGCGCAGCTTATTTTATAACTGTCTTTTAAAAGCACACACTTCACAGCTTAGCTGGTAGCTCCTTTACAATGCCCCTCAAAAAGAATAAATGTGTGTCATCAGGAAGCTTCAAGTGATTCCATCAGTAAACCTAATACTGGCTTCCAGGTACCCTTTACATTTGCAGACTGACCAGTTTTGCACATTTGCATTTCTTTCAGGGCAGCCGGCACCCTGGCAAGATGGGTTGTTTAACGGCCTGCCCCTCCCTCAGTTACACAGCACAGGAGAGTCCCTGCCTTGTTCTTCAGCGGAAGCCTTTCAACTCTCCGAATTAACAGTTTCGGAACGGTTGTCTTTTGACACAAAGTAGGAGAACTGTTTTTCTAAAATTAAAAAAATATGGGCACGTTGTGTCCCTCAGATCTCCCCACTTCTACCACTGGCCTCTGTTGGGTGCTTTTCTCATTGACATCTACAACCCTGGGGGCCAGCCTATAGGGCTAACAGGCAGTGCCCGATAGACTGGTCTGACAGATCAGTGTGTGGGCTGTTTTTTGTTAGCAGTTTGTGGGCCTGTTTTATGATCTGATGGGCCCGTTTTTGCCGCTAATTTCCCTAAAGATTGCCTGCAGAAAATATAAATGCATGCAGTCTCCCATATCTTCTACATTATCCATATCCTCTGTCTTTACAAGTTCAAAACTGGTATGATTTGCAAAAGTGGGCAGTTTTTTTAACTTTCTGGTTCCCTAATGGGGGCCATTTTTATTTTGGTGCCCAGGCCTATATTTTGTCCCAGTGCGACCCTGCTGAGGGCCAAGAAATCACTACTACAGTCCCCATTAAAAGTCAGAAGCAATTAAGTACATACATTCTGGCCGGCCAGACAGAGGGCCTGATTTAGATGTTGGCGGAGGGCAATACTCCATCACAAAAGGGATGGATATCCCGTCAGCACAATTATGATCCCATTATATCCTATGGAGATCGTAATCCGGCAGACGGATATCCGTCACGTTTGTAACCAGTATTCCATCCGTCGAGATCTAAATAAGGTCCATAATTCCTCCTATTACCCTTAAACTCCACCTAATGGGGAACAACTGTGCAAACCCAGATGTATAATGTTGAATTCCCAATTTAATGTGACTTAACAAACACATTACCACCTATTCTGAGCAGGAGATAAATGCAGTGAATGGAGGCCTGCGTGAGGCATGGAGTTGAGGGAGATGATGGAGGGAGTGGGAGAGGGAAGGGGAATTGTTGCCTGCCCAGCGTTACATTCTCCTCCATACCTTCACGGAGTGCCACGCAGGGGCCAGGGTCCAATGTAGCCCTTTCCCAATGCGATTGTACCTGACATATTATCTGACTGTTAAATTATGCTCCTGTGTTCTCACATCCCTGTAATCTGGATGCTGAGCAGAATGCCACACGAAGATCTACTCACCCCTAGTAAAACATAGCACTTCAAACACTAACTGAGAAATAATGCACGTGAACTACCTCAAATGTTTAGGTCGCAAGTAAAGGAGGTGGGCTATTATACTATTTCTTCTTACAGTGTTATGTTATTGCTGGCTGTGGTCACCAAACGGCAGGGGCCGGGAATTTGCTGTCACTGGTCTGTCGAATCCTTCTCCACATTTGACTGAAATCATGCTTCATCATACGACCACACACGTGTTGTTTTTCCTTTGCATAGCTGGATACGTTTAACTTAGGTTTTTAATGCAGATGTTGAAACAGTGGGGACGTTGTGTGACGTAGGCTGCTGGCACGACTTGCAAAGACTGGAAAGTTTCTGGTGTCTCGCTACAGGATACGCAAGTTATCCATCAATTGCGTTTGACTGGGAGGTGCCTGAACTCTGTTACGTGACAAAATAACTTACAGTGCGGTTTTTGACCTCAATGACGCCTTTCTGGGTTTCTCTTTGGAACATCAAATAACAAATGCTCTGTTTACCAAGGCAGATAAGATAAGTACAGTATTGAAAGAGAGATAATGTAAACATATTTCTCTTTCCAAACTGTCTCCTTAAGTAACCTCCAAACACAATTACACAAATCTAAAAACAAATCCAGGATATAGTAGGAAAATGATGTACATATTAATTTAAATAAAGAATACTTGAAAATGCATTTTAACTTTAGTCTATTTCATTAAATACAGATAACTTAGTTTACTTTACTAGCTGCTCTTATGGGCAATTCCAATCGAAAGTCGAGCTTGAAAACCCATTGTTGCAAAAAACATAACACTGCTGCCAGTGCACAGCATGGCCCCTTTTTTAGTGAATGCCAAAGGCAACAAATAATCATTTCAGTGACTTCTGTCTCACCGTCCTGGGTGTCACTTGCTACATTCGTATGATTAGCAAAAACACATGTATATTAAATCATTAAGCACCATTTGCATTTAGGGCAATACATGCGCAGATCTAACTCAAGGGATCACTACCAAGAACATACTTTTGGATAGACATGATGACAATCTTTTTGGGTGAAATCAAAGAAAAAATCCATAATTTGCAATTGGCCAATTTGTAGTTGAGGAAGAGAATTGAAGAAAACCTTAAAATGTAAATTCAGGGAGATGACTCGGTCAGTAAACACTTGCCTACGTCGTCTGATATGATCTGCATATCATGAGTTCAAATTCCAGCTAGGCCTGCTCGGACTACGTTCCTCTGATGCAGGCCGAGTTGGCAGCAATTTGGGTACATTTGGTAATAAGAATTCCTCTAATTTAAAACCATGAGAATCTGCATAGGACAGGTAGGTAGCGTTATATAAAAACAGATTATTAAATGACTACCAATAAGTGTACTTAACCTATATTGCAAGATTTACATTACATTAGCAGCTACAGAGCAGTGGAGTAGCAAGGGGGGGGCGGAGGGGGCGGCGGCAAAAATCATCGCCTCCACCCCCCCGCTCTTCAGCGCGGGCGCGGCGGCAAAAGGCAGGCACCGCCACGGGCGGCAGAGTGCCTAGCTACGCCCCTGCTACAGGGCACTGTGTTACATCCTTTAGATATGACAGAACGTTACTGGACCAGAAAAAACAGCGTTCAAGCAGTAACTCAAGAATAGCTATACTAGGGTCCTTAGTCCAATGTGCTGGGAAAATCCGGTGGGGTGGGGGGGTGATAGAGCGTGGTGAAATAATGATACTGGCAGTATCACACAGTGGAAGGGAGCTACTGCAGTAGTCCTTTTCTGGGATTTTCCCTGCATATATTTTGCGAGACCTTACCTATTGAAATGTGTGGTGAAAAATCTGCAGGTTATAGTACAATTTGGACACTACTTGTAATGCTAATTCGGGTGCAAAACCTTGCTTGTGCTCAAATCGTTAATACTCATTTAATGAGAGTAAGGTCATTACTATTGCTCCTGGAATACGAGGGCCCACAAGCAGTCGCGGCTGGCATGACTCACGAGCGGGAGTGTGGGGGGTCGCACAGGGAGGGGGCCGCACGGGGGGGTTAATTTTAAATATATTTTAAAAAGTTAACTTACCTTCACCTGCCCGCTCCCGCGTCATCACTGCTTCTCTGCTCCACACAGGAAGCAGGAAGCCTCCCTCCCCTCCCCTAAGCCAATCACAACACTGCAATAGCAGCGTTGTGATTGGTTGGGACGCCGACCACACAGGCTTCTATGGCGAGGCCATTTTCTCCATGCAGGCTGCACGGAGCCTACATGGAGAAAAGGGAGAGTGCGTATTACTGGTTTGGTCGGCCCTGGGTCCGACCAAACAGTCAACGCCCTCAGAGTGGGCAAGCCACTCCTCCCCTGCCCACAGCAGGACCTCCTACCTGCCCGCCCCAACCAAACCCTTCTGCTTTCTTGCAGTGCGAGAAGCAGAAACATAAAATGGTATTTATAATACCATATTATGTTTCTGCTTCTCGCACTGCGAGAAAGCAGTGGGGCGACGCTCCTCTGCCCACATGGAGGAGCCACCCCTGCCCACAAGGATAGTGCATGCAGTATGAAGGCAACCAGTCAGGCATATATAAGGGATACAGTACCCCTTGCCATATATTACAAGGATATTGCAAGTCACTGATGAGTTCCATAATCATATAGAGGAACGAGGCCAAAGGCCGATTTCCTGTATAGGATTATGGAACTCCCAAGTGATCTGCAATATCTTTAAAAGGCAGGCCAGGGGGTACTTTATCTCAAATATTACATGGTCATAGCATCACATTTCCCACAAACCGCTTAAAACCTTGATGCATAGCTACTTCATATGAAAGAGCAAGCATGCTCACAAACATGAAGAATACAAACAAAACCTATAGTGCAAAACTAAACACATCAAAAACCTGTTAGATAATTGTTGCAAACAGATATTAAAAAAAGTTCAATACAAGTCAGTTTGAAAAAAACGAAACAATCTGCAGTAGCTCGCAACATATGGAAACATGCAGAAAGATTCTAGCTTTTCTCTAACTATCTAATGAGTGTAAAAAATAAACATGTTCTCTCTGCTTGTTAGTGTAAGTTAAACAATATAGCAGAAGAAAGAAAAGAAATGTTCCGTTTTCATTGCCTTAAACAGCTACTTCAATTATGCTCTGTGACCTGACCTGTGTTTCTTCTGGCTGCTGGCTCTGGCAAAAGACACACATTTGATGGACGGAATGCAGAACAAATCAAAACATTCACCCCCAGTCAAGAGATCTGGGTTAAATCCATCATTCTTTTGCTCACCATGCCACCCCAGTTTAGACCTGGCCAAATGCAAATCAGTCTTGACCCTGTGCCTCATGGGAACAGTCCAGCCCGAACTGCCAAGCCAGGTCCTCCCTGGACCGGAAACAAGCATCCTAGGACCGGTTTCGGGGTTTTTGCATTTGCTGGCTCTGGCAGCAGGCATTGCGACGTCAGAACTTGACTGTAATAAAATATAATAGTCAAGTTCTGATGCCTTTTCTTTATAATCGGCGACTGGGTGCGTCACAAGTCTCAGATTATATAGAAATTAGAGACAAGCATTTACACAGGGATTACAGAATCCCATGTAAATAAATAACAATAACTGACCTTAGAAAACACAGCGATCAAAATAATTTTCTAAAATACTCTGCATAGCAGCCCCTAGACTTCTCTGATGCTCATCTTTTTTCTTTAATGGATCAAATGCTCTAATACAATAAGAATAAAAAAGTCTGTAAAAACTTTACAGATTAAATTGAAGTTCATAAGTTTCCTCTGAATGTGTCAAATATGAAAAATGATACAGGCAAATATTTCACGTATTGTTTGTGTGCAGAGGTTCATCTAAAACAGTTTGGTACATTGGATATGTTGGCTATGCTCATAGAACAAAATGATGAAAATTACCAATATGTTAATTGTGCCTGTAGGACACTTCTGAGGAACTCCATATGCAAACATCATAGACACCTTTGTGACCCCACACAAATGGAGCAGAGCAACCTTAGTTCTGTAATGCATTTGTAATGTGAATACCATGATCTAACGATATATCTACACTTGACCATCTTGGAATTCTGGAGCCACAAAGGAGTCAAGACAGCAAGATCATGCATCACTCTTCATTCTTGTTGAAATTCAAATAAGTAGAAAAACTGAGTAAGGGGGGACTCCCCTCTTTCTTAAGCTATGTATCGGACCTATGGCCAGATGTACTGATACCTATTCACAAACTAGGATGTGCAATTTGCTTACTGCTTGGTTTGCAAATGGATGTGAAATTTGTGATCCAACCCTGTATCAATAGGTCACATTGCAAATTGTTCATTTACAGACAGGTTGTAATTTGAGATCCCTTGTTATTGGCTGATAATGCAATGGTGGAGGCTACAAGGAACAGAAGACCTATGTACCTGCATTTGCATTCCCAAACAGAAAACATTTTTTTAAAGCAGCCCGTGTTCATGAAAGGAGCAGGTATTCATTTTAAACATGTTTGCGATTTGGGAAGAAAAGTTTCAGGGGGTAGACAGTGTTTTTTTGGTAGTCCAGATGGCCACTGCCTTTCCTTTCCCACTCTCCCCTGAAGCTGTCTAGCACAATCGCTAAACAAGAAAAAGAAAAAATAAGAGGGGAATGCCCCTTTTATGTCCCCTCCTGTTTGTGAGTCATGTATGGTACCAAAAGCCCTTTTTGTTATTTGGAAAGATTTTTCAAATTCAAAAAATGGATTTTGTGACCTGTAAAACATTCTTTTGTAGCAGAAAACACAGGGGGCCAGATTCACAAAGTTAAAGTTAGACCAAAAGTCTAACTTTACTACTTTTTTTTATTCACAAAGGTAAGTTACTACTAGTAACTTTACTACTTGTAATTTTATTAGTAGTAACTTACATTTGTGAATACCGAAAAGTAGTAAATTAGACTTTTGGTCTAAGTTAGACTTTTGGTCTACCTTTACCTTTGTGAATCAGGCACTAAGTTTAGACCTGAAGCCTAACTTTAGACCTGAAGTCCAAACTTAAACTTCAGGTCTAAAGATACACTTTAGGTTTTAACTTAGACGTTAGATCTAAACGTAGACTTTAGATGCAAAGTAAGACTTAAGGTGTAAAGTTAGACTTTAGGTGTAAACCTACACTTCAGGTCTAAACTTGGACTTCAGGTCTAAGTTTACCTTTATGAATCAGGCCATGTGATTTCGAAAATCTGCAGCCTTTTGACTTCAAAAGGGCATTTTACATTGAGAATTTATTTGCTTTAGAGTAAACATGTCTAAGCCTCATTCCTTTGGCTGAGTTTACTCCTAAGGCCAGGGACTGGCTTAATTAACAGTACTCTCCCGGAGTACTAGGGAAGCAACTCTAGTCCATCCTAGAGAAAATCATACATGTTTCCTATGGATCAATGTCCAATACACATCATGCTTTTTAACAATTTAGGTTTTTTGTGACAAAGGCAAGATTCCCCTTAGCCCAGAATCACCCTAAAATCCACTTAGATTGCCAAAGCAGAGTTGAAAGGCTAGCATTGATAATATGGTATTCTCCTGTAGAAGAATCACCATTTATATCTGCCCACCTTACACCTGAAGTGAGCACACCTAATTGTTGTCTCATTCTCATGAGTACATACATGATACTTTAATGTTTGTAGCATGTCTTCCACAACGCACGCTTGGTCGAGGAGCCCGGGAACTACGTTGTGGGTGTACCTTTTTGTGCAAGCCATGCAGAGAGGAATCCAATGACACATTTTGTGCAATTAAAGTTTGAACTTGTTTGATTTTTAAAACTGCTCATTCTCAATGAAGGTGGTCTTCTTCAGGAGGCCACAGAGCTGTTGACAAAACAGAGAAAAAAGTGACGTGACTTGTCTTGTTCCAGAGAATTACTGTTACATACAATTATGAAGAAACTAAATACATACATTCATTCATTCAATAAGCGTTATTTGGTTTCATCAGTGGAAACCATAAAAGCAAAATACATATATAAAATACAAATACTGTTTATAAGCTAAAAATCATGTACAAATTGACTAAGTATATAACAATCCTATTTAAAAAATTAAAAGCCTTCAGCAACAGTCATACAATCATATTTACATCACCGGGGAATCACAGTTTGATGGCCTTTCTGCATCTAATCACCTTCTTTAAAAACATTGCCATAGACTGCATAGTGTACTCTTCGGCTAGCAACTGAAGGGATAAAAAGCTGGGCGACATTGTCTGAGGCCAAGGGTCCTTAAAATCAGTAAAATCCAGACCTTTCTATGATTTTAATAAAATTTACAGAAAAGCACTACGTGAATTGTTGTCTGATGTGACTTACCATCACATGGGCATTTACAAAGTGTGCCTGACCAGTCATTTATTGCAGGAAAGTTTGTTAGGCGATGAAAAATGCCTAATATAAAACGAGTTAGAACAAATCAATCCTGCGTCCCTTCCATGAGTTGTAAGTAAGGCTGTATATTATAGGTAGTCAGTATCATTTGGTTGTTACATATGGTCGGCTTCAATATTTCCGAGGATAGTCTTAAAGACTCCAATAGCGTTATGCACTCTCTTTTGAGGTCTTTTCTACTAATGTGCTCTATGGATTCAGGCTGTTCATAATGTCCGGGTGGCCTAAGTCACTCATGAAGTCTTTAATATACTTCATCCAAGGTATGCTGAGTACCCGTTGTAATTTAAGACAATCCCTTATGTTATCCCTGTTAAGGGTGGTTTTCTCTGAAGACCCGATCTTGTGCCATAAGAGTATTGGCTGTATTTTAATTAGGTCAGATAAATAGGGTAACCCCAGCTCAGCGTGACATACATAGGTGGAACAGCCACCCGGAACAGCTAGAACAAATTTTATAATAGCCCCATACACCGGCACCATACATAGCCGTGGTTATACATTTAGCCTTGTATATGTTAACAAGTTCTACAGGCAGTTTTTGCCCAGTTGCCTTGAGAAATTAGCCAAAGCAGCTGTAGCTTTCATGAGCAATAACTTTGTAGATTTAATTGACTGGCACCATGAGACGTTCTGGTCGAACAAGATGCCCAAGTACGGAAACGTCTTTGTAAATTCTATCTTCTTATCATCTATGAAGATATCCCTGCACTTTGAGCTCCCTTTTCCACACTTCATTATAAAAGTTTTTGATTTGTTAACTTGCAAGCCCAGCTTCTGCATGTAGATGGTAACACTAGTCAGTAGACGTTGTAGCCCCAGCTGAGTACGTGCCATCAACACTGCATCATCAGCATAGAGGAGGGCAGGTATTGGGCGCTGTTCAATTTTTGATAAAACCAGGCACAGTTCAGAAAACATCTGTCCAAAGCTGCTAATATATAACGTAAAAAGAAAGGCTGCCAAAACTCCTCCCTGTCTTACTCCTCTCTCTACGCTGAATGATGCAGTGCACTCGCCCTTAACCCCATATCGAACCCTTGTTTTAATGCCAGAGTGCAATTGCCTCAAGAGGTCCAAGAGCAATTGTTCTACCCCCATATTGGCCATTATGATCCATAATTTGTCATGCTCTACACAATCAAAGGCCGAGGATAAATCTACAAATGCTAAAAACAATCTACCTTGTTTGGACATAATGTACTTCCCCATTAACAGGTTCAAATTAATTCCCTGTTCGACTGTACCAAGACCCAGTCGGAAGCCTAATTGCAGCTCAGATAAAATAACTTTGGCTTCGCTCCAGTCCTTGAGTTTGTTCAGTACAATTCGGCCAGTCACCTTGACCAGGGAATCAAGTAGTGAGATTGGCCGATAACAGGCTGGATCCTGGCAATCACCTTCCTTATATATAGGGCCAGAAGTAATTCCGACTAGGTATCAATAAAACCTATGGTACAGCAGGCTGCTATTACTCGTGTCAGTAATGGGCCCAAGAGGGCAATATTGGCTTTGAAAAGGTCTCCTGGTATGCCGTTGGACCTTGTGCTTTCCCCCCTTTGCTTGCTTCAAGAGCTAGATTAACCTCTTCTAGAGTAAATTGTAGGTTTATCGGCAATCTATGGGGGGCAGTAGCGCTCATAACTGTTGAAGCATTTTCGGAACCTATCTTCTCTGCTGGGAGTTTGTACATATTGGAATAATGATTCACTCATTCCTCTTCACTGATCGCAATCTCTATGGTTGGCGTAACCTGGGAGCTCAGGAAGAGGGCATTTACTGCTCGCCAGAACACATTGTTATCTTTGGCCAGGGTTGCATCGTGCAGGGCCCTTCATGCATCCTCTCTCATGCCCTTCTTACATTTTCTACATAAAACCAACAGTTATGATTGTTAAACATTCATTAATAGAGAAACGTTTTGTGCTCGGATCTAGTCAAATCAGGTGTATGATTCAGTTTAACATTTCCTGAGGTTAGAGCTTCAATAACTAGTACCAACTATTTAAAAGACGCCGACTATTGACCTCAAACTAACTGTTTGCACATGGACAGTGTAACATCATCACATGGCCTGTCCAACATAGATAGACCTGGGGTCTTGAAAGTACCTATAAATAACACAGTGTATGTCAAAAAGATAATATTTAATACACATTTTGGATGCATATCTCAAAAAGTTAAATATGAAACAAAGTTTTTGCATAGCACTGTATCAGACCTTGACATTGTATTGTTTCAATTAGCTTGAGCTATATGTTGGAGTAATTGCTGGAGCTAATAACTTCAGGCGCTTGTCCTGTCTCCTCAATTACTTATTGGTTATGTCCATGTGTTTGATCAGTAAGAAGATTCAACCATTGTGGGTCTCGATCAGGCGCCAAAGCAAGGGTGATGAAATTAAAAGAAAAAACATTTGCGTGTGTTGCCAAAATGTTGCTCCAGAGAGATGGCCCACCCTCTCTGCATCTAAGAGATTTCCCTCTTCAATCAATTTTGGATTGGTCTCTTGCTTGCTAACTGGAGGTAGAATCTTCAGTATCTGGAATCATAATTGTTTAATGCTATATCCCTTCTCAATTAAGTGTGTTGCTAATCCTATTTTGCCACTCTTTAAACATCTATGCTCTGTAACAAATAACTTACATTTTCTTTTAGATTTTCCAACGTAACCATTGTCGCAGACCAATGTCTCAGAGACATTTCAAAAGCTGATCACAGAAAGTAGAGTCTCATGTAACATTGAGATTAAAAAAAATTTTTTTGCCTCTGCTAGGATAGTGTACCCATGAGTCTTTGATGACGATGTTACAATTGCTGCAATTAAGACATGTTTATGTTCCATTTTGTTGTTTGACGCTATGGCTTTTCTTAATCCTGACAGTGAATAGTTTTCTGATATTTTAGCTGCAATTGTATGCTATCATGGTTGCCCTATTCTATAGATTCCTCAGATTCTCATCCACTTCAAACAGTTTCCAATATTTCATGATTGTGTTTCTTTGAAGAATGTTGTTATAAGTACTGATCTGGTTGGACTCTTTCTTTTTCTCTGTAAACAAAAATGTTCTTTCTATGTTATCAAGTCTGGTTTATGCTCTGCCAATGATTTAATTATTTTAAACTCTCTCCAGGATTTTTTCCCATGATTTGTTGTTTTCTTACTTAAAATGTTCAGGGTTGCGATGATGCGGTTTATTTTAAAAATTGCGAGAAGAGCTGATCATGTTTGAGTAACCACGAATGGAAAGAGCTGTAATGCAACATAATGTTTTGGCCCATACACTTAAATTAGTTTACCACAAATTGCCATCCCTGGCAATTTGCATGCCTATTAATCAATGGCGTCTTTGCTTATTCTGTATGCCTTTTTGTGGTGATAGTTATTGAGTTTGTCTATGTTGTTAACCAGGCCCTCCTGGTTTCCAATCCAAATCAGAAAGATATTATCTATACATCTTAGATAAATACTCTATCCTGTTTGCCATCTTGCTTTAGATAGTACGGTACTAAATATGTATTTGTACATGGAAATATTTGCATAGGATGGTGCAGCTTTGAAACCTATTGAAGTGATTTTTTGTTGAAAACAGTAGTTGTCTCTACCCTGAAGTAAACATGCAGTAACTCACGGGGGTAACTTCCTCTGGCTCCTGATAGAAGATGGCCCATTTTACGGCTTACATTCTATCATGATGAGAGATGAGGTGTAAACGTAATTAACCTCCATAATGTATATTCATGGATACACTTACAACTGTACAATTTGTCAAGTCCTGAAGCTTTGAGTCATTTAAAGTACGAATCCTGTCAGCTTGAGAGATTCCATTCTAGCCCATAGTCCTCCAACATAATGTCAGCATTTCAGTTGTAAAAGTGATGCATTCAGGCATATCAATAGCAATCAAATAAACATAATTTGTATCTTACTGGATACCAGGCGTCAATGATGTAAATTCTTTAAAAAATGGTCTGCCTCCTTTACCAATGTTTATTTATTGTTGTTCTTCCATGATATTATCTCAACAAAGGTGTAACTAATGAATAATTTGTTGTAAACGTTTGCATGTAAAGAAGATACAGAAGGATTTGTTATAGAATAATAATACCTAAATAAATTCTGTGAGCTCTTTAAAGTGAATTTGCAGGCTAGCAGTGTTTAAATGATTATTATTAAGTTGCCTGTATACAATAAAAGAAACGATTCAATGAATTCCATTTAAGTTTGAAATTCAGAGATTTCTTGAAGGAATCTTGGGAGATCATCAAAATATTAAGAAAATTAAAGAAGGTCTAAAACACATTGGGGCTTATTACGTAGTCGGGAGGACGTGACACCGTTGCAGATTGGGAACCGCCTGACCTTAGGACGGCAGTTCCGATTGCAGTATTTGGATGCGACCGCCCATAGGGCAGTCAGAAAGATCTATCTTTCAATGGAAGTTTGTGAAGCAGGCAGAAAAGGCCCACAGCACAAGCTTCCATTGAAAAATTGATGTTTTCAAACATCCCTGCACTGTGTGGCAGGCACCTCACGGTGCCTGCCACAACGTGCAGGGATGCTATGATGCCCCCCAGGCCCCAGAGCGGAGGGCCCGGAGGGAAGGGGGCACTGCTAGGAGCCCCCAATGCAGCTTTCTAGAGCCCCCAATGCAGCTTTCTAACAGCCTTTCCATGTCGGAAATTATTAATGTAAGGAGGTCAGGGCTAATGCCATGACAATATAAATTTCTTCACTGAGTTTGATGATCCACATTGTCAGATTAGGAGATATATTCAACATATAAAGGGTGACTATTGAGGAGAAGATATCTATTAAAAAGAGTATTCACCATCATTGCCAATGGTTGAGCAATTAGACCCAAATTCAGTCTGTCTTTTAGGAGTAATTATAGTGTTGAGTTCACTTTCAGACACAATTTCCAAAATTTGCAGGAACACACTTTCAGCTTTTTTTTAATTGGAAGAAGAATTTTCCCTCTTCTAGAACATGGTTTAGATTCAATGTGTATTTTTGGAGAGTGGGCGCAAATCTTTTACCAATATTCATTTGCAAACTGGAACTTCTAATCTATTAGCGCCTTTGATCATCATTTCTGCTCTTACCTTTGAGTGTACCAATATATACTCATTTTCTAAAAGAGTTGGGATTGTGAAAGGGCTGTACGGTTATTGATGCATCAAAATCTGAGAGTTTGTGATGAAAAACATCCTGAGCAGAGATGTAGATGGTCTAATCTTTTCAGCAGTCGAGGATGATTTCTATTATTACATAAAGCTAGTTGATATAGCCATCTAATGCCAAAAATCTCAGTTCTCTCATAAACATGGCGGTATACAAACACACACACACACTCATGAGCTATAATTACACCTTTCCTCAATTTGTTCTAGTCTAAAGCAAGAGTTTATGAACAAACCTCCAATGTTTATTACAATGAATGAGTGGAGGCTCCAGGCATTTGTTAAAACATTCAGACACTATCATTTTGAGCACAAATACTTCAAGAAAAGGTTCGGAAATGTGCAGAAGGTAAGTAATCTCACAATGAGCAATAGCACATTTATGGTTGTGTGAAACTCTTGCTGCTTATCTCACTCCAGCATTGATGCTAGTAAAGCACTGAGGAGGTGGGCCTCAGAGGTTTATTGTTCATTCTTTCCACCTAAATCGCTTTGTTTATTGTAAAAACATCTTCACATAAAGTTATTATGTTTTGGAATTTCCACCAACTGGAATTTAAGTATCTGTATGCAACATTAAAGTCCTTTGCTTTGCCTTAACACCCCGAGGTTAATGGCAGAAGGAACGACAAGCATCTCTGTGGTACTGGTAGTGAGGCTACAGTTTTAGCATGCACAATCCCCAGCAAACATCCAGAATTTAAAATAAATATTTGATGTGATAGTATAAACACAAAAATATCAAGTTTGTAGTATTCCTCTTTTCTTTATTCTTTTCATTTTCTGTCACTGTGTTGAACTCTTAGCCAGCCAACACGTGTTTCGTCGCCAAAGGGGAAATTGTCCTGCGACTATTTCAAGGTTCAAACATCTAGTAGTGAGACTTTTCATATGGTGATAATTCCATCCCACATGGCGTTAAAAATTTGAGGGTATATAGATCCCAATCCGAACCTTAGTACAGCAAGTAATCCAAATTCATTCAATTTAGACCAGCACGCTTGTGCAGTAAAATTCAATCCTGAATTTTCAATCCTTAAATCACTATTACACGAAAAACACACATTATCAGTGCTATGCAATTCAGCCAGATATCCAAGTGCAATCCCATCATATGTGGGGAGATCAAGTCCGTCCCCGTAAGGCGTGCATAAGTCACTAAAAACGTTAACCACACCTTCTCAGTGCTTTCAGGAATTCGGCTGAATATCCAAGTATAATTATATCAAAAGCAGGGAAAAACAAGCCAGTCCCCATAAGGCGTCCTCGAGTAAGAGGGACCCTCCGTAACCAGATACTTGAATCCCACGTATCGGGTAAACAGCAGTCGTCCGTCTCACTATCACCAAACGCAGCGTCCTCGAGTACAAATATTTATTTTAAACTCTGGACCTGTGCTGAGGATTGTGCATGCTTTGTTGTATTGGCCTAGGCCACTTCATAGGGGGATAGGTGGTTCTCTCTACCCTGCAGCACCGTCATACAATACTAGCCATTGAACGGATATATGTGTGGACTTTCCCTAGTGGTGCCATCATCCCTATTAAAGCACCACTGATTCGGATTTACCTTTGAGGCTACAGTTTTACTATGTTCGAATAAGCGCTGAACACTTTGAAGACAAGATCAAGTTGCATAAGTCTTAGAAGTGTAATATGAATGTTATGCTAGCTTAATTGTTTCTGCAGTAACTAAAAAAAGTGCTATTCACTGCATACGCTTATAGCAATGTTCCACTAGAAGAGCTGGAAATATGTTTTAGTATCCTGGACTAGGACAAAATACAGATTTCACCATTTCCAAATTTGACTAATAAATGCAAATGCAATTCACTAGACAACATTTATTTGCAGCAGAAGTGACACAAAAAAGATTTAAAGAACATTTGTTCAGTTCAATCTCATAACCTAGGAATATCAGACCAGTGCTGGAAATCCAGGACTTCTTTTTGTGACTGTGCATAGACTACCCCAGCAGAGTGCTCTACCCAGAAAAGGGAAATATACCTTAACTAAGTCTTTTGTCTGGAAGACAGTAGTCCTTTCGGTGTAGCAACGTCTGCAGCGGGCACAGCAAGATACGGAAAATATGATTGTAAGAGCTCATACTAACCCATCTATATACATACTGAGTAGTTGGGGAGATGAAAGGAAACTGACACAAAGGAGAGCATGGTCACTTTCAATCTTCACTCAAACCCCAACATATTGGGTACGTTAGGGAAGAGAATTTAATGCAGGCCTTCAACAGATCCTTTGGCAGTGTGGAGAGAGACTGACGGGAGTCTGTTGTGTTAGACCCCCCAACCCCATGCCACGCCCCCAGTGACGCTACCTAACTATTCAGTGGCAGATGAGAAGGGCAGTAGATGCCAGAGACACAGATCCAGACAAAGCCGCGCACATGAGAGGCAGAGGCCTTCACAGGTGGACCAGGTGTTGCGGCTTCCACCCTCTGAGGAACAAAGAACACAGTGGTCTGCCCTGAAGAAGTTCAGAAAAGTTATTTTTCCTTAACGAAACGCGTTGGCTGGACGTTCTTTTTTGTGTAACTATATGTTTCAAGAGGGAAAATAAAGGATTGAACTGGTTCCTATTAGGATACCTCATCTTGAATCTTATTGGAAAGAAATATATAAAGACTTTTCTGGTGCACCATTCCATCCAAAGTATCGGCTGGTTTATGGCTGCAGCACAAGCTCCCATTGAGAAATGGGAGTATGCGAAAGCACCATGTGGGGTCACATTGTAATTGCGCTGTCGGGACCGCCGACCGGAAGTCGGTCGGTCCCGAGACCGTGACGGTGTCCGACCGGCATCGTAATCGAGCCCATAATGTTTTGGTTTATGTTTTGGCTTGTTTGTTTTTATAGGAGATTTGGGACAATAGAGTTTTAAAATGTATACATTTTAAATTGTTTAACTTGAGTATTTCCGTATTTTTTGTTTGTGAAATATTTTATAAAAATATTTTATTGATTGAGTTAAAAAAATAATTTGCTTTGCTTACAAAATATGCATTTTTTGGGATTTAAATTTTTTTATTTTAAGGATATCCTATTTATTGTTTCATATTAAGCAGCACATATTTTTAAATAAATTATTGCGCTAGTTTAAATTTATCTATCAGCTATTCTTATTCTTATTATATATTTGATATTTACATTATTTTGAGGTTTAATTTTTTAAATAATAATAATTTGCTATACTATTGCCTTTACTAGGTAATACATTTCTGATATTTCTATTTTTTAATCTTTGTGTATTTATGTATGTTAATGTGATTAGTTTAGAGAGAGAATAGAAAATCTGACCCCTCGAGAGTCCAACACTTTTCCTAATGCTTAGTTTGGAGTGGGAGTAGTGAATCAGACCTTTCCAGTGTCCAGCGCTTACCCAGTGCTGTTTAGTTTGGAGTACTCAAAGAAACCCGAACCCCCCCTCGCAGAATCCAGTGTTTTCCCCAGTGTCACTTAGGGGTCTATTACGATGGCGGTCGGATGTCCAACGCCGGACCGGCGGTGGCAATCCGCCCGCGATCGCAACGAAGAAAACCGTCAAATTAGGATGGCAGTGGTGACTGCGGCAGTGGGAATTTCCGACCGCCGCTTTTCCGCCGGTTGCCATCTGCACTTCTGCCTGGTGGACGGAGCAGGACCGGGATAATGGTGGCGGTGCAAAGCAGGGTCCGCCGGCAGGATTATGATGCCTGCTGTAGCCAGCCTTTCCTCAGCAGTCAAACCGACATGGAAAGGCATGCGGAGATTGTCTTCCGGGGGCCCGTTGCGGACCCCCAATGTTTTTGGGGGGTGTGGGTGCACTGGGGGGGTACCCATGGTCCCCCCCTACATTTCCCTGTACCAGGTGGCAGGCACTGTGCAGTGCCTGCCACACAGTGCAGGGAAATGCAGGACATGCTCCTTTGGACATCGCGGCAGCGCTGCGGGCAGCAGCAACCGCCGCAATGTTAAGGCCAGCGATCCGACCGCCGCGGTCGGATTTCGACCGCGGGTCACCGTAATTCGACCGGCGGTGATGTCGCGGTCCATGCGGGCGTTTTTTCCCACTACCATCGTAATAGGCCCCTTAGTTTGAAGTGGAAAGAGTAAATTGTCCTCTACCACCACAGAAATTCCAATGCTTTCCCAGATGTTGCTTACTTTAAAGTGAGAATAAAAAATGTGACCCCCTCAACAGGCCAACACTTTTCCCGATCTTGCTTAGATTGGAGTGGAAATAGTAGATCTTACTCTTCCAGAGTGGGAATTGCAAATATGACCCTTCCAGCATCCAACACTTATCCCAGTGTTACCTAATATCGATACGAAATAGCATGATTAATGCCCCAGAATCCAATGCTTTTTTAGTTTGGAGTGGGAGTAGTAAATCTGACCCCGCAGGAATCCAATAGTTGCCCCAATGTAGTTTTGTTTTGATCGGGGGTACTAAATATGTCTCGGCCACAAATATAAGCAAATTTTTCAATAATTTAATATATTAAAAACTTGTTCTATATGTGTATAGATTTATATGTCATTATTTAAACATTTTAATGTTTAAAAAATACATGCTTGTGTCACGATTATTAATATTAACTTTATTTTCAGAAATATTGATGTTTAGAATTTTTTTTTAACTTTATTTGTTCAATAAATCACAGACCCATGATATGAAAAAGAAAAAGCAAAAAGCAATGTCTCGGCAGTGCGTGATTCCAGTACAGTAAATAATAATGTACAATGTAGTTCTTGGATGCTTAAAGGTGGGCATCTATACCTGAGTACAAATAGATAGAATACAATAAATAGACCGTAATGACATATATGATATATTGTAATGTGGGTGTAAAGGTGTAAGTTGATACTCTTCCTTTAATTGATTAAATCTATCATGGATTGCGTGGAGAGTCTTGTATCTGTAATGTTTGGGTAGCCTGGGGATTTTAATAAAAGATTTTAGATCTGTATTTTTTCCAATATCATTTGATGAAGGTAAAAAGTGGGCCCGTAGTCATGTGCTGATATTGCACATCCACACCAGTCCAAGAAGGCGACTTGAAAGTATTTTTGAATGTGAGGAAGCCCTAAACCACCTTCTACCGGGCTCAATTGCAGTGTTGTTAATTTGGTCCGTGGTTTCTTCCCTGCCCAGATTAATTTCCGTACTAATTGATCTATTTCTAAAAAATAATTACGTGGAATCTTGATAATGGAGATGCCTAGCTAGTTATTTTTTCTCTTTGAGAATTCTGGCTTTGCATGAAATTGCCTCCCCTCTGATAAAAGCCTTACAGGAATCCCGTACCGCAAAGGGTGTGACTGATCCCACGTTTCCAATGGCAAACTCAATAAGTAGTGTCTGCATTTTTTTTGATCCAGCCCTCTTCCGTTAGTAGGGTTTTGTCTAATGTCCATCTTGGTCGCTCCCTTAAACCGTCATTTGCCTTAATCTCTACTACTGGAACCGCCGAATGGTCAGAAAAGGGATTTGAGATAATCCAAGACTCCCCTTTTTCGCACTGGTGGGAAATTAGAAAGAAGTCCATTCTGGATGCTGTGTTATATTTTTTTGAAAAGCAAGTTAATTCCTTACTGGCGGGGTGATGGGCCCTCCATGGATCTACTAGCGCAAAGTACCGAATCATACTATTCAGATACCTAGCAGTTAACGGTTTATTTTATAAAAATTGTTTTATTATTGTTTTATTTTTAAATTGATTTATGCTTTGTGAATAAAATATTTTTAAATTTAGAAGATATAGTATTTTTTCATTAATCATAACTTAAAATTTATATATTTTTAAGATTATTAGCTAGATATATATTTTTTAATTATAAGGCATGGGTTGTTGGTTGACTGGGATATGAGCCCTAGTCGAATAGGACACTTTACCCCGCACACTTTTACTCCGCGTGCCATTACTCCGCAGTTTTTACACTGCAAAATCTTTTACAACGCAGGGCTTTACAACGCAATCCATTACAACGCATTCCCCATTACAACGCAATTTACTATTCTAACTCCACCGGGGCGTTACTTTGGGGAATGCGTTGTAGTAGTTTCCTGTGTAAAGCCCTGCGTTGTAAAAGATTTTGCGGTGTAAAAAATGCGGGGTAATGGCATGTGTTGTAACGCATGCAGGGTAAAGGATGTTTCCCGCCCTAGTCAAGCAATAATCACACACTCTGTCAGGATGAACCACAAAAAGTCACTAAATTAACTTGTACTTAAACCTGGGTTGTTTAGTTAAAAAAACTGGCATGCTAACTTAGAGGCAATGTTTAAAGTACACAAACAGCAATAAAGTGAAAATAGTACACAAAAAAACCACACAACTATTTAGAAAAATAGATTACATTTTAATAAACTATTTGACACCAAAACAACAAAAATCCAATCAGTGGAACCAAAGTTATGAATTTTCAAAGATTTTGGTAAAAACTAAAAACTACTGCCTACAAGGTCAAAGCGCCAACTGCGAACATCTAGTCGCGCAAGTCTGGGTCAATGTCGAAAATATGGCTGCCCGCGATGGAGCGCAGATCGGATACAAGAAGTGGACTGGGCCCAGTCGGTGCTTCCCTACCGACTTAAAAAGTTTTTCAAAGCAAATGTTCAGTGAATGTAGACGTTCAGCGAAGCAAGGCTGCAGATGGTGCCAGAGAAGGGAGAATCGTTGCATAGGAGCCGCTGGATGAAGTGAAGATTTCTACATTAGGTGACGTTTTTGCAAGTCAAAAATCTCCAGCAGGATGAGGCAGGAGGCTGTAGCCAGTGAGAGTTACAGGTGGCTGTCTACCCCTTTGGCGGAGAAGATTTGCTGCTGTGGAGAAGAACGCAGCTGGAGCAGCCTCAAAGTCAGGACAACCAGCAATGCACCTTGAACAGATAGATGAGCAGATTAGTCCCTGTCTTTCCTCGGTTGTCAGAGTAGTTTTAGACAAAAATGTTCTAAGTCCCAAGTTTTGGATTTTGGCTACCTGGGCACCTTTAGCTCCACCACCAAGGGGCCAGAACAGGTGGGCACCACTTGGGGGCTCAGGACTCAATCAGGGTGGTTCCACGTGTGACTTCAAGATGGTGGGAGCCTGTTATGTTATGCTGGACTCATGTGGCTCCGAACATGAGGCCAGCAAACTAGCCTTTGTCGTCACTCTAGTAGTCCTTGGTTCAGGTGACGAAGCAGGGCTCAAACAGCAGGGCAGTTCTCTTAGGGTTCAAAGCAGACTCCAGGTAGGGAAACCATCCTTCCAGGTGCATCAAAGTGGCCTTGTGGAATTCACAGCAGACCACAGCATCAGGGGTTCCTCTAAGAGTCCTTCTGCTTGTCCAGAAAGTGAGCTAAAGAGTGGGTCAGAATGCCCTATGTTTATACCTAAAGCCTTCTTTGAAGTAGAAGTTTCTAGAGGTTTCTCTTTCAAGCGCTTGGAATTTTCTGACTCACCTACACTGCCCATAAATCAGCTTTTGTCTTGTTTCCCTACCTCATCTAAAGTCAGGGGAATGGCTGAGTTTCCAAAGGTGTAACCTAAGCTAGCTACACCATAGGAAACACAGAGCTGGCAATGCATCTCATGAATTTTAGGCCCATTTCACTCCTGCCCGCACCTGCTAAGATTTTGGAGAAGGAAGTGCAGAGACAGCTCTCTACCTATTTGGAGTCCAATAACCTGCTGCACGACTCACAATCGGGCTTTAGGAAGGGCTATAGCACTGAGACCGCTCTGCTGGAAGTGGCGGAAACCATCCGAGAATCCCTAGACCAGGGCAGCAGCGCTATGCTCGTGTTGCTAGATTTATCTGCAGCCTTTGATACGGTCTCTCATTCGATTCTTTTAGACCGTTTGGCTCAGATGGGTATCTCGGGGACCATCTTAAACTGGTTCCATTCATTTCTGGAGGAGCGGTCTCAGCAGGTCTTACTTCGCCCTTATGTCTCCTCTCCTAGCATCATGGGCTGTGGAGTACCACAGGACTCGGCGCTTAGCCCGACCCTGTTTAATGTCTATCTCGCCCCTCTAGCCTTTATAATGAATAACTGTGGTGTACGACTAATATCATACGCGGATGACACACAACTGGTGTTCTCATTTACAGCTATAACGAGGGCTGCGTTTGACAATCTCAGGCTCTGCCTTACTAAGATCTCCTCTTGGATGACAGACAACTGTCTTAAACTGAACACGGAAAAAACCGAGGTGATGTTTTTTAACCAGCCTTCACCCCCCTCAGCTGACCTTTGGTGGCCGCCGCAACTGAATCCTCCTCCCACTCCTGTATCTTCGGTCAGAAACCTAGGCTTTAGATTTGATTCTGAACTGTCTGTTAAGGCCCAGATTGGCCAAGTTTCCAGAGCGTGCTTCTGGAAACTTAAATCTTTGCGTAGATTTCTCCACCTACTGCCTATGGACTGTCGGGCCACCATTGTCCATGCCTTGATTACATCTCAGCTGGACTATGCTAACAGCCTGTACCTGGGTCTTCCGGCCTATCTTATTCAAAGGCTGCAGACAGTCCAGAATGCAACAGCTAGGTTTATCAGAAAGGTACCTCTTCGGCACCACATCTCCCCTCACCTGCGCAGCCTACATTGGCTGCCGGTAAAGAGGAGAATTCAATTTAAGGCCTTATCTTTGGCCTTTAGAGCGACTAGAGACTGTGGGCCTGGTTATCTTAGGCAGAGACTCCAGATATACCACCAGAACAGAACTCTACGCTCACATTCTCAGTTGCTGCTCCGTGCTCCCCGCTTTCGGAGAGCTAGGATGGGAGGGCGTTACTTCGCAGTTAGAACAACCGCCCTCTGGAACGAGATGCCCATTCATCTGCGCAAGGCTGAGTCCGAATCCCTTTTTAGAAGTTCCTTGAAAACTTGGCTGTTTGATCTGTTCTAGCCTTACCTCCTCCCCCCACTGCTTTAACCTCATAGCGCCGGGACACCGCCGTTGGTGGTAGCTGTGCGCTTTATAAATGCTATTGGATTGGATTGGATCTGCCAAAGATCAGTCAGTTTTTCAGAGTGAGAAGGCCCACCCTTTTTAAGTGGACCATCTCATGTGGATTTTTCCTGTTGTGTCCAAATGCAAGGCATGGCATTCACAAGTAGGAAAAAAGCTAAAATGCTGGTGTTTTTTGTTTTTAAGCAACAAACCACAGATTTGGAAAGTTTTTTTCTGAATAACAAAAACAAAAAGAATGTAAGTGGACTGCCATAACAAAGTGGTCTATGTGGCATTGTGTTTTGTCAAGAGTGTTCCCATGTGTTTGTGGCAGCACTTTTGGTAAACATTTTGACCACAGTACCAAGGAACTTACACTATGGTGGTCTGCCTCCACTGGGCCACTGGAGGCATGGCCCTTTGGAGGCTACTGCATGGGGTTGATAACTGGGCCACCATACTTTAAATAACCCCCATCATTTTTAGAATGTAGGGAAATGCACCATTTCGTTGGACATATCTTACCTTATAGTATAAAGAGAAATAGCTAGTTTTTTTTATCTGACGAAGTCCACTTGAGGAAAAACGTATTTGTTGTATGATGTGTGTTCTTAATTTATAATTGCAGAAAGGGAACATTAGAATCCTAAACATCACATTGTTGTTAGTACTGAAGTACGGTTATATAATGGGGATGATTACGAGTACAGTGGTCCCAAGACCGCCATACCATTGGTGGCAGTCCGACTGTCTGATTACTAGCATGGTGGTCAGATTGCCATGAGACCGCTGCCACCACCAGGATCTTGGATCCCACAGCGGCGGCAGTGGGGAAAGTGGCGGGCCAAGGAGGCAGAGCTGATGCCAGCACGGCCGTGCTGATTACGGCCTGCCTTTCTGCCAACCTTTTCATGGCCAGGACCCTGCCATGTAAGGGTTGATGGAAAGGCAAGGAAGGGGCCCCAAACAGGGTCCCTGGCATTTTAATCCATTGGGCATTGTGGTTGGGGGCACATGTTGTGCCCCCCATGCCAGCACTGTTGTGCTCAGACTGTGTGCCATGCACGACATGGTGCATGGCAACAGTGCATGCACAACAGTGCAGGGTCAGCAGTGTGGCGGCAATGCCTTCAGGCTCTCTCTGTGAGCCGAAGTAAGCCGGCAGCCCAAGACCACAACTGGCACACCGCCAGTCCAGAGGTAAACTCCAAATGAGGCAGTCGGGATGCTGCCTGCTTGGCAGCAATCTCCCGACCGCCGAGGCTGCAGTCTGGCAGTCCAACCGCCAAGGTCATAATCAGGTCCAATATGTTTCCAATGCAAAATAGATTGCAATCAAACAGAATATGAATTTTATTTTATTTTGAAAAGGCAATGATAGGCAGGAAGAAGTATAAAAGAAACCTACAGAGAATTAGTGAAAATACATTTGTGCGAGTAAGAAGAAACAGATCACCCCAAAAATAATTATTAATATTCGTTTAGCAATATGACTATTCTGTTGACTATATACAAACAACTATCATATTGTAAAGATTCATATAATCAAGTATAAATATATTTTCTCAAGGAGATTAAAACACATCAGCCATGCTAATATCTCTATCAACATGTTTTAATAAGGAGGACAAGAGCATCCACATATCAACATGCCCTTTTAATAATAATGTTATGGATGGTAGATTTTCTGTTTCCAATTTGTGGTTGTGACAGCTATTGGCAAAAGGAAGAGCAGTTTAAAATAATGGGAGCATCTGTGGAACTAAAGAGTAGCAGAGAAGAAATACATACAGTCATTGAAAATAAAAAAGGAAGATGTTCAGTTTGGATTGTGGTTGCATATCTTGTAGGTAATGTAACCCAGCCACATACACAGCATTTGGATTATGGTGACAAAAATATTATTCAATATGTTGATTATGATAACAAAGGGTATTATTCAGAACCATTGAAAGTTGTTAATGAGATTAACCTGAATCCAACCGGTTGAATGTTGGCATGTAGTCCATAATGGAAATCATTAAGACCATAGAATCAAATATTGCTGGTCACTTGAATTGCCAAGTATTTTGTAACTGCCTGTCCGCAGTGGGGGTCACTTTGAAATTCTTACTTTCAGTAATAATTTAAAATCACATAATACCATCAGATTGTAAAGATGCAATCACTGCACTAACACGAAGGTGGGTTGAGAAGATTATGTCTGCCTCCTATAAGCCAATATAATTATTGTTCTAGGTAGAGAATCAAAACCGGTACTCTAATTTGTTACCGTAGGCAAAGGAAAATGTACTAAAACCAGTAAATCAGAATGGATTGCAAAAGCATAAATGTGTAATTGACCAGTCCTTGTTCTATCACCCGGAAGTCTTAGCTTTATGACAAGTTATTTGCATGTTTCATACTCTTCGCAGTGAAGTTTGACTGAGGTAAAATCTGACTTATGTGACACATCCTAAGGAAGAAATACATCTAGGCGACACTGTATAAAATATTAATCCAGCTACCCTCACACTATTGGGAGTGGTTTAAGTTGAATATAAGAATCCATACGCAAAATAATAGATCACTGTCAAATTATAAACATTGATTCCACAACAATCTAATGTTTTGGAGGAGGTACATGACCTAATTTTACATGCACATTTTACGGGACAAAAATAGAAAATGGTAACGAATTTTACATGTTTGGTGGTGGATTTAATTTGGTTTCTTATAGGGTTGGCTGTCTTTAATAGAATGGGGAAAAACAGAATTATTGAGTAATCAACTGTTGAGTTTTGATAAATCCACAGTGACAATATGTTAGAAATGGGGTTTCTGGTTGGCTGGGGTATGGTCGAAGCCAAGCAGAATGCACCACTCTAGTCAAGGTAAGTAAGTTACACACTAAAGATAACCTGTGCTCACCATCTTGTAGCTTGGCACAGAGTAGTCAGGCTTATCATCAGAGGCAATGTGTAAAGCGTTTATGCAACACACTCCCACCAGTAACACAATGAATACACCACAAAGGAGACTCCACACACGATTATATAAAAATATGTAGTGAATGCTTTACATAAAACACAGACCAAAACAACATGAATCATAAATACTGTGCATGCTATGCAAATCCTGAGGTAGTACCTGTAATCCTGACAATGCATGAATCAAAACAACATAGATTATAGTATCAGTGCAATTAACACCACTTGACTATGAAAATGAATAGAGCAAGTTATGTATATTTTAGTGAAAAAGCTCATATGTTGCAAATGACAGGAATCCTCTACTTAGTACATGCAACGCTGGATTAGAGAAACAATCACAGATAGTGCAGGATGTAGGAGAACAGCACAGCAATGGGCCATACATAACCCTGAGGTGCAGGAACACCTGCAGGAAGGAAACATCAATATCCCAGGGGCAAGAGGCACAATACACTCATTCCTTGGAGGCAATCACGGTGTGGGAAAATATTCTCCCCATTCACTCGGTAAGAAAGGGACAACCAATACTGCAGGGTTGGGCGTTTCTTCAACAAAAGTACCCCTCGTGCCCCTTGGGACCAGTAAGCCTACAGAGGTCATGGGTATGTGTCAAACAATAGCTATGTAGGGGCACAAGCAGACGATGAGCACCAGAGACCTCCCGCAGTCCCTCACTACCTTATCCAGGAATCCAGGTGCCCGTAAGAGCATGGTGCAGCTGTCGGGGGGGTCTCAGTATCTGATTGGCCTTTTGGGGCAGCACTGACTGTCCTCGGTTTATCGGGCAGGCATGGCAGCCTGTCAGACCCCAGGGAGGCAACAATCCCCAGCCTGTACTGTTGCTGGGGAGAGCCCCCGACATAGGGTCTTTCTCCTTGGCCGTACAATTTGAGAGTCCTCTCCACCGCATCTCTTATTGTGGAGGGGCCTCGCCAGGGGGGGTGTTCCGATGGCCAGCAGTGACGTGTGTATCAGAAGATGGTGCCTCTGGACAGCACCTCTCTCACAAAGATTGCACATCGCATTTCCCTTGTTGGGGGGGGCATGGGAGAGTTTCCTGCAGAGCATATGTGGACGCGGCTCCTAGCGTTGGAATCCAGCTGGGGCCACACTCACAGAGCTTACCTCAACACTGCAGAACACACAGGACATGGCAACACACACCATTTGCGGGAACTCCAAGAGCGATCAACAGGTGCTGTTAGGGGATGTCAGAAACATGTAACAGCTCTTCACCACACGCTAGTTGGAAGTAAAACATGAAGCTCTCACCACGCTCTGGATGCACAAATGAAAGGAAAGTATAAAGTGCTATCCATGTGTTATTTTTAAGAGAGAAGATCTGTCAGCCTCAAAACCCATGACAGTCCCACTGGCGCAAGGACTCTGAGGGATCAGGGGTCCTCCAGCAAATCCCTGGAGAACACTAGGTGCGGGACACAGAGGGGATAGCAAGCAGCAGGCCAGCACATAAGGAAGGTAGTCCAAATAGAGGTTCCTCCTAGCAAAACAGCAGTCTTCTGGCAGAACAGAGTCAGGAAGCAGCTGGCGGCAAGCAACAAACAGAAAAGCAATCCAGTGAGTCCTTTAGGTCACCCAGCAAGCAGCAAGGCAACAACAGAAGAGCAGTATAGATGAGTCCTTTGAGCAGAGCAGCAACCCTTCTGTCAGAGGTTCGATCCCAGCTACAAAAGTGTTCAGAAATCATGGAGTCAGAGCTCCTGTACGTATGCTCAAAATTATCTTTGTTATTCAAAGGAAACTTTAGAATTGCACAACACTGGCTCCAGACATCAGTAGGGGGTAAATCACCCCTTTGTGTGAAGACAGCACACAGCCTATACAAATGTAAATTGTGAACACCCCTCTCTCTCTCAGCCCAGGAAGACCATCAGTATGCAGATGAATGCTGATGTAGTAACCCTGTCCCACTCAACCCTTCCTGTGCGATGGCTGTCTGGAAAGTATGCACAAAGTGTGCCTGTCAACCAGGCCTAGACGTGCATTGGAGTCAAGCTGCAAAGTAGAAAGAGTCATAAGCACAGAGAAATACCCACTTTCTAAAAGTGGCATTTCTAAAATAGTGATGTAAAATCCGACTGCACCAATAAGGAGGATTATTCACCACTATTCCAAACATACCAAACATAGCAACGCTACTCCTTGCAGATAAGGAATTACCATTTAAACCCATATAAGGGAATTCCCAAAGCTAGCCTATGAGATGAGTAGGCCTCACAGCAGTGAGAAACAAAATAGGCTGTGTGTCACTACCAGGACATTCCACACAATAAAAGCACATGTCCTACCTTTTACTTACACAGCACCATTCCCATAGGGCTACCTAGGGCCTACCTTAGAGGTGACTTATATGTAGTAAAAGGGGAGTTTAAGGCTTGGCAAGTAGTTTTAAATGCCAAGTCAAAGTGGCACTAAAGTGAGCATGCTGGCTCAGCAGTGGCAGACTTGAGACAGGTTTGAAAGGCTACGACTGTAGGTGGCGCAAGCAGCGCTGCAGGCCTACTAGTAGCATTTAATTTACAGGCCCTGGGTATATGGGATACCACTGTACAAGGGACTAACAACTAAATTAAATATGTCAAACAGGTGTAAACCAATCATACCATGATTTAGGGAGAGAGCACATGTACTTTAGCACTGTTTAGCAGTAGTAAAAGTCCTAAAGCCAACAAAAAGGGGGTTAGAGAATAGGAGGGGGAATGCAAACATTTTGGGGATAACCCTGCAAAAAGGGCCAAGTCCAACACAGTATTACAGGACTATTAAAGTATGCATATGTTGCAAATATCAACTCCTTTTTATTAAGTGACTTGGCAAAGTCATGCAAGGCAGCCCACACACACACTCACTCGATATTCCAAATGAAATGAAATACCAGCATTTGTAAAGTGCACAGCTACCTCCGGAGAGGTGTCCCGGCGCTCTGGGCCGTCGGGAAGATTTAGCGAGCTATTGCCCAGTCACATGGTGCTGGGCTAACCTGCTGCCGGCGATCGAACCGTGAACCCCGTGGTCCGGAGTCAGGCACCCTGGCCGCTGCGCCACACCTCTTCCAAGATACAGTGGAAAGAAAGGTTTGGCACTCAATGCTATATATCTAATACTCTACAATACCGGAAGTAATAAGGTTGTAGAGTAATTTCAACTAAATACATGCAAATTTCTGCAAGGAACTACACAACAACCAATCATCTGGAGGACCTCATGTAGTTTTGCATAGCGTTTCACTGTAAATGCTCTTCCAATAATAAATACAAAAACGTTTTGTTAATAATGAGGAATAGAGCAGAATTAAATGTAGGAGCAACTGAAGAGGGGTAGATGCAGATTATTTTCAGAGTATAACAATGAAAAAAACCTTATAATATTATTATGTCATGTAAACTAAATTATGGTGCCTGGATGTACTTGAATGGAGTAGTTGTTCCTTGAATGAAAATAAAAGATTTAACTTATGATTAACGTTCCAACCTGAGCTGCATAAGGTGTACGTTCCCTTATTCCATAATAGTTAGGTATGTGTCCTTTGCACGGAATGTTACAGACACCATTTATTTTTCTGCACTTCGCTCTTGCAGAAAGAAATATGTAGATGAAGATGATATGGTTCAAGGTGAATTTTAAAAAAATGAGGCCGTCTTCTATTTTCTAATTCAAACGAGAAGTCATAATGATATTGATTTGTTTGCTACGTGTATGCTAGCAGTTAAAAAGAATTTTATTACTGTAGGTCTGTCCATTAAACTGCTAGGAATTACTGGTTGCTTATGGTTTTAAAGTTCTTTGGATTGTATAAACATGTATTTAAGAGAATTTTAAAAATGACATAAGATTTCTTTAAAGTAAGGCAATATTCTATTTGATAGGGTGTACTGTAAAAGTGGACAGCAGACCAAAAAGTGAAAAAATATTATTCTAGTTATGTATGGCTCTGGTAGAGAGCCATTAACATGAATAACTGGATTCAAATACAGTAACTCACTTATATAACGTAGCAACAGTCGCTAACAAAAGCAGTTACTCACTGGTGCTACGTCATAAAAGAAATCCAGCATTCTTGACAGACATCTCTTAGAGCCGCGGCGCTGGAGAACAGGGAACACAGCTTCTGGATGGTAGAGAAGGGAAACCGCAGAGACTGGTGGTGGAAGCGGGTGGGATGCTGGGATGATTTTTTTTAAATTTGAGGCAGGGGTTAGTTACTGTTGAAAGTAGAGGCAGCAGATTATTTGAGGGCCATACATAACATCAAATTATAGATGGGTAAAAAGTGAATTACAGGGATATTTTTCACCTTGGGCTTTTGAGTGACATCATAGGCAACTCAAGCTTCACTCTCACTGTCTGTTTGATATGTCTCAGAACCCCTTGGTGAAAAACATACCCTTAATTCACTGTTACTCATCTATAATCATGCATATTATTATTAGTCGTAGTAAATGCGATAGTAGTTACAAAAGAGGCAAAATCTTAGGACTTGTGTCTGTAGAAAATTAGAAACCTAAAATGGGTTGATGTGATTTTACTAGCCCTTTAGCCCTTAAATATAATGTAGAAAAAGGTAATCAATATTTATTTTGATCGATGTTGATCTTCCTCATAGTCAGAACTAAGCATCTTGAACAGTTGCCATTGCACATCTCAATATCTGTAAATCATCATTGGCGCTCATAGTGCAGTAGTTGCCATAGCCAGTCGAAATGTTGGCACACAGGTCATGTGGTTCATTTCTAGACACAATACCGTTAATGCCTGTATATTTTATATCGGGGTTTTTTATATATATTTATTTTTCATATCCTTAATCTGTCAGTATCCTAAAAATGGATAATCAACTACTTACACTATTGGATCTGTGGACTAAAATCACAGGGAAAAGCCAGACGATTAAAATACCCCAAAGTGAACCACTTCTGGACTGATTCGCAAATATGCCACAATATGACTATTCCTGCTAGAATGCTCACCCTTCATGGCTTTTTCACAAAAGGCCCCAAGTGTAGGTTCTAGAAAATGTAAGTCTTTTTGACATTTTAAGTATGCTGGGAAACTCATCATAAACTGGAATTTCATCTGCCACTGGACTATCTGGCTTTTTCTGGACATCAGAAAACATTTTACCATGTGGAGAAACTCTTTCTCCAAAATTCCCATAAAATAGCGAATTGTTGTGTAGACTTTTCCTCCTTAGGAACACATAGACAGATAAGCGATGATTTTCAAATCATGTCTACTGTGTAAAAAGTAGGGCTGGAGTATTTTACCATCTTTGATAAAACCGTTATTTCTGACTCTTCTACTGCAAAACCATTTAGTTGGTGAATTGATCTATGTTTCAAACATTATAACTGAGATGTTCTGGTAAGTACATTCATTGTATATTTTTCGAGTTTGGATACACTTGTTGAAGGGTTTAAACACGTGAGGTTACAACTAGCTAAGCTTGCTTCACTCCGATATGAAACAATTCAGTTTGATTTTTTCTTTTCAATATCCGCTTAGCTTGAAATCTGTAATTTTCCTTTTTATTGTTTATTCTGAAAATGATTTGCTTGTATATTATAATAAAGTGTCAGAAGATTAAGGTTTCAGGACCATGGACAGCTCAAATAACTAAATTTTGCATATCTTGGACTAGCTGTGTGATCTACTACCCCTAAAAATAAATAAAATAAATACTACCACAACGTACGCACATACTTTTTGTGATTTTGACATAAGCTTAAAGTTTATTAGAACGTTAAAATGTTGATCGCTCCATTCAAGACAATGGAGTGCTCTGGGCTTCTACTGGCTGGTAGAAGCCTGGAAAGTAACATTCCAATGTGTTTTTTTCTTTTCACAGCTGTTGCTGTGAACAAAGGCCTCTCGGAGCCCCAGGGGAAATCACTTGGGCTCCGACAGACCTTTGTTTTTACAAATTAGAACATTATGCCCTCTGGGGGCGGAATGTTCTAATAGCCCTAGAGCCCTCGTACCAGCTCTATCGGCCATTAAAGGCCCGCTCCCTTGTTAAAGGCCTTCGCCTTTGGCTCGGGCCTTTTAACGCTGGAGCGGGCCTTTAATGGCTGGTAGAGCCCACTACTTCGGGCGATAAGGTTATAATATCTGCACATTTATGTGGAACCTGTGCTCAATTTGTTTGAAAATCAATTAAAAAGTAAACAAAAAAACTGTAATTCAGTAAATAATGTCCTGTATCCACGTTTGACCAATCTCAAACTACTTGTCTCTTTCCTTGGCAGAGCTAAACTGGGAACTTCACATGACCTCCAAATTAAATCAAATGGAAGTGAGACACTGGTGTGGGTATTGAATGAAAAATCAGGGTGCATACTTTAATAATTTAATGGGGTGGTTAGTATATAGTCTTTATTTTACTTGGAGGTATGCTCAAAAAACATATTTTAGAGATCTAATCCTTCACCTCAGGTTTTTAGTGCACTATCTAGTAATGCACTCTAAACTCTTGGGACTAATACATTCCATTTTTGGAGCACAGTACATGTACTGATTGTCCATTCTTAGGGAGGTTGCTAGATATAACCCACCACATGTATCCTCTCTGGGTTTCAGGTTTATTGCAGAGTACACCAATGCACTAGGGGTGGGCGTAACTGGCGTAATTCTCTCTAAAATAATTAGTTGTAATTACCACAACATTACTCACAATTATGCATAATTGTGGGAAAAGCGTAATCCAACATTTAACGTTATTTCCTTGGTGAAAAATGCACCATCGCATTCCAAATGGACCAGAGTATGCAGTTTTCACTATGAATATATCACTAAATGCTAAAGGACACTAACAGCAGTAGCCAGCAGCAACTCGCTCTTTCTTTGTTCGTTGTTCCTGTGCCCCTGCAGTAGGATTTGTCCCCCAAATTACTCATGCTTGTGCAATCCCGCAATTTTGGTAATTTCACATTACAAGAGTAATGTATAATTACTGAAATTATTCTGATTACTCTGGTGTAATTAAACTTTCGCCCAGGCCTACAATACACTCACTACATTTTATTTTGGGGTGTATTGCAATGTATACACTTTAATTTTTGCCAATTGCTGTCATGGGCTTTGCCTTTTTGTAGGACAGTGAACATGCATTATTTTAGGGTACTGCAATGAACATTCCATAATTTTTTTGGGAGGTTCGTTTGCTCAGGTTTTAGGAGACAATGCATGCACTTTTTTGGGGCACAGAATAGGCATCGCTTATATATTTTTGAGAGAGGACTTTTACACTTCTATTTTTGGAATGCAGGGCCTATTTAGAGCTAGGCGGATGGCTTAATCCACCATAAACTGACATATATCCCATCTGCCGTTTTTTAAGTGCATTAGATCCAATGGCACTTGTAATACAGCAGACAGGAAATCAGTCATGTTAGTGACGAAGTAACCTGTCCGTCTAACTCTAAATTAGGCCCTTAGTTTTCTTTTAATATGAAGCAGGTAATATAATTATTGTGAAGAAAACACCATAGAATAAATAATATTATAATTATTATCATTATTATTGTTATTATTATTATGCAAAGCTTTGAATTCACATGGCAACACTTTGTCAAGAATTATACTTGCAGTCATTTCCAGCATAGAAGCCCAATGTTAGCTGCACTATAATGTGACATCCTTATTTTAACAGAGATCTTTTTAGTACCTTCTTCAGCAGAAAATATCAATTTTCCAATTGATTGGGATTTTCTATGAATTATATTAACAGCAATCAATCATCAAATTCAATGTAGCATGTCACAATCAATATTTATTTTGAGTGGCGGCCATCTTCTGTATACTAACAGCTAAACATGTTGAATTGTTTCCATTCGACATCCCAGTACTTATGAATCATCAGCCGCACTCTTATTCTAGTAGATGTCATCATCATTTGAATTGTTTGAGGGTAGACGATGTGTCAGACAGGGTAGGCCATTGCTATGTGCCAGTTACAGATATCATTATTTGTCCTATTATTGGTGTGCCTCTTTCCTACCAAAAAATCAATAACCAATTTTAGTGGTCTAATATAGTGTGGCTCCAGACTAAAATCACAAGAAAAACTGGTACTCTCGAAGTATTCAGGCGTTATGGGTCGAATCACAAAACCTGATAATGTCAGCATAGGTAGGTGTATTACTTACGCAAATTGTGGGCCGACAGTCATTACGTGATTTTTCTTCACATGCAAAATATTTTAGTTGTGGTGATTCTTTTCCCCAAGATCTGAATGAAATAGTGTAGAGTTTTTTAGCCTTACCCATTCTGGAAACACTTAGGGGCATATTCACAAGGAGCTATCGCCGAATTAACGGCACTTTATCGCAGCCAAAGTCGTGATAAATTTATCCCCCCATTCACAAGCCGGTGTTATCAGCCCACAGCACCAGTATACCCACGATAGCAGCCGCAAAATACATCACCGCAGAGGACCCGCGCAAATATCACTAATGAGATGCAGAGTAGGCATTCCCGTGACAAAAGCCGAGACAACAGCACACCTCAACATTCACAACAACCAGCCACATCCGCGATAAAAACACAAAACAGGCGATAAGGCGCGTTAGCACCAGGAAATCTACACCTGCTCTGACCTGGTGTAAACTCGGACGGCAGCCAGCACCACAAAAGGGAGCACAGCCCAGGGCCACAACCGAAGTGCAACAGATGCCATGGAGCCACACATCATGCAGGCCGGACACCCAAGAGGGCCACAACACCCACCCCCACCACCCCAGGACCCCATCCCACACCGGTAACACCCCCCCAGACCAACACAGACGCAGCGCAGACAAAGACAGCGGAACCCCAGGAAACGTACCAGCCGCACAGACCCAACATCTGACAATGTCACCTTCCACTCCAGGATGAAAGGGACAACCAACCTACACATCCTGACCATCATTGCCTAACAGGCCTACGGCAACAACACAGCGGACAACCAACATCCCACCCCACACAAAGCTGAATGCGTGGCTGCACCTGTTGGCCCCTGAGACCCCCCATCCAACACCTGCCAGAGTCGGAGGAGTCCCACAGCCAGCCACATCCAAGTCCCCCACACCTGTCCTGGACATCACCATCACCCTGGTACCCCAGTCCCCATACATACAACACAATGCGCAGGATCCGCTGGAGACCAAGCAAGGACCATACGCCATAGCAGGATGCACGCACGTGTTGGGGGCAACACACAGCACACATGTACTACCTGTGCCCCCTGCTGACACAGCACACAATCACCGCAACAGGAAGCACACGTCTCACACCAATGTGCAGGCAACAACAGAACACCGTGGAACACCCAACAATGTCGCCTTCAAATACACAGCCAGTGTGCATGATACCTTCATCCTCCGACAGTCCATCACCAACCAGCGTTCCCAGGATGGCAACAAGGGAAATGCACAGCCCCTTGGCAATATACAAATGAACACCCCACACACCTCAACTCCCCAAACATGCAACTCACAACGCTGGCAATGCACACGTCACAAAATCACATACAACAGGCACAACAATATGCCCAACCACCAGACACGACAGAACAACTTACAATGTCCACATGGGCAAGCCCTGAACATGAGCCAGCAACGGCATGGCACCTCAGCCACATAATAGCCGAATGTGGGGAGAGGTGGCAACCAGGCATGTGTGCAGGATGCAGGAGAACCATGATCTGGAAAGCATACAATGGCAAGAGTGGCGGAGATGTGCTGGACAGACCGCAGTATGCAGAACACACCCATATCCATGGCGACATACACCGCTTGTGTATGGGGTGTAGTGGACAGTGGACGCCACCATGTCACCCCAGCCAGTGGGGGACCTCGCGGAAATGTTGCTGTTACGCCCCCCCAGGCGTCAGCAGAGTTGGTTGGCCCGGCGTACGCCACGCCAGCGTAGGGGTGTGAATAAAAAGCACGTAGGACGGGGCGTGGTCCTCTTCCAGAAAGACCCACATCTCTGCCAGGGTGGCACCTCCCACCCCGCCACTAGGCCGACGCCATACCCTGTTCAACGCCAGCCGGCTACACGTGGTGCCACTAACCCTGTTCAATGCCAGCCGGCTACACGTGGTGCCACTAACCCTGTTCAACGTCAGCCGGTTACACGTGGTGCCACTAACCCTGTTCAACGCCAGCCGGCTACACGTGGTGCCACTGAACCTGAACAACGCAGGCCGGTGGGGCCATCCAAACTATGCCGGCGACACTAGGCGAATGGGCCGTGCTGACCGCTGCCTCAGGCCTACACCACGGTCAGGTAGGTCACACATTTGGAACTGAGTCTTGATTACACCATGGCAGTGAACATCATTTAAGGCAGTGAACAATTCACTATACACCCTTCTATGTGGTGGCAACACGTCTGTGCATGGCATCACAACCACACATGTCTGTGGGCCTACGCGGACTACTGCCCTTGGCCTACGCTGCGGACAAGTGGGGTCACAGATGTGGAACTGAACATCAGTAATTCAAAAGGCAGAACACTTTTCATCTCACGCACGGAGAGGCGTAAGAGGATGACGCGTTGCAGTCCGGAAGGAACAGGATCATTGTTACGGAGGTAATTGAACACTACCGACAACTGCCACTGTGTCACTCACTCTGTGCCCCGTGAGCCAACGACACGTGGCTGTGGGCCACTGCTGACCGCTGCCTCCGGCCTACACTGCGGTCCAGTCGGTCCCATGTGTGAAACCGTGCCCTGAGTCATGAATGGCAGTGACCAGATGTCTACTGCAGGGGTGATGTCACTAAACACCCTGCTATCAGTGAAGTAAACGAATGCATCACAGGCACACGACACGTGTCTGTGGTCCCATGCTGAACGCTGCCTCCGGCCTACACTGCGGTCCAGTAGGTCACAGAGTCTTGATTTGGCCATGTTGGAGTTCACATCTGTGTACCGGCATCATCGCAGACTGCATCCCCTCTGAGCACCTGTGCCACTGAGTGTGTTCCCCGACATTCATGGACACTCACTGGTCGTACATTGGTGGCGTTTGAGTCTATGGACTAGGGGCTAGTTTTCATCCTCATGTAGCTGATCCCGAATTGTTGTTGCAAACGAGGGTTGTGCTTTCCACTCCTCCATTTGCTGCTTCCAGATAACATCAGACCTTCCGCATCATGCCCTGGAGGACACCTTCCACTGTCCCCCGAAACCCTCCGCAACATACGCCTCGGACATTGATGGGACCCGCTCAGGTCACATGGCCCATCTGACTGTACCGCAAGTCACCGTCCCGTGGCTGGGTGCCTGTGCCGGCCGCTGTGCATCCGGGGCCACTAACTCTGTGCTGCTGAGGCCTGGGACCCCTTCTTCTGAGACATTGAATGGCCTCTGTAGCGATGGTCTTGGGGTCATCAACGCCATGTGTCTGTGGCCCTGTGCTGTCCGCCTCCTCCGGCCCCAACTGCGGTCCACCAGGGCCCACACATGGCATCGAGTCTTGACCAGCCCGGACGTCGCATCACCGCAGGGGGCACATGCCACCACCGCAAGGACAACCTTCAACCGCCATCTGCCAGAGTCGAAACAGTGGTCCCGACAGACCTAAGGAGTTGCTCAGACCTGTCGTGGATGCCATCATCGTCCTGATACCCTGCTCAGCACTCCAGGTGCCAGTGACTCAGTGCACTGCAAGCCATTGTCCGTTACTGATTGTGTTTTGTGCTGTTGTGAGGTTGCGCAGCAATGTCACCTCATGCAGTGGGGAAGACCTGGGACTATGATGAGGAAGATGTGTCAAGTGTGTGGAAGGGAGAGGGCACAGACAATGGGAGGGCAGGAGGCAACAGCCCCAAGGCAGGAATGCAGACTGGTGGCGGTAGTCAAGCTACACACCCGGATCTGTTGCTGGGTATTGCGCTGTGTTTTGCTGATGCAAGTGTCACCTCAGGCAGTGTGGGAGACCTGGGACATTGATGTGGAAGTTGATGCAGGTGTAACACACCCCACTGCATCTGCATCAGGACTAACCCGAAGGGACGCTATCCTGGCAGTTTCTTCACATGAGCGCGCTCTCTCTCGTGTGCCCCTGCCTCAGTGCACTGCAACTCAAGGAACGTCCAGACTGAATATTGGGTGACCTCTGTCCTTACTCCAGATCCCTCCATGTTGCTCTGCATTTGACTCTTATGCTCGTGTTTACTGTTTCCATTGCATGGTGTCCACTGTTCAGGTTGTTGGCAGCACCAAGCACTCCGTGCGGGCTGGCTTATACTCACCCCACACACATCCAGCACAGGCGTCACTGTACATGTGGCCCTGCCAATAAAGGGGCCGGGCGCACGTGCCCGTAGCCAGTTCAACATGATATGTGCATGTGTCTCTGTGGGGGTGTGGATCTCCTTTGTGGGGTGTAGGTGGTCCCTGAAGGGTATTGGACACCCACGTATGTGTTCTACTTCGCATTCCATGGGTTAGGCAACACCTTCACCTGTTGGGCCACTTCCTTTTGGCATTCGGCCACCTGGCATTGGGGTGCCATGTGTGGGTGGGTGAGGTGTTGTGAGGCAGCCATGATTGCGGGTGCTTCATGCTGTGTGGTCTGTTGCAGAGTCTGGGTTTTCCTCTGAGTAGCTTGTCTGCGCTGGTCCTGGTGGTGGGTTGTGTGGGATGTCCATGGGCTGTTGTAGGGCGTCGGGGTCGGGGTGTGGTGTTCGTCTTGGGCATCACTGATGGGTTGTCTGTTCAGACCTGCTGGAGGTGTTGTTTGTCCCTCTGCATTGTGAAGGGGAGGTGTATGTTGGCATTGTGTTGGCGCCTTGTTCTTGTCGACATGCAGACTGTGTGACAATGTACATTGTGACTGTTTGGGCGGTGGTGGCTATTTGAGTTGGGGCAGTGTACATTTGGCCTACATGGCTGATGTGGGGTTGTAGGGGTAGATGTGCATCTCACAGTTCCCTGCTCTGTCCAATGTGATTGTTCTGTTTCTGCGCCTGGGTGGACCCAGTTGTGTCCCCTGTTCTGCAGTGTGGGTGTTGCACTTTGTGCCACATTGTCATGGTATGTGCTGTGATTGCTATGTGTGTGTGCTGCAGTGTGCTACGGGGATGGGGGACATGTCCCTGGGTAATTGTGGATGTGCAGTGTGCTACACCTCATTGTGCATGTGTGGCATTGTGCCCATCACCCCCCGTCCCCCCAGTCCCTGTTGGGTCCTCACCCTGTTGTTGTTGTGTCAGGTCCTGTTGAGCTGTGTCCGTACTCCCTACTCCTTGCACCCTCTCCACACTGATGACTGTGGTCTGGCTTTCCTCCTGCTCCTCCTGTCGCCGTTGCTGCCTTCCTGTTGGCAGCGGGTTTGTGCCTGGTTTAGGTTGTCACGTCCTGGTGGAGCCTCTTGGCCTCCTGGATTGACCTCCGTGACAGCATTCCAGGTGGTCTGCTTGTGGGTCTATTGCTGGTAGTGTTCTGTCGCCTCCGTGGCCTTGGTCTTGTTTTCCTGCGGTCTGCACCCCGTCTTCCTCTTCATTTTCTCCTTTGCCTTCCCCGACCCACTTGTTCCTTGCTGGTGGTCTGTGGGGGTTGTGGGGTTCGCGTTGCCCTCTGCGCTTGGTCAGGGTGCATGGATGTTGCTACGTGCTTTGGCTTGTTTCTTTTGTGTTGTGCCTGTGGTTTTTATGGTGCAATTGCCCGCCAGACGCGTGGGAGTTGCAGGCCTGAGGCTGCTTTTCGCAGCTTTTTGTACCGCGATTGGCCTCATCGCATGATTTCTCTCGTTCGCGTTTCGCATTTTTTGGGCGTGGTGTTGATTTACACGCTGGCATTTGACGCGTTATCTGGTGACTATGTCATGCTACCGCCTTATTGTGAATCCCACGTTGACACGGGGTTATTTTCCCGTGATAGGCTGCGTTATTGGAAGTTGCGTTACGCTACTCTTGCGGTAGTTATCACACGTTCTTGTGAATATACCCCTTAGAAGGGTAATTGATGGGGTTCAAAATATGTCAATTGAGTTAAGACAGGGTAAAAGGCTTTTCACCATCTACAATAAATTCCACATTTGCGCCACTCTTCATATTTTCCCTTGTTATGGTTATGCTCTTTCACTGAGGAGGCCAGTGTACCTTTGATCTTCCACTTCAACTCTGATCAGTTGAGGAATTTAACTTTCGTTACGCTATTTAACTGAGATAAAAAAAACACTCAGGATAGATTTACTAAAAATTCATGCATGCGGTGCAGCAAGGCAAGTTGCTGTGCTGCGTTGCGTGAATAGGAGAGAACTGAAGAGCACCATATTTACAAATGACATGTCTCCCCTAGTGTTGCCACACTTGTGGCTGCTTAGCAATAACACTGGCACCCTTGCGTAATGCTGCAAGGGTGCCTGCATTACTGGCAGGATTGTTTTCTGGAGGAAGGGCTACCTTCATACACAAAAACAATCCACAGAGGCATTTGCATATGTGTCATGTAGAATACATCACACAAATAAAGAGAAAGTAACAAGGAGAAATAGATTTTTTTTTCCTCCTTATGCCTCTGTGGTAGGCATACTGAATTCATGCAATTCCAGCTTTACAACCCTTGGTAAACCGGGAGTTACATAAATCCATGGGTGGATGAATGGGAACGTCTGTGCTCCACCCATGGAACGCCTACCACTAAGAGATGTAACACAAAGCAATCAAACTACTACATTGCGCTACATTTCTTTACAAAGCCACAAAATCCCATTCAAATAAGGCCTTGCGTGGCATTGTATATCTCAAATAAGCCTTTACATTGCCATGTTTCAGCTTGTGCAATGCAAGGGTGATGCACAGGCTTAGTAAATCTGGTCGTCATCATATATTGTTTCTTTTCCTTGTCTGATGAAGGTGTGACAAATGAAAGGTTGCAACCAGACAAGGCTCTCTCGCTCACACTTGGAATGACGCTAATTATTCATTTTGATTTTTCATGTCCAAAATCTGTTTTGATTTAATATTCTTTATTTGATTTGTATTTGTTTTTACTTGCACGTACATTGTTTGCATTATTTTAATGGGCAGATGGTAACTCTTTGACAAAGCAGATTTGAGGAGAATAATGGGTGTAAAGCTGTATCTCAAATTTTCTCTATAAAATATTAACTCATTAAAAGAAGTTTGAAAATTCCTAGAGTTTCTTTTGTTTAATATTCTCCTGGGTCCTGCATAGTATCTTCTGGAAGAAGGGTCCCAATAAGAAGAGTGTAGCAGCCATAATGTCCCTCACAAGTGGTGGAGTGATTGTCTACCACTAATGCCTAATATACCGCATCTACGGCAAAAGCAGGTGTTGGCAGCAGTCCCAGTGGTCTGTGCTGGTGTTTGTTCCTATGAGCTCCCTCTTATTCACATCTACAGCTCCCCATTCAGCTACAGGTTGGAGGCGTTGAAGCACTGAGGTACTGTTTTTAGGGTTCACTGGTAGGGGCCTGTTGTTGGTATTCAAACACACCTGAATGTGTATAGTCCCATATTAAAGAACTTCATTTGTGGTGCAAGAACAATTCTGTTTGTAAGGCAATGCCCTACAGATGTGTATGTGACTCGTGTTTTAGGACATTAGTACATCTTTCTGAACATTTGTAACTAAGGATGACATTGTGACATTGTTGTTAACTTGTTTGAACTCATTAAACATTTGTGCTAACTAACAAACTGGTGAACTGCGAACTGACGAAACTTGAATCTGGAAACACGAAACTATCTGTCCTAAGAGTGTTAACACTGCTTGTTGCTGAGTAGCTTTGGCATGCGAACTTATATAAGCATGTCAGCTTGACTGATGTCTGTGAAACATTATGGCCCAGATTTTCGTAGCTGTCGGGCTACACAGCGCAGCACTCAAAGAGGTTGCACTGCATTGTGTGACAGGGAGAGAGCAGGAGAGCGCCATATTCACAGAGATATGGCTCTCTCTTCCCCTCTCCCCTGATTTCAGCTGCTGTGCGCCAAACACACACCTTAGCGCCATAGGTTTTTTTACTGGATGGGTAACCTTCCAGTACAAAATACTATGCGTAGACACACTGCAAAGCTTTTCCTACTTTGTATTTGTGCTGCGCAGTGTAGCACGCATGCAAAGCCGGAAAAGCAAGGAGAATTGACAACTTTTCTCCTTTTAATGCCTGCTTTCCAGCTGCTTTAAATTTTGGCACTAAACAAGTCAGCCAATGTTAGTAGGTAGGGTTTAGCGTCAAAATGCATGGGTGGTTGCATGGGAACGCCCATGTACCACCCATGTAACGCCCCTTGACGCAAAGTAATGCGAAGCAGCGTTTCGCGCTGTTTTGCATTACTTTTCCATACAAACCAACGCAAATACCAATTTACATTGGCTTGTTTATCTCAAAACAGGTTTAGCGTCGGGTTTGCGTTAATAAAGGAATGCTAAACCTTGGAGAATCTGGGCCGAAGGGTTCAGTACTGGCGATGCACATACATGGGTATTCCTTGCTAAGTTAGGATAATTTAACACATTTTTATTTCAATTCTAATGTGTTAAGGAAATAGGCAATAAGGATTTAGGCCACATGCGTTTGAAAACTGAGTATGAAGTCTTGGACCTACATTTTCTGTGCCCACTTATGAATTACGATAATCCTTCTACTGCCAATGTATGGCTTGGGGTCATATTTCTTAGCCTTTCTCCTAGAGCAAAATCAAGGAAAATCCGGGTGAACGTGTTTGGTAGGTACAATTGTATACTTGAATTTCCTCTCTAGCAAAGGTTTGATTAATAGCAATTAAAATAAACTTGTCTGTCAGTCTTGATCTACCATGAAAGACCTTGTATACATTGGAGAAAGCGAGCGTCCGCTAAAATGTACACTTGATTAATAACTCGGAGTTTGACTATATGTGTAGTTCCCCAGATAAGAGTATTCGTGGTCTATAATTAATTCTGAGTCGGTCTTGCTGCCTATCATACTTTTTTTTAATTATGTATTTTACAAGCATCGAAAATGACAGATGAATATTCAGTCTAACAAATAGATCATATCACCTATTGTTCATTTCCTCTTCTTTGTAAGGCCAGATTATTGTTTTAAAATCCGTTCTTAAATAAGTAGGGGCTCTGTTTTGACGCGGAAGCATTGTATTTTCTCATTCGTTTGCCAGATCTAGAGAAAGCAATAACACTTGCAACATTTTTACTTCTGGTTTAGAGACAGCTTGAACCTTATTCAGCCGCATGTAATGACAAATAAATCATAAATATAATATGCATTCATATATACATACAAAGAGAGGATTTGGGTTAGCCCGCTTCATCTATTACTTTATTTAACCATCATTAACATTTTCACAGCTTGCAGCATGGGGCAATGGGTCAGCCCTCCTCAGCCATTGTCCCCTTTACACATAGATTGAAAGCCTTTTTCCTGATCACATATGTACATCTGCCTTATAAGAAGTGCACATCAGTGTCAGGGGTAATGGGCTAATGCTTTGTTATTTTTTGATTTACATTATTTTTCCTATCAAAATCATTGTAGTCATCCTTATGTGTTTAAACAATATGTCTGGATTGCAGAAATTCCAATATAATAGTTCCTTTTCTTTGTGCTACTATAGCCTTGTAGCCTGCTGCCGAGGGCTATAGCTGTTGCTTAAGGCCCTAAACCAAAGTTATAGTCCCGAACCACAGGTGAGGGCTTATAACAAGGCAGAGGGCCTTTAACAACCGGTATAGCCCAAGCCAGAAGGGCTATAAGGCCATTAGAACATTCCACCCACTAAGGGTAGAATGTTCCAAATTAAAAAGGGAGAAACATGAAGACAAACATTGGAATGTTAGAGCTCCGGCCTTATACAAGTCATTATAACCTTGGAGCTACTCCATTGTCTTCAATAGAGCTGCCAACATTCCATTGTTCTAATAAGAATTATATTTTCAACTGATGTGCTTTAAAACTAAAAAGGGTTTCTACACCTGTTCTAAGTATATTTCCTACAAGGAAGAGCTCTTCTTTTAAACTTATATGTGATGAATAATATTTCTTTTGATTTACATTTTTTATGGCAAGCATGCGCCCCCTACCTTGAGGTGTCAGCATGTTTTTTATTGTTTACTTTTAGGCATATGCATGCAATATAAATAAAAAAAACGTCTTACCAGGGTCATACCTATTTGATTTGCCATTGCTTGCTATGCAAACATGAATTATTCAGTTACTTGCAATTGTATTGTTTTCAACTTGATTTCTATGTTTGAGGAATATTAATTTGTCTAATATTTTTGATTTTAATTGGTAATTTACATATACTTTTCTGTTTTGTATGTATATCTTTGTTGTTTGGCATGAGGTAAAGGTTTTGCTTTTCATTTTAGATCATCTCCAAAAGTACAAACAATACAATGTGAGACAGCAGATAGGGAAGGGAAGACAGTCGTAATCAATGTTTTTTCCTTTCTCGTACACACTTAGTACATTCTTGATGGCTTGGTAATATCATTTACATGTTCTTTCAGGTTGCCATCCCTACTATCCCTCCCCTCTTCTGGCCAGTCTGAAGCTTTGTGCACACAGCCAGGAGAGCAAGTGGAAGATGAGTTTCTTGGAAAGAGTTGGTCCTGAGTAATCTGCCTTGACACACCGATTGAATCTTTATTTCCATATCAGAGTTCTATTGAGCACACTCCCATGTGGTATTCAAGAGCTTCACTCTGTTCTCGTGTCTTGCAGCCCACTATGTTCATTTCTCTCTTACCTAATTATGTATGCAGGCTCCTGTACCTCCAACACAAATCAGTGATGCATATCAACCATTCCCCATGGTAAGCTGTAAGGATAGACAACAATAGAATCATGGTTGAACATATGCAATACAAGAGGCTTTAACCAACAGTGCTGTTGCCCTAGCAAGCCCTCTGTCCATTTAAAAATATTGCGCTAGTTCACAAATCCCATTCAATTTCTGGTCCATTCCTATTTTGAAACCTCACTCACTGTGATGCAGTAACCAAAGTAGCAGCTCAGATAAATTATTTGACACTAACTGGCCACACACCTGCCAACCCTAACCTCTGTTCTCTGGCCCATTCTGGAATCCTGCATGGGGCTGTAGCTCTTGGGTTTGGTCTGCATGGAAGCCCTGATGCAGGCAATGTGCAATATATAGCATGTTACAGTAATCTTGCACACAATTTCTGGAGATAACTGGAGCATCCTCTCATATGGTTAAGAATCTGAAGTGTGACTTGAGGTTACCAAAATTACAGTCAATGTTCGATCACATACAGTGGCGGCTTCTCCGCTAAGTCAGAGGAGCGTCGCTCCACTGTGTTGCAGCAAGGAAAGGAAAAATAAAATGATAATAACGTGATGGTAATATCATTTTATTTGTCCCTGCTGTGGCAGCATGGGATGTGGTGGGGCGGGGCGGGCTGCTCTGCCTACAGAGCAGGGCAGGGGAGGAGTAGTGGGCACACTGAAGTGTGCATGAAGCTTTGGCCGGCTGTCTCAGGCCAGCCAAACAGTCATGCGCACTTAGCATATTCTCCACCCAGGCTGCATTGCATCTTGGGTGAAGCACATGCCCAGGCCCCCAGTCCCCGTCTGAGTACTGAATTGCAGCGCTCAGACCAATCACAATGATGCATTGCAGCATTGTGATTGGGTCAGGGGAGCCTATCTGCTTCCTGTCTGGCCGACGGAGAAGAGACAACGTGGGACAGAGCGGCGAGGAGGTAAGTGTATTTTTCTTTTTTTACACTCCTTTTACCCCCTCGCCCCTCGCCTGCCACCCCAGATCCATGCCGGCCACCACTGGTCACATACATATGTGTACCCTGTTGTACCTTTGTTGGGGATGTATGGGTTGATGTTAGGTGGAGTGGGGAGATCAGGGTAGAGGACATACCTGGCATCAAGTGAAATAAGGACGTTATACCTTTTAAAAAAGTACTTCATTACACAAGTTGCATACATTATATACATGCATGCATACAATGTTAATGTAAGAGGTCTGTATAGTGATAGGGGGATGTTAAGTGTGACTATATTAAAAATGCCATTCCATAAATTTACATGCAGCCCCAGTGTGAGTTAGAAAAACTTACATATTAACCATATGTCACCAAAATCATCAGCAAAAAACTTACATACTGGCTTTCAGAAGATATAGATGTCGTGTTTGCTCCCATGAAAGACAGTATACACATCAGTAAAGCAGCCCTGATATCACAGGCAACTTCCTTGCTGATGGAGTGCCAGCATTGTCTGTTGTGGAAATTGTGTTGTCTATGGTAGGTTGGCTGAAGTGCCATGTGGGTTTAGCCGATACTACTTAATCACGAGGTGGAAGTGTGGAATAGCGTAGAATCCCCATGCAAATCTTTGCTTTTCTGCCAGTGAAAGTGGCATTGTGATAAACCAGTGCACAGCGATGGAGATGAATGTTAGTACATGTCATAAGCATCATGAGTCGTTTGCCAGTGAGATGTCAATAGTCTACCAATCAACCACCTGGAAAAATATGGACGGCAGTCAATTGTTTGACATGTACAGGTATGGCCTGCGATTGGGCTTTGGGTGAATTGAGAACGTGCTCCAAGTCTGAATCTGTGTAGCCCCCCTTCCCTGGGCCAATTTCGGCCTTGGGGACCTCATCCCTTGGGGCAAGTTCTTTATAAAATGGGGAGGGGGGCCATGCGGCCTCCCTCCCGAGCCTATTTAGACCCCGGGACCCCATTCCCCCATGTCTGCCCCTTTTTATGCTAAACATGCAGCTCCCTCTGTCCAAAAGCAATTCTGCTCCACTTCTGGTAAGCAAGAGCATTTTACATGCTTGAGCCGGCCCTGGGGGGTGGCGGTCCCCAGGGCCATTTATGGCTCTACAAGGGGAGCCACGCGGCCCCCCTCTTTCAAGTATTTAGCCCCGGGAAGGTAGTGGTCCCCGGTGCTGGGGGTCCACAACGGACCCCCTTAATTATTCTGTAATTCTGAGGCAGCATGGACTTTTTGTGTGTATTTACTGTGGGTCCACCCCCACGCAGCAGAGGCAACCATCCTGAGCGCAGGCGGTACAGGGTGGACATTGGAAAAATGTATATGTACATATATGTATATGTGTGTGCGTGTATATATATATATATATATATATATATTCACTGAAAAAACCATAAGGTTTTAGGGACAGTTATAGTTAGTTGGACATTGCACTCGTACAAAACCCGTGAAATTCCCCCGTTATAGTTAGTTCAGGTAACTATAACTCGCGCCCCCGCAATGCACTGCTGATGACTTCACATATTACATCACTCATGACATGGTCAGTGACATCACTGATGACATCTCAAATGACATCACTCATGACATCACTGATGACATCATCCAGTGACTGTGTGTTTGTGTAAAGTTTAAATATGTTTAATATATATAGGGAAAGGCGTATTGAAGAATGAGTGGGTGTATAAGTGTCTGAATGGATGATTTAGTAGGTGCGTGACTGAGTCTATAAGTGAGTGATTAAACGTATCTTACTGGATGCATGGGTGAGTGACTAAACTGTGTGAATGTCTGTATCCGTCTGTCTGTTGTTGTGTAAGCAGCTGCATGGGTTTCTGACTAGCTAAATGAGTGTCTATATGGGTTATGGATTGGTTCTCTGAGTATCTGTATGGGTGCCTCAGTGTTTGTGTGGGTGGGGTGAGTGTGACTCTGTGCATAGATGTGTGAGTGGGTGATTCACTGGGTGCATGGTTTCAAGAGTGCGTCTGTGATGGACTGTATGGGTGGGTGAGTGTGTGTATGGGTGTGTTAGTGATTGAATGTATATCTCAGTGGTACATGTGTGAGTAACTACATATGTGAAAGGCAGTATATATGTGTGTTGGAGTATATAAATGGCTATAAGTGAGAGTGTGTGATTGTGAGAGTGGCTATATGGATGAGTGTGTGCTTGCATCAGTGATTGCATAGGAGCGTAAGAATGTGTTAGTATTTTTATGAGTAAGTGAGCTGGTGTGTATAACTGTATAGGTGAGTAAATTGGAGTGTGATTAATTATTTGCATGACTGACTAGGTGTGTGAGTACCTCTATGGATGAGTTGCGTTGTGTGAGTGTTTATATAGGTGTATGAGTGCATATGATAGTCCTGTACTGAGTGACTGTAAGTATGAGTGACTGTACGGGTGAGTGAGTAGATGTGTGTGTGTGTAGACCTAAGAATCAGTGAGTGGGTATGTACTTATTGGTATTGGAGTGTGTATGGTTTTGAGAATGGCAGTCTGTAATTTAGAGTGGGTGTTTCAAAACTTATATTAGGGTGTGAGAAGATGCATTAAATTCTCACATGGATGATGTCATCAGTGATGTCATTTGAGATGTCATCAGTGATGTCATCAGTGATGTCACTGACCATGTCATGAGTGATGTAATATGTGACGTCATCAGCAGTGCATTGTGGAGCGCGAGTTATAGTTACCTGAACTAACTATAACGGGGGAATTTCACGGGTTTTGTACGAGTGCAATGACCAACTAACTATAACTGTCCCTAAAACCTTATGGTTTTTTCAGTGAATTTCTAAGGTTTTTTAAATGCAAATTTCTAACTATAACGTGCCTGAAACCTATGGTTTTTTCAGTGAATTTCAAAGGTTTTTTAAATGCTAATTTCTAACTATAACGTGTCTGAAACCTATGGTTTTTTCAGTGAATTTCAAAGGTTTTTTAAATGCTAATTCCTAACTATAACATGTCTGAAACCTACGGTTTTTTCAGTGAATTTCAAAGGTTTTGTAAATGACAATTTTTAAATGTATTAATTGTTATATTTATTTTTTTCATACTCATTTACTACATTTTTAGAAACATTTTTTTTTACATATTTTATTTTTAAATTACATTGTAATTACATTATACATTACAAAAAATACTTTCTCAGAATGAATTACTTTAGTTTAAATACTTTGCACATAGGCAATAGACTTTTAAGTACAGTAGTTACAGTTGTTGCAATGGGCAACACATTTTCAAACACAATGCAACATTCAGCTCAATGTGAATGTCTAGTTAAATGCAATTAGTTACTTTATGGATTACTTTTCTAACCACAGGACTGGATCCTAGATTCAGTCCTGGGACATCTCCTGTAAACAGTTGAGTAAAAGCGTTTTGGTTACAGTAGTGATTTTTAAGGAATATTATTGTATTTTAAAAGTTGACACTTAGAAACTTTTTCTCATAGAATCACCAATGTTATCCTATGGAAGGAAATTCACTTAGCAGGTAAAAACTGTTATCGTTACTTTTTCTTACTCAGTGTTGGATCCTGGATCCAGCACTGGTGCATCTCCTGTAAACAGTTGAAAGAATGCGTTTAAGTCATACAAGCGATTTTTAAGGAATATTTGTAGTTTGTGAAAATCGACACTTTGAAACTTTTCAGCTGAAAACCAGACAATGGATTCCTATGGAAGAAAATATAAGTTACTGGTAAGTACGGTTAAAATTACTTTTCAGGGTCAGTGCTGGGCTGAAAGATACAGCACTGAGGTCTCTCCTGATAACAGGTGAGTAAATCGGAATTTGTATTTCGGCTGATTTTAGAGGAATATTTGTATGTTTCAAAAATCAACACTTAGAAACTTTTTCAGCAAAAAGCAGACAATGATATCCTATGGAAGGAAATTCAAGTTACTGGTAAGTACGGTTAAAATTACTTTTGAGGATCAGTACTGGGCTGAAAGATGCAGCACTGAGGTCTCTCCTGATAACAGGTGAGTAAATCGGAATTCGTATTTCGGCTGATTTTAGAGGAATATTTTAAAGTTCCAAAACTCCACACTTAGAAGAATTTCCAAGTGAAACCAGTCAATGTTAGCCTATGGAAGGAAATTCAAGTTACTGGTAAGTACGGTTAAAATTACTTTTCAGGACCAGTACTGGGCTGAAAGATACAGCACTGAGGTCTCTCCTGATAACAGGTGAGTAAATCGGAATTCGTATTTCGGCTGATTTTAGAGGAATATTTGCACAATGGTGAAGGTAGGGGCGGGGCCTGAGGTGACATCTGTGCAAACGCGCCCCGTGGCGCGTTTTAAGTTGGGGGATTAAGTCCCCTTGAATCATGAGGGTCCCTAGGGGCCAACTAGCCCACCAGGAACCTCCAGTATGCGCCAGGGGCTGCGTTGCAGAGACGTGTAGAGAGGCCACACCCCTTTTACACCTCTCTGAAACGCAGCTCTGTGGCGCTTTCTGGATGTACCTGTTGGGCTAGTTGGCCCTCAGGGACCCTCAAGATTGAAGGGGATTTAATTCCCCATATTAAAACGCGCCACGGGGCCTTTTGCACACATGTCACCTGAAGCCCCGCCCTCCCTTCACCACTGTGCAAACGCGCCCGTGGCGCGTTTTAAGTTGGGGATTAAGTCCCCTTGAATCCTGAGGGTTCCTGGGGCCAACTAGCCCACCATGTACCTCCAAAAAGCGCCACAGAGCTGCGTTGCAGAGAGGTGTATAAAGGGCGTGGCCTCTGTACACCTCTCTGCAACGCAGCCTCTGGCGCATACTGGAGGTTCCTGGTGGGCTAGTTGGCCCCCAGGGACCCCCAGTATTCAAGGGGAATTACTTCCCCATCTGCAAACGCGCCAGGGGCGCGTTTGCAGAGTGGTGAAGGAAGGGGGCGGGGCCTGCGGGCCGATCGTTTTTTTTGTTGTTTTTTTTTTCCTCATGGGGGGCTGTGTGGCCCCCTTTACTTTTTCTTATATTTGGGCCCGGGGGACTCCATCCCCCAGGGCCTTACCCCCTTTTTTTTTTTTATTAAAATTAAACTGGAAGGGGGCCGCGTGGCCCCCCTCCCTGGCCGCAAACTGCCCCGGGGACCCCATCCCCCGGGGCATGGCCACACTTTAACATTCCTTTTTAAGGAGGGGGCTGCGTGGCCCCCTCCTCAGGCCTCCTTTTGCCCCAGGGACCCCATCCCCGGGGCAGGCCTTTTTTTTTTTTATAATTTCTGGGGAGGGGGCCGCGTGGCCCCCTCCCGGGCCACTTATGGCCCCGGGGACCCCATCCCCCGGGGCCTGGCCTCTGGTTGGGGACTGTGGGGGTCCCCAAACCCCCACAGTCCTGCCGGCTCCCCGTGTCCTAAGGGAGCCGGCATTGCTCCCACACGGGGAACAGCTAACATGCTGCTCCCCGTGTGGAAAGCAATTGTCTTTGGATATTGGAAGCGAGAGCAGGTTTCCCTGCTCTCTCTTCCAATATCCAAAGCAGTTTGCAATGACTGGACGGGAGCCGCGAGGCTCCCGTCCTGTCATTGCAGACAGCAGTGTCCCGGGGGTAGGCACCCTGGAACACTGCAGGAGCCGGCCCTGGGGGTGGCGGTCCCCAGGGCCACCACAGGCTCCAGGAGGGGGGCCGCGCGGCCCCCTCCCCTCATCAGCAAAGCCCTGGGGAGGTGGTGGTCCCCGGGGCTTCGGGGGTCCAAAACGGACCCCCATTTTAATTTGTTAGTGCCCCGGGAGGTGGCGGTCCCCGGGCGTGTGGGGGGCTCGAGCCCCCCCCCACACAGGAAAAAGTAAAAAAAAAAGAAGCCCCGGGAGGTGGTGGTCACCGGGGCTGCGGGAGGGCTCAGAGCCCTCCCGCACCATTTTAAAGAAAGCCCCGGGGGTGGCTGTCCTCGGGGCTTGGGGGCCCTTTGAGGCCCCCCATACATAAATTTAAACCCCCCACCATGCCCCCGGGACTTGGGCCACCCGGGGGCAAAATACAATCGAAGCGCGGCCGATTTAAAAAAAAAAAAATGCTTTTTTCTGTTCAGGGAGTCCTTGTGGGACCCCCTGAGCAGACCTAGGGGGTCAGGGTGTTTCTACCCTGCCCCCTTTGTGCGTTTTGCACACTTTTTTTACTGCTTTCTTGTTCCTCGGTTCTACCGAGGAACAAGATGGCTGCCAACACTTCCTGGTTTGGAGTGTTGACAGCCAATTAGCAGACAGCTCGTGATCGGGAGAGTGCGCGAATCCGACGCGGCCATAGATATATATGTAGTTTTACTTTTGATTTTCTCAGCAACTACTGAACGGATTTACACCATTTAACAAAAAGGGTTCTTTCTGAACCAAGAACTACCTCTTTGCCAAATTTGGTGTAATTGCGTTCAGCAGTTCGGGCTGTAGCGTGTCTAAAGTTTCCTATGGGAAATTGATTTTTTGACTCTTATTTTTTTAATTTCTCCGCAACTACTGAACGGATTTACACCATTTAACAAAAGGGTTCTTTCTGAACCAAGAACTACCTCTTTGCCAAATTTGGTGTAATTCCGTTCAGCAGTTCGGGCTGTAGCCGTGTCTAAGGTTTCCTATGGGAAAATGAATGGGGAAAACACGTTTTGGGACCCCCTTTTTTCTCGGCCCCGCTTGACGAATCACCCTGAGACTTTCAGGGTAGGAGCGGACCGGAGCGGGCCATAAAGTTTGAAAATTTCGCGAAGATTCGTCAACCGACGCAAGAGTTATTTCAAATAGAACGTCGCAGATTTCCTATGGAAAATAGGTCCTAACTATAACTATCTACTGGCGGTCACACACATGTATATAAAACATTGTTACCGCAATGTTATGGATGGTATTTTACCAGGACTTTAACTCACTGCAAGTACAATATGAATTCAGTATTTTACAATGCATGCTGGATGTTGTAGTATTGGAGGACTACTTGGCATAGTGAGAACCTGCATATAAAGCACGTGATTACTTACCTTGGTAAACTTCTTCATTTGTGATCAAGGTCCATTTATTTGGCCGAAACGCATGCGGATTGTGCTGAGAAAATGCATTTAGCCACTTTCATTTTACAGATTAAACAGAGGGAATCCAATGATTTTGCCTCAGCGTTCTTCTTGCTTGATGGATTTATGGGCACTCCTTTTAGTTTCTGATGGCTGCCCTGGAGGGTCTTTGGCTCCCGTAATGGCGGAACTGTGTTGGCGTTCGTTATGGACCAGGGAGCATGAAACGCTTGGTTCTGCTTCACAAAGAGGATTTCCCAGAATTGTGCAGCGAGATATGAGTAAGGGGGAGAAGAGGAGTAATGCCTCCTTTCCGGTCTTGGAGCACTCTGTTTGCAATATTAACTTTACTTGTGACAAAATGCACAAAGACATGCTTTTTAATCAGCGTTTATGCACGTAGTCACTTTATTGCCAGCATAATTTCATATAAACAATGTTACTGCAGTGTTTTGCTATTTACCAGAACTTTAACTAACTGCAAGTACACAATGAATTCAGTATTTTACAAAGCATGCTGGATGTTGTAGTATTGGAGGACTACTAGGCATAGTGAAAACCCGCATGTAAAGCACATGGGGCCAGATGTAGCAAGCTAAATTGCGATCGCAAACGCTGAAATTTGCAGAATTTCAGCGTTTGCATTCGCAAAATAGCATTGTGCAATGTAGAGAAGACAAATCCTAATCGCGAAATAAGGAATCGCAAAATTTGCGATTCCTATTTTACGAATGCATTTAAGGAATCGCAAATTGCGATGCCTTAAATGCAATGCAGGAAGTACCCAAGTTGTGCGATTTCTGGTTTTAAGAAATCGCAAATTACCACCAACTTCAAGTTGGTGGTAATTTGCAATATCTTTGAAAAATTCATATTTTGGCATTTTTCAAAGTGCCATGTGGCGCACAGACGTGCCCTTAGGGCATGTATGTGCACCACATGTGCACACATGCACATTTCAGGGGTGCAACAGGGTGTCCTTTTGACACCCTTGACCCCTGAAGTTGCATGCGCAATTTGCGAGTACCTATTGGGTACTCGCAAATTGCTCATGCAATTCCCATTCATTCCTATGGGCCTGGCCCATAGGAATGAATGGGAAGGGATTCCTTAATTGCGAATCGCAATTTGCGATACGCAATTAAGGAATGTTTAGGAATTGCAATTATTATTGCGATTCCTACCTACATAGCATTTTGCGAGTCCTTAATAGCAATTCTCTAAAAATCGCTATTAAGGACTCGCAAAAATGTTCCTTCATACATCTGGCCCATGATTACTTACCTTGGTAATTTACTTCACCTGTGATCAAGGCCCATGTATTGGGCCGAAACGTGTCAGGATTATGCTGAGGAAATGCTTTTTGCCACTTTCATTTGCAGATTAAACAGAGAGAATCCAATGATTTTGCCTCAGTGTTCATCTTTTTGCTTGATGGATTTACGGGAGCGCTCCGTTTCTGTCTGATGGCTGCCCTGCAGGGTCTACGGCTCCTGTAATGGAGGTACTGTGTTGAAGCTCGTTATGGACCAGGGAGCATGACCCACTTGTTTCTGCTTCACAAAGAGGATTTCCCCAGAATTTTGCAGCGAGATATGAGTAAGGGGGAGAAGAGGAGCAATGCCTCCTTTCCGGTCATGAAGCCCTCTGCTTGCAATATTAACTTTACTTGTGGCAAAATGCACAAATACATGCTTTTTAATCAGAGTTTATGCACGTAGTCACTTTATTGCCAGCATAGTTTCATCTAAACAATGTTACTGCAGTGTTTTGGATGGTATTTGACTGGGACTTCAACTAACTGCATGTACACTATGAATTCACTATTTTACAAAGCATTCTGGAGGCCTACTGGGCATAGTGAGAATCTGCATATAAAGCACGTGATTGCTCACCTTGGTAATCTTCTTCACCTGTGATCAAGGCCCATGTATTGGGCTGAAATGCATTAGGATTATGCTAAGAAAATGTTTTTGCCCCATTCATTGTGCGGACTAAACAGAAAGAATAGAATGATTATGCCTCAACCTTCTTCTTCTTGCTTGAGATATATATATCTTATAAATTGACATGAGAATCACACTTTTCACTGCATCACATATTGCATGTAACAATTACTTTACACAGAAAAACAACTCTCCTAAGAGTCATGAGGTCTTTTCAATATGATTTTATCATAAGGCCTATATATAACAACGACGAGGAGTTACACGTTCATTTATAAAAGGCAGGAGTATCTCCCATACAATTTCCAGAACTAGAGTTTCAGACGTTCTTGTAACCTTTTTATGAGATATAGTTTATTAATTTTATTTTCATTTATTTGACACGCATCACTCACCTTTTTTAACTTGTTTGTGTAACGCATGGTTCATTAGTAAACGTTTTAGTCTCTGCATAGCTGTGCAGAGGGTAACACAATAAATAACACAATAGATTCATTGATGTACGGATGATACAATAGATTGGGAATGTCCTATGCTAGTCCAATGGTAATTAACGTAATTATTCTTATTTCCCCTTACAGAATTGCAGTTGTGGAACTATGGTTCACATACAGAATTCACATTAAGGAGTTTAAGAGCACGGAGATCCGGAACTGTTCCAAGTAACAGCCGTTTTCTCCTTATAAGAATTGTGTAATTGTTTCTTTAATTTTGGTTGGCGTGAATGGGTAGGATGAACCATGAAAATATTGAGTATGGGGGATCATATAGGAATTCTGCAAACGGAGTTAACTAAAGATATAGGGGTACTATACCTAAATGTTTACACTCTATGAATTATAAGACACTATGGGGCCGATTCCGATCTCGGCCGGTAGTGCTCCCAATCAGATTCGGATTTACCGGATCCGATTCGGAGCCCTGTTTCCCGACCGAATCGTACGCGGGTCCGGCCGAGCGAGAACGATGCGAGCGCACGCGAAATCGCCGACCGACTCGTTCACGGGTCCGAACCGCACTGACCGACTCGCTCGGACTCGACGCGCACCGCGCTATGGAGACGTTTCCCGGCCGGGTAAGTACGATGCGCGCCGCGAGCAGTCCGACCGACTCACGCCGTCCGGTTCGAAAGAGCTGTCGGAGTCGGACTTTGGGGGTCCGCGTCGGACCCCCCTGTACGCGTAGGCGCGCGAGTCGCACACAGGGGGGAACCATGGGTCCCCCCTACCTGTGCATGTACGCCACGATGCGCATGGACGCGTACCCGCTGTAGGGGGCGCCCTTGTTTGCCTCGCACCCATTGAGTCAATGGGAGCCCGCGTACGCGTTGTACGACTGGCTCCCATTGACTTCAATGGGAGTCCGACCGAATCGAGTCCGATAGCATGCGAATGCATCGTACTCTTCCGGTCGGACTGCTAGGGTCCGATTCGGTCAGAATTCTCTCCGGGTCCGGCTCGGTCGGAGAGATTTCCGGCTCGAATCGGAATCGGCCCCATAGTCTCTCCTTCCTTTGTATAATTTCTATTAATGGAATAATATAGGATGTTACAAATATGAATTTACTGTTTTGTTGATTAATGCAAATGACGGGTAGGACTGAAAGGGTACTATACCCTGAATTTCCAGTAAGACATATGTGTAGGAATGTCATTTAATAACAATCAAGCGTTAATAATTTTGTGCAGGTATAATGTAAAATGTGGAAATGACCGTTTTATGTGTTACTGAATTAATTTGCACTGGTTATGATTTTATGTGAGTTATGCACTTCAATTAATTACTCACTGTGATTGTATAAATGTATTGAAGTCTTTCTTCTATGTTATTGCGTCATGTGTGATGCTCGAAAAGACAAAAACACGGAAGCTCGTTGTTATGGTCATGTGACCAAGACCTGGATAGGTCGAAATGCGTCGTATCTGTGCCCGAATAAATCTTTATTCAAACTTCCATAACCGGAGTGGCTCGTTCTTACTGGATTCAGTGAGAGTTGCTCTGATATATATATATATATATCAAAACAAAACCCTTTGCATATATATATATATATATATATATATATACATTTTCAAACAGGTCTCCACAAAAATCTCCACACTCCAAGGAGAAGAAGGAAAAGCAACACAGCCAGGTATCAGCGGCTCAGTAAGTTTATTTGGTTTATCAAAAATTGACAACCATAAGTGCACAACAAAGACCATATATAGTGCTGGTGCCTATGGTGGGCTGTGCCTTATGATAAAGTCATATTGAAAAGACCTCATGACTCTTAGGAGAGTTGTTTTTCTGTGTAAAGTAATTGTTACGTGCAATATGTGGGGCAGTGAAAAGTGTGATTCTCACGTCAGTTTTGCTGTACTGTGAAATAAACTCGAATTTGAATTTTTAAGTACAGTAATAAAAGTATGAATATATGTTTATTAGTACAGTTGCTCAAAATAACACTTGTTACTGGGCCACATTTCTTTCCACTGCCATGGCATAATTAAAAAAATATATGTGTATTGTAACATAAAAAAATACTCTTATTATCTTGATTTCCTTACTTGATGTGAATATTATTGCTTCCCTGCATTGATTTCTATAAGAGTGCATTGCAGTAAAAGTGCTCGGTCATTTGTGGTGTGTGACTTACTCAAAGGCTTGGATGGAGGGGATTTGAGCCACTTTTGTCAGTAGTAGTACTGGACCAGATGTAAATGCAACTTTGGTGAATAGCAATTGTCTAACTCTTTTGTGGGTGTGTTTTAGTATGTTTCATTGTTTGCATTCCCCTACCCAATTACCCTCTTGTTTTTTCTGTTAACTCCACTCATGTCTTAGTAGATATTCACTACTTTCCTTGTCCCGCCCGCATTTATGCCTAAAACAGACATCCATGTGTGGAGTTCTCTTCACTCATGGCTTGAGCTCCATAAGAGGTAGGGCAGGCATAGGTGGAGATTTCTGGCTGGAGATTTGTGAAAATCATGTGTTAGTTCGTAAATTAATTCTGTTGGAGTATTGCTTTCCATACTCCAAAAACCTTTCCTGAATAGGACCCTATATATTTTGGTCATGATATACTGGTACTCTACCGGAAAATCATTTAGAAATCCGAGACACACATTTTCTTTCTAACTTTCCGACATTGTTTGTGAATAAGGTTCAGTGTCTTCCAGGTCCACTTCACAGGGATACCCACGATGCCATGAAAATATTCAGATTTGACTTCTCTAGTCTGATTCTACTGGGGAGTGTATGCATGTGAACTTTTCACCTGGACCAACTTGTCTCCATCTGCAAATCAATTGTACTTGTACCAATCACTTTTGTTTGCACTTTTTCCATCTAGAGACATACAGTATGACACCAATGACCTTGAAGAAATGCATGCCTGGAGAGGACAACTTCTGCCTGTCGCTGAGAGTGAAGGATGGCGGGCAGCAGTGGTACACTGTGCCTCTGGATGCACTAGAACATACTTTCCATATCACACTAAATATTCTCATCACACTGCATCAACTAACAGGGAGCCATATTTATAATGCCTTGATATCATGCATCACAGGAAATGCATTTGTAAAGGGAAATGTAATAGAACAGGTTCCATTATTTTTCCCTCGTGGGCTTGCTAATAGAAGAGCCTTAAAGACGTGCTCACAATGATTGATAAGAGCGTAGCCTGGGGAGGAGGGTTCACACACAAGAAATCGATGCTTGTCCAAATACATGATTAGAGGAAGATATACATGGAGAGGAACACAAAGTGATGAGAATAATTAGGTTCTGAATTTATGAGAGGATGTCAGGGTGTTTTCAAATATTTATATTTTTGCTTGTGTGTGTTGAATAATACAGAAAATATGTGATAGTGTTATAAATAACAAAAACATTGCATACTGGATTTCTCTGTACTTGGCTGTGTTTGGTGCCATTATTATTAGCTATTTTCCTTTTAGAATAAGGTGGTTAATTTGATAATGTGCTGTGCGAAATTCAACATTAATAAATGCACCACATTATGGGTTATTTTGGTTTTCAAACCCTTTTTGCGTTTATGAGCTATATATAAAAATAAATGAAGGCAGGCTTGCAGAGCTAAGGTGGGATTGTATTGCTGGAGTCGTTTCTACATAATGGCATGGAGAAACCTGCTGAATTTAAGTGTAAGATGTATCACATTTTGTATCATTCCAATTTGCCTGTGGTGACTACAAGGTGCACTTTTACTGATGAATGCAGATTGAGGTTACCTCCTAGTGATTACCTGCTTTTTTGTCTGAATTAAGTAGGTATTGGGAAAGGGCAAATGACTTTAATAACAGCGATCAACGTGCAAGGAAAGTGCAGAGTTCTTCCTAACAAAGTGTTAGAAAATGTACTAAGTGCCAATATTTGTAAAAATAACAGTACCAGGCTGTTTTCGGGAATCCTGGGGCTATCACTGAGAGATGAGTTTGGGAGTAGTGTGTGTATGTGTGTGTGGCTTTCTTGCACTACCAATGGGTGGGATTGTTTTCTTACTGCACTCCTGTGCAGCCCTGATTTTCACAGGCAGCAGTGAGAGCTCATTGGTATATATGTTTCCCCTTCTTTAAGCACTGGGAATGACAGCAGAAGAAGAGACCAGTGGCGTTGGCTTTTTCCTATTGCTGTGCCACCAGACCACCCTTTCTTGTATAGGCTTAACAAGCTTTGCTGACCCCACTCCTGTCTATGACAAGATGGATAGGGGTCTGTTTGGAGAAACAGTGTCACCTATTCTTGTTCTCCTCTTCCTCATATAAGGGGAAAGGGCGATTTAGGGAGAAAAGTCCTGGGGGTGGGACAACTCTATTCTAGAGGTTAAATCCATTGTTCTGATGACTAAATACAGATTATATCAACCTCAGCTTCACTGCCCTGCCCTGAAAATTTGATTATAGTTAGGAATAGTGGTTCTGCAATTTTGTCTAGAGTGGGGAGAGGATTTCACGTTACAAATGTGATAAATTAAGCATTTTTTTGAGTGTCAGCATCCAACATTAGGAAAAATTGCTTTAAGCAAGTGGACGGGTAAGGTCCAACTAGTAAGTCTGATTATTTTATCCCTGCTGCATGTTTTTAAATCTTCTCTTGCATTGTTTTGACGGTGGTGTAGGAGGAGGAAGCAGCGAAGGGATGCTGGTAGAAAGTGGTGATATTTTAGGGTTGTTCATTACGATGGATTCAACGATGTTTGAGGATGGATTTACATTTTTTTAAATTATTTTATATTTTTCTGCAGTGTTGGTGAGATGGACATGAGCGGTTTTCAGTGCTTCGAGGTTGGGTTTCTTTTAGAAGAGGTAGAACATTTCCTTTGTCTGGTTCATGGCCTTGCATATGCCATTGACAAACTTTTCTCTCCTGATGTCTTCGTGGTAGTCCTTTCAGTAACTGGTCCACATTGCCTAGTCATATTGATGCAGTGATCTGCACTGATGACTTTTATAGTTCTGACAGGCCCTTCTCACACTGTAGTCTTTTCCTGGCCGCTCAGACTTTCTTGTTTTTGCGACAGTGGAAGGACAGCAGCTTGCCAAGTGTGAATGGGATGTTATTGTAGATATTTGTAGGATGGCTTCTGGATCATAATTGGTTTATGGGATCACACCCACTGGTTTACACAATACCTTGAATTATACCATGTTAATACGTTCATGTTGACTGGGATTATCACTGAACTGGCTTTGAGTGGGGCATGGGGGTGATATAGTATGAGTGTCAATGGAGGGGAAAGCATGAATCGTCAACCATATCTGAAGATGAACAAGGAAGATGTGATGATGTTGTACAGGAGCATTAAAATAAGGGCCTAATTTATGGCATTTTGGGGTTTAAGCAATATGTGCATTCCTGTCCTTTCTGCCTGCACTGGTGCTGTTTCTGCAGCCTAGTGTCAACTTAGACACCCTTGCACCATGGTACAAGGATTTCTCCATTGCAGGCAGGAATGTTTTTGTGCAGTAAGTGCCATCCTGCACAGAAACAATCCTAAGACGCGTTTTCCTCTTTCTATGTGGAAAGAGGAAAAATTAGGAGAAATGAAGTTATTTCTCCTCATTTAGCCTCACCCTGGGAGGATTACAGATTTGGTGCTTCCCCAGGTTTACATGTTTTTGTAGATCTAGGGCAGCATCAAATTCCATGGGTGTTGTGTGGGAAACCCACCACAACGCCTATGGAACACCTCCGGGGTGCAGAGTAAGGCGACACAGACTTTAAACATCCCTGCACCGTGTGACAGGCACCATGCGGTGGCAGCACATGTTGCAGGGATGTTTAGGGGGGCACCACAGGTGCCCCCCAGATCCCATAGCGGAGGGCCAGGGGGGAAGAGGGCCCTGCAGACCGCCATGAAAGGGCAGGTGGAAAGCAAAATTGTAATCCTGACGGCAGAGCCGAGGCTGGCTCTGCTGCCATTTGTTGATTACATTTCCGACCGACACCCCGTCGGAAGTGGAGCGGTATTCTCCCGCGGGTTTCCCTCTGACCATCAGTATCATAATACGGCGGTCGGATGGAAACCTCTGATGCTGGGCGGAAAGCCTTCGATGAGCTGACAGGTGGCTTTCCGCCCGACATCATAATGAGGCCCTATCTTGTGAAAATGATGCACTTTGTTTCACACTTCATTCTCCATGTATTATTGTGCATCCACATTAGTGTTTAGGGAAAGAGGTGGTGCAGGGCAACTGTTCCATTTCCTCTTCCCTGGTATATGCCCATAAGGAATGCTGGAACCTGTCATAGACAATCTCTTCAGAGCCAGGAAGTCTGACATTTCTGGGGCTTCCAGCAGTGTGAAACCAACAGGTTACATCATCAGTCTTATGGCAGGAGATGGTAGCATCAGACAAAAGAGGAAGTGGTGCCTGGTGAATAGAACCTGTCAGAACATGTTTCTGAATGCCAAAAATGAATGCCTTATGAGCATTTCCACCACTCCCTGCAAACGCACGTGTGGACTCTTTAGGGCAACACATATCCACTAATATTTGACCATAATAGAACCACAAACCCTAGAATGTTTAATCTCTTATGATTCACCTGAGAGGTTTGGGCCTGAATGACACTACCTTTTACAGCCATCTTCATGTCCGCAGAAGGGCAACCTTCATGTAGGAGGTGGCAGATATGATTAGTCAGGCAACATAGAGGTCTATGACTTTTGGCCAGATAACTTGCATAGCCATATCTGACTTGACCATTAAATCAGCATCATGCACACCCACCTCGCCCCATCCTGGGAGCACCCTCAAGGTCAAAGAGAACTGTTCTATCAGGCCTACAAGACAGACATCTGTATACCCGCCTGCCCCCTCCCCCCAGAAGCCCCTGAGCCTAGTTGTTGATGTCTCCAAGAACCAGGGGAGTCCCCAACCTTATTTTTTTTAGGCCTGTGAGCAGTGTGTCACTCTGGTGCTGTCAAGCATGATGAGGAGAGATTTCAGTGCCTGAACGTTGAAGAATTTGTTGGCTATGGCTGCACGTATGGTGCAAGGGTGTCTGTGTTGATGCTAGGCAGCCATTTGTGTGTCAGCGCAGTAAAAGAGGACAGGAATGTGTCGTATCTCATAGATACGGCGCATTCCTGCCCTTTTCTTGTCACATAGGACAGCACAGCAAGAAGCCTTGCGGTGCTGCCCTATGCCAAAAATAAGTAAATGAGGCCCTTAGTGCATTGGGCAGTGATGCACGAATGCCGATTTATTATGAGGCTACAACACAGAGCTAAAACTTGCTGAAAAGAAAGCAGTACAGCATAGTTGGCTTTATTTCAAGCTATTCGGGATGGTCCAATACCTGGGTCAAATCATGCACATGTTATTGTTACACCTGATGTCATGTAAAGCAGCAGTTGTATTGATGTGAGTTGTTGGCAGCATATGCATGATAGCACTTTTCGTGGGCGCAGTATTGATTATTGAGATTGGCTATCACTACATTTTTGCATATGTATTTTTTTAGTGTGTTTTCGGTCACCTTTTTAGTCTAGTTTAAAAACTCGAAATTAGGTTTTCTCGCCTACTGAAACGAATCATGCATGAAGTATTAAACCTTTGTATAAATATGTGGATACAGTCAAAATGTGTGGAAATTTTGATACTGCACATTTGAAATTTACATCATTGCTGTAAATGGAGACCAAATAGTTTCTTTCTGTTCTGGCTGTTAGCCGGTCATGTGATTAAAATCAACCGAAATGTACAGGCCTTTTCAAAATGGGGCACAGCTGCATGGAATGCTGTTCCAGAAAAAAAATGGCTTCCACTAACCTTTAGGAGCGAGGTAAAGCGCACTAATATACCAATCAATAAAGGAAACTGCTCTTTGTAAATCCAGCCACATTTGCATTTTCCAAACGATGCATCAACCATAAGAACTGCCACCAATAATTGTTTCTTTATATCTGTGCATCTTGATTGTGCAGCACTCCAGGAACCCATGGGAGCTGGTCTGTAAAATAAAAGGCTTTTAAATAAGCTGCAGTCAATGCAATCAATGCAAATATGTCTCAGTTGGGTCATTTGTAGCCATTTCTACGTGCACTTTCAATGACAGCATACACCCATCCAGCCCGCTGTTCTGGGCTCCACTGATCAAACGAGAAGGTTGGAATTTGTTTGAGGTTAGTAGATTCTTTGGGACATTGAAGTAAGCAACGTTAAAAAGATGCATTGGCAAGATCAATAGGTATGAGTTTAATATGAGAGTGCGTGCAAACAAGGGCATACTGAAATGATGTGTCCATGAAATAGTACTTTAAAACGAGACCTTCTGGTTTTACCAATGTGTTGGTAGTAGTGCTTATGGTGTAATATTAGTGGTGGTATTAGTCGTGTTAATAGGAGTAGTGGGGGTATTGGTGGCATAATTTGCGGTACTGTTGGCGTAATTGGTAGCAGTGGTATTATGAGTGGTAGTGCTATTGTTGGTGGTATTTGTGGTAGCATTGGTAGTTGTGGTGGTACTGGTGTGGTACTGGTGGTCTTCTAGAATTGGTGTTGGTGTAATTAGTATTGGAGCTGTAGTATTAGTGCTGAGGTATTAGTAGAGGTCATATTAGTGGTGGTTGTACTTGTGATATTGGTGTTATTGGTGGCAGTGGTACTGATTCTGTAGCTTTCATGTTGTGTGGTATTGGTGTGGTATTGGTGGTTGTAGGGGTGATGGCAGTAGTATTGGGTGTATTGGTTGTGCCATTAGTGGTGTTGGTGGTGTTGTATTACTGTTGGCAATGGTGGTGGTAGGGATATTAATGGGTGTGGTATTGTGTGGTGTGGTATTCCATTCCTATGAGCCATCTCCATTTTCAACAACACCATCTTCAAGATATAAAAGCTGCAAGGGAATACTAACAGAATAAAGAGAGAAGCTTAGTCCATATTCTGCACAAACCCACAAACAAAAGGAGGATTACAGTGCCATGTTCTCTTGTCATCTTGCAGGTCCCTTAGCCGCTCACCATGTCACAAGACCCATGTGAACCTGGTGCTCCCAAGTCCTTCATAACTTTTAGTTTATGCCCTTGCACTCAAACTGTTTGGACTGTATGCAGTGCATAAGTAACGATTAAAAATATATCTCAGAGGTGTACTACCAGAATATCATGTTTTTCAGATCTATGTACAAAATATTGACTCCAAAATTTGGACTAGCACTATATTGTCAAGGTATGTATATTTAGTTAAGTATATATTTACGATTAGAACATGTCAAGAATGCCTTTATAAACACTGGTGTAGGCATGCTGCTTTCAACGTTACAAAGTCTTAATGCACAGCCTCTGCCTCTCCAGGATATATTGGTTGGGAGGGCTTTGGACCACGGCACACAGGATCTCTCCCCCCCTTACTGTATCGCCAAGTGTCACTGGCTTCTCAGAAGGTGTGTGGGAGTTATGCTCAGCTCATGGGTCTCCCTGGCTCAGCTGAACAAGGAAACAGTTTAGTTGAGCCCAGAGAGAACCAGGGACGTCAGCCTACTTTCACAGCTATTGCTCCATATGTTCAACAATTAACCATTGTGGTCCTGTGTGCATTCAACATTCACAGCAAAAGCTATGAAGCAAAGCCTTTGGAGCGGAAGGGGGGGTTTAAACTCACTCTATATCCCGGGAAGACTTTCGGGCATATTATCAAGGATTAGCAATATTTATCGCTAACCGCGCTTAGTGCGTTTTTTGTTAACGCCGCCTATCGCTGGAAATTATCGCTGAGATAACACCCTATTAGTAAGGTTTATCTCCATAGCGATAATATTTCCAGCGATAGCGGTAAACGAGAATATCGCTGGAAAACCAGCGATATTCTCGCATTAACTGCTAAGGTGGATTCAGCATTAGAATCCACCTCCTATACTTTAAACAGGTAAGTCGTCCTCACTAGCAGGTGTTAAAATCTAGCAATAAACGCGCTTAGCGCGAATTATTTTATCGCTTCGCCTGCCTTGCTAATAGGGGGTTGTGGTGTTAGCGACTGTTTTCAGTCGCTTTTAGTAGGGAACGCCTTCCTTGCATGTCATTAGCGATAATTATCGCTGACATGCAAGGCGATGTAAATCCCGGCCTCTAACGCCTGAAAGCTGTCGCTGATAGGGCGATAAAATGATCGCCGGTTTAGCGGCAAAAAGTGCCGCTAAAGCGGCGATAAAGCCCTTGATAATATGCCCCTTTGTTTTTAATTAAGATATTTTGCCCTTATGTGATGGAATGTTCTAACAGGCTTTTAGTCCACTGTAGCGAGCTATAGTAGCCATTAAGGTCCTGTTCTCTTATTATAAGCTAAAACGCTGGAGCAGGTCTACAATGGATGGTACAGCCCACTACAGGCTATATTCTTAACTCCTCATCCACAAACCTCGATCATACATGTCTGCGAGGTAAATAGGTATGAAGATAAGGATAATAAATCTATGCTTACCTATACATTCTTACCATGATGATATAGTGATAGTCAGTATTCCTTTTATCAGGGTCTACCTGCATCTACCACTATAGATTGCTATAGGTTAATAAAATTCCTCAAAAATAACAGAAACTATTTCTGGACTCTCAGGTCTACCATGTTTTGAGTGTATAGCTATTAAGCACTTTAATTAGCAGAGATTCGTGAGTACCCTTCATGATTTGATTAAGATCGCTACACATTCTGTACGAAGTGCGGATCCTGTGGTTTCCAATCATCTTCAACTCAATGATAGAAATTTCCCAGATGTTTAGAAGGCCCAATGGTTCGATTAACATGTGTAATATTTCTGCGCTGAAATTGTACCTGTGCTTTTTTACTATCTTACGTACACCGGTTGAACTTTTTTCCGAATGGAAGGTACAATTTAAATGTCAGCTACAGAAAAACGGCAATGTAATTTAACTGCTTACCTTTTTGTAGGAGGTTGCAAACATTTTTTTTGCTCTCGAAGTTTTGCTAAGTTTCTCCTTCCCACCATTTATGTCATTTGTGAGGTTTCCTGACTTTCCTTTGCTTTCAATGTGCAGTTTTCTTTTAGCACAGCAAGCACAAGATTTATTCGTGCACCAGTCTCAATATTTATAGCAAGTAGTATGTATATCGCATATCACAAGATTCTAATTTTTTAAAATCTCATGCAATATTTACGATAGATTGAATTTAGCACCTGCAATATATATATCCAAAATGTTTCACACTGAAACCCTAGAGTGAAGTCCAACCCAGGAGGAGGCATCTGAAGCATAGCAGAACCCATAGAAATGCATGTAGCTGCCTCAGCAGGTGTGCTGTTGCCATCAAATCAGAAACAAGCAACCAGGCCACAATTATTTTCGTAAAACACTCTTGTGAAACCACCAGGCATGACCTATTCCATTGTCCTGTATCTTTACAGAACCGCCAGTGGGCACCCAGGCAGAAGGCATCGAATAGCTGTCAGCAAGCAGAGAAAGTAAAAGTTCACAGACTCAGAGATTAATATCCTTTCATATGTCAGGAAGTGGAGCTGGAGATATGGCTTACTGCGTAGTGTAGCTGGAGCATGGGACAGTGGTACTCCAAACCCGCTGGCACTACCTTCCTTTTGGAGGAGGAACGGCTAATGGTTATCAGTGAATGCTGTCACGGTTTGGACTGAGGCTGTGTGTGTGTGGAGAATGTGCTACACAGCACCATGCGGACATTGAACTACAATTCCTAGTATGCCACAAACTCTCACGTCTTCTGGAGAGATGCAGCCATCTTGGATCATTGGTTATACCTTCTCTTGGTGTCCTTTGTCATTCGTAGTACAATGTTGTTGTATCCAGGACCTAGATATATAGATCTCTTTTGCCAAGGCCTACTGCTTCCTAAGGATTTGTACTGATAGACATTTGAAGTCAATTTTCAGGGAAGTATGAAAAGCAGTGTTGTTAGAGAAAGCGAACTTTGAACTACTATCTTCAACATTTATCTGAATTCTTCTGAAGACTGAGGTCATTAATTATACTAATGGTTCCTGGGATGGAATAGGAAGGATTGTTACTTTGAGATCTGTTATGTATATGCATATAAATATCATGCGCAGGGTATTAAAGTTCTAGTATGCACATATTTAATGGCTGGATTGCAGGATGCTACCATTAAGGGCCTGATTACGATGTGAGACGGAAAGCCTCTGACCTGTGGTCGGAGGCTTTCCAACTCACATCGCAGGATTCACTTTTGACCGCCGCATTACAATGCCGGCGGTCAAAAGTGAAACCGGCTGGTCATTCCTGCTGGATTACGATGAGCTCAAGGAGCCCATCGGCCCGTCGGAGGCCCCACGTAATCCCTGAGGTCGGCTTTCCGCCATCGGGATTACGTTGTCAGTTTTCGACAGGCTTTGTTTTATTAACAATGTCTTAAAGTATGGTAAACAAAGCCTAAACATTCTAATTCCAGTCAAACCCCATTGTTAACTGTACTTTGTAGAAAATAATTGTTCAAGATAAGTGTTCCAAAATGCATATGCAATTTAAAAGAATAAATAATGAGTACCATGTATAATATGGTCCTATATTGCCATCTCGGGGTTCTGGTGACAGTTTAAAAACTGAAATATTGTTAGGTACAACCATTCAATATTAAAGTTAAACATTGAACCCTAAATGTCAAATTACTTAAAGACACTGCTTGTTTCGTAAATTTCCATTACATCCTGCATATTTCTTTAGCCAACAGAAGAGATGTGTCAGAAAGGTGGAGTCCAATGTCTCTATTTTCTCTCTTGTCCCATTCCCCTGGCCTGCTTCTACCACTGGCACTCATAATTCTGTGTATGGTGTCACTGATTAGGGTGGTGAGAGAGGGAACAAAGCATTGCTTCCATCGGATCCCACGCACAAAGTTAGTGCATCCTGACAGCTAAGGAGTCATGAAGGAGCATGTGTTCCTGTTATGCAGCCCAATGCTCAAAGCACTGCCAGAAACCTGCACAGCATTGACTTTATCACTACATTACTTATTTGATCCGTGTCATCAAATAAGTAATGCAGTGATAAAGTCAATGCTGTCTCATCGTCCCAACTGAAAGAAAAAATTCAGTGACCTGAAGAAGAGGGTGTGGGATCAAGCTGCCCATCACTGGCGAGGCACTCAGGCCATAGGCGGTGAAGCCCCTTCCCAAATGTATGTCATACAGTGGGAGGATAAGGTGGTGGGAATCCTGGATTTATCAAGATCAAGTGCCTCAGTCAAGGAGTAGAGGTTGGAAGCACCATGAAAGACAGAAAATTGCACAAGAGGTGCTTCAAATTGCACCTTAATGTAAATGTAACAGTGTAGCGTGCTCATTTTGAATGATGCTGTGCCAGTCAATATGCATGGATGTACACTGCACCTATATAGATGTGTGGGCATTTCAGAATTGGCTTCTGCAGTACATTCTGATGAGTTTCTACATCCAAGAATGTGGATGTGCAGGGGAGGTTAAGTCAATGATGCATCTGTGTGCGGGCGTAACATGTGAGAAAGGTTTTCTTTTCTCATACCTTTTCTAAATTTGCATGTGTACAGTATTGTACTGCAAACATACAAAGTCAAATACTTTTTAACTATGTCAAAGCACAGTACTCTGTACTGGAATGGCACACTTCCAACATAAAACCTATATAGACATCACACACACACATCCTTGCACTCTAGTGCAAGGGTTCCTGCGTTGCATAAGGCAGCCAGAACTTTGCTGAATATTTGTAGTTATTGTGATGCCCTGCTCTCTCCCTTGGATTCAATCCAGCACAGAAACTTTGGTTGTTGTGCTGCAATGCATCAAATCTTACTAAATGTGGCCCATTGTTTTCATCCTAGTAAAACTGGCACACTGTTTATGGGTATGTGTTTAGTGTTCACTTGTACATTTTCCTCACTTGTCCGTTAAAAGTTATCAAGAGACTTGGTATCACATTTGGAAGGGAGCACGGATATGTTTTACATGCCATGCCTAATTCGCTCTTAAAACCAGTAGCCATGGATAGGGAAAGATTGATACTGCTTAATCTCTCTATCTGGAGAAAAGTCAGCAGGGTGAAAATGAATGCCTTACATTCTGTTTAATATACAGTCAATGCACTGCCTGCGCAAATCCCCGAATTCTATTGGAAATAGATTACCCATTAATGTATGCATTCCTATTCAAGCAGACAGGAAACCAAATGAACAAATTAAGCCTGGCAGGTACAAGTAAGGCTAATCAGCAGCTGCAGCTAAATCTACGACAGAGCAAGCAGTCGTTGTATTAGTTGCAGGCATTTAGAAGTGCAAGGCCAGTAAGGCACTGCGTTGTAACGCCAAATAATAGAAAGGAACGGCTTGGCAAATATGCAATGAAGTTATATCTTTCTTTCTTTACTATATCTTGGAAACAATTGCTTTCAACCTTAGCACATCCTAGAAAATATTGGACAAATACCAACAAAACAATGCACTCTACTATATTACTTATCTGGATATGTTTATTGCACTTGAAGAAGGGGTTTCAAAATCCGTTTTTCACAGGGATGTTATCAAACCAGTGGATTTTTCCCATAATACAAGAACATGACAATTTCTCTGATTTACATATCATCCAATGGGACGTCTAGTCCCATTTGATTCCCTTCTCATCACCTATTGAGTCTCCAAGAATTTAATATAATAAAAACACATTGCTCAGCTTTAGCAGTGTCGTTTGTCAAATCAACATTCTCTACCTGGAAGTAAAACACAACCTGAACAGTGTATGTGCAATTAAGGTCAACTGTAAATTTGAAGTTTCAAACAGGAGCTTAAAGAATCTCGAAATTTCGAGATGCAATGCCTTTCCTAACACAGCAATAACTACTAAAAGCAAGCTCTTGTGACCAAAATGGTTAAAATGAGTCAGTTTTTTAATACAGATAAATAAACAGTGCACACCAGTATTTAACTCACTATTATCATTAAACTTCACATTTATTAAGAAAAAAAAAACAAGCAAATTTTTCAAGTTAATTGCACCAAAATAAACATGCGATATAAAAAAACAAATAACATCACCATCAAACTCTTAGGCCTTTAATCTGGAAGAAAATCTGCTATTTGAGTTTCCTATTTAATAAAGATGGTGTGGTAGCGGAAATTCCATTGATCAGGTTGCCTGAATTCGGCACTTCCTCTACAAATAGTGAGGGTTTCCATTACAGCCTTTCCATTAAACAGACCACAAGTACTGCTGTGCGAGCTAGGGGAGGTTCATGAGCTGGGCTGAGCATGTATTAAAAATAATGAACTACCCTCTGCCATAGGCAAAAGGATATTTGAAATCACTGCTGAGTTCTGTGACATTTTAAAGAAAATATGCCAGTGAATTGTGCCCCTATGCTGTTGCATACCTCCTGAGTGCTTTCCTTTCACCCACATCTAATGCCCCAATTCTTGTAATAAACGTGTAATAAGAAGTCAGAGAGAGTCAAGGGGAAGTTGTCTTTTCCTTCATATCCTGTTCGGACTCTAGGGGGACTCTGCTGGTCACGAAGTAATACATATTTTGAGGACTTTGGAATTAACAGTCGGATTAGCTAGGAAATAAAAGCGCCTACAATTAGGGAAGCAATTGACAAAAAAAAGCAATTGCCATTGTAACAACAAATCGCTGTGCTTAACACTATCTTTAATGTATGATTTGGGCCATGTTGAAAGGTTTTAATAAGAGATTAGAGATAGGTGAATAAACAGAGGTTCCATGAAAAAGGCAAATCAAGGTCATGCTCTCCTTAACAATAGTGGGATTAATACACAATTGTTTGTCTCGAAGGACAAAGTAGTATTGTATAATGAAGGCTGTAAGCTGTGCCAGGCAGAGAAGGTTTCAGAAATGTAAATGTTTATAAAAAGATTTAATTGTGACAAAGATACTTTTGAGGCAATAGCTGAGAATTGCATCATTTAGCACAACCTCAATTTTTGCCAACTCTGCAATTCCATATTTACAGAACAAGTTTGAAAGCTCTGAAATCGAACACAATGAAAAAAAGTCCCAACTTTCTGAACTCTTTCTTTTGCTGTTCGTCATTCAATTAAGTAGTGTGCTCAGTTGCTCGCAGATGATGGTTATTTATTGCTGTTCTATTTATTTTAATATTCTAGAACATAGGTACTCACATACGTGTTCTCTGGAGCAAAAATGGATGGTCTGGAGCATGACTGTGAGACAAATTGATTTCGGGTGACAAGGGGGCGGGGCATGTCATTACCGGACCCAAGTTCCTATCATTTTACCAATTCCTTAAGTTAGTCTTGACAGTTGAAGAAGAAGACATGGCTGCAAACTAGTCTCCTCTTGTTACTAAATTATGTGCTCTTGGAAAATCACTCAATAAACGTATTCCTTAGTTTTTTTGCAAAGATTAGAAGTCCTTAATATAAGTTTGAGCACTGATAATAAGTGTGGGTAAGAAATCTGGACTGGAACCCAACAAACTTGGCTATTACACCCAAGCAATATGGTGTATGACAAAATATCATGTACAACAATATTGTGACACAAGAATATGAAAATGATCACTTTAAAAATATAGATTTTACATACTTTTTTAACTACCAAAATATCGTGTCAAAAATGTTGTTGAACAGAATATTGATAATTGAATTCAAGAATATCGAAACTTGTATTATAAGTAATGTATTGAAAATATTAAATTACAAAATACAATTAAAAGTAAATAGTTTAAACAAGTAATATAAATAAAAAAAGATGTACTTTAAAAATATTAAAACAATAATTAAATAATTTTCTAAATACATCAAATACCTTAAAAGTAAAACGTAAATAAAATATGTATAACCAAAACATATATGTAAGCAAATTGAAAAGGGAAATTAATGTAAAACAAGTTTTAAATACTTTTTAACTAAATATATAAAAAAGATAGAACAATAAATATATCTTTAATAGTTAAAATACTAGTTAACTAAATAAATAAAAGAGATAGAACAATAAATATATCTATAATAGTTATTATACACAAAATATTCATATTATAACACCATTTTGAACAATTTTTAAACAATGACATTAATCATATAAAGCATTAACTTTAAAATTAACAAACATATATGAACAATAAAAATAAATAAAAAAATTAAATTAACATTTAAAAAGTAAAACCTAAACAAAAATTACATCTTTTTTTAAAACAATATAAATATTTAAAAAGCAGAATATCAAATAAAAACCATCAAAAGTAACCAACACTAACAAAAGTGCTGGACTTCAGAGGAGTCACATTAAGTAATAACTCCAACTTAAGCAAATGTAGGAAAACAGTTGGAGTTTGGCTAAGTTTGATTTACTATTCCCACTCCAAAATAAGGAAATGTAGGAAAAGTGCCCCCATAACATCCCTGCACCATGTGGCAGGCACTGTGAGGTGGAAGGAGGGATACAACAGACAATGCCTGGACCTTCTCTCCGATGAAAAATTCTATAAAAAGATCATGACAGACCCCACCCCTAGGCTACAACGCACCATAGAAATGATGGTGGAAGAAGCTGAAGTGAACTCCTGGATTACAAAGAATGAGGCAGACTTCTTCACCACAAAGAGTCCGAAGGTACCACATTTCTACTCACTGCCAAAAACACATAAAAACAGATCACCACCGCCTGGACGACTGATAGTCTCCTGGATAGGTTCGGTACTCGAGCCACTTTCTCAGTTTGCAGACCAGTTTTTGAGACCATTGGTGCAAAAAACACCAACGTACCTTAAAGATACCCGGGACCTCCTCAACCAACTCAAAGGACTGTCTTTCAATGGAGACGACATGTACCTCGTTGGCTTGGATGTAGAGAGTCTCTACACAAGTCTTCCACAACAAAAGACTCTGGAAACTCTGGAAAACAACTTATTCTCTGAGCAATGGGAATATAATACACCTAGGCATTTTGTCCTGGAATGTTGTAGACTAGCTCTCACTGAATTTTTTTTTAATATAATGGGACACTATAAGTGCAATGCCACGGAACTTTCATGGGCAGCATGTTTGCGCCATCCGTAGCAGGACTCTATGTGAGCAATTTCGAGAGCCAACACATACTGAACAACCAGAACCAATTCTTCGCCAAGATATTGTTTTGGAAGCGATATATAGACGATATCATCGTGATCTGAAACGACACTGGAGACAACCTACAAAGCTTCATCAACTGGATCAATACCAGAGACGAATGTTTGAAATTCACATTCATAGCTGATAGAAACAAGTTGGACTTTCTAGATATCACCATCTATGTAGAAGATAACACCATTCAGACTAAGACATACTACAAACCCACTACGAAGAACAGCATACTCTCTTACACAAGCTTTCACCCAAGACCTCTAAGAGAAAATTTGCCTTACAGTCAGTTCCTTCGGCTCAGACGCAACTGTAGCAAACTAAGTGATTACAAACTACAAGCAGAGGAACTAACCCAAAAATTGGTGAAAAGAGATTACCCAATAAAAACCATACGCAAATGTCAAAAAAGAGCTAGACATCAACCAAGGGACTGTTTACTGGACACACTACCGAAAGAATCCTCTGAAGATGTGGTCACATGTGTGACAACCTACAGCACAGTGACCAATGCAGTAAAAAAGATTGTCAATAAGAACTGGAAAATACTCACCTCTGGCTGCCTAAAATGGCCCAAACCAAGGTTTGCGAACAAAAGAACAAGAAACCTAAAGGACATCTTGGTGCACACACGACCTGCACCTAGAACCAAAACCGAGAGTATCACTGCGTCTTGGAACATGAACCCCATTCCTGGCCATTATCCATGCGGTTCCTGCACAGTCTGCAAACTCACTACAGCAACAAAAACTCTGACTCTCTCCCAAAACCTGATATGGACACAACGACAACACACTAATTGCAACTCAACGCACGTGGTCTACATGATCACATGCCCGTGTGGATTACAATACATTGGAATGACCTGCCGTAAAGTTAAATTACGAATTGGAGAACACAAGAGCAATGTTAAGTGCAAAAAGGCAACCACTAAAATGAGCAAGCACTACATTGACTCTAATCACACTGTCGATGAACTTAACTGGACGGTCATCGAAATGTTAACTAATAAGAATCACAACGTTGAACGAATACTGTTCGAGAAGGAACAACGCTGGGTCCACCACCTTCAGACGAATGCACAAGCATTGAATGATGATGTCCCTTGGCACCACCTGGCCTGACCTACCCAACTGAATGAACAGTATTCTGTCGACCGGAAATCCCCACACACAAAACCTCCATTGCTACAATGAGACCAACCAAAAATACCTGTTCAATGCCCACCATCTCTCATCACCACCTCACAACAGATTGTACTACTGGCTATTACTCGGGTCTCCAATCAGCACTAGGACGCCACACTACATAACCCTCAGGACATAATATCGTAAAATGAAGCCACACCCAAGAGCAACTATCCATTCACAATTAGAAATTATCCACAATGTGCATTCATATCGCCATACTTCACTATTATTCTATTTGATAATAACAAACTACACTCACGAGGAACTATCTCTCCATAGATAAACATTTATCTCTTCATAGATAAATATCCGTCCATTAAGTGCAATCAGATCGCAGATTGAGTATCTCCATTATGTCTATCACAATGACGAAGGAGATAAATGACAGCTCTGAATGAGCCCACGTCACCCGGGGCACCGATTTCAGAGCGAGCACAAGCAAGCACTCCTGAAGCTGCAGGTGAGAGACGCGACGGGAGACCTTCACCGTCTGACTCAAGTAAGGCAACTTATTAACTCTCTCTTTCCCACTCCAGAAGGCTGGGAGAGTCTCGCCGGTCCACCGCGGAGGCCCGTAATAGGTTTCCTCAGGTAAAAAGCCAAATGCATCAGCAAATTAAGAGTATGCTTTCCGCCACACGCGCCGGCCCGAAATTTACCATCCCGCCAATAATGACGTCAATTCTCAGTATGTACTTGGCTGGTGAACTTTTCACCGTATCTCTCTGCAGTCACAATGGAACGATAACTTTCACTGCATGCCAGAACGTGCAGAGATTACACGGCGACTATTTTTCACTATTTTTCGTAATCTTGCCATAGGCACCACACGCAACCATTATTAACGGGATAACCGGGCACTTAAACAGACGTAAACAATACACCACTGAATTATGTATTTTTGCAAGATATCCCCCTGTCCTATCTCGTCCTTACCACAGAATTTTGTTGGTTTAGCCTTCTGTTTTTCAAACTTTAAAACACCATGATTGAAGACCATATGCGCATTATCAACCTTATGTGCCACCATGTTATAAACAGCCACTGTTTACGTAGTTTTGAATGTATTGTTAAGAATGCACAAAGCATAAGGTTCACAACGTGACCTATTTCGACATTAGAAATGGTTTATTTTCAGCATCATGTAGATGGATATGAAAGTAGACAGTACACTTTTCATACAACTCATACATGTTCTGTTTTCTCTGTCTATTCTTGTTTCCCAATTACACAATGTAGGTACTATTGACCTGATCATTAAGTGGTAAGTTAGCGACCCACTTCACACTGTTGCACAAATAGCGACAGCTCACTTCTAAAGGTCCTGAAGAAAGCCCCCAGACCCGGCTGGGCGGAATGGGGCTGAAACATGTCGACCTCACATATGGACTAATTAGTGGTATGATCAGTAACGCGATCTACACATGCACACCGTTGTTTTAACCTTTTCACATCTCCATACAATAAATAACTTTACAAATATGAGGTTGTAGGAAATTTTAACCTCACTTCACTTGAGCACCTCACTTTTTCGATTTTTTTGGTCTCTGGACACTACTGTAATACCAGTGGGTCTACCTCCTGGTGGAGGTCAGCATACCAAAAACAACCCTATGATGATGCTGTCACGTTACGAATAGGCGGAGAACCAAGATATACCGCCTGTCCACCTACGTACATGTATGAGGGTTTTTATGAAAGGTACCAACAACTCATGACCCCGGTCATACAGGTACAAGTGGTCCATTCCCTTTTGATCTTTGTACTGTGAGGTGCCTGCCACACGGTGCAGGGATGTTTAAAAACTTCCATTTTTCAATGGGAGCTTGTGCTGCACGTGGTTTCAGCCCACCGCACCAGCTCCATTGGAATAATGGTAGTCGCATCCTAATTGCGCAGTCGGAACCAACATCGTAATTAGGCCCTTAATTACTAACAACATAAAATTATTAAAATACACTAAAAAAATACACACTATATACATAAAAAAAGTAAGACATATTAGTTCAAAAATATTGTAATCTATTAAAAAGCATCACTTTCCTACCTACTAACTAAAAAACACAAACCAAAAATATCATTTAAAAAAACAAAAAAACAATAACATTAAAATAACTATTGCATTAAACAAATACAATTTTTATAAATGTTATTATTGATTGAACTAATTTAATCAATTAATTAAAAACAACAGAAAATGCACATAACATATAAACACTTAAAAAATTACACAATTATTTAAAATGAAATATGCAATTAACATAACAAATTATAGAAACAATTGAAATGTTACTAACTTTCTATTCAATTCCCTTGTAAACCTAGCAAATTGCAACTAAAACATAAAATACTAATTTAGTTATAAAAAAGTAGCATATATTAAATATCACAAAATACACTTAAATAATAATCAATTTACAATCATTAATTAAATATTTAATTAACATACAGAAATGAATTACAAAAAAAAGCAATAATGTATGATTCAAAAAACTTCCCACCCTATTCCCATACAAACCCAACAATCTATTAAATCTTAAATCACTAATTAATTGTAAAAAATGCACATTAAAAATTACAAACTATTCTTAAAAAATTAAAATGATTACATTAATAATGTTAACATCTAAAAATGATGTAATGACTAATACTATTTTCAATTAATTAAAATGTTATTTAAAAATACTATATTAATTTAAAGTGAACAATATTATATACAATAGTATTTTAAAAACAATAATCTATACTTAATAAAACAATATTCTTACATGTATATGTTGTCATAAAATGCCCCTGTCTTATAGTCAAACTTGCATGTCTATACACCCAGGTAAATACGCATTTGTCAAAGTAGTTCACTGTATGTCCAGTGCAGCCTCATTTGCCCTAGTTTACCCTCTTATACCTAACTTCTGATGTATATATCCACTTATAATCTCATTTGATAAGGCATAGCCTCGCATGTGCAGACACAGCTTCCAACGAACAGATACAGAGTCATTTGCTCAACTACAGCCTTTTAAACCCATTAACTACTTCTAAATGGTTGTCTAGGCAATGGTTATATGCCAATTAAAAATGTATTTGCCAAAGTGTGTCATAATATGCCCAGTACAGCCTCACATGGTCATGTACCATCTTCTTCCTATTTATCTGGCAATAACTGCCTAGGCCAAGCTTTGTTTGCATAGGTATTTCCCAACATGTCAGTTTATCCTCTTGTGCTCAGTACATCTTTGTATTGTTATATGTAGCCTTATATGTAATAGTAGTATTAGTAATAGCCACATACATCCAGGTAAATAATGCCCAAGTATAGCTGTATACAAACCATATATAGATTCAGATAGCCATTGATGTGCCTTATACGTGGATATTGCCTTATTTTTCTGTGTAGAGAGTCCTCTGCCTTACTATAGTTGCCGAGTTCCAGCTTCACATGCCCAGGTTAATCCTCAGATTGAGCCTCATATCATTGGATCACTGACATAATATCAATGCATACAATAGTGAAATAAAATATCGGAAATGAAAGATTGACAAAAAAAATATTGACTTCCTATACTTAACTAGTAAAACCACAAATATTGAGAAAACAAATATCATTGTTAAAAATATTGATTTTAACCTATATTGAAAACAGAAATATTGGAAACAAAAATATTGTTACCTCTAAATAAACATATAGGGCCTAATCACGATGTTGGGAGGACCGTTGCGGTCTCGGGACCGACTGACCTCCGGTCAGTGGTCCCGATACCGCGATTACAATGCGACCGCACATGCTCTCATTAGTCTATCGGAAAACCAGCCGTGGCACAAGCTCCCATGGACAAATGGGAGAATCTGTTCATCCCTGTACCGCGTGCCAAGCACCTCAGGGTGCCTGCGGCACGGTGCAGGGATTAACAGGGAGGCACCATAGGTGCCACCTCAGCCCCCAACCGGATCCCGCAGGGTGAAGGGGGCCCTGCTATGGCCCCTGAATGTCACTTTTGGGCAGGCTTTCCATGTTGGAAAGCCCGACATGAAAAGCCTGTTGGAAACCTACATCGTAATCCCTACAGCGGAAACGCTGCCCTTAGAGAGCACGGGCAGGCCTCCTTGAGCCCGTCAGAATCCAGCCGGAATAACTGCCCGGTTTCACTTTTGACCACCTGCATCGTAATGCGGCGGTAGAAACTGAAACCGCAAAGAAACTTGGAAAGCCTCCGAGCTGAGGTCGGAGGCTTTCCGACTCTCATCGTAATTGGGCCCATAGTATGTAAAAAATATCGATTCACACAATATCGACTGCAATATTATTGCCAAAATTATTAAATAATCCTTAATAAATATAGAGAGAAAAACACTTTACACATAAAACAATTATTGGAAATATACCTAGTGGATTGATACACATTGTTAAATTAAATATAAATATATTACATCAACAAAATGTTTACCATTCACTGACTAAACTATATACCTAAAATCATAACAATATAATCTAAAAAAGAATTACCATTAACTACAAACATTTAAACAACAACCTAAATAATAACAAATATGTATAAACAAATTTATATTCAAAACTATCAAACTATATATCATAGATTAAAAAGGAAACCTAAATTAGCGTTTACCATAGGAGGACATAACTGATAAAAATATTCAGAGCTAAATCAACAATTCAAATATATAACAACCTTAACCAATGAAATCAGGGAAACAATTAAATCAACAATATAAAAGGCACACTAATTTAAAAAAGTAAATACTTCAAAAACGACAAATGGTGGAAGATGAAGAAACTTTGCTGGACCCTCTTACCAAAACAATAGAAAAGAGATATATCTCAACAACTACCTAACCAAGTAAAAAACTTATTTTTAAACTAGACCAAAGACATAATTTTGTTTATTAGTAAATAAAAACCATGAACAGACAAGATATATAGACAAAAAAAACATATAACAAACAATTTAACTGATCAAACAGAAAGCAATTTAAAAATATGATGCAGCACTATCCTGTAAGATACACTGTGCATATTTGGGTAATCCTCTGAAGGTGCCTCCCCCCGCCTCACTCAACAGGTAACAGGAAATTTTAGAACCCCCCCGTGGTAGCAGCAAAACATTTAAAAATCCTAGGCAGAACCACATGTCTGTTATTCTACAAAGTGCATGATTATTGGTAGAGTGCAATAAACAACTCCATCCCCTCCTAAACCCCAGTCATTAAGTACAGCTGAAATTGACCATACAGTGGCAAATTTCCATAAATTTGGTAGTTACCCGTAGCAGTTTTCGACGGATAAATGCAAGTTAAAAAAATTAAGCAAGTTATAAAATGTAACTAAAAACACGGCCCACTGATTCTCCATCACAATAGGCAACATCACCTCAAAACAATAGCAATAAAGTGCATAGTGCATAACCCATCGAACCTCCACAGACGGGACAAGGGGTACACTGTTCTCCTCACTTTCGCACCTAATGTGCCCCCTGGCAACCCATCTTCCAGGGGCCTTCTGTGCATGACCCTTGGCGACTTTCTGATGCAGGAGATCTACTTGGTAGTGTCCTTGGCCTTAACCAGACTTTAAAAAATGTCAAGAAACTGCACCAGCCAAATGTTCAACTTGATGTTTCGGGGATTTAAAGACTTCATAGCTGCAGACCTGCAGGTTTGTATTCCTAGGGCTATAAATTCATTACGTAGCACGATCTTCCGGTGTTTTAGTAGGCATGGACAAAGACAGAGGGCGTGCAACAGTATTTCCTTTGTCTGTTGGCATAAACGACACCTCTTGTCCGCCGGTTGTCCCTCCTCCTGCCATTTGGGCTTGAAATTTAGGGTAGGAAACAGCCCCAATCTAATCGCCATAAATTTCCTCTTAATGCTCACAGAGTAAGTGGCTTTGAAGTTGAGCTGTTCATGTTGGGCATCGTATGAATTTAACACCGGCCACCCATGTGTTCGCTTGGCTAGTGTCATTTTGTCCTCCCACTGACTTTTCAGCCTAACACATCTGTTCACAACGTTCATAAAAACCTGCTCCCTTGTGTCTAGGTGCCATAGTTCACTGAGACCAAGGGCATCAATTATGTCCTGTAAATACTTTTTAAAACAACCTTTACATTCATTATAGATTGTTTTCATACCAAACATAATGCACCAGGGAATCCTTAGGGGCCATTTTCTCTGCTTTGAAATGTGCCAATTTAAAGAGATTACCTTTCTTTCCTTGTGATTGATCTCTAACTGATTGTCATTGAAATGTCCCACAAGGCCGTTATTCAGTCTTTGTAACCCTACCCGGGTGTTGCTTAAGAGAAGCAAATCGTCTGCATAAAGGATGTTACACAAAGGCCGACCACCAAGTGTCAGAACATGGGGGGAAAGCTCATCCAAGTCAGGCAAAAAATCAGACATACAAGTTGAACAGGTGCGGTGCAAGCACACACCCCTATTCCAGGCAAATTTCTGTCCACACCCCTATTCCAGGCAAGTTTCTGTATCCACTTCCTTGGACAAGTGACTCCCATTCCCGACCTTGATCCTAACTCAAGTTTCAGTATATAATAGCCTTATTGTTCTTAGTAGGTTTTTCTGGGCTACCCCAGCTCTTAACTTTTACTATAGTTTATCACGTGGGATGCAGTCAAAAGCCACTTTGAAATCTACAAAGCACATGAACTGTGGCATGAGGGTGTTACTCGCTCTTTCCATAATCAAGCCCACATTCGTCAGGTTGGATAAGGTCCCTTGATTCTTCAATTAGCCCGTCTGATTCAAGGGCAATCTACCAGCTTCTAATGCCCACAGTAACAGATCTTGTAACAACAGGGTTGCAAAATATTTGTGATCCACGTCATGCAGAGCTATCAAGCAATAATTGCTTGCAAACAAGGCTACCCCCCCCCCCCTTTAAATATGGGGTGGATGATTGAGCTATGCCAACTGTTTGGAATAATCCCAGAGGCCAGAATGGCAATAAACATTGTGGCCAAGAAGTTCAGGGGCACAATTAGAATGCAAGTTCTCAATGATATTAGTTACTGATGATGCAGAAAATTCACGTGGGACGGGAACATCACTAGTCATTTGGAAGTCCTTTGGTTCTCTGGTGAAGGCACAGCAGGGCTTAGAGCATCCAAGCTCCCTGTAAAATGTGATTTCAAATATTCCACCCAGTCACCCTCACTGATGTTTGCTTTGTTAGTCTCCCTTGGGCCTTTTTCGACCTTCTTGATTAATTTCCAGAAATTCTTCAAGTCTTTTTGTTTTGATGAATATAAAAGCTTAAGCCATAGGGTTTCATACCTGCTTTTCTTAAGAGCCCAAACCTCTCTTTTGAGCCTTTTTCGATCAACGCACAGGGATCTTAACATGGCAGGGTTCGTCGGGAATCGTCACAGTTGCCTAAGGGATCTGTTCAATTTTTATCTTAGAAGTCGAATCCCTCTCTGCACACAAATGATCTTTCCGTAGTTGATGCTTGCGCCATTGTGTGATCCTTTAGCTCGATATTTTGCCATCAACAACTCAGAAAAACTTTCCCATGCCACAGTTAGGTTTGGCTCTTTATTTGTAGCAGTTTTAAGGATCTCTTCTGCCGCAACGGCCAGGTCATAAATGGAGTCTGCATTCCAATTTTGACCCTTTAGATTATCAGTATAAGCATCCTCTTGCAGAATTCTAGCTGGTCCAAATCTGTTCATGTTTGCTCTAACCGAATGGTTTGCGGGTGATGATTACTCTTGAGAAGGTGGTCAATTATGAACCCTAAGGGCCTGATATGAGTATGACGGTCTTACCGCCATACCGCAGCGGCAGCGGTCCCAAGAACACCATGGAGTTGGTGGTCTTCCGCCCACCCTATTACGATGCATGCAGACAAATCTGCCGACCGCGTCGATGGAGTGTGTCCCACCTGTGACGTGGCAGACTGCAATGTTGGCAATTCTCACTGAGCGGATTACAAAAACATAGCTGTACTGGAGGTCCCCTTGCGGTGGTTCACCGATGGCGGTTGTCCGTTGCGGTATGCTCTCAGCAAAGTACCAGTGGCCATTGGATGGATACAAATACAACACACCTAATGTCAATTGGGCAAGTGGATACACCTACAAATCACACTATAAAACACACCCTATCTCAGACAGTGATCCTTTGCCACTCCACAGCAGCACAGCAATTTTGAGCCAACATTTTGGTGAGATAAGGCAGGCCTTTTTTCCCAGCCCTTTTGCCACTCTCCACACACTTTTTCTGCACATTTTCTTAACATTCCCTGGTGTATTTTTGTTTGCATTTTCACTGACTTTAATTTGGGGAAATAATAATGCAAAAAATCCACGTTTTTCAGAGGCAGAGTTGTCAGTCATGGTGGATGAAATCATAAGAGCAGAGCCACAATTATTTGGAGCCCAAGTCCAACATACTGCTCTCAGTCAGAAAAGGGAAATGTGGTCCAGAATGGTAGGCAGATTGAATGCTGTAGGTACCACCCTGTGCAAATAGGAGGAAATTAGGAAAATGTGGAATGACCTGAGGGGGAAGGTGCCTTCCCAGGCCTCCAAACAACACTTCGAGACCCAGAGGACTGGTGGTGGTCCTCCAAGCGCCCCAATACAAATATTCCCCTGGGAGGAGAAGGTCTTGCAAATCCTACATTCTGAAGACGTTTGCCAATTTTGTTGTGTGTCTACTTTCCCAACATGCAATACTCAAATTATTAGCGGTGTTGGATTGTCTGTGTTAATGTGTATTGTTGAATATAAGATCAAATGTATCAATCTCCATTACATGCTACATGTTGTAATGCTGTCTGTAAGTGTATTTCTATAAAAATAGAATTCCAGGACCAATGATATGTTTTAATATATAAATGTATGGTCCATCCCAACTTCATTTTGACAACAGGTATGTTACACTAATCATTTTGCAAGTGTTGGCAAGTAGATATTGAAATGGCTACCACTACCATAAGGCCCTGTTTCTGTAACTCACAACAAGATGACATTGTGATTTTCCCCATTCTGACTTGTCTGACATATTACAACTAATGTTCAGTTCTCATGGACTGAGCAATCTATATACAATGCTCTACTCAGAGACATTTCTGTCTACTTATGTTGTCCTGGTCTCCTCACCTGAAAACATTGATGGCATGAGTGACATCATACCAAGTATGTAGGTCAAATATTTGTAAGGCAGGAAGTTAACTCAGCTGATGAGAAGTGGCAAGTGACCCATTGACTCTGCACTGCTCACATGATGACTAATGCTAAATATACAACCAAGTTGTGAGATCGCCTGTTATGTAGACAGCTAAGCCTTGGAATGGTCAAATACACATGTTACCTCTCCACTGTGTTGGCTTAAATGTTTCAGAGATGCCATGTTTACTCCCTAATCCAAAATGCAACATCTTAGGACATCTAATGAGCTGCCTAATTCAAGTACATGTATTTAATCTTGTATTTTATCTTGTTAACAAGTTCAATACCACTGAAATATATCACAATAGTAATCTCTATGTATTTTGTTTTTCCTAGGTTTCTACTTACTGTGTCACAAAACATTTGGATGTAGATACCACAATTCCACCAATAACAATGTTCTCTATTTCATGACAGGTCGATCTGGCAGAGTACCTGCCCAGAGCTTGGCCACAGAAGAGACACCCACTCCACTCCAGGATCATGTGCTCAGTGATTACAACACTCCTGGTGATCTATACGTGGATGGCGGTGCTGGTCCATCTGGTCAGCCAGCGTGGACGGCAACAGTGAGTCTCACTCAGCCCACAAAAACACTTCCCACCCCAGCTGCAACACCTCATCCAATCTCAGTCCCCACAACCTGTGTACCTTACACAGTTTCAGCCATCATGTAACCCCCCCTTCCTGGATCCTGATGTGATAATCACCACCCCCGCTAGAGAAGAGCCAGGACCCAGTGGGAGAGGGCACCCTGAGCCAAAGGCACAAGCTGGTGGGGATAGGGGTCGTGGGAGGTTAACTGTGGACCAGCAGAGTGAGGCCACTGAGGCCACTCACACCAAGGCCACCATCAATCAAGTCTTGGGAGCCTACCAAGAGTCCCAAGGTGTGATGGGCCAGGTACTAACCAACATCCAGTAGATAAAGCAACTGCAGAGGTATATAAACCATGAGATGTGGGCTCATAACACCAACATGGTCTCCTTAATTGGGGTGCTGCAGGACATTCACACACACCGGGACAGGGCTCTTCCAGCACCACCTACCTCTTCCTGTAGTCTAACAACATCCGGCCCATCAACATCTGAGACAACCACAGGAAGCGAAGCCCTGCCAGAGGAAGGCACACCTGCAGACACCCCTGTCTCTGCAGCTGTGGATCCCCCCCACACTAGCAAGCGGAGACATCCACGCAATCTACCAGGAGGTGTTGATGGCAAGACCCCCACCACCAATACCAAGAAACCTCGTACCTAAGTTCCTCCAGTGTGTGTAACACATTCACTCTGTCTACTATTTCTGGACACATTTAGCTTTATGATGTCAGTAGTATTTTGGACTTGGACTAGAAAACAATTTGGCATCTACAACTATGGTTTAATTCACCATGACTGATTTCTTCACTTTTCAGTTTTCCTGTTTGGTTTTCACGTTTCTTTTCTCCTTGTTCACTTAAATAAATCCACTAGTCTGAAACTTATTGCCTGCTGTAGTATATCTCACAACTAGCAATGTATATATGTACTCCCATCTGAACTTTACAATGGCAAAATTATCAACTTGTGTAAGCATGGATATGCTGCATTTACGTAATGTTTAGCTTAGGATCACAACCCTGTCTCACCAAAACATACATACATGTGTGTTCTCAAATACCATTTTTATTTCTTTGTACCAACAATATGATGGCATTATGTCACAAACATAGCAAATCATACATGAACCCAATAATCTGTGCCAGTGCTCACGTTTTCAGTTGCAGACCTTAACAACATGGAAGGCGGGGATATATCAGACAATTTCCTATTGAAGAGGCAAAATAAAATTGTTCAGTGTCATCAGCTGGAGCCATATCGCCTAGCTCACAAATGGAATCAGGCATCAATACCACCAATAGACAAACGAATGGCAGTACTACATTTTCTGATCACAGAATCATTCCAATTCATTGTTACAGTATGTGGTGAAATGTCACAAACAAACTTTGCCCTACAATGAGGAGACAGATCAACAGGTACATACACTTTACATACAATGAGCATTTAGCCAAAGTGAAGGGAGAATAACATGATTTGGCTCCACAATAAACATTTTGTTAGAGCACATGATGGCACACGTATTGTGTTATGACCACCACATGACAAGGAACAATTCCAATTGATTCCTCATAACTTCTATCCTATCACTGTGTAAGCTGTCTTGGTGTAGAACTTGTACACCCAAAGTCTGTGTCTATTATTCCCAGTAACAACCCATGTCCCCTTTGTACTTCCAAACAGCATCATATATCCACAAATGTCACAACTCTGAAATGTCCAAATGAAGATGCCATGGTGAAGGTACCTAAAACAGACCAAAACAAAGAAATTGGCTATCAAGCCATACATATATGACAATTCACATAGTCAAATTCTGGAGAACACAGTCCATGACAAATATCTGAGCAAAACAAAGAAACACAAATAAAAGGACCATGTGTCAAAACCTTGTTCAACAAACACCTTTTACCCAGATTTCACAGAGCTTGCCCTTCCTAATACTTTCCCTTAACATACTCCTCTCATCATCACAACAAGAGTTGCTATAACAGTCAAAGTTATAACATTTGACAAAATACTTACACTCATGAGAAGAAGTTGTTGATGAGTCAGCTCCTTCCTCTTCACTACTATCATCATCATTTGGCATTTCAGGATCCTCACCCAGTGGCACTTCATGGTCTCCATTCTCTGCGATGTAAGGGATGTTCCATTGCAGGGCGATGTTGTGGAGCATGCAGCAGGCCACTGTGATTTGACACATCTTCCCTGGTGAGTAGAGGAGGGCTCCCCCAGTTTTGTCCAGACATCTAAATCTGGCCTTCAGGAGCCCAAAAGCCTGCTCCACTGGCCTCTGTGTCCTTCCATGGGCCTCATTGAAGCGGACTTACCCTGGCTTAGTTGAGTTCCTCAGCAGTGCCAACAACCATGGCCGGTTGGGGTAGGCTGAGTCTCCTAGATGGAATACAGACATAAGTCAACAATAACGTACACACTTTCTGATTATTCTACCTGATATTACCCACACAAAGTTAGGACAGATCATGCTTACCAACAAGCCAGGCCCTCTCCGGTAGTGGTTGTGACATCAGCTGGGGTATGGTGCTGTTCCACAGTACAAAGGAATCATGGGCTGATCCAGAGAACCAGGCACAGACGTTAGAGATATACAAGTCCGGTAAGCAGACAACTTGCAAATTGATAGAATGGAAGTACTTCCTCTTAGGGTAAACGTGTTTCCTTGCTCGCGGTGGTACTAAGGCAATATGGGTGCCGTCAATGGCTCCAACCACATAAGGTAGGCGAGCAAATCCATGGAAGACAACCTTCATATTGGCTAAATCCTCATGTCTGGGGAACTGGATGTAGCTTTCAATGTGTCTTATCATTGCCGAAAGCACGTCTTGTAGTACACAACTGAACGTTGGGTGTGACATACCACCAGATATTGCCACAGTGTATTGAAAGTAACCTGTGGCCAGAAAATACAATACTGCCATACCTTTCACAATTGGTGTGATACATGTGGGATTAGTGTGAGGAAGGAGATCAGGCTCCAACTGATGACATAAATCCAATATGGTTTGCCTATTCTGGTCTGAAGGTCTGGAAATGGGCAGTACACTGGAGGCTGTTGTCTCCTCCCTCTGTCAGGGTACCTTTGTGTGGAGTGAAAACTATTTTGAACATTGGTCACAGTGTCCACAGTAACATATGTGAAGAGTAAGCCAAAAGTTATGTGACAAAACATACTGGTTCAGAAAGCATTACACATTATTCGCATATTAATTGTCTACTGTCCAACATCCACCAATAATCCCCATTATGGCCATCACATGTGTCTGTAACATAAATGTGCAATTATATATCCCCAAAAAATTATAAGCACCTCAATATTGTTGTTTTGGATATATTCGGTCAAAATACCATCAACGGCGGTGTACAGTGCACTGCACAAATATAGCGTTTATGCACAGTAGCACACTACACAGATGATTTGTGTCGTGGAAATTACATGGCAATGGAGTAGTCCATATTTAAATATGTAACCCCTCATTTGGAGTGGTAATGCACTCAACAGTCACCAATACTGTACTTTCAACTGCTAAAATGGCGGCTGCCTGACCTCACATATCGGACATTATGAACATGCCGCCGTTGGCGGAAGTCGACCGTGCAGGGGGCATTTTATTCCACGACAGACACAGCCACAGGCTAACGTTGGTGATTATGACGGTAGAGGGCCAATGGCTTTGTCCGTCTCCACTGATTACCGTGTGTGTCGTGTACATGTACACCGCGGTTTGAAAAATACCTCACTTGCCTCCTGACACTGCTGGTATCAACACCTCCTCCACTTTGGCTGCTGTTTGCCACCTCTAGAAGCAATCATGCCAGGCCAAGCAGGTGAGAGAGCCACTGCCTTCTCTGCAGAGGAACTGGATATGCCGACTGATGAGGTCCTTTACCTGTAGGGCCAGCTCTGTGGTTCACTAGAGGAACAGGTAACTATCTGGCATACATATATTACTCTGTGTAACTCCCTCTGTGCAATTTCCACAGGCTACAATGTGCCCCTGATTTCCAGAGTGAGGTCTATTTACTGTTGTATCATTTGTTGGTCCCTACATAAGACACTCATGTTAGGGATTGTTGAGCATTATACATTGTGAATGTAACATCACCATTGGGATGTGTAGTGAGTGTAAAGACCTAGATTCTACTTGGTGTGTTTGTAGCCATCCATGCATTCATGAATTTTATGGTACCTGTGATATTCATACAACTCTGATAATGCTAAATGTGAAGACAATTGTATAGCCTTTACAGCACGAGCTGTGTATGGTACTCTGCCTGGAGCAGATGAGGATGCTGTTGGCTATGTGTACAGTCCCACATATCACTCAGCCAAAATCAGGGCTTTCCAAACAGTTGTCTGGGAACTAGCAATAGCTCACAACCCCTTCAGAGAGCCACACATCCTTGAGGTCACTTATAGGACGGCCTCAAGCTGACCTTTTTCATTTAGAAATGTTGGAAATGTGGTGGCCATGTGACATCAGTATACTCAGCCTGCAGAAAGCAAGGCCTGACAGTAAGCTGTGCACAGTCAGAACCATGTGCCAGGCTTGGGTCTAGTCTCTGTGGCAATACAACTGATGCACAGAATTACATCCCTGTTGACCTGTAGGTCCTTGGATGCTCACAAATCACCTTCAAGCTCCTCACGCACGTCTACAAAGCCCTCCACAACACCGGACTCGAATACCTCAACCACGTCCTAACCTTCTACACACCGAACAGACATCTCCGCTCCACCCATCTGGCCCTGGCTACTATCCCACAGATATGCAAGACCTCGGATGGAGGAAGAGCCTTCTCCTACTTCACAGCGAAGACCTGGAACACACTACCTCTGCATCTCAGGCAATCACCATCACTGCCTCAATTCAGGAAGGACCTCAAGACCTGACTCTTCGACTGAACTACAGACCCCCCCTCCCTTGAGACCCTTACGGGTGATTAGTTGCTCTTTATAAGAACCGTGATTGATTGACAAATTGAATTGTCACAAACAATACTACCCCAGATTTTTATCACAAGGACTACATTTGGAATGGGGATTACGTTCACCCATTGACCTGATACTTCCGTCCATTGACCTTCATTTCCAAGGTGTGTGATTTCTTCATGACAGGCCCCTTACTTCCACCGATCTGTTTTCACTGTTCCATGTGTATTGCTTCACTGTACAGCCCTATCTAACATGTGATACATTAACAGTGCAGATAGTTGGTTACTTCATAACAGGTGTTGTAGAGGTGAATCACCAGCTTTTTTTTATATTCAACCAATCCAACAGGACATACAATGGTATGTTGATGTCATCCCTGTAATGATGCCACATATGGCAAAAGGTGTGTCCTGTGATGCTAGTATATGACGCACATACTCCATCACCCGTAGTATGATATCCTATCCATGAGTACACACGTCCATACATTCCCAAAGAGCAAGCTCTCACTGACACACAGGGCAGCCCTTTCATAGTCACCTCAGTCATAGGATGTAGTCTATACTATGGTATCAGGCTCTATGGACCATAGCCATCAAGTCAACGGGCCTAGCTGTAAAGGTGTCAGTACAATAATGCAGAAGTTGGTTAACCTTCAATAGGCCACATTTTATTCTCCAGTATCATAGTACCTCACATCACAGTACATGCAAGATGGGCCTGGCCTTCATGATGTCAGTGGGCTGCCTTAGTCAGTTTGGGACATGACCATGTAAGTGGAGAGTCAGAATATTGATACAAATGTGTGTATCCATGTATTAGTAGTGCTCAGCATGTAAAAACTACACAAGTTGTGTGTTAACTTTTGAGTAATGAGTGTACTAGTTGTAGTTGCAATGCATCACAGCACAATTGATATGTGAACAGTTTAATTTACAATCTGGTTTTTCCTCTCTTCTGTCCATGCAGGTCAACACCCATCAGAAGTGGGACGTATGGAAGGGCATCGGCAGGAAGGTGAGGAGCCGGAGGGTCTACAAGCGGCGCAGCATCCATTGCCGAAAGAGGTGGGAGAACCTGAGGCGCTGGATCTGGAAGATCGCAGAGGTCCAGATGGGGTAGTTCCCCCAACGCATGCGGGGTACATGCCACACCCTGACCCCCCCTAATGGCCTGCATACTGGCCGTGGCGTATCCTGAGCTGGATGGGCAGTTGATGGCCCAACAGCAGCTGCAAGGGGTAATTTCTGACCAGAATTCTACATGTTACATTGCCATGTTTTTTGTTAACAGGCAGCCATTTACCCATCAACATTGAGGGTGACTTGTGTCCAATGCACTAATAGAGTTGTTGAATGTGTAGGTCTGGTAGTAGGTGCATGATGATGTACTTTGCCTATTGTCTTTTTGACCAGGACAAAGCAGAGTCGAGTCAGGTACCAATTTTCTGACTTGAGCAGACACATGGCTGACTAAAGTCATAAATCACCTTGAGTTTTTTGATGTTCTGGGTGACAGTTGTCCCGAACAGCCCACTTGTCTTCATTGTGTCAGGAGTGATGCTTCCTCACTACTGTGCCTCATGTGATGGTGGCCCTCTTACATGTCAAACTCACACTATGTACAGGGGTAGAAACATGGAGAAATATGGGTAAATGTGAAGCACTGGTTGTGTTCGGACGAGAACCCTCACTCACCCTAGGGTGACATGCTTCATCATAGGGTCCCCTCCGCACACTGGGACCGCAAGGTACCCAGTGTGGGCTACGACCTTCCCGTAGGAAAGGAGCAGGGATGTTCTATAGATCATGTAGTACTACTACCTATAAGGGCAGAGTGCTAAAGAAAAAGTGAATAAACTATCTCATTGGAGGCGGACAAACCATATTCAAATGCCCCAATGGATAGGAATTAAAAGTGTAGTGAAATAGGGATATGGATATTACCCTATCTTGTGGTCAACATGTTTCTGCCATGTATGACTGTATAGTTCAAGGCATTCATCAGGACCAAAGTTGAAAATCACTCTGCTATGTATAGTGTGTGCAAAATTCAATAATAACAATAAAAATTATATAATTAGGCCATACAGTCAACTGACCAGCTGTACATGTAGCACCAGCATCTTGAGCGGGCCAGATGGCACTGTAAAAAACATACACAAAGAAGGTTATAGTAAAGAATTATTATTAGTGCCTCAAATTCAGTGTACTACACCAGTGTCTACCACCACCACTACAAAACGTGCACTGTGTGCTCCCAGTGAGCATGTATCTTTACCTTACCCTAATTATGGCAAGGTCCGACTCGACCGTCAACAGACTCTTTCAGCAAGTAGAACTCTGAATAAGTATACACAAAAACATATCTAAAAATTACAATGAGGATCAGAACATACCATCCCCTGAAACATATATACCACCATCCATACCTCAGGGCTCACAGTTTATCACAGTGGCGGTATGACCAGGTATGAAACGTAGAACGGGAAAGAAAATGGGCCACGACTTAGTCCCTGGCTAGCTACACCCTTATGTTACAGAATGCAACCACCTCAATGAAACAATTGGAAGCGGCCCACGTGGACATATACAATGAGTATGTAGCCTAATCATGTTGTCCGTAAATGTACCAGACATCATAGGCCCTATAGTGCCGGCACGGAGCTATTGAAACACCATTTCGTGAGAACCGTCACATTCCATTCAAATCAATGTGCTGACCAAAGTGGACACGCGAGAATAATGGTACTTCCTAAGTGCTAACAGCCATGCTGCACAAAATGGGGCTGTTATTAATCGCACAATGAGGAACTACACCCGCATAAAAACTGCAATGGCCGGATGTTGATCACTATTGTCTTGTGGATTGTTGCCTGCCTTGTTGTGTTGGCCTGGGCCTGGCTGCCGTGCTGCTTTTCTTTGCGCACGTTACGCTGAGCCGGGTCTCCCTCACCCTTTGCTCGTGCCAGGTTCTTTTGCGCTGTCTGCATTTTCTGTTGTTCGCCTTTTTGGGCTCAGTCTGCACAAACATGTACGGGGTCGCGTGGCAATGTATTTTGGTTCTTCCTGATGTGGCCAGTCTCGCGCACCCGGACGTAGCATTGGGTGCAATTGCCATGAAGAGTTTGGTGTGCTTTTGATACTGTGGTTTGCTAGCGCTTGACACACTTGGAGAAATCCTTTTCAGTGAGAAGAGCTATGATGTCCTGCTGATGTAATTCTGCATCTAGAGACTGAGGTATGGGGGTTCGCTAGTCAAAGCCCAGAGGTCTTCTATTATTATAATAAACTATCTTACTGCAAGGGGAGGGTGGTAATGTTATTTATACGTTTATCCACTGAGCTCTGAGATGCTTTCCCCGTTTGTATTCTATGGAATTGTAACCATGCTGCTTATATTAGTCATATGCATTATGCTATTAGTACTGACACGTGTACTGTACATTAGAGCACGTAAGTTGGAATAAACATTTTAACCTATCCAGTGTCTCTTCCTACGCACCTTGTGGACAAGTACGAGTGAGTGACGAAAGAGTGTTCTTGCTTCTGCTGAGTCCTGAGATAAAGATACCGTGTTCTGGGTTGTCCAATCATTGGTACTTGGGTGCTAATGGGATGCTAAGCTAGTTGGGTTGGGGTTTTTGGGTGCTACGGTATATGGTGGCAAACCACTGTATTCCGGGGTCCCATTTTCCTGTGCATAGCTCTGTGTATGTGCAGAAACCTTATGACATGGCGCGACCACCGTGGGGCTGCTTATCTGCGAGATGCTTGAGTAGTACTTGTGCTTGTCCACAAAACCCTCGCGTACGCTTCCGGAGGCGTATGTGACGGTGATACCTCCTATATTGAATGTTTTATAGGTTCTTTCAAGCTTGACGTTATTAAAAAAGGTTAGTTAATAGACCCATTTTAGTGCTCCCTGTTAGGTTGTCGAATATAACTGTTTAGTCATGGCTGGTGTGGCGATTGCTGCACATAGTCGAGGAGCACTCCGAGACCACTTACGGGTGTATGGAGTGCCTGATACAGGGATCGATTTGGTCTTTGTGGTTCAAGCCGATCCGGCTTACCACTTTGAGGTGTTTTACACTTGGATCACTTTTGAAGCGGTGGAGGCAGATGATAATCTGTTTCATGAATATAAACCCACCGTTATTCCTGCTGCCTATCGACCCTATACCACTCTTGAAGTACCTCTCATGGCTTGGCAGCACCGTGTTTGGTTTAATGGCGCCCTACCACAACCAACTACCGCAGTTCGTTTAGGCCCCTTATCAATTCAGGGGGCCACTTGGCCTGTATTGGCCGGGTATACCCCGCATCCAAATTATCTGGCATTACCGCTTGCGGAACTGCGCACTATGCATACCGAATTGGTACGAGTGCATCGAGCCCTAGTGACATACGTTACAGGTAGCCTACATGGAGCTGCTCCTGTAGTCGCAGGCCAACCAGCTATAGCCGCTGGAGTGACCATAAGTCCTGTCATGGTAAATTCTGTGATGGGCAAACGTCCACAAAATAAGGACGACTATCCTTACTGGCTTGCAGAAAAGTTCGATCAGATAGAAGCAGTGTTTCCCCATACATCCCCAGTAGATAAACATCGCATCCTCACGATAAGTTTGCCAAAAGACATTATCCCCGATTTGACATCATGTGAAAACTGGGGTAAGGTATTCGCAGCAGTTTATTCAAAATGTTTTGGAACTCCTTCCATGACGGTTCTACCCTCTGTAATTAAAAAAGTACAGGATGAACATGGCCCTGAAGCGGCTGTGGAATTAGGGATGAGACTAGTGGGAGTGTTTGATGTAGTAGCTGAGCTGATCCTTGGAAATGTCAAGGGCGATGCTATGAACTTTCAAGTAGCGAATGCTTTGGCTTTGGTCCCAGAGTTGGACAGGCCCCGCGAATTACCGAAAATTATTGCCCGGGCTTATAAAACAATTGGAAGAAATAGCCTGGGCAACAAGCCTTTTGTAAAAATGCAAACTCAATCGCAAACACAAGTTACACAAACAAAAAGTGCATCTGAGAAAGATGATAAACCGGTCTTCACTAAAAAGAGTTGGAGACAGAAAAAACAGGGTAAGCAACAAAAGAAGCCGGGGTCGAGAGGCGCTTCCCCAGTTTCGGTTTCTTCTGAACGTACTTATGATTTACGTGATAGGTCAAGGATTAAATCACCAGAAAGGTTTCAGAGCTCTGATACGCGTTCTCCTCGTTCTTCACAGGCCCAGACGTCGTCACAGGCTGGTGGAGGAGGACGGCAAGATAGAGGAAGGGGCCGAGAGGCTCCCCAGGAGCGAGACCAACCTCGACAACAAGTCAGAGGGAAAGCAGAAGACTTTCATCTTCCTCGACCGCAATTTCAGAAGAAAAAGTTGCCGCTGTCACAGCGAAATATGCCTCAGACCGTGAGAACGAGACTCCAGAATTGGACGTGGGCAGTGACCCTCCTAGACAGCGCCGCGGAAGTTACCATAGTGCGGGAGGCGCTACGTCCTCATATGGAGGTGACAGCAACTGAAACATTCGTTACTGTAGAGACAGCTGACACGAGAGTGGCACCCCTGACAGACTTTACAACATAGTCATACAAATTGAAGGTGACATACCGCGTGAAATAAAAGGGATTTTTGGGAAAATCTAACCTCTTCATATGACATTTTGTTAGCAGAGGTGGATTGGCCACCCCCATTCGTTTTAGCTGTACATAAAGGAGAGGAGGTAATCCTTCCAAGCTTCTCACGGCATGTCCCAAAAGACAAAGCTGAAGCACTTGCAGCTGAGTGGGCTGTGTACCTGGCACCAGCGTTATACCGCAACCATGTGGGATGGGATGAAGAATCACCTCCTCATGCAATACCTTTGCGGTCACTACCGCAGCCACAACCCCAATATCCCATCAAACGGCAGGCAAAAGGCCCCGTCTCCGAAATTCTGACACAGTTGGAATATCAGGGAGTAATTGAACCATGCGTATCACCTATGAACAATCCCCTTTTCGTGGTTTCTAAACCCGATGGATCGTACCGCTTAGTTTTGGATTACCGGCATTTAAATACTCATTGTCGGAACTTTGCGGTGCAAAATACACACAGTTCTGCGCTTGTAGACAGTCTTGTTCGTAAAAAATACAAAACGACACTTGAGCTTTCAAACGGTTTCTACACGCACAACCTAGCCCCGGAGAGTGGTCAATGGACCGCATTCACTTCCGGTGGTAAATTATTCCAGTTCCGGCGTTTACCCATGGGCTACAAAAATAGTCCGGGTATATTCGCCGCCCGTGTTGTTTCTTTGTTAAATGACATTGATCAAGACGCATGTTCGTACGTAGATGACATCTATCTGACGGACGACGAATTATTTCAGCATTTGTCCCGTGTGGACCGCATTATTCTTGAATTTGCGGAGCAGGGTTACAAATTTAACTTTGCTAAGTCACACATTGCTGAATTTACCGTTCTGTTCTTGGGCTATGAGCTCAATAACGAAGGTAAGGGCTTAGCCCCCATTTCTTGGAAAAATGTGCACATTTGTGCCCCCCAAATACTCTGAAGAAACTTCAGTCTTTGCTGGGTTTCTTGAATTTCGGGCGTACTTACATTCCCGAATATGCCCAGCGTATCAAGCCTTTGTATGCTTTGATACAACCTACTTATTCAAGGTCTTGCTGGCTGCCTGAGCATACCTCGATTCTGCAGTCTTTGCAGAGAGACCTATTGGAGTCTAAATATCTTTTGACTCGTAATAACCACACAAACCTGGTGATTAGAATAATTCCGGGGCGGTGGGATTCACATACTTAACCTTTAATGAAGGTGATACAGTACCCATCGCATACAAGTCACATCTGTACACTTCCGCTGAATTGCGCTTTACATCTGTCGAAAAAGTTCTAACTGCAGTGCAAATGGCGATTCTAAAAGAACGCGCACTGGCACAGGGTAAGCGAATTCTGGTGGTAACACCCTGTCCTGCCCTAGAGGCAGTAACAAAGGCAAGTGTACCGAACTCAAAAGCAATGCATCCCCGTTGGATACAATGGGCTACATCCTTGACGTCTTCGGACGTCACTTTTGTTTTTGATTCTTCTCTTCAGACTCAGGAGTTTTTGCAGTATGAATTCGTTCATCCTCCTCCTTTGTTTTTACTACCGCTTGAGGATTACAAATGTGTGATCTACACCGATGGTTCGGCGCAACCGGCCACTGGGTCCAAGCACGCTTATTCAGCTGCATGTGCTATTGTTGCGGGTTCCTTTGTAGATGGAAAGTTCAAATCCTCTGCAGTGCATACTCGCACACTTGGAGATAGTACCGCACAATTGGCCGAGCTGCATGCATTGCTACTTGCACTTGAGTTCGCTTCTCAGGATGAGACCACTCTTATTGTATGTGATTCTTTTTACTGTGTACAATCTTACAATGACAATCTGTTTTTCTGGTCGAAAACGACTACAAGGACGCAAAAGGGAGCACAATTAAGCATAAAATGCTTTGGGTTCGAGTGGCAGAATTGCAACAACGTCTGCCCCTCACACAGGTGGTTCACACCTTAGGCCATCAGCGGGTGGGCGCACACGCTATTGGTAACGATCTGGCAGATGAAGCTGCCCGTTCAGCAGTAGTCACGTGTTCAGTAGCAGCGGTTACCAGGTCCATGTCTAAAATAGACCCTGTTATATTAGCAGCTATTGCTGCAACCAAGGAAGGTAATAATTACCCTACAGGTTTCCCTTCCAAGTATTCTTACACATTAAGTCCCGATCAGGTTCCTTATGTAACTATACCTGACGTTGGAGATCGGCTGATCCCCAACGCGGACCGCAGGAGTGCCTTGATATCAGCTGCACACGAAGGCATGGCTTCTGCTCATGCAGGTGTGTCAGCTACGGTTTCCATCTTGCAGCAGCGTTATTGGTGGCGTGGGTTATATAAAGACACCCGTGCTTTTGTGCTTTCTTGCGACGTTTGTCAACAGATTAAGCCTTCCACGGTAACACGTCCACCACAAACACCGCTCTGCATTGCTAACAGACCCTTTGGGTGTGTTTACTTGGATCACTGCGGTCCATTCTCATCAGACACTGCCTATAAATACATCTTAGTGGCAGTGGACTCGTGCACACGGTTTCTCTGGGTCTGGCCACAACGGAGTGCTGACGCCCGAAATGTAATCAGGGATTTGCGTGTCTTTGTGGGAATTTTCGCATGCGGCACCTTCCATTCGGACCAAGGTCCAGCGTTTGCCTCTAGGGCTTACAAGGATGCAATGGCTTCGCTTGGGGTGCGGGTGAAATTTTCGTCTCCGTATAGGCCTGAGGGCAACTCTATCGTTGAACGAATGAACCGTGACTTAAAGCAATCCTTAACAGCTAGGGTTATAGGTACTGGCAGGAACTGGCTGGCCCATTTGTATACCGTTCAGCGTGCACTTAATAATCTCCCTAGAAGACCTCTGGGTGGGCGGACCCCATACGAAATGCTCTTTGGCATAAGAATGTTTGTGCTTGACCTTGAGGGTCCAGACATCGCGGCGCAATCCGCCAAGTTTGATGTAGATAACCATTCTGCTATGTTACAGGACTTACAAGAAGCCCGAGACAAACTTGCAACTACACATTTGCCTTCAGCCACAGATCCTGCGTTGCAGATTCCGGTAGCCGGCTGGCTTCCGAAAGTTGGAGAACTGGTTCGAGAGAAGGTTGAAAACAAAAAAGAATTCGGCCCCTCTTTTCGTGCACCGGTTCCAGTTCTTGGCCTGAAGGGAACACGTACAGTCATTTTACCACCGCTTCCTGGTCGCAAAGAGAACAGATACATCTCGGTTGAAGGTGTCAAGCTGCAGCGCCTGGCCGATCCTGAGTGGTGTCGCGCCGGCGGTCTCTTGTCCTGCCATTTATCGGACATATGTTCATAGTCCATCTGCGCGAACGATCGCTGATGCTGTAATTGAGATGGTTGATTTGCCTGAATCCTCTACTTTGCCTGAAGCTATGGTTGATCCCCAGCTCTCCACCAATATCGACGAGGACGAGTGTACTTATCCTGCATCTGAATCGGTGGCACATCAACCAACAACGCCACTTGGCCCGACTCGTTGTTCCTTTGATTCGGATTCCGCCTCTTCGGGAGTCCCATCCGGGTTCAGTGTTTTTGTGTCCTGGTTTGGAGACAATTTTTTGGTTCCACCCTGGACATACGTCTGGTTGGTACTTTTCTTGATTTTTTTGTTCGTGTCCATTGGCTTTGTCACAGTGTTTTTTCTACTAGTTAATGGTCGCTGTTTGCCTGAACGCTCTGCTGTGGACTATGTTTCTGGAACTTTGGCTCCTCATTCCTCGTCTCACGTCGTGGGGCGTGGCCACACGTTTGTGGACATTTCGGCTTTCCCGGTTGCTGATGGCATCGTATGGGATGCGGTGGACTGTCGAGTCCATGGTCCGACGGAAATTATTGGTGTGCCTGATGTCCTTCGTGTTTCAATGGGTGATGTAGTACAGAATGATATTCATTCTGATGGTTGGGATGTGCATGCCGTTGAAGCATTGTTTGCCGATTTGGAGTATTATGCATCTTTTGGTGCTGAAGATTTGTGTATGAATTCTGCGAATTGTGCCGATTTGTATTGTTGCCAACATTGGGGTAGTCATTTTCTCCGTAGGCCAAGTGCCCTGCGTGGTTCTGTTGACTGCACCCAATGGGAACATTGTCCAGGCCCCTTGCCAGGTAGCTCACAAGCTCTTTGAAATAAGTTTACCTATTTTGCTGATTTTAATCGGTCAAACCCCGCATCCTATTATTTTAGATTAAATATCACGTCAACTCAGAAGATTATGTTAACACACACCAAATTGCTTTATTCGGGTTCCTTTTTAAGTGCCCTAGCAGTGGGTGGTTATGAGTACTGGGAGGATACAATAGATTTGAAATCCATTTGGGGCTCCAAGCCATGGCAGGTACAGGGAACCGAGGCGTTGCATCGTGCTTGCATCATCCCTACCCAAATTATGTTCCTAAATGCTTCCATCTATCAAACTACGTGTTGGGGCTTAGCTACCACTAAACAATTAAACTCGCCCTCAATTCCATCCCTTTCGAGTTTTCCCAATGATAGCTCACGTTTTAACCTGTCCCTGACGACCCTACAGGCTCTATTACAGAATAATTCATTTAATGTTTCCAAACTGGATCAGTCACCCTGGTTGGTATGGCCTATATCATCTGATGCATGTCAAATGCGTTTTCACGACTCAGGAACTAGATACACACAGGATAGGCCTGATCCGAGATTTACTGCTTCCCGTACTGTCACTACATATTCTGTTGGTAAATTATGCAAACAATGGCTGCAACATTCGTCCCTTGATTCTGTTAAACAACATTTGTCCCTCCTTTCAGGCAATATTGATCTGTCCGACTTTGTTTTGGGACCTCGTGGTCCCCGACCTAAAAGATTCATTTATGAGACATATAATGAACTCTGGAAGCTATCACAAATGGAAGCTGCTTCCCGTCTTCGGGAAATAGATCAAGCAAATTTGGAAAAGGTGCTTGCTGTTGTTGACAATAGTATTAATACCCTGTCTTCTCGCATTTATACTTTAGAGAATATTGTGTCCTCTGTTGTTGATATTGTACAAGATGATGTTTCTGTGTTATATCATGGTCAGAATCAATTGCGTTCAGTTATGCAGTTTGCATGGACTTTACAAACGCTCAAGTTAGGTAAAGTTCCTTGGCATTTTTTGAACACCTCTGCCTTGTTTCTACCTTTTAACTTAACTGACAAACAGCAATTTATGTCCATGAAAGATGCAACTTACACTCTATTACATATCGAAAAGATGGATCCTTTGCCGTTCTCTGTTGCAGAACTTGATTCTGCTGTGTGGCTAGTTCATGGGGTTATCGCTTTGCCTTTTTCCTTGTTTGAATTTAGCTCGTGCATGAAACATTATCCTGTGGGCCGTTACCGGCCATTGGGCAGTGCTTTCCTGCATGAACTCTGGTCCTTGCCTTTCATGTATAAATGCCTTCGGGACGGCAGGGAGGTCTTTCTCACGGGGGAGTGCTGCGACTCGACTATGGGTCATTCGCTTATTTGTAAACACATTAAATTGCATGGCTCATGTAGCGTTTCCTCTCCTAATCTTGCTTGTGTGCTGAAAGGTATTCCTGCTCCTGTTATTTCACCTACTTTCACTCTCCTTTCCAATGGTAGTTATTTACTTTTAAATAACGAAAACTGTTGTGGCCTGCAGGCTGGCATTCCTTGCGTTGTGACAGTTTCGCACAGGGTTGTCTGCTGCGGGGATGTGCTTTTTCCTCCCCCTCATGGCAGGTTTGATATCTCTATTTGGCCTTCCATCCCTGCCGTGGAAGCGGATTTCAATAGACTGAGCAGAATGGGGGCACTGTTGTTGAACGAGGAGGTTGTGCTCACGTCCGCCCGGGAGACATTCGTTCTCCGGGTGGCGAGTGCCCACAGTGAAGTGCAGGCCCTTTTGAACACTAATCTCCCCCAACATTTTGGGGAGTTAATACATCGTATTTTTGACGCATCTAACACTGAGGGCCTGGTACACTTTTTTGGGGTCGTGGGGTCGGGCTTGGTGTCCTCCTTCCGAACTATTTTTGGTGTCATCCCGGCTTTCGTACATTCTATTTTTTCCAGTGTCTTTGGCGGTTTCCCGTTGATCCTCGCTTTAGCGGCTGGTGTCTTGCTCTTGGTTTGCTTTCTGCGCAGTGGCTGCTCCCCGATGGGACCTGCTCGATCCGGGGCGCCTCCGGCTGCTCCGTGGGCGCCTTTTGGCCGGTTTTGGTGTCTTGCCGTTGGCGACACTGGGTGTGTCATATACTCTTTCATTTCGCTTTGCGTGTTTCACTTGCGTGCAGCCTGTGATGACTTGTGTCCGCTGTCCTTTCACCTGGACTCTGGATTGTTGCCTCTCCGGTTCGTCGTTGTCTGTTCCGGATTTTGTTCAGTTGGTGGGTCCCTTGGAGGCCCATGGGCGGGACTGTTCCGTTGCTGGCTGTATGGCGCGTGCGGCTGCACTGGGGATTTTGGCGCAGTGGGATATCTGGGCGGCTGCCCAGGATCTCCTACAACGAAGCTGTTTCAATTATCACGCAAGCTGTCCCGCATTGCTTCTGGATGCTCCCTTTGTTGAGGAGCATTCCTGCTCTTTTGATCTCATGGATTGGATGGCATCTATGTTTTTTGACGATTCCAGTGGTGAACTCTTGGAGGGTGTGGCTTTTCTCTGCACTTACACTTTCATGGATTGACCTGCCCTTCGCCGTTTGGGCGCTCCCTGTGCTCCAACGGCTGTGTTTTTCCTCTGATGGGCCTCTGTCCTGGCCGCTGGACTGACCAGGGGAGGGTGTCTTGTGGATTGTTGCCTGCCTTGTTGTGTTGGCCTGGGCCTGGCTGCCGTGCTGCTTTTCTTTGCACACGTTACGCTGAGCCGGGTCTCCCTCGCCCTTTGCTCGTGCCAGGTTCTTTTGCGCTGTCTGCATTTTCTGTTGTTCGCCTTTTTGGGCTCAGTCTGCACAAACATGTACGGGGTCGCGTGGCAATGTATTTTGGTTCTTCCTGATGTGGCCAGTCTCGCACACCCGGACGTAGCATTGGGTGCAATTGCCATGAAGAGTTTGGTGTGCTTTTGATACTGTGGTTTGCTAGCGCTTGACACACTTGGAGAAATCCTTTTCAGTGAGAAGAGCTATGATGTCCTGCTGATGTAATTCTGCATCTAGAGACTGAGGTATGGGGGTTCGCTAGTCAAAGCCCAGAGGTCTTCTATTATTATAATAAACTATCTTACTGCAAGGGAGGGTGGTAATGTTATTTATACGTTTATCCACTGAGCTCTGAGATGCTTTCCCCATTTGTATTCTATGGAATTGTAACCATGCTGCTTATATTAGTCATATGCATTATGCTATTAGTACTGACACGTGTACTGTACATTAGAGCACGTAAGTTGGAATAAACATTTTAACCTATCCAGTGTCTCTTCCTACGCACCTTGTGGACAAGTACGAGTGAGTGACGAAAGAGTGTTCTTGCTTCTGCGAGTCCTGAGATAAAGATACCGTGTTCTGGGTTGTCCAATCATTGGTACTTGGGTGCTAATGGGATGCTAAGCTAGTTGGGTTGGGGTTTTTGGGTGCTACGGTATATGGTGGCAAACCACTGTATTCCGGGGTCCCATTTTCCTGTGCATAGCTCTGTGTATGTGCAGAAACCTTATGACACTATCACATGTGTGTCCCAACTATATGTGGCGTTTAGTTTAAATGTAAAAGCGCAGTAGCGCATTATACAGTGGTGTGGTACGGGTCCAACCCTCACCAGCATTGAAAGTCGACCCGTCCTGAACTAACGGACCAATGCGCTTGGACTAGTATCATGTTGGCAACTGTATACCCACTTAGGTGTAATCAGGAGCGCTCACCTTACATGCTGCATATCCTGGCTGCGGTGGAGATGTCTGGAGGGAGTACTCACGCGCGCCTCTGGGGCGTTTTTTAACCTTTGCCCCAGAAACGGAAGTTAAAGCGAGGTGTACATGGGAATTGTAGTTCACCTTAACGGTTTCCATCGGCAGTTCTCACACCAGCACCTAAACCTCCTTTACTTAGGGAGAAAGGGGAATGTAAACGATGTACCCAGTCAAGCTAGTGGACTGGAATGGAGTCTAATAACTATAGTCTCCTATCGGACTCTAGTTATGTAGTGTAGATATATAGGAATAGTGGTTACGCTCTTAACAACTACATATGCATGTGGCAATAGCTGTGTTGTCTAACATTTACACATCGCTTAGGGCTGACAAGGTATATCATATGTACTTGTGTCCTACAATGCACACCAAGGAATGTCATCATTGAGACCACTGTAATGGCTGCCCAATCTAAACACCCAGCACTGTTCCCTCCAGAAGAGGACTCTATCTAGTGGGCCCATCTCCCTACAATAATGGGGTTTATCTAGGACCACCCACTTGATGTAATCCTTGGTTTGTCCAGCCTCGAGGAAGTGTCTTGTGAGTTTAGTATTAGTTTTTTTACACTTTACCGAACTTCTATATTAGATAATTCTCGTCTTGACCTTCCTGGTCGCCATTCCCACATACACCAGATCACAGGGGCATCTGATAAAATATATTAGCCCTTCAGAGTTGCAATTTGTATAGCTGGATAGGACCCAAGGAGTCTTCAGGCCCAGATCCAGCTGTTTCGTGCATAGGGTGGAATGACAAGCAACACATGAGCCACATGGGAAATGGCCCTTGACGGGTTCCCCAGTCCATAGTGTTTGTGTGGTGTCAGAAGTGCGAGGGTGACATGGTCTTGTGTGAACCAAAATGTTGGCCAGGTTGCTACTACGTTTTAAGGCAAAGGGTGGTTTCTCACAGTGTTTGTCACCCTTGTTAAGGATGTGCCAGTTATTATTAATCACTCTTTTGACAGTCTCAGTCAAATGGCTAAACGTCCTGACACAAACCAGTCTTTCCAGCTTCGGTTTAGAGTAAGTTTCCAGTAGTGCCTCACGATTGTTGTTCCATGCCCGTTTACAGACTCTCCGTACGAGGTATTTCGGGTACTGTCATGCCAGCAACTGTGCCCTCTTACATGTGACATAGCATACAGTGCACTGTGGTTCCAGTGACTGGCCAATCCTTCCCATTGGTAAGTTGGGAATCTACAGTAGCATGAGAGTGCAAACATCACTGGTGCCATCAGTATTAGTGTCTACATGTGTACCTTTCCCTGTTGTAGTATAATCTACACTATTTCATACCTGATCGAAGTGTCTTCATAGGTTGATGACTGATTCTATCATCACAAATGTGTGTGTAGGCCAATCGGTATTTGGAAATAGTTATTTTTGATAGGTATACATACAGTTTATGTGTTACCACTGACAGGACTGTGTACACATTGGTGAGTGGGCGACACATACCCTAAGCCATCACTCAATGTCATTGGTCAGGTCCAAATGAAGAAACAATGAAGGACATGACAAGTAGACTTGCAGTAATTTGTCACTATTGGATTCCCATGGCATAGATGTAAGAGTATTCAGTTATGTGAACTGCACATGCTGATTTGGCAAGGTACATTCACTGACTAGTGACATGCATCAGGGAGTGACATGCAGAAATGTAGGGATCATATGTGAGTGTCTACACTCAGTATTAGAAAGGCAATTTGTGTTTGTGATACAAAAAGATACTGTGATGTACCTTGCCGTTAAGACAAAAGTGAAACAAACTCTTCATGTCATGGAGATTCTATGAGCCTCAACAACCTTCAATGGTCTATCAGCGTTTAGGTAAGCAATGTTAGAATGGTGTTGTCACCAGTACCAAGCTGATTTGGGGATTTGCCTAGGTGAACTCTTATGCTGTGAATATTTGTAGACAAATCTCCCAAAACTTTGTACCAGATGGTTAACAGTCTACTTTTCTGTGCTACATGTGATACATAACAAAGCTGCTTAAGCACAGCTTTAATTGGACTATTCTGACAGTGAACATATGAGGAAGTTTCAATTAGAAAGTGCCAACAGTGTGAAATTTGCATTTGCATGTCACCTGGTTTCTGGTGCACATTTTGCTGCAACATAGCTGCATTTATTAATTGACCATCATTTCATCATGATGTGGTTTTAGATATATGACCATTTGCTGATTTCAGGGCCTTGTGCGGAGACTGTTGAAATGATTTTGTTCTAGTCATCCTATTTGATGACATCAGGTCACTATTGTAAACTGCAAGGGCCAAAGTATACAAGGTGATCAAGTATCTTAGTAGATACATGAATATGGAGTTGAGCCATGTTCACTAAATCTATTGGAGCTGTCTGTGGTTATGACATTACTGTAAGCAACTATTTACAGGTCATGTAGCATGCATGCATGTGCTCATGCTAATGTTGAAGCCACTATAGTGGACCTTCTAGCTGGAGTCATCTGTGCACTTTTGGAGTGTTCTGTGGTAAAAGCTGTTGGTCCAATGTGTTCACACAGATGCAATAAACCTATTTTAGATGTCATTTCAGCATCATTGCAGGCAAGTGGAGGAGACAGGGCCAACATCGTTGGGGAAGCAGCTGGCCACAGTGGTTCCTGTTGTGACACTACAGACAGCGAGGGAATTCTACATCCCAACACCTACTCCCTACCGAGCATTCTACCAATTTTCCACGCGTGAAGTTGTTATTTGCCCATGCCCCTGTCACAGTCGGACCTGCCCTCTCAAAGCCGAAAGTATCCCTTCCACACCCCAACCCATCCCTTCAACGTCCCAATCCACCCCTCACAAACTGTTCCCCCAGTCATGAACTCAGGCCTACCCCTGAGATTAAAAAAAACCCTCCCAAAACCAAGCCTACCCCTCCCAAGTGTCATCATTGAGGTGCCTGCACTGCTACTAGATGCCCCTTCCCGGGGAGGTTTCCCTGGCAGTGTTCTTGGAGGCAAGCGTGCCGCAGCACAACAGGACTTGGACATTTGAAATGTGCTGCCATTTTGCTTTGTTTTTGTTCCCTTTCTTTGAGACAGGTATTTTTGATATTGCCTTATATCCCATACGTTCCGCCAGCTCAGGTGTGGAGGTTTGACCACCACAGTCACGTCGGCGGTAAGGCACATCGTGATTGGGCTGGTAGAAAAAGTGGCGGTCCGCACTCCGACAGATGGATTGGCCTATCCCGCTGCCACTGCATTTGAGATTTCCTGGCGGTGGCGATGGGACCTCAGCGGTCTTTCGTCTATGGAACCACATGCATCACAATTGGGTGGGCAGTCCTCCAACTAGGCGGCGGGGATTCTGACGCCGTAGCGACTCATAATCTGGCCCTAAGTATAATTGCAAAATAATGAAGACTCAGATAATAAAATATTATATAAATTAATTAAATAACAAATGTAAACATTCCAACCAAGAAATTAAAAATAAATTACTACACATAAAATACACAATTCCAAATAACAATCCCATATTATTTACACAAACAATACAATATCACATTTCTCACCCAAAAAAATGAAATAAATAAAAGTTAGTCCGGTTGTTGAGGGCATGAAATAATTGGGGGAAAAATTCAACACAAAATGAACAACAAAAGCACAAAAGAAGTGTCCTGTTTCTGGGAGTTATTTAATCGGCAACTCTGTTATAAAAGAAAACACAAAACTATGCATCAGGTTTCAGAAAAGATAAGTAAACCACAAAAACTCTAGGAACAATGAACACTTTGCTGTCATGACTCAGTGTGAACAAGAAATATGTGCCAATTACTTATGAAAAAATAAGCCACACACCAACTCATTACTTTGTGCCCTACCAGCAGGCCACAGGACAATATTTCTTCATTTAAAACCACCTATTATCGTCAGCACATAGTAGAATATAATTTAATGCCATGTTGCACTATTAATCATCGTTGAGATATTACTTTAAAAAAGGTAGAACAAGTTTAAACATATTTGTGTAGAGCTACTGCACAATGTTATTGGCTTCACCACACACCTGCTGGAAGAAATGAAGTAGGACTCTGGCAATAAACAGAAGTGAAGACTATAACTTTTCTGATGGGTGGGAACAAATAAAGGGGGCCCCGGCAGCTTGCACAGATCTCAAGACTATTGCTTCTGTAGCACAAGCTGTTAGAACAACTTGTCTTTGATCTTGGCAATTTTATTACCAAAGGGAGCTGTTATGGGCATCCAACAGGTTTAGCTACTCCTTGCCGTTGAAGGCCACGAGTCAAGCACTTGGGGACTGACTGCTAGCAGGGTGGAACTGTGACATCTGGAGCAGCCACGCCAAGCCCTGCATCAATCAATCAATCAATCAATCAGGGAATTATAAAGCGCGCTACTCACCAGTGTGGGTCTCAAGCTGCTGGGGGGGGTGCAGCTCCGAGTCAGTCGAAGAACCAGGTCTTGAGGGTGTTCCTGAAGATGTGCAGAGAGGGGGAGCGTCTGATGTTGATCGGGAGCTCGTTCCAGTACTTTTCTGCGATGTAGGAGAAGGCTCTTCCACCTGCTCTGCCTCTGCGGATGCGTGGGGTTTCTGCAAGGGCGAGGTCGGTGGATTGAAGGTTTCTCTTGGGTACGTGGAAGGAAACTCTTTCATTGAGGTATTGGGGTCCGGTGTTGTGGAAGGATTTGTAGGCGTGGGTGAGTAGTTTGAAGGTTACTCTCTTCTCGACGGGGAGCCAGTGGAGGTCCCGCAGGTGTTGGGTGATGTGTTCATGTCGTGGGATGCCAAGGACGCCGACTGCTGACAGACTGCTCCGAGGCATTTCGCCACTACTTACGAGATTACGTGACCGAGAACCGGACCAACTTGGACGAATTGTGTCCCTTACTTTATTACTAATGCCCTGAGGAAGCCCCAGGCCGGATGGCCATGTAAAGGGGCGAAACACGTATTGGCTGTCACCTCTTGCTACTCTCCTGAGAGGGAGTCTTAACTTCAAAAACTGTATATAAAACACTGCATATGATCAATCGACTCTTGGAATTTTTTCCGTGATTGGACTATTATTTTTTCAATTTGTCCTAACACACTTTTGGAACTTTCTTATCGCCAGTGGGATGGGGGTCACCCACTGTCAAGGACAAATACCTCATGCATACCACACTCAATAATACGGCCAGTAAGGGATTGGGACCACTTTGCTCCCCCTTCTCGCCCTGAAGATGCCAAGGACGAGTCTGGCCGCGGTGTTCTGTATTGTCTGGAGCTTGCGGAGCAGGGATTTGTTGATTCCAGCATACAGGGAATTTCCGTAGTCCAGTCTGCTTGTTATGAGTACGTGGGTGACGGTCTTTCTGGATTCAGGGGGGATCCATTTGAAGGTCTTGTGGAGGATGCGGAGGGTGTTGAAGCAGGTGGAGGAGATCTGTCGGGTCATGGTGAGGTAGGAGTCGAGTATGATGTCTAGGTTTCGGGGGTGGTCCGTGGGAGTGGGGAGTTGCGGAGGGCGGTGGGCCACCAGGTGTTGTCCCAAGCTGAGGGGGAGGGTACGAGGACGAGGACTTCTGTCTTCTCCGAGGTAAGCTTCCGGCAGCTGCTGCTCACCCAGGATGCAACGTCTTTCATTCCTTCCTGGAAGCTGAGTATGGTGGCGTGGGGGTCTTTAGTGAGGGAGAGGATGAGCTGGGTGTCGTCGGTGTAGGATACTATGCTGAGTCCATACTGTCTGACCATGGTGGTGAGGGAGGCCATGTAAATGTTGAAGAGTGTGGGGTTAAGCGATGATCCTTGGGGTACTCCGCAGTTGATTTCTGTGGGTTTGGAGAGGAAGGGCAAGAGTCTGATTCTTTGGGTTCTGCCGGTGAGGAAGGAGAGGAGCCAGTCGAGGGCAGTTCCCTGTATGCTGGCGTTGTGGAGTCTGGCAGTGAGGGTGCGGTGGGAGACGGTATCGAAGGCTGCAGGGAGATCTAGTAGGATGAGGGCCACTGTGTGGCCCTGGTTGAGGAGAGTGCGGATGTCGTCTGTGGCGGTGAGTAGGGCGGTCTCAGTGCTGTGGTTGCTGCGGAATACGGATTGGGAGGGGTCGAGGATGGAGTTCGCTTTGATGAAGTTCGTTAGCTGGACGTTGACGATCTTCTCAGTGACTTTGGCCGCGAAAGGGAGGAGAGAGATGGATCAGTAGTTTTTGAGGTCCGTTGGGTCTGCAGAGGGCTTTTTGAGGAGGGGCTTGACTTCTGCGCGTTTCCATTTGTCAGGGAATATGCCGGATTCGAAGGTGCTTTGATGGTGCGTCGTAATTCGGGCGCTATGTGCTATGGCTGCGGTGGCTCTGTGGAAGATGTGCGTAGGGCAGGGGTCCATGGGTGCTCCTGAGTGAATGCTTTTCATGGACGTGGCGGTGTCTTCGGTGGTGACCGGGGTCCAGGCGGAGATGGTAGGTTGGCTGTCGTTGCTGGGGGAAGGAGTGGGTTCGGTGCCTGGTGTCTGTTCATTGAAGTTGTCATAGAGGGACTTGATTTTCAGATGGAAGTAGGAGCCGAGTCTGTTGCAAAGGTCCTGGGAGCGTGTGACGTCCGTGGCTTCGCTGGGGGGTTTGGTGAATTCCTGAATGATGCTGAAGAGTTCCTTTGAGTTGCTGGAGTTAGCGATGATTTTGTTCTGGATGAAGGTTCTTTTGGTGGATCTGATGAGTTGGTGGTATTCTGTCATGGTGTTCTTGTAGGTGGTTCAGTCTTCCATGGTTTTGCTGTTTGTCCATAGCTTCTCGAGACTGCATGAAGCACCCACAGCACTGCTGTAAATAAATATACACAAGCCAATAAAAATATTTTTATTAAAAAGTGTTGACACATTAGGGGAAAAGAAGTTTATGCACTAAGGGCCCCCTCTCCTACTCTCACCCGCATTCAAGCTCAGCTGGGTTGATCACAGAGGTGGAAGGGAGAGAAACACTGCCACTGCTTGCCAGTGAGGCACAGAATCCAATTACAACAGCATGGATGACGTCGCTGCTGCAACATCCTGTGATTCTGGGCAAGTCACTTATCTCTCCATGTCTAAAAAACAACGAGAAAAAAGCATAAGCGCTATGCTGAGAGAAGAGGAAAGGAGAGTGGGAGGGGGGAAGAAACTGTACCTCAATCACGTCTGGAACAGTGGACGGGCACAGATTAACTTGAATCAATCTGTGCTTGGTCCCGGCTCCACAGAAATGACCAGTAATGACGTTTCGCCTGCACTGTCCAATTAAGGAGCCTGTAAAGAAGAGTGACATTGAAGCACTGAAATGGTAAGCATAGGCAGGCTCCAAGCCCTTGTCTGTATACAACGGTGTTTCGCAAGCAAGACACATAAGCTAGCGCATGCTCTCACAGGCTCGACCCTAAAAAGGAATTTTTTTCATGTACAATAGTACTCTTTAGGCAAGTTTAACATGTGGAAATGTACACCTTTTAAGATTCTGTATGTGCACATGTGAATATTGTTGGAAATTTGCAATATTTGTTACTTGCAAGGAGTGCTCCAGGAATAATTTTTGAATTTCTTAAAAGGCAAAAATTTGCTCCAAACTTCAGTGGAGCTCTATGGGAGCAAACTTTGACTTTTGGGAATTGGGCTCTTTTAAGAGACAATTTCCTTTGCAAAATCTATCATCCTATACTTGCTTATATTTTATGGCTAATTTAAAAATGTATGCTTTATTCCCTAATAGATTTAATCTCATTAAAACACAGAATATAGGTTTAAGCAAAATGTTCTTCATTCTTAAACATGCATCTTGCATTGCTGTATATGCAAATTGCTCTTGAGATTTGTAAGTGTTGTAAATGAAGGGACTGAACAGGAAAATGTCCTGATTTCCAGAAGTATATTTGGAGACACCAAGTGAATTCATTTCAGATGAGGAGAATACTTTGAAGAAAAAAACACCATAGAAAGATTGCTGCTTAACAGTCAAGAAAACACGCATTAGGGGCATATTTATGAGAGCTTTGCGTTGTGCTTGCACCACGCAATGTGGTACCTGCTTGACGCAAACTCTAAGTAATATTTTAGAAGCCACGCAAAACCACTTTCTGTGGCTTTGAATGGCTTCAAAAATATGGAGTAATGTAATGCAGCACAAATCGATGCATTGCATTACTCAACGTAAGGGAGGCGGTCCATGGGCTTTGCAGTGGGTGTTCCCACGAAACTCCCAGGAAACGCATAACGAGGAGAAATATGTTTATTTCTTCTCGATTTTTCCTCTTTCTATGTGTGCTGCGTGTCTGTAGCACACATAGAAAGAGGAAAAAGCCTCTCAGGATTGATTTAATGCAGGCAGGTGCCCCTTCCTGCACAAAAACAATCCTGCCTGCAACACAGACACCCTTGCACCACGGTGCGAGGGTGCCTGCGCTGGCGCTTGGCTGCCAAAACGGCCCCAGCACAAGGGGAAAGAACAGGAATGTGCTGTTTTGTATAAATATGATGCATTCCTGCCCTTTCACTGTAACGAAGAGCAGAGCAGCAAGGTGACTTGCTGTGCTGCACTGCACCACAAAACATGTAAATATGCCCCTTAGTATTTTTTTCCAGATTGAGAAGGGCTTCATTTCCAAGTAAGATCAAAACTATACATCTCGGGCGAGATGCACTAACATTTCCTAATTGGGATTCACTCTAAATTGCAATTAGGAAATTGGTATTCCTAATGTATGAAACTCTTTTGAGTTTCATTAGCAATTCTTAGTGGGTTGCAAATACACCTATCTTATGCATAGTAATGAGGTAGGTCGCAATTTGCGACACATTAGGAATCAACACCATCACAGGGATGGTGGCCGGCTGAGGTCAGCAGACCACCATGTCTGTGATTGCTTTTTAATAAAGCAATCTTTTTTTTTTAAATGCATCCCGTTTTTCTTAACTCTTTGCATGCGTCGGACACATCGGAGCCATCCGACGCAAAAGTGCTCATGTGCGTCAGATGGCTCCCGCGCATCCGACCACCTGGCACTGAAAATCCCTCTGGTGCGGGCACCAGAGGGATATCCTTTGTTTCAAAACAGACTCAGGAGCTGGTGAAGAGCTTCTCCAGCTCCCAAGGCTGTTCTGATTTTTTTCAAGGAAATGACGATCAGCACGCACGGCCCGCTGATGTCATTTTGCTGGAACTGAAATGAGCTGATCGGCTCATTTTAGTTTCACTGCCTACATGCTCATGGAACTATCTCAGCCCCTGAGCACGTAGACAGATGGGGGAGGTATCGTTGGAAACGTGAGAATCTCCCCTTTCCAATGGTACCCCTCCCTAGTGGATCCCTGCTAGGGGATTGCTGCAGGCTGACACCCAAGCAGGGATCCAGCCACTAGGCCAGGGATTATATTGTTTTTTTTATATGGTGGCGGTGGGGGCTGCCAGAGTGGGCATGCCAATGGCCCTACCCCCTAAGAAAATTAGCCACAGTTTTTCTGCCTCCCCAGGAGGCAGATGGGGCAATAGCCCCTGATCTGCCCCCTGGGGGGGCAGAAAGCCCACTAGGCACCAGGGATTATGTTGTTTTTTTCTATTTGTAGGGGTGGGGGCTGCCCAGAATGGGCATGCCAATGCCCCCACCCCCCCAAAAAAAATTGACACAGGCTTTCTGCCCTGCCAGGAGGCAGATGGGGGCAATAGTCCCTTATCTTCCCCCGGGGGGGCAGAAAGCCCACGATTCACCAGGGATTATGTTTTTTATTATACATAAGGGTGTGGACTGCCCAAAATGGGCATGCCAATGCCCTCACCCTCCAAAACAATTAGCCACAGTCTTTCTGCCTCCCCCAGGAGGCAGATGGGGGCAACAGCCCCTGATCGGCCCCCCGGGGGGCAAAAAGCCCACAAGGCACCCGGGATTATGTTGTTTTTTTATACGTAAGGGTGGGGGATGCCCAGAATGGGCATGCTAATGCCCCTACTCACCCACAAAAATGACCCAGTCTTTCTGCCTCCCCAGGAGGCAGATGGGGTAATAGTCCAGAAAGCCCACTAGGCACCAGGCATTATGTTTTTGCTATAGGTAGTGATGGGGGTTGTCCAGAATTGGCATGCCAATGTCCCCACCCCCCAAAAAATTAGAAACAGTCTTTCTGTCCATGGGAGGCAGATGGGGCAATAGCCCCTGATCTGCTCCCCCGGGGGCAGAAAGCCCATTAGGCACCAGGGATTATGTTTTTTTTTATACATCGGTGTGGGGGCTGCCCAGAATGGACATGCCAAGGCCACAAAAAAAATAGCCACAGTTGTTCTGCCCCCCTGGGTGGCAGATGGGGGCAATAGCCCCTGATCTGCCCCTCCAGTAGGGGCAGAATGCCAACTAGGCACCAGAGAATATGTTTTTTCTATAAGTAGGGGAGGGGGCTGACTAAAATGGGCATGACAGTGCCCCCACCCCCAAACACAAATTGGACAGTTTTTCTTCCTCCGGGGGGGAAGATGGGTCTAACTGCCCCTGATCTGCCCCCCTGGGGGGGAGAAAGCCCATTAGACACCTAAGATTATGTGTTTTTTGAATACGTGGGGTGGGGGCTGCTCACAATGGGCATGGCCATGCCTCCACCCCACATAAATGGGGACTAATGTCTTTCTGCCTCCTCTTGGGGGCAGGTGATGCAATAGCCCTCAATCTGCCCCCCTGGCTGGGGCAGAAAGCCCACTAGGCACCAGGGATATGTTTATGGGCATGTCAGGGAGAAGCCCCATAAGCAAGGGTCACTCCCCTTTTTTTAGGCACACATTTTGGCTGTTTCAGTGATATTTTTAGTCTCATCTACCCCCAAGTGGGTGCAGAAAACCACTTCAAACCAGGGAACATTTGTGTGTGTGTGAACTGGAGTTTTGCTGACAGACAGCGTGTACTGACCTTTTGCTGGCGTGTGTGTGGACTCGTGCTTGTTGATGGTGTGTTTATATTGGCACTTGCCTGGTGGTGTGCGTGGAGTGGCGCTTGGCTGGCGGTGTACGTAAACTGGCACTTGGCTGATGGTGTGGATGGATGGTGCTTTGCAGGTGATGTGCAGGGATGGCGCTTCACTGGTGGAGAGTGTGGGTGGGCTTGGTTGGCGATGTGCATGTATGGTGCTTGGCTGATGGTGTGCATGGATAGCGCTTGGCTGGCGGTGTGCATGGATAGCACTTGGCTGGCGGTGTGCATGGATGGTGCTTGGCTGGCGGTGTGCATGGATGGTGCTTGGCTGGTGGTGTGCATGAATGGTGCTTGGCTGGCGGTGTGCATGAATGGTGCTTGGCTGGCGGTGTGCATGATTGGCGCTTGGCTGGTGCTGTGCGTGGATGCTGGTGTGCATGGACTGACTCTTACCTGGTGGGCTGCGCAGACTGTCGCTTGGCTGGTGGTGTGGCTTGCATGGATCCCCCAGCATTTTCTTACCCAGAATCCCCTGCAAACCTCAAATTTACTTAAAAAGTCATATTTTCCTCACATTTCTGTGTGGGAAAGTTGTAGGATCACCGTGCAGGCAAAAATGTCCTACCACCCAGTGTTCCCCTTGCTCTCCCGAGAAACATTATACCTCACTTGTGTGGGTGCCCAAAGTAGCGTCAGCCTAAAAACGTATAAACAAACTGCCCTTTTGGACCTGCTTTGGATCCCCTTCGATCTCTACAAGGTTTTGGCCCTTCCATGTCACAGGCACTTGGCCCATCCAGACAAATGAGGTATCATTTTTATTGGGAGACTAAGAGGAACGTTGAGTGGTATGAAATTTGTGCTTTACGGTGATGACACAACTTTCACACACAGAAATTAGATGGAAATTTGACTTTTTAGCTAAATTTGAGGTTTGCAGCGGAATCTGGGTAAGAAAACTTTGGGGGATGCATGCAACCCACACCTCCCTGGACTCCCCGGGTGTCTAGTTTTCATAAATGCCTGGGTTTTTTACAATCCCCTAGATGTCTGCAAGCCAGGGACCAAAAACACAGGTGCCCACCTATCTATCACAAAACTACCTGTTTTATTTTTAAGGCGGTCACCAGGGTTTTTGGTCCCGGGCTCGGCGGCTATCTAGGGAACCTGCCAAACCCAGACATTTCTGAAAACTAGACACCCTGGGGGGTCCAGGGAGGTGTGACTTGCATGGATCTCCTAACATTTTCCGACCTAAAATCCCCTGCAAACATCAAATTTAGTTACAAAAAAAAAATCACATTTTTCTCACATTTCTGTGTGGGAAACTTGTGCGATCACCGGGCTGACACAAATTTCCTACCACCCAATGTTTCCCCAGATCTCTCAATAAAAATGGTGCCTCACTTGTGCGGTGATGCCACAACTTTCCCACACATAGAAATTAGAGGGAAATTTGACTTTTTAGCTAAATTTGAGGTTTGCAGCGGATTCTGGGTAAGAAAGATTTGGGGGATCCATGCAAGCACACCTCCCTGGACTCCCCCAGGTGTCTAGTTTTCATAAATGCCTGGGTTTGGCAGGTTTCCCTAGATGTCTGCAAGCCTGGGACCAAAAACAGAGGTGCCTGCCTATCTATCACAAAACAACCAGTTTTTTTTTACCAAAGGGGTCACCAGGGATTTTGGTCCCGGGCTCGGCGGCTATCTAGGGAACCTGCCAGACCCAGACATTTCTGATAACTAGACACCCGAGGAAGTCCAGGGAGGTGTGACTTGCATGGATCTCCCAAAGTTTTCCAACATAAAATCCACTGCAAACCTCAAATTTAGCTTAAAAAAAAATCACATTTTTCTCACATTTCTGTGTGGGAAACTTGTGGGATCACCGGGCTGACACAAATTTCTTACCACCCAATGTTCCCCCAGATCTCCTGATAAAAATGGTACCTCACTTGTGTGGGTGGGCTAAGTATCCGTGACAGGGAAGGGCCCAAAATGTATTGTGGAGACATCAAAATGATCCATCACAAAATGACCTGGTTTTGCAAGGGAGTCACCTGCGTTTTTGGTCCCGGGCTCGGCGGCCATCTAGGGAAACCTATCAAACCCAGACATTTCTGAAAACTAGACACCCAGGGAGTCCATGGAGAAATGGCTTGCATGGATCCCCCAATGTTTTTCTACCCAAAATCCCCTGCAAACCTCAAATTCAGCAGAAAACAATCACATTTTTATCACATTTCTGTGTGGGAAACTTGTGGGATCACAGGGCTGACACAAATTTCCTACCACCCAATGCTCCCCCAGATCTCCTGATAAAAATGGTACCTCAATTGTGTAGGTGGGCCAAGTACCCGTGACAGGGAAGGGCCCAAAATGTATTGTGGAGACATCAAAATGATCTATCACAAAATGACCTGGTTCTGCAAGGGACTAACCTGCGTTTTTGGTCCCGGGCTCGGTGGCCATCTAGGGAAACCTACCAAACCCCGACATTTCTGAAAACTAGACACCTGTGGAGTTTAGGGAGATATGGCTTGCATTGATCCTGCAATGTTTTTCTACCCAGAATCACCTGCAAACGTCAAATTTAGCAGAAAACAATCACAATTTTCTCATATTTCTGTGTGGAAAAGTTGTGGGATCACCAGGCTGACACAAATTTCCTACCACCCAGCATTTCCCCAGGTCTCCCGATAAAAATGGTACCTCACTTGTGTGGTTGGGCCAAGTACCCGCAGCAGGCAAGGGCCCAAAGTGTATTGTGGTGACATCAAAATTATCTATCACAAAACAACCTGGCTTTGCAAGGGAGTTACCGGCGTTTTTGGTGTCAGGCTCGGCGGCCATCTAGGGAAACCAACCAAACACAGACATTTCTGAAAACTAGACACCTGGGGGAGTCCAGGGAGGTATGGCTTGCATGGATCCCCCAAAGGTTTTCTACCCAGAATCCCCTGCAACCTCAAATTTAGCTAAAAAAAAAAAATCACATTTTCCTCACATTTCTGTCTGGTATCAACGACGGCACAAAGGTCCTACCACCCAGCATTTCCCTCGGTCTCCTGAGTAGAATGATACCTCACTTGTGTGGGTAGGCCAAGGGCCTGTGACTGGGAAGGGCCCAAAACATAAGGTATGAGAGGATAGCACAGCGAGCTCTAAGCGTTTTTTTTTTATATATGCATTTTTAGGCTAACTCTGCATTGGACACCCACACAAATGAGATATTTTTATCGGGAGACCAAGGGGGGATGCTGGGTGGTAGGACATTGGTGCTGGTGCAGTGATCCCACACAGAAATGTAAGGAAAATGGGTTTTTGTAGCTAAATCTGAAGTTTGCAGGGGATTCTGTGTAGGAAAACTTTGGGGATAGACGCAAACCATACCTCCCTGGACTCCCCCGGGTGTCTAGTTTTCATAAATGCCTGAGTTTTTTAGGTTCCTGTAGATGTCTGCAAGCTTGGGACCAAAAACACAGGTGTCCACCTATCTATCAAAAAACACCCTGTTTTTCTTTTCAAGGGGGTCACAAGGGTTTTTGGTCCCGGGCTCGGCGGCTATCTAGGGAAACCTGCCAAAACCAGACATTTCTGAAAACTAGACACCCGGGGGAGTCCAGGGAGGTGTGACTTGCATGGATCTCCCAACGTTTTCTGACCTAAAATCCCCTGCAAACCTCAAATGTACCTGAAAAAACCCCACATTTTTCTCAAATTTCTGTGTGGGAAACTTGTGGGATCACGGGCTGACACAAATTTCCTACCACGTAATGTTCCCCCAGATCTCCTGATAAAAATGGTACCTCACTTGTGTGGGTGGGCCAAGTATCCGTGACAGGGAAGGGCCCAAAATGTATTTTGGAGACATCAAAATGATCTATCACAAAATGACCTGGTTTTGCAAGGGAGACACCTGCATTTTTGGACTCGGCGGCCATACAGGGAAACCTACCAAACCCAGACATTTCTGAAAACGAGACACCGGGGAGTCCAGGGAGGTATGGCTTGCATGGACCGGAAATGTTTTTCTACCCAGAATCCCCTACCAACCTCAAATTTAGCAGAAAACAATCACATTTTTCTCACATTTCTGTGTGGAAAAGTTGTGGGATCACCAGGCTAACACAAATTTCCTAACACCCAGTGTTCCCCCAGGTCTCCCGATAAGAATGGTGCCTCACTTGTGTGGGTGGGCCAAGTACCCGCGGCAGGCAAGGGCCCAAAGTTTAGTTATCATGAATGCATAGCTGTCCAGGATCCATTATTGCTTTCACACCCATTTCTACCATAACTGGAAGGAGGTTGAAAGCACAAAAAATAGGAAAAATAGGCTATGTCCCAGTAAAATGCCAAAACTGTATAGAAAATGTTGGTTTTCTGACAAAAGTCTGCCTGTTCCTGAAAGCTGGGAAGATGGTGGTTTTAGCACTACAAACCCTTTGTTGATACCATTTGCAGGGAAAAAACAGATGCTTTCTTCTGCAGCACTTTTTCCCCATTTTACCCCCAAAAAACAAAATGTAGCTGTGGTTTGGCAAATTTCTCGGTGCCCTCCAGGGGAATCCACAAACTCTGGGTACCTTTAGAATCCTCAGGATGTTGGAAGAAAAGGATGAAAATTTGACATGGATACCTTATGTGAACAAAAATTAACAGGGGCCTAAGCATGAACTACCCAAAATAGCCAAAAAAGGCTTAGCACGGGGGGAAGGCCTAGCAGCAAAGGGGTTAAAGGAAAACGCGATACATTTAAAAAGAAAAAATGAAACTTGGCAGTAACTTGTTACCAAATCACAATTTGTGTTTTGTACATATTTAAAAGCATTTTTACAGTCATAAATTGCCCGATCTGCCATTTACGACAGCAGAAATGCTTCGTACTTCTGGCCCTTACTGAGCCAATTGCTCTAGTATGTCTGATGCTACTGAACATGTCACGCCAGAAGGTCACGTTAATCATGCCAATGGATCATAAATTATAAAATGGCAAGTAAAATTGCTAAATAAAATATGCATAAATGCATATTTTAAAAGTTATACATATAAACATTTATGCAGCTCTTGCCCACTAGCTATTAAATGTAGCTGATGGAAAGCATGTCCATGCTCTCTGGCACAGATATTGGAGAAACAAAAACCTTGTAGGGACTATGACACTTTCACAATACTGTCAATAAACAGTGTTAAGCAATCACGAACCTACCTCTTACCAGCAGCATCAATACCAGGCCTACCTTCCAATGACAGAAGGCTAATAAATCTATATCAAGCACAAGAGATAAAGGTAAAACAAATAGCAATGCTTCACTGCAAAGGTCACTAAAATGATACATGAAACTCTTTCAGTGATAAAACGTAAAGCCTTATCTTATTCCTTTACAGGTAACGCTTTTGCAATGATTTTGTGGCACTGCAGTTTAATCAATCTATTAAGAGTGATGATGTATTTGTAAGGAAGCACTGTGTTCCAAGCCAACAGGAGAAAGAGTGAATATTAAGAAGCCTGCAAGCTAAATCGGATACATTATTTTTATTTTGACATTCTATGCATTTGTTTTGTTGATATGGTTTTTTATCGCAAGCTAGTAACAGAGTGAAAGGGTTGTCAAGAGAGCAATAAACATGCTTCTTCTTAAGAACCGACAACAAAACATGTAGTGTTTGAGCAAACACTGGACTTAGAGCCTGATTATGAGTTTGGCGGTCTGACCGCTGGACCGCCGTTACGTCGGTCCAGAGAATGCTGCCAAGCCGGTGGCATCCCGACAGCCCCATTACAAATACACCACCAGACTGGCGGTGTTGTGCCAGTGGTGCCATGGCATGCTTCAGCACACAGAGAGCCTGAAGCATATGCCACCGCTGTGGCAGCGCCACTTGCACGTTGGGTGCACTGTGTACCATGCACCATGTCATGCATGGCACACAGGGCACGCACGACAGAGCAATAAGAAGGGGGCACAACATGTGCCCCCATGCACTTTGCCCAATGGGCAAAATTGCCCTGTTTGGGACCCCTTCCCTGCTTTTCTGCCAACCTCTTCATGGTGGGGTCCCAGTCATGAAAACGTTGGTGACAGGGCAGGTCATGATTGGGATGGCGGTGCCGGCATCAACACCGCCTCCCATCCCCGCGCTTTCCCCAATGCCACTGCTGTGGGATCCAGGATTCTGGTAGCGGCAGCGTTCTTGTGGCAGTCCGACCACCATGGTCATAACCGGGCAGTCGAACCACCGAGGAGACGGCAGTCGGACTGCCACCATCAGTACGACGGTCTTTGGACTGCCATACTCGTAATCAGGCCCTTAGTACTTTAAAGGGGAACACCGGCACCAGAGCAGGTACTTAATTTTAGACCCTGCCAAGCTCACCAGACCCGGTACAAGAACATCTAGCTTTCTCAAGGAAGATTTTTTTTATTAAGCAGAGCAATCACTGCCCTGTTGAATTACTCCTTCTCTTCAAAATGACCTTTGTTAACCAGCCATCCTCATCTCATAATTTCCTTTCTCAGGATCAGATGATAACATAAGTAGGATAGGATCGCTGGTAATATGTGTAGGAAATCGGGGTATTAGTTGAGGGGGCACCACAATCCCTGTTAGGGTGAAGTCACTAAATTAACCTGAGCTCAACCCCTGGTAGTTACGGCATAGAGCGGACAGGTTAAACTTAGAGACAACGTGTAAAGTATTCATGCAGTACCAAACAGTAACAAAGTCAAAACACAACACAAGAAAACTCTCAAATCAATCTAGAAAAATAGAGTAAATTCTAATGAATAAAATGATCAAAATGACAAAAATCCAAAAAGGGAAACCGAAATAATGAATTTTTAAAGTGTAAAAAACATCACCAAAAAGCATTAAGGCACAACCGTCGTCATTTGGTTTTGCTTGACCGGTACCTAGGCACAAATTAAGACAGACTGTGATAAAGCATGAGTCGAATACAGAAACCAAGATCGACCCAGTTTGTAATTTTACCAACTGACTTAGGCTCATATTTATTAAAGCCTCTGTGTTGTCCTTATTTACATAGTCATGCACGGCTTGATTTGCATGGCCTTCTGTGACTTTGTAAAGAAATGTACCACAAGCAGAAGCTTGCAATACATTTATTAGTGGTATTTTTTTTTTTTTTTTTTGCATATTTATATAGCGCGAACTCGACCCGAAGGTATTGGAGCGCTTTACATGAGCACCGTATTTACATTACACATTCAGGCACGGGGAGATTAAGTGATTTGCCCAGAATCACAGGATGTGGACGCGACCCCGAGGCTCGAACCCTGGTTTCCAGCACCAAAGTCGGCAGTCTAGCCGACGGACCACATCCTAGGTAGGCATTCCGGGGTGGAGCATGCGCATACACGTGCATTCATCTATGAATCCATCTATGAATTTCATGCTATTCCAGATTTACTAAGGTTTGTAAAGCTGCAGTTATGCCTACCACAGACAGGCATAACAAGGAGAAATATGTTTATTTCTCCTTGTTACTTCCTGTTTCTATGCATGATGCATTCTGCACCACAGAGAGAAAAAGGGAAATGCCTCTTTGGATTGTTATTGTGCAGGAAGGTACCCCTTCCTGCACACAAAAAATCCTGTCTGTAATGCAGGCACCCTTGCAGCATGGCTCAAGGGTTCCTGCATTGACGCTAGGTAGCCACAAGTACACCAGCAGTAGGAGAGTGTTGAAGAGTGCCATATCTTTGCAAATATGGCACTCTTTAGGTGTCTCCCATTCACACAACGCAGTGCAGCAACTTGCCTTGTTGCACTGCATTGCGTGAATATGCCCCTTGATCTCTTAAATGGAAGTTAAAAATCCTCAGCCGGGCAAGGCAGCAGGCTGTGGTCAAAGAGGGCTTCACGACGTTGGATAACTAATGAACAAGGTCCCATTGAAGCCTTTGACTTTTGGCAGGAAATTTTAAGTGTAAGAAATGTTGTTTTTTTGTCCAGATAAAGTCCCTCATTGGCCAGATACTTCTGGCGCCTTGTCCCGGTGAAGATTTCTACCTTGAGACTTAGTCACTTTTATGGAGCGTGGAGCCTTAAAGATAGGGTAAGACTGCAGGCTGGATAGCTTCTCAGCGAGGTCCTGCTGAATTGGAATTGCTGCTGCAGAAAAGCTCCAAATGGGAGCAACCTAAATCTTTGGCCCAGCAGCAGTGCTCTTTCGTCTGATTGGGCTGGCAGGTTGGTCCCAAGTTTCAGGAAAAGTTAGGAGTACATGCTGACACCAGCCAAGAGGTTCAGGGTTATGGAGACAGCACTTGGGTCAAAACTCACTCCAGCACAGGCCAGAAGCAGGGTCCAGAATAGTCCCAGTTGGAACTGGTCAGCTGTGAAATTGCATGAAAGACCTCTTATAACATGTTGTGTCACTATATCTTAAACAGGAGCTTAACTGGATGACTCTTTGCCCAGGGTACAAGAAGGCAGTAGCGTAACACAGGCCCCCGCAGCCCCAAGCTGCAGGGGCCCCCCTCAGCACAGTACTCAAGCCTGAGAGATCCGGATTAAATCCGGAGTGGGGGCCCCTCCATGTACCTTGCAGGGGTGCCCCCTCAACTTTCGTTACGCCACTGCAAGAAGGAGAGCAGGTCCATTCTTCTAAGCTCTTCTCAGGTCTTAAACAGCAGGTCCAGCCCTCTTCTGATGCTCCATTAGGTTTGCCTGTGGATGACTCCTGGTCCCTCCCCAACCAATAGGGTAAAGGTGCGCAGCGGCAACCCTTCCACTTTTGCAGCACTTCCTGTGTGCCCTATTGTAAACAATCCCACAGTGCCCCTCTCTGCCTAAATCCAAGATGGTGAAATTCTTCTCCCCTTGTGGAAAGCCTGTGTGCCTACCCCTGAGGTGTGGTCAGTGCAATGAGCAACCCATCCCCTGTGGTAACTCTAAACATGTTCTGGGGGCAGCTCCTCTCCCACTGGGATTATTGCCTGCTTGACTAGGGGAACAAAGAAGGACCCTGCCCAGGTGTCAGCTAACATTTGCCTGTGACAGTGTAGACCTCTTTGAAGTTAATCAAGTTCCTGGGTGAAGCCGAGATGGCCATTTTGCCAGGGTAACAGAACACCTACCCACACCCAAGGCCTTTGCTCAGCTCTAAGAGCAAACTCCCACCTCATTAAGGGGACCATTCAGCTCCTGAGTGAAAGCTTGAGCTCAGGCAAATGGGCCTCCAGAGGCTTTAGGCAGGGAAAAGGTAACTTGGTAAAAGCTCCTTTTCCAAAATATTAGTTATAAATCTGACTTCAGCACTGAATTGGGCATGTAATAAATACTTCTAAAAGTCCAAGAATGACATTTGTAGCAGTTTCCTAGCTGGAGATAATATTGCTAAATGTAACATTGTATCCCAGTGCTTTCGCATGGAGCAGACAACCCTGTAAGAATGAAAAAAAGCTTTAGGGGCCTTTTCACTGTAGGGACACATTTCATGTCTTTATTCCATGCCTCATGAATCATACTTTTTGTGTTTTTGCGAAGCTTGATGTCATAAATCATAATTTTTATTTTTTAACAAATACGTATTTGTCTTTGCAGGTGTCCTCTTCTTGTATCATCATGGTGAATTTGGGTGGTCACTGTCTCAAGCCTTGTTTAATAAGAAATGCAATGGGAACTACAATGTCCATTACATTTATACTTTTATGTATAATTGTAGTTTTAGTGATTTTTCACTTTAAAGGATCATATTACTGTTCCATTTTGTGATTTCATTAGAATGGTGCAGTAAATGTCTGAATAAATTCATTTGCTGCTGACAACAGTCACATTGATTTGAATCCAATGGCTGCTTTATAAATACATAATCCTTTCATTTCCTCTCCTCAATGAAATTGCATTCATCTCATAATGATCCCGAAATCCATAATTATGAGCCATCATGCAAATTTGTTTATTTATGGAATAAATAGACTAAAAATAACTGCTTGTACGATAGTAGTCCTTTCTAAAGTGATAATTAAAAAAATGACCAATTTTCAACTGTATACCCAATTCTCTCCAAACACCATGTCATATATTATTGGAAGGGGACAAACATAATCAAAGATGATTGATTACCCTCCCCACCAAACTGAAGCTCCTCCCGCCTCATTTAGAGTTGGGCAGAACTTTAGTATGCCAGGCACAGAGACTACTCAATCTCTATCAGTGACAAACTCTGCCGATGGCTCAGTAGGGTAAGGGCTGTCAGAGGTTTGGCCTGTTGACCACCTGCCCAATTTAGAGTGGGCAGACAAAATAGTCAGGTTTTACTTTCACACACTGCCATTCTAAATGTGGCAGTAAGTGAAAGTAAAAACATTTTAATGACCCTCACATCATCCAAAACATGGCAGCAAATGAAAGTTAAAACATTTTAATGACATCCATGACATGGGAAAAAACTCATTGGGATTTTGTTTTTGAAAATAAAAAAAAGATATTGCCATGCTGATAAATCCACACAACACATTGTCAATGCCTTGACAGGAACCCGTAGTCCGTCAGGGTTACCAAGTATTTGACTCTGTCGCCCTGACGGAGTAAATAACATACTCTGAACTTCAAATCAGCCCCTTAATCAGTTCTTGTATTTGCTTTTAAGCCTAGCAGGCTGGTTTAAAGTTCATAATATGTATTCACTCTGAATTTAGATATGTCCACAGCCCAAGTCGACATCTCTTACACTGGCAAGAACTACCGTCACAGTGGTTCCTGTCAATGCATTGAAAGGAGGCTGTGCAGCTCCGCCAACATGACAGTGCCGTACCACTCTCCTTCAAATCTTTTTTTTGTTTTCGAAAATAAAATCCCAAAGCCAGATTTTCTTTTTGAAAATAAAAATACCAATGACCCCTAGGTCACGGCACCTAGGTGTGTCAGGGGGAAAGGGGCGTGAGTAATAGAACGCTGTCAATTTACATTAATTCATTGTTGCCCGTTTTGAACAGGCCTTTTGAATTGTCAACTAATGACAGAAGAGCAGCTCAAGGCACACATTATGTACAGGCAGTCATGACACTGGCTGTATATATTCCTCCCAGAAGTACAGGGAGTGACATGAAGGCATGCACTGAATTAAGCCACCTATTCTATAGTTATTTGAGTCAATCCAGGAATAATATCTGTAGAATGAGTTTATCCTAATCCCAATAAACTCCTCCAAATATTTTTCATCAGTTTTTATTTTTATATTAGATTTGTGAAACCAAAATAAATTCTTGTTGTATATATATTGCAATAAACACTCTAAACTTGGTATTTTCAGAAGAACATTCCACCTTCCTAAGGAGCATTAATAAAGTGCAATCTGTAATCAAATCATTATTCACACAGATGCCTGCGTTTATATCTTTCCAGTGTCCCCATTTCCATTGTAGGGGCTGCCTTTGCCAATAGTTGTTTTATTTGCATGCCTCATTTCCTTTTAAAGATGATTGTCAATGTTTTCAACATGCCAAAATCTCTGCCATTTTTAAATTGATTCAGAACAATTACTGACATGATAATATAGCAATATCTCATGCATGAAATAAGTATTTCCTTCAAGAGTGATCTCAGTCCTTCACATTTATCTTATAGTGTAATAAAAAGAAGAAAAATCCATCCACTTTACAATTAATCCTGTAACGACATTCCATATTCAATTGTTTTATCCATTAAAATTCTCTCCTTAATAATCTCATTTCCATGTCATGACCTCATAATGTTTTTTTAAACCATTTCAAAAATTGGAAAATTAAGTTTGCAATATTCAATGACAATTTTCCTTAAAGTGTTTTGCCACGTTCGATCTAATGTCACAAACCCCTGCAGTGGATTTTTGTTCCGTTATTTTTGTTTTTAGTTTTCAAGACGTTTGTCCAACATATACAAGTCCACTTGGACACTTTATCAATTATATCAAATTGTTTTATTTGAATTATTTATATCCTTTCTCCACTTGAGGATGCAATATTTCTCACTTTGTATTACATATCCTCAACTTTGGCCATTAAGAAATGGAAAAGGAGCAAATGTATTGTGCAACAAGATTCTTTGTGTTGCGTGTGGCTTTATTTTGTCTGCCTTGATGAGTATGTCTCAAATTTCTCTTCTCTGGTTAGAATTCAGTATTTTTTATTGCTGGATACTTTTAACATATTGTCATCACTCATAAAAACTACATTTCTTAATACCAACTTAACTATTTGACCTGGTTGTATAAAATAGAGAATCCCAGCATTTCAATCTTTTCTCCTTGTCAACTATATCAAAGTATATATTCTCCAAATGTAATGTAGCCTCCAATGGAGTGCTACTTCATATTTGCAATTCTGAAATTACATTTTAATTTCTCCCATACAATCCTCGTATCAGAAACTATACATTATACTCATAGCAACTGGCTTGAAAGAAAGCTTCACATGATTCCTTTTGTATGGAACCTCATAGGTAAGCAAATAATATGTCTGTGAGTACTCTTAACGTACAAATCAGTTACACATGTTCTATTCTTTATATTCACTTTCATGCCTAGGAAGTTAACCATGCGTTATCAATTGCTATGTTTAACTGAATCCCTTGGATGCATATGGCCTACATATCGTGCAAATTCTTTTGTGCTCCTCTGTGTCCCCAAAAAATGAATGCATTCTCACCAGATTTAGCTCTTTAGTTGATACACTTGATGCAATAATTCTCTTTAAAGGCTACCCAATAGCAACAGAGGTGCAAGCCATAGTAGTGCACCGGTTACAGGTACTCAGGATAGATGCTATTTAAGGTCTGTCCAAGAGTAAAGGAAGTGCCTCATGGCATGTGCCAGCAACGGGCATCAAGGATAAACGTCCTTTACCATCCACCCAGGAGCAGCATATAGAAACACAATGATTACATGCAGCCAGAAATAATGCTCCCTATAGTCCACCGAGAAGTGACAGGTGAGCAATTTATGGGCATGAACCATAGACAGTTAGCCAAGGTAGGTGATGCAAAGACTTACTCCTGGGCCATTGAGGAGTAATGTACAGACACAACCTCAGTGAATGATCTTTAGAAAATGCCCAGGAGTGACAGAGTGGCAGTACGAAAGCATGCATTGGTTACAGACAGCCAGGACCCTAATGTCACAGTCATGCAGGTCAATAAACAAAGGCTCTAGAAAAACAAAAATTGAAATTTTTGGTGAAGTCCAGGGCTTAATTTGTGTGATAATGAGTGCTGGTGTCCAATGCTCTGCTCAGAAGCCAACAACCGGTGTTATTAAATGTCAGAGTGCCAAATACCAAGGTTACATAGTCTTAAATCCACTTTGTACCTCTTTAATCCACTACCAGACACTCCCTGCCATTTTATCTCACTTTTGCAAATTCCTGTTTTCTCCCTTTGTGACGGGTTTTCTGTCTTTCTCTTTCCTGTTTGTGTGTTTACCTTTCTTGCTCGCTGTACATTTATGATGAGAAAAATACATGCCAGTCCCCAAAAATGAATGCCAGTGGGCCCCACCAGCTGCCACCGGCTCAAATTAGACACTGATGGATTCTCTTGCCTACACTCTTAAATACTTCATCATCACATACCACTTTAATGCTAGTGACACTCAGCGCTATTTGAAAATGTCCTTTCTGAAAGATATGGAGCATATAATCCAGGATTTGGATGACATTAAATCTTGAATGACTCTACCTAATTTCAAACTCAACCCACTGAAAACACAGCTCCTTTTAATCGCCCCTCTGAACTGCACTACCTCTCAAGCATGGTCCAATGGAGCAACTGTGCTGACCTGAAAACCCTTCACTAATAGATGTACTAATCTTTTGGATTCTTCTTGGACAGGAATTTGAAGCTACAGGCATATATCAAATAATTGATCAAGGAGACACTGTATTAGCTGAGGCTTCTGTGAGCTATCACATCCTTCACCCCAAAACATGACTTCAAATAGTTATTCAATTCCTGGTGCTGTTGGGTATTGACCATAGGAATTACCTAATCATAGGTATGGAAACTACAGCATTGCTCCACAAAAAGCTGCCCAGAACCCAGTAGCTAACCTGGCAACTGTCTCGAAAAGGCTTCACCATACCTCTTCAAATCTGATCACACTGAAGTTGTTCCCAGTTGAGACAATGGCTATCTATAGACCAACCTACATAAGACACATAGCAACCCACTCTTGGTCCCCAAATGATCTTGCACAGAAATTGATTAAATCAGGGTGGCAGCATCAACTACAAAGCCCCAACACCCCTGTTTTAGAAAATATATTCTTCAGGAAAACAAAAGCACTAGTGACTAAAGCAATCCATGCCTGGAATGCCCCTTGATTTGGACCAACCACCAGGACAACACATTCCAACAACACCTTAAAAAAAGAGATGAAATGCCTATTGTTCCAATACCACTTCCACTTATGAAGGGAGTGGTTGTGTGTCTTTCTTTATCTATTCTTGTTTTTTCTCTTATGCAACCTCTATTACCAATGTAATAAAGCTTTTTACAAATCTATATATAAACACACTTGGGATGTGTTAGTCTTCATGCATATTGGCATGTTGCACCAATAGATATCTCTTAGCCTATTTATATATTATACAGTACTATGTTACACTGATGGTTTGCTCCCAATTTATGTGTATTAAATAATACTAAATAATAATCCCTATTTATAAAGCATGAACATATCACCTCTTAAGGTTTTAAGGCGCTGGGGGCCGTCGGGGAGATTTAGTGAGCTATTGCCCAGAGTCACATGATGCTGAGCTGAGCTGCCGCTGGTGATCGAACCATGTGAGGCCCGTGCTCCGAAGTCAGCTGCACTGGCCACTGCACCACACCTCTCCCTCTCAATACTATGTTAAATACTAACTTAAATCTTCACATTATAGTCTCCACTATGGGGTTGATTACAATCTCATTAGGAAACTCTTCCGACCGAATCGGTTTCGGAATCGTTTCCAAACAATTCGGGTTCTGCGAGTCCGACCAATTACAATGCATCCCGATGCTTCCAGATACGATTCGGTTGGAATCCCATTGACTTCAATGGGAGCCTGTGTTACGAACAAGAGCACAGGCTCCCATTGAAGAAAGGGGTGGCTGGGGAAAATCGTGCACCCTGTGGCAGACACCCCATGGTGCCTGCCACACTCTGCATGGTTGGAAAGGGGGGTCCCTTGGGCCCGATTTGGAAGGCCCCGGGTGAAGGGGGGGGCCTGCTACGGGCCCCCAAAGACAGATTCTGACAGCCGTTTCATTTCAGGCAGACCGAATCGGAATGGCCGTCCAAATCAGTCATCGTAATCGCTCGCTCGGAAACCAAGTCCATAGAGCTGTACGATTCGGCTCCGAAAAACCCGACCTGTGCGAATGCCTTTCAAAAATGAATCAAACAGCCTGAACGGTTTCCGGGCATCATAAATCGGTCATTGGGAACTGTGTACGATTCGGTCAGAAACAAGGGTTCCGAATCGGATTCGGCAAACCCGAATTCGATTCGGAGCCCTTCTGAACGGCATTGTAATCGACCCCTATGTGTTTATTTATGTACCTTTGTATGATGTAACTTTTTCATGGGGCCTATTCCATGCGGGATAAACCTGCTAATAAGCAAAATGATTCACTCAGCAGTGGTTAGGAATATTGCTGCTAATGCTGGATATAAGGACATACACTTAGATAGATGGATGAATAGATAGATAGATGTATTTCTGTGGGTATGTATGGTTTGTCATTTTCTATTTAAAATTGCTTGTATCAGTTTCCACTGATGATCTTCAAAATCTATGATCCTCTGTGAACGTTCTGCTTGCTGAAAGTTGCTCAATAAACAAGCATTGGCAAAGCAAATATGTCTTGCCTATGCAAGACCTAATGGCATTGTCAATGTTTTTTTAGCCATGTGTACACCAGCTCCGCTGCTGTGAAGCATGACTGAAAGTAAAAACAAAAGTGCTATGATGCAGTCAGTTTCTTCTTCACTTTCAACAATGCTTCACAGCAGACTGGCTGCTGTACAACATGGCTAAAAGCTTGCTAAAGCTTGCCAAAGCTTGTCTTCATACAACGTCGGCCTTAGGTGAGTCAAAATAATGCAGCTAACAAGGACTCTTTTGAGTCAATCACTCTGTAGAGAGACATCAAAGAGACAAAGAAAAAGAAAGGTCAACTTGCACAGGATGACAACAAGCACATGCTTCGTGTTTGCTTCGTGTTTGCAAAACAGCAACATCAGAACTCGGACATATGTTTGTCAACTTTGATGTTTATTAAAGTTTTTTCTTTGACTGTGACCAACCAGGTATACTAACAGACATTTAATTTAAATGAAGTTGGATTTGGTGAAAAGCAGTGGCAGCTCCTCCGGAGCGTCGCCCCACTGCTTGAAAGCAGTGCCAAGTAGAAACATAAAATGATAATAACTTAGAGTTATTATCATGTTATGCTTAATGTCCTGCTGCTTTGTGGGCGGGATCAGGGCTGCTCTGCTCTCGGAGCAGGGTAGGAGTGGTTTGCCCACTCCTAACTGCGCAATGACTGTTTGGTCGGCCCTCTCTGCCGCCCAAACCAGTCACTTTCCCCATTCTCCATTCACGCTGCATTACAGCCTGCATGGAGAACATACCCACCCCTCCAGCCCCTGCCTGAGTGCCATTTCACAGCACTCAGACCAATCACAATGCTTCATTGCAGCATTGTGATTGGCTTAGGGGAGGGAGTCTGGCTGCCTGTTCCTGGAGTCAGAGTCAGAGGCAGGAGAGCAGGAGCAGAGACGCGGGACCTGGCGGCAAGGTAAGTTTATTTTTTTTTATTCTCCCCACGTGACCCCCCCTGACACCCCTTGACCCCCTGCACCCACCCCACCACCCGCGAGCCATGCCAGCTGCCACTGGTGAAAAGGAAGGTGAAAAACCAGAGTTGAATTACCCCAAAAATGACGTCAACTTGTCACTGCTCCAAAGACTGTGTAAGAGACAGAGGGGCATATTCTCAAGGATCTATCGCCGAGTTAAGGGCACATTATCGCAGCCACAGTCGCGATAAAATTATCGCCAAATTCACAAGCTGGTGCAAACAGCCGATATCACCAGTTTACCTGCAATAGCAGCCGCAAAAAACATCGCCATAGATGAGCACGGCAACTATCACTAATGAGATGCAGAGTAGGCGTTCCCGAGCAAAAATCCGCGACAACACCACAACGCAACATTCCCATCGACCAGCCAGATCGGCGATGAGAACACAAAACAGGCGATACGGCGCATTAGCCGCAGGAAATGAACACCTGCTCTGACCGGGTGCAAAGTCAGCCGACAACCTGCACCAGAAAAGGGAGCCCAGCCCACAGCCACACCTGAAGAACAGATGCC